>CM057235.1:22132336-23332336 GCA_029891385.1 Erythroxylum novogranatense
TGAGCTTCACGTTACAGATGTATTTGCTCTCTTTCTTTCACACTTGAGTACATAGTTTCTCTAAGTAAATTTCATACAATCAGATTTTCTCTATTGTATTATGTGTTGTTAGTTTATGACTATAACTAGTATTTATAACCTAAATCTTCAACTATCTTTTTGAGAAATATGCTTCTTGAATCTTCTAGAAACTGTTATTAGTTGAGTCCTGTAACTAACTCCAACTAACTGACTGACTAACGTTCTAGAGTATTTTTCATTTGCATAGTCTGGTATTATGCTTCGTCAGGTGTCGTGCTTCGTCTAGTGTTATGCTTCGTCTGGTCTATCTAAGATGCTTTGTCGTATTCAACTTTGAAGTATCATCTTGAGTTGACCATGTATTGTCTCGAGTTGACCATGTATCGTCTTGAGTTGACCATCTTGAGTTGACGATTTGTGTTACTTACATTTATCTACGCACTTAGCAAACTTTTCAAAACAATTCACACACTTCTATGATTATTATTATTTGATTGTCATCAAAATTAATAGAAGAAGTAAAGTCTTATTGAATTAACAATTAGAACCCTAGATTTATGTAAATGAGAAATAAAAATGAGAGATTAGAAAAATGCATTTCATATTCATGCGTAATATAGCATTCATACACGTGAATTTGATAATTGCACACATTACCATGACTGTTCATGCACTCATTTGAGTTATTCCGGGATATAAATGATTATGATATGAATAGTAAATATTTTGTCTTGAAAATTGATTTGGTGAATTAAGTATTGATTTAGAATTTTTGGTGAAAATTTGGGAAATTTTTGAAATTTATAGGTATTTTTAGACTAGGAAAAATGCCAAGTGATAAGATAATTGATAAATGATAGTAGAAATAAATGTCATATGGCAGTAGAAACTATTGATAAGTAACATTAATATTTAATGACAAGTATCATAGACAATCGGGAAACAATTAGATTAGAAATGGGGAAACAAATGGACTAGTAGTTTATAAGACCAAGTGAAGACCACAAGGTGGTGACATATGGCAAGTGACAAGTGTCACTTGCCTTGTCACACACCTCACTTATGTATAGCCTAAATGAAAGACAATCATTTGGTCTTTCATTTTTTTTCTTTGGCTAAATGTTCTCTTCTTTATTTTCTTCTTCTCTACTCACGATCTTCTCACCCTCACCCTCATCATATTGAGATCTTGCTTTCCTTCACTTTGTTTCTTCAAGGTCTTTGCTATCTCTTTATTTTGCAACTAAAAACCTAACCTATTCCTCCTTGAAGAGTTGATGATCATATAAGCTTGGAGGATAGGGATTCATGATGATTTTTGGAGAAGTTTTGAGCTAATCAAGTAAGTGTATTATTATTGATCTTCATTGCTTTATTAATGAAGCATACATGATGATAGTTAGTGGTAAATGATCATGATAGTGGAGTAGAATGTGTACAGAAATTTGATGAACATATGTATATGTTGATGTTCTGTTTTAGCGTTCACGATCAATCATGGGCCATAATTTGTTTATGGATGATATTGACCTGAAATGGAGTTAGGAATGAACTAGAAAAGATGATCTATGTACAATTTGTGTTAGATGTAAAATGTAAGAGTTAATAATCTGGAAAATTGAAAGAGAATGGCTGGAAAATGTCAGTTGTAATGTTTCCACTGGACATGCATCTGTATTTTATCCATATCTTTATTTTAGGATGACAAATGGGATGATTTTAATTTTATATTAAACTAGAGACATATGGATATATTTTTCATGAAGAAATCGAATTTGAATTCTATATCTAGGAGTTTCAAAATTTGTCTTGAAGTTGAGTATTGTGTACTGTCATGGTTTGAGATCAGTCTGCAATATTTTAGGTATAACTTGCAGAATAATGAACCAAACTGCATGAAATTGGTGTCATTAGAAACTTTAGACATATGGGAACATTTTTAAAAAGAATTTATTGCCTAAATCCCTTATTTTCTTTGTCAAAATAGCCATGCAAAATTGACCCAAAAATCTATTTTGAAAGAAAACCTGGAATGATGCTTGAATAAAGGAGTACACGATTGTTCTTGATCCAAAGGATCATCAGGGAGTTGCATGATCATGCATAAGCATGATTTTGATAGAGGAGGGTTACTATAGTTTGATAGCTTTTGACACCCTTCACTCTTTTTGACCATAACTCTTTCTCCGAACTTTCGATTGACTTGAAATTTGAACCATAAGCTCCTCAAATATTATCCTTCCTCTCTACCAAATTTCATTGTCAAATGAATTCACTAGGAAAGGATTGATAAATGGTTGATTGATGCACTTAGGAAGATCAAGTTTAGTAAGATATGATATATGAATGTATCTCAATTGGGAAGTTATAAGTTGTTAATGACATAAAAGTGTTCTTAGAAATGCGAATATGATTGTAAGGAGATGAGTAATGTGTATCAAGTAACAGTGAATGAGAATTATGTAGGAAAATCCTGGTGTGTACATCACAAGCACACGGTGCGGAAAACAAAAATTTTTGTTTCGGGACCTTCCCGAAAGCCAGGATCCATGTGTCTATATAACAATGTCAAACCATAACGACCAAAAGAGACCGTCTCTAACGGTATCCACGCAGAGATCGGAGAACCTAACCGGGGCAAACCCTTTGACCCGGGAATAGCTAGAACAAGGTGAAGACTGCTGGATCTTACCTTATTCTTGAAGAGTTTGGAGAGAAAACGATGGAGAAACTTGGAGAAGATGATGAAGAGCTTGGATAAGATGATGATCATGTGCCTTGAAAGAGAAGCATAAAAACAACTTTTCAAGAATACTCTCTTATGCCAATGACATCAACTCTTCTAGCCTTCATTTTTGTCATCTTATGGCCATTTGTCTTTAACAATTTAAGGACATTAAATGCTAAAGTGGGAGTCTTTCCACGTTAGCCTTATATATATATATATATATATATATATATATATATATATAAGATAAGGCTTCTCCTCTTGCTTCCACGTTGAACATATATATATATATATTAATTAATTACTTAATTAATTAATAAGATATATATATATATATATAAATACTGAAGTGGTCAAGTCACACTGGGGTTAGTCCTACCGGGTCCCGGTATGGAAAAAACACCGAAGACCTGTTTCAGCAATATCGATGTCGCGATCTCATCAGGACATATCCCAATCTCATCGGGATCCAATTAGTCCTATTGCTCTCCATATATTGGATCTCTGTCCAAAACTATTTTACGAATTCTCCGAATCACTCTTATACGTGTGACCCATTAGGTTCCCGGTTATGTTGGACACTTAGATTAACACTTAATATGAGCAAGTCATGAGCTGTATCTAGCAACACATCATGACCCCCAATTGACCGGAAAGTAATTGGTTTGACGAATGAACCTATGTTCATCACGAACCATATCACGAAACTTTCCATAGACAATTACTGTGCAATTCGTCCTTTCACCATGCTATACCCCACTTGGTTATGAGTATGGACAAAGTGTCAACTCTTACTAGACTGACTACGTCAAATCTAGTCCAAGTGATATCAGTTCTTGTCCTGGGACTCATTACTTTATATGTCAATGAAGACACTCTTCATGACATATGTACTCCGGCCAGAGATTTCCACGTAATGACCCTGACAAGAGGCCATGGGTATCATCTTCTGCTATCACAGAAGTGGTGAATCCTCTATTGGCTACTCAATTACCTTCAAATACCTCAAACTGTACCCAATCACCACCCTATGAGCGACCTGTGTAAGGCAACAAGGAATGGAGTCAAAGCACAGAATCAGTATCCAAGATATCCTTGAGTACCTCAAGTCTAAGGATATTTGCACCATTGCTATGATGAGATTATCATTGACATTAGAATAGGACATCCATGTGATGATCTCATAGCAGGTCATCCAATGTACTTACTACCTCTAGTAAGCATTCACATCTCAACTCTAAACATCTCATATTTACAGTTTCTGAGATCCACTGCTTGATCAAATCAAGGAGCTTGACATGTGCTAGTCTCTCCGGATTAACGATGTCCAGTTTCAGTAATCCTATAACTAGGGATAATTTAGATACTGACATAATTGCACATGATAGGAATCTCAGTAGTATGATCATATCTTAATTTCCTTCATGCTATGTCATATATCATGGACTTCATTAATTTACTTATAAATCAATATCAATATGAACATCAAATTAATGAAATATGCCTTTCTTTATTTGTTCATAAAGTATGTACACAACTTTGTACAAAACGTGCTAAAGGCGATTGCCTTTAGGGCATTACTCTAACAAAATCTCCCACTTGACCTAAAGCCAATCGCCTTGATATCTAATACCATAGGCGAGCACATGAGAATCAAAACTCTTCTGTGATAATGGCTTTGTCAATGGATCAGCAATATTCTGCTCGGTGGGAATTCTCTCTATCTGGACATCACCACGACCAATGATCTCCCTAATTAGGTGATATCTGCGGAGTACGTGTTTAGAGCGTTGATGAGACCTTGGTTCCTTCGCTTGCGCAATAGCCCCATTGTTGTCACAATACAAATTGATTGAACCCAAATTTAATATATAATTGGATACACTTTCATGGTTGTTAATGCACTTTTTGACTCTTAATCCATGATTTTTGTGTTTAATTGAGTCTCTTACGGTGAGCTTATGTTTTATGCAATTTGCTAGTAAAATTGTACAATTGACATTAATTATATTATAATTTTTCTAAGAACAATTGATACCACAAATTGTTATTTTATATCGTAGGAGAAAAGGAGTCAAGAAGGATCAGAAGAGTCAACACGGCATGAAGTCCTTAAGGCACGTCGCGGCGTGAACTAATCACCTCGCCGCGGCATCCCCACATCGCGGCGCATCAACACAGATCGTACGTCGCGATGTCAACAATTCAGCACGTCGCGACGAGCAAACCAGATCGTACGTCGCGACGTCCCAGACATCTCGTCGCAGCGAGCAAGACAGAGCACACGTCGCGATGAATATTAATTTATACGTCGTGACGTGCAGACGGATACCCGGACTCCAAATAGAGATTTCTCTCACTGTACCGACCCGGCCTGTGAACCATCCTTTAAATATTGCTGAATTAGGTTAAAACGAGCATCATCTGGATCGGCTGGGCAATCTTCTGGAAATCGACACGCGGGGAAGAAGAGAGAAGATCGACGGGCGAAGAGAGAAGAAGAGGAAGCAGCATCGTCCACCACCCAGGGTTCCCTGGGGATAATTTCACATAGGTTTTGTTCTTCATTTTCACCGCCGACGCCATCATGGATAGCTTGGATTCGTCACGAGTTGTGAAGGTTCCAGTTAAAATGCGTGGTTAGGCATTTGTTTTCTGTTGAAGATGCAGTGAGGCTGGAGTTCACCGAGCTTTCAAGGGGAGTAGCTTAATCTGTAGTTTTGCTATGATTTATAAATGCCTAGGTCTAGGTTTTGTAATTTGTAGTGAAGCTATTTGATTATAGCTAAATGTTTGACATTTAATGTGTTGTTTGGATTGGTAGTTTACATTGTCACGCTTAAGCGCATTGTTATGAACAAATGAGTTGGGGTTTATTGCTTTGTAGTTAGATTAGCTTAATTAGAGTTTAATTAAGCGTTGAACAATGTAATGTGTTATGGCTTTGTTTATGTAGAACTTTGTGCTTAAATATATGAAGTCTCATATATGTCAACTTGTGATCTTGTTGATTCTCTTTTATCTGCCTAGTTGTGTTTGATAATGAGTTGATGCTAGATTTCATTTGACCCATTGCATTGGCAAATCCACCGCACACACTAAGATGCGCTTAACGGGATCTTGAGCAATGGAGTTCATTGATCAAGATCCTGGACTTAAAGAATCCTTTAACGTTCTAGGGCTCAAGAGCACCTAATGGGGTCTTGAGACATGGAGTCAAGAGTGACAGGAGTCCATTAATCAAGACCCTGGACTTAAAGTGAGTTCTTTAAGGTTTTTTCCCATTCAAACTTAGTGATTTTTAATCCACCGCACACACTAAGATGCGCTTAACGGGATCTTGAGCAATGGAGTTCATTGATCAAGATCCTGTTCTTAAAGAATCCTTTAAGGTTCTGAGGCTCAAGAGCACTCAATGGGGTAACACAGTCAACATGCATCATTGTCACAACCAATAGGCAGCTCCAACCTTGTTATGATTTCTTCGTTATATACGACACAAGTGGCTCTGATAGCACTATATGAAAATCTCGGTGTGTACATCACATGCACACGGTGCGGAAAACAAAATTTTTTATTCCGGGACCTTCCCGAAAGCCAGGATCCATGTGTCTATATAACAATGTCAAACCATAACGACCAAAAGAGACCGTCTCTAACGGTATCCACGCAGAGATCGGACAACCTAACCGGGGCAAACCCTTTGACCCGGGAATAGCTAGAACAAGGTGAAGACTGCTAGATCTTACCTTATTCTTGAAGAGCTTGGAGAGAAAACGATGGAGAAGCTTGGAGAAGATGATGAAGAGCTTGGATAAGATGATGATCGTGTGCCTTGAAAGAGAAGCATAAAAACAACTTTTCAAGAATACTCTCTTATGCCAACGACATCAACTCTTCTAGCCTTCATTTTTGTCATCTTATGGCCATTTGTCTTTAACAATTTAAGGACATTAAATGCTAAAGTGGGAGTCTTTCCACGTTAGCCTTATATATATATATATATATATATATATATATATATATATATATAAGGCTTCTCCTCTTGCTTCCACGCTGAACATATATATATATATATTAATTACTTAATTAATTAATAAGATATATATATAAAAATACTGAAGTGGTCAAGTCACACTGGGGTTAGTCCTACTGGGTCCTGGTATGGAAAAAACACCGAAGACCTGTTTCAGCAATATCGATGTCGCGATCTCACCGAAGACCTGTTTCAGCAATAACACCTTCCTTAAGTTATTACTTCAATTAAAAATCCAAATCTTCTTCACCCTAATGAACTTATTCCACATCAAACTAAGTTCCTTTTGCACTTTAATTAAGTCCAGTTAAACTATTATAAAGTACCTTAACCTTATATGGTCCAACAATTGCCAAAATCAATCTTTTCTTCTTCCTAAATACTTCCCACAATCGTGGGAATAAGCCTTATAAATCCCATGATTGTGGTATGAGTGAACCGAAAGTTCACTAACCCACAACCTTCATTTTGCTTCCAAAATTTGACTTCTTCACTTCCATTCGACACACCTTCACCAAAGACCATCAATTTCAGTTCAATTCTACCTTATTCATGCTTTAATACCTCATAAAATTCATGTTTAAACCAATTAAAAAATTATTCATTAACTTACAAATCAACATCTTCCATACATTAAAACTAAACTAGAAGTTATCAAACCAGGATCATTTTTCCAGCATTCATTTATCATCATCGTAACACATAATTCATGCCAATTCAATTATCATAAAACTTGTAATAATATATGCTATCAATTTTAGTAATCCCTTACCTAATTACCTTTAAATTCCTTCTTCAAAGAACTAAGCAAACCAACCTTTCATGCAACCAATACACTGTCAAAATTTAGGTAGGTGTAGGATGATCTTAACACCCAAAAGATAGCAGCATAAAAGATAATTTGTGGTAACTTTCTTGATGCAGTATATGGAAAGATTTTAGTGTGATAGCACATCAAAATTGAAGTAAAACTCACATCAAAGAGAACGGGTGAATTCAGTGGTGAATGAGCAAAGAGAAGATTGAGTTACAACAAAAACTAGCCAATGCATAAGGCCATGCCATATGTAAGATGACTTATCTTACTCTAAAGACACTTGTTATATAAGGACACATGCCACCTGTCTCTCTCTAGCTAGCACACATGTTCTTCTATGAGGCTGTAAAATGTCATAATTTAATTAGGCCACTTGTCACTCACTTATGGCTAAACTTGTCATTTTATTAACTATGCCATTTGTCAATACCTTAGCTATGCTAAATGTCACTAACTTATAGGCTTAGTCATTCCAATTTTCATGTACCAACTTGACTTGCCATTTGACAATTTTCCTAGTCCAAATGTACATTTTAATACCTCAATTCTCTATTGATATCAATTAATTCCAAATCACTAATGAGGATCCATTAAACTAAAATTCAAGTCAAATGCAATTCTCAATCATCTCACAATTTTTAACACCTATCATACATGTACTTTTATAAACATGTAACATTCTAACTAGGGTATAATTTGAGGCCTTACAAAGAGTCAGACTTGTGAGTGGGTAATGGAACAACAGTTGCTGCATTAACTGTAGGCATATGTGTATTGACGCTCCCTAGTAGGCTTGTATTAGAATTGGACGATTGATTTTATATACTTGCCTTGACTAAAAATGTAATATCTGTTTCTAGTCTTAATAAAGTTGGATTCCATTTAAATTTTAGTAAAAATGGTTGTTTAATTTATTTGAATGGAACGATATATGCTTTGGGTACATTGTGCAATAGTATATATATATTAGATATGTCTAATCTGGTTCTAAATATCAATAATAACAAAAGAATAAAGCGAGATAATGTGAAATCGCCTTACTTATGGCATCATCACCCTGGCCATATAAGTGAGAGATACATGTCTGAACTACACAAGTGTGGTAGATTAGAGTCATTTGATTATGAATCATATGACACATGTGAATCTTGCATATTAGGCAAGATGACTAAGTTACCCTTTAAAGGAAAGGGTGAACGAGCTAATGGACTTTTAGACGTAATACATACTGATGTATGTGGTCCGATGTCCATACATGCCAAAGGTGATTTTGTATACTTAATTAACTTTATTGATGATCATTTTCGATATGGGTATGTGTATCTTATAAGATACAAGTCTAAAGTCTTTGAAAGGTTCAAAGAATTCAAAAATGAAGTTAAGAAATAACTTGGGAGAAGTATTAAATCACTTTGATCGGATTGAGGTGGTGAATACTTAAGCCAAGAGTTTTTAGATTATCTTAGGGATAATGGAATATTGTCCTAGTAAACTGGTAAACTCCACTTTACATGCCACAACACAATGGTGTGGTTGAGAGGAAAAACTAAACCTTGTTAAACATGGTGAGGTTTGTGATGAGTTTAGCGGATTTACCAAAATCCTTTTAGGGGTGTGCACTCAAAACTTCTTTTTATATATTAAACAAAGTCCCATCCAAGTCAGTTGATGTTGCTCCATATAAGATATGGACTAACAAGAAACCCTATTTTTCTCATATGAAAATTTAGGGTTGTCTTGCTTATGTGAAGTGGATTCAGTCAGATAAGCTTGAAGCTAAATCGAACAAGTGTCTGTTTGTAAGATATCCTAAGGAAATTATAGGATATCAATGTTACCATGTTTAAAAAAAAGTGTTTGTTTCAAAACATTTTGTCTTTTTAGAGAAAGAGTTTCTTTTGAGAGAAGACAGTGATATCAAAATTGAACTTATAGAAGTTCAAGATGGTCAAACAGGCGCAAATCAACTGCATGGACACGAGGTTATTGTTCATGAAGGTGAAACAATAGTTCAACCTTCTAACACATAAGAAGTTCGTAGCTCGGGTAGGACATATTATATTCCCGAGAGATACGAATTTCTCATAAGTGAACTTAATAACGTATTGCTTATATAAGATGATGAGTCTACTACCTATGAAGAGGTTCTGAAGAGTTCAGAATCTGACAAATGACTTCATGCTATGAAATATGAAATAGATTCCATGTATGAAAACTAACTATGGACTTTAATTAGCGCCTACCAAAAGGGATAAAGTCCATAGGGTGCAAATGGGTTTTCAAGAAGAAAAGCTAACATGGAGGGTAACGTAGTTACCCATAAAGCTAGGCTTGTAGCTAAAAGGTTATTGTTAAAGGCAAGATGTTAACTATGATGAAACGTTTAGCCCAGTAGCTATGCTTAAATCCATTAGGATACTCCTAGCCATTGCCGCATATTATGATTATGAGATATGGCAAATGGATGTGAAGATGACTTTCCTTAATGGAAACCTAACCAAGGATGTGTATATGACATAACCTGATGGTTTCATATCTATGAATGGAGAAAAGGTATTCAAGCTTTAGAAATCCATTTATGGATTAAAACAAGCATCCAGGAGTTGGAATATTCGATTTGATGAGACAATCAAAGAGTTTGGTTTCTTACAAAATCCAGATAAGTCGTGTGTGTATAAGAAGATTAATGGGAGTGAAATTATGTTCCTTGTACTGTATGTAGATGGCATATTGCTAATAAGAAACAATGTCTCAACTTTGCAATCAGTCAAAATTTGGTTAACTAAAAACCTCTCTCTGAAAGACCTCGGAGAAGCAACTTATATTTTAGGGATAAGGATATATAGACGTAGATCTAAGAGGTTGCTTGGTCTTTCTCAGTCTATATACATAGACAAGATGTTAAAGAGGTTTAGCTTGAGCAGTCCATGAGAGGCTATCTTCCCATGGTACATGGGATTACACTCTCTAAATCTATGTGTCCAAAGACATAAGATGAGAGGACTCGCATGAGTTTGATTCCTTGTGCTTTTGCTATAGGATCAATCATGTACACTACATTATGTACTAGACCCGATGTATCATATGCTCTAAGTGTTATGAGCATATATTAGTTAGACCCTGGTGAGGGTCATTGGGTGGCTATCAAGAATATCCTTAAGTATTTGAGAAGAACTAAGGATGTATTCTTGGTATATGGAGAAGGTGATCTTGTTGTAACCGAGTATACTGATGCCAATTTCTAATCTAATAGGGATGACTCCATATCATAGTCCGGATATGTATTCATACTGAATGGTGGTGTAGTCAATTAGAAAAGCTCCAAACAGGAGACAACAACAAATTCTACGATAGAGGTGGAGTACATTGCATCTTTAGAAGTGGCAAAGAAAGAGGTTTGGATCAAGAAGTTCATCATAGAACTTGGTATGGTTCTAAGCATCACTGACCCAATGCAGTTGTGTTGTGAAAACAATGGAGCTATAGCGCAGGTGAAGGAATCGAGGTCTCATCAGAAGTCTAAACATTTACTCAGGCACTACCATTTGATTGGAGAAATCATTAGTAAAAATGATATAAAGATAGAGAGAGTTCCCACCGATCAGAATATAACTAATCCGTTGATTAAGCCTATTTTTCAAAAGATTTTTGTCACATGTACAAGCCTATGGTATTAGATATCAAGGCGATTGACTTTAGTGCAAGTGGGAGTTTGTTAGAGAAGTGCTCTAAAGGCAATCACCTTTAGCACTAATTGTACAAATCATTTTATGATTAATAAAGAAAATTTTTATTATTTCAACGTTCATGCATTTATGGATTTGATGTTGATCTTAAATTTATTTAGTGATTTTCTTGATACAAAACAAAGTATGGAGGAAATCATGATGAGATCATGATAATGAGATTTCTATCATGTGTAATTATGTTAGTATCTAAACTTTCCTTAGTCATAGGATTAATAAGATGGGATATTATTAATCCGGATAGACTAGCACATGTTATACTCCTTGATTGGATCAAGTAGTAGATCTTATTATCTGTAGACATGAGTTGTTTAGAGTTGACATATGTGTAACACCCCACTCCCGTGTGACCCGAACCCAACATCGATGGTGATATCCGAGTCTGTGCCCCACGAGGGTGGCGTGCTACATCACTCAGACGAAACTCAGTATATATTTTTTAAAGACATTCATACACGTGAAAAATAGTAGACAATTTGAGCCCACGCTAATTTGTAAACATTTTTAGTCATTACAAACATTCAATAATAATTTAACGTAGCCATTTAATGTACACAAATCCACAACCAAATTGGGCCCACTGTAAATACAAAGTATTATTTTACAGAGATTGCGGAATACAATTTTATGAGACACTAATGCAGACGCGAACTGATCCCGACCCCTATCTTTCCCTTGCATGCAGTAGGCATACTCCAGTGTCTAACGGAGTACTCTTCAAGGCCTGAAAAATAATTGCAAATTTTGGGTGAGTTTTGTGAACTCAGTGAGGGACCATCATCGATGGTTCACCCAATCCATGTAAGAATCACATATATTATAGATATTCCACAGTTTCATATTCATAAGTATTACATAATCGCATTTTAACAATTCACGTGTTATTTCACAACAGTACATCCAGAAATACCACATGGTTATCATATCATAAGTCACAATTCCATATTTAGTACACTGAATCATTCATAATATTTCACGTTCAACACGCTAAATTATTCATATTATGCATACGCGATGCTCATGAGACCCACTTTTTCAATTGTTACTTTGTTGTGACCGAGTGCATGAACTGTCCCATATAGGGCTCATTAAGCGTTAAACGCGTCTCAGGGGTAGGAGAGCCCTCTGGGTATGCACTACTTCCCTGTGAGCTCGAGGCGCTTTTTTACTCATTGAGCTTGTAGCTCTGATCGTCTCAGGGGTAGGAGAGCCCTCTAGGTGTGCACTACTTCCTTGCGAGCTCGAGGCTCTTTTTCTCTGATCAATGACTCCTCTGGTCACAACTCCCATTATGTTCATGCATTCATGCAATGGAATGTGTCATTCATAATTATCTATCCCATTCAGTCACATTTTCATATTGTCGGACGTTAGTCCGACCTTCCACATTAAAGCGGAGCTTTTCAATTTTCGTTCATATTCATGTACACAGTTGACCATCATATATATACACACATGGTTCATCCAGTTTATACTCAATAATATCACAATCAGTAATCGTATCATAATCAATAAACATGTCCCAAACTGTCACATCAGAAACAAATAATGTCATAGAGTGCACAGATTCACAACCAGATAACACTTCTATGTCATATCTCCCATTACATCGGACCTTCTGTCCGGAATCCACAGTCAAAAACAATCACAAAACCCACCATTATTCGCCACATTAAACATATCGTAATTGAAAGAACCATCTAGGTCACTCACCTGTACTTCCAAGCTAATACCTGGAAGTCTCAGTAACGTCGATGGATCAACGCTCCAAATGTGCCTCTATAACAGTTATAGTATGTAAACATTACCAATTGTCCAAATCAGAAATATTTACGAATGCACATGTAACGATTTAAAATGTGTACAATGCATGTTCGTGAAATTCTCGACATTAATCCAAAATTTTCTATCACAAAATTCCGTCTAAAAATTAGAATTCTAATGGCACCGAAATCACTCAATTCGGACCTCTATAGGTCCAAAGATTAATAAAACAAAGACTAGAAGCTAATTACCCGGACCCACGTCAATTTCACCTCCACAAATTTCCAATTTCTCATAAAATAAAATTAAATATTCCACGAATTCGATGCCTTGAGAATCAGGTCAATCGGATGTCGGATGGAACAGATATGAGTTAAAGAAGGCATAAACATATATATAAAAAATATTTAAAAGATAAAGTGCTTCCTTCCCTTTTTCTGTTTGACATTCAACCATGCATAACTCTTTACACACAAATAAGAAAATTACAAATCATATCTCTTTGGAAAGATCATGAAAACCTCTACAAGTTTCATGAAGGCCACAAAAACCAATTTCACCTCTAAGGGTGTCAAAAAATACACTCAAAGTTTCTGCCTTTACAATATCTCCCAAAACAGTGCAGCATTTTGAAAAATCTATAACTTCCCATTCCATTTGCTAAAAATTACAAGCTTTATGCCAAAGAAAGATCAGAACATGTCCTACAACTTTCATGAACAACATGGAACCAAATTCAATTGCTAAATGGGTCAAAAAATTCAATTAGTGATTCTGCCCCTACATTTGACCTGAACAGTACTACCATTTTCTAAAAACCATAACTCCTTGCCCAAATGTCGAAAAAATTCTCTACCTTATATCACTGGAAAGATCAGACAACATACTTCAATTTTCATGAAGGGCTTAAAAGCCAATTCTATTTCTAATTAGGTCAATTTCTTCCATGAAGGTGACTGCCCTGATAACTAGAAAATTACCTGATTTAAGTCCAATCTTTGAAAATTCATAACTCCCTTTTTTGACATCTAAAATTAGCGTGCTATATCTCATTTTAAAGCTAATTTCTTCCACTACAATTTTCCAGAAGATCACTTGAGCCAATTCGAATCACCAAAAACCTATAATTTAGCTTCCAAGCACAATACTCGCAAAACCTAAATTTAGAGCTAGGTTCCAACATAATGCACATAAACAGCCAACATTCAACAGGTCACAACTCACAATATACATATCAAAAAATTGCATAATAAGTGGAAATGGAAAGATAACAAGATAGGCTTCAACTTTCATTAAGACCAATTTTACCATTTTACCCTAAATCAATCCAAAAAAATGCACCAAAGTTTCAGGTCATCAAACCCGGGTACTGTTCACACAGCTCATATCATTAACTTTCAAAGCAAGATTCGACACTCTTCTAATCAAAATTGGGTAGAACTTCCTTCACATAAAATGTAGCCAAATGTCTCAAATTTAATTTAGGACAAACAGCACCTAAATTGATTGACCACACAACTAGTTATGGCAAAAACATTAGAACATGTTCAAGGTGCATTTTCCAGTTTTGATACTCCATCCAATTCCTATCATTCAAATGCCAATTCTACTTCAATAAGCATATCAATTAGACAAGAAATCAGCCAATATATCATCAATACTTTCACTTGGACAAATAGCCACAAGTTGGCAGCACCAAACTCAACTTGATTCCTTTAATTTCCATTCAACATTAGTCATACAATTCACTTTAAACTATTGTAAATGTCATACAACACATATCCTCACACAAACATACACTCACACCCAACAAATCAAACCCTAGGTTTCATGAAATTCATGCCTCATCAATCATAATTAATATACATTAACTTCCACTCCATGCATCTAACCACTACTATTTAAAGAGTACAATTAAATGCTTACCAATTAAGCTTCAAATCTTCACTTCTCCAACTACTATACTTTGTCACTTCTCATCATCATGCCAAGAGAGAAAGTTTATCCTAGGCACTTTTTAGGTGAGTTAATAGAAGAGAGAACAAAGTGGAAGGAGGAGGAGGAGCTAAGCAATTGTAACTAGGAAACTTGAAGAAAATCAAATGGAGAAGAAGAAAGGATGAAGCTTCGGATGAAGGAACAAAGCAAATGAAAATCCTCTTTTCATTCTTCCTATTTAAAGTGAGTTGCCGAAAATGAAAGCCAACCATTAATGTTTAGGACATTTGGCATATTTAAGAAAAAGACAAATAAGGAAAAAGACAAAAATAAAATTTAATAAGATTAAACCCTAATGACATGAATATTTGACCCGTTCAATTCCACTGGCCCTAATTCCAAGTCCAAAATAATGTTCCCAATATTGTAGTTCCATTGAACAGAAATTTTCGATACCGAAAACCAACTGGTTTGCCACTTTGCGATTTTTTCGGTCTGGGATTTTTTTCCAAAAAATTTCTAAAATTCCCTTAAAATATAAAACACAGAAAAATCACTCCAAATTTGGTTTTCAAGCAACGAATCATATTTTTCACAACAAAAATCACAGTTAAGCACCTCTACCGGGAATTGTCACGAATGCATGTACAGTTCTTTTCATGTGCAAATTTTCACTATTCACATATAAGGATATGCATGAATATTTCAATCAATCTCAATCCCTCTTAGTCCCTTTCTAAATTACTATTTTACCCTTCCCATCGGGGGTGGGATGTTACAACTCCCCCATCTTAATAAAAAAATTTCGTCCTCGAAATTCATTTTTTTCCTGAGAAAATAAGGGGTACTAGTATTACAGATGTTCCACCGTTTCTCATATCAAATTACTCATATGTTCTTTTCCAATCTTTCAACAACAATACGTGCAAAACATATTCATATAGCACTATAGAACTTTAGTCCTACTTTTAGGAGTGATGCCGTAGTTTCATGTGGTTCGATGCAACTTAGTTTTCCCCAAGTTACTAATCACACCTTGGACGAGGTGATGCTTTCAAAGACCAGTCAGCTATTTCATTGCATGATATTCCAGCACTACAATGAAATTTACCATTCATCTTTCTAAAACCACTTCATTTTGATTCCAAATTCATTGTCACTCATCGACGGTATCCCACATTTGTTCTGACTTTTCATGATTCCTTTAAGCGCCCTCTATGACAATGTAAGGTGACCAATCCTTTTTACCGTCAAACGCCTCTTAGAGTATTCTACTGGTATCACCAAGATAACGATTATTATATCTGTCAATTTGCATTATACATTACTCTAATCTGTTGAAACATTTCAGACCTATAAGCTTTATACTTGTCTTCAATAATCATGACTACAAGGAATTCAAAACATATAATCACCCAGTTCGTTATTCTTAGCCGTCAATTGTTCTTTTGAGGTACACACATATGGCCTCTCTTTATCAACTAGTACATATACTTTATTCCATCCAATTCCTCAAATCCTCAGTTGGAGTTTTCCTACTTTTTTTTTTGCACTCCATAACTCCTAAGATTTCCTGTTTACTCCCTTTTTAACTCGTCACTACCCAATATCCACATATGGGGTACTCTACCGTGGAATGTTCTATTCGATGTACTTGATTGTAACATAGCTTTATTCGGACAGGTTCCTCAGTGCACTCTGTTTAATCCTGTCCGATTCAATTCTTATCTTAATCTCTATTAATCTGTTTATTCATGTGTACCCCCACTATGTTTCTTTACCCATCATAGTCCCAAATCTTTACACCGACTACTATGGCAGACAATTTCAAGTCATGTTTAGCTCATTAAGCTGTCATTATCCCAAGGTACACAAAATCACCTTATACTCTTACAACCCATTTCCTCTTGATCTCAATTGAGGAACCTCCAAATCTGAATGGCATATTCACCTCCCTATTGTTTTTCCCAAATATTCAAAATGTCACCTTCCTTTGACAAGGTGATCATAGCTATTCATTAATATCATTGTGCTTGGCTCACATTGACCTTTAACATCATAAGTCTATCGGGGTATGCTTACCTCCAATAAATATCACCTCAAACTCATTATGCTTAAATCTAGTTCTTTTAATTCTTTGAGTAACTAATTTCTCAGTGCAGTAGTATTATCACATGCTATTTCAATAGTCTTTAGTGCATTACCTTTTTCTTAACGGATTTACCGGATTTAAATTTCCCAGTGACTCTACATTGCCTCATTCTAATGTCTATGCCTTCATACCTATTGCTTTCCCCATTTCAATTCACACATAACTTCCGCTGTTGGACATCCCCCTCATCAGATATAATATGTGATTCTCGAATATATTTATACAGGCTATGATGTAGACCGTATTTCACCTCACCTTAACACAAGTGTTTCCTCGTCTTGCCGAAATCCTCTTAAACAGTTGGACACTTTACATCAGCATAATATATATCTACACTCTCAATAACCCTTTTGTTACTCTTATACTATAGTCTCTGCTATGGAGATAACTCCAATATTCACTTTTGACGAAGACAACATATCACAACTTTTCTTGGAGACCTGTAGTCTAACTTCTTGCGTCTGTCAGTTCCTTTCTAAAACAAAACCGATTGAATCAAACGGGAGGCCTTTGACCTATAGACCATGGAAAAATCATCAAATTCTATTGTTGAATCGAGAGAAAGGCTTATGATCTCAGCTACTGATCAAGGAAGGCCTACTTTTATGATTGGTCATAAACTAAATTACCTGGCTTTCTAGCCCTATCTCGGTGATTTCTTGGTACCAACTTCAATATTGTCACTCACCTAGTGTCCATGAGAACTGACTTACTAGTTCGAGAAAATCCATTTCAACACTTCATATTATCTTTATCTCATCATAAGGTCAGCTTGTATAATAACTCCTGTGATCAGTACATTCTCGATAATAAGGCTCGGTATATATACATATCTACACCAACCAAAATCTCTCAAAACTCCAATCGTGTACGGCCGCTAATAATACTGACATTTCAAATTATTATGGTTCCTGTCCATGATTGGGGTTCACCATACGATCGTATCAGAAACTGATTTTTATAGGCCAATAATGTACCTTACACTTTCTTCCTCACCTTAGCACACATATTGACAATGATTTTACTCTAGTTTTTTTTTCCAGTATTTACCCCTTTTTTTAATGCAACATCCTGTCATGATTAGTGAACTAGCATTTTGAGTGCACTCTTCTGCTTTGAATTATCATCATTTCCATAATCATATGCATACAATCCAACGCTAGGTGCGTTTCTAACTTCCTCCATATTCCGTTTCATGTACCACGAATTATCACCTATAATGCTCAATCCATTTCAAATGATAGACACAGAATCATCAAGAAATGTAATCACAGTATTCAAGCTATATGCGCACATTAAATTACAACTTTCACATTTTAAGTCCAAGTCTATTTTAGATATTTCTGTTAACTGGGCTTGTATACTTTAATCTCAACATTTCTACTTCTTCCTGACAATACAGTCACTTCACTATTTCATTCTAAGGTAAAACATTATGGTGCAATATCGATCTCATCACAATATTGGTATTAGCCTCCATAATATACACCAGCACAAACGTAGTGAATCTATATCTGTCTTATCGAACCATGTACTTTCACTCATTTCTAATTATTCCCATTTTATCGACATACAAATCAGAATCATCAATACCTAGTCACCCTGAACTTTAACTCTCACATAGTCATACTTTAACCAATGTTCTTCTCATGTCCAAATTTAACCTTTCTAGGCTATAGAACTTTTCGTTTTCTCAGTTCAATTTCATTGTGATATTACTTCATTCCTAAATCAGCCCAGGCCAATGGATGCACATTCGTATCACATTCGAGGTTTATAACCACAGTACAATAGGACTACCATGTTCCATTTTCCCTTTCCCATTCCTAATTGCCCATACACTTTCATTAGCTCATATTCTAACATATCATCACTTTTCTCCCGCTTAATCACTTAACATACATTCATATGTAGAATTCATATTCGTGGGACTCATACTAGGGATCAGTTGCCACGGTCTGCAACGACATGGCTCAAATGCATGCAACTTAATCTATGTTTCAGAAAATGCCGGATAAACTCGTTTCTTAACTCGATACCACCTAAATGTAACACCCCACTCCCGCGTGACCCGAACCCGACATCGATGGTGATATTCGAGTCCGTGCCCCGCGAGGGTGGCATGCTACATCACTCAGACGAAACTCAGTATATATTTTTTAAAGACACTCATACGCGTGAAAAACAACAGACAATTTGAGCCCACGCTAATTTGTACACATTTTTAGTCGTTACAAACATTCAATAATAATTTAACGTAGCCATTTAATGTACACAAATCCACAACCAAATTGGGCCCACTGTAAATACAAAGTATTATTTTACAGAGATTGCGGAATACAATTTTATGAGACAC
The DNA here is from genome assembly GCA_029891385.1 of Erythroxylum novogranatense. NCBI lineage: Eukaryota > Viridiplantae > Streptophyta > Magnoliopsida > Malpighiales > Erythroxylaceae > Erythroxylum > Erythroxylum novogranatense. The sequence continues at coordinate 22,151,895 of CM057235.1, forward strand.
TAATGCAGAGCCTTGACCGATCCCGACCCTATCTTTTCCTTGCATGCGAGGGCATACTCCGGTGTCTAACGAGTACTCTTGAGCCTGAAAATAATTGCAAATTTTGGGTGAGTTTTGCGAACTCGGTGAGGGACCATCATCGATGGTTCACCCAATCCATGCAAGAATCACATATATTATAGATATTCCACAGTTTCATATTCATAAGTATTACATAATCGTACTTGAACAATTCATAGGTTATTTCATAACAGTACATCCAGAAATACCACATGGTTATATATCATAAGTCACAATTCCATATTTAGTACACTGAATCATTCATAATATTTCACGTTCAACACGCTAAATTATTCATATTATGCATACGTGATGCTCATGAGACCCACTTTTCCAATTGTTACTTTGTTGTGACCGAGTGCATGAACTGTCCCATATAGGGCTCATTAAGCGTTAAACGCGTCTCAGGGGTAGGAAAGCCCTCTAGGTATGCACTACTCTCCTGTGAGCTCGAGGCTCCTTTTTACTCATTGAGCTTGTAGCTCTGATCGTCTCAGGGGTAGGAGAGCCCTCTAGGTATGCACTACTTCCCTGCGAGCTCGAGGCTCTTTTTCTCTGATCGATGACTCCTCTGGTCACAACTCCCATTATGTTCATGCATTCATGAAATGGAATGCGTCATTCATAATTATCTATCCCATTCAGTCACATTTTCATATTGTCGGACCTTAATCCGGCCTTCCACATTAAAGCGGAGCTTTTCAATTTTCATTCATATTCATGTACACAGTTGACCATCATATATATACACACATGGTTCATCCAGTTTATACTCAATAATATCACAATCAGTAATCGTATCATAATCAGTAAACATGTCCCAAACTTTCACATCAGAAACAAATAATGTCATAGAGTGCACAGATTCACAACCAGATAACACTTCTATGTCATATCTCCCATTACATCGGACCTTCTGTCCAGAATCCACAGTCAGAAACAATCACAAAACCCACCATTATTCGCCACATTAAACATATCGTAATTGAAAGAACCATCTAGGTCACTCACCTGTACTTCCGAACTAATACCTGGAAGTCTTAGTAACGTCGATGGATCGACGCTCCAAATGTGCCTCTATAACAGTCATAGTATGTAAACATTACCAAATGTCCAAATCAGAAATATTTACGAATGCACATGTAGTGATTTAAAATGTGTACAATGCATGTTCGTGACATTCCCGGCATTAATCCAAAATTTTCCATCACAAAATTCCATCTAAAAATTAGAAATCTAATGGTACCGAAATTACTTAATTCGGACCTCTATAGGTCCAAAGATTAATAAAACAATGACCAGAAACCAATTACCTGGACCCACGTCAATTTCACCTCCACAAATTTCTAATTTCTCATAAAATGAAATTAAATATTCTACGAATCTGAGGCCTTGAGAATCAGGTCAATCGGATGTCGGATGGAACAGATATGAGTTAAAGAAGGCATAAACATATATTTTTTTTTTTCAAAAGATAAAGTGCTTCCTTCCCTTTTTCTGTTTGACATTCAACCATGCATAACTCTTTACACACAAATCAGAAAATTACAAATCATATCTCTTTGGAAAGATCATGAAAAACTGTACAAGTTTCATGAAGGCCACAAAAACCAATTTCACCCCTAAGGGTATAAAAAATAAACTCAAAGTTACTGCCTTCACAATATCTCCCAAAACAGTGCAACATTTTGTAAATCCATAACTTCCCATTCCCTTTGCTAAAAATTACAAGCTTTATGCCAAAGAAAGATCAGAACATGTCCTACAACTTTCATGAACAGCATGGAACCAAATTCAATTGCGAAATGGGTCAAAAAATTCAATTAGTGATTCTGCCCCTACATTTGACCTGAACAGTACTACCATTTTCTAAAAACCATAACTCCTTGCCCAAATGTCGAAAAAATTCTCTACCTTATATCACTGGAAAGATCAGACAACATAATTCAATTTTCATGAAGGGCTTAAAAGCCAATTCTATTTCTAATTAGGTCAATTTCTTCCATGAATGTGACTGCCCTGATAACTAGCAAATTACCTGATTTAAGTCCAATCTTTGAAAATTCATAACTCCCACTTCTGACATCTAAAATTAGAATGCTACATCTCATTTTAAAGCTAATTTCTTCCGCTACAACTTTCCAGAAGATTACTTGAGCCAATTCGAATCACCAAAAATCTATAATTTAGCTTCCAAGCACAATACTCACAAAACCTACATTTAGAGCTAGGTTCCAACATAATGCACATAAACAGCCAACATTCAACAAGTCACAACTCACAATATACATATCAAAAAATTGCATAATAAGTGGAAATGGAAAGATAACAAGATAGGCTTCAACTTTTATTAAGACCAATTTTACCATTTTACCCTAAATCAATCCAAAAAAATGCACCAAAGTTTCAGGTCATCAAACCCGGGTACTGTTCACACAGCTCATATCATTAACTTTCAAAGCAAGATTCGACACTCTTCTAATCAAAATTGGGCAGAACTTCCTTCACATAAAATGTAGCCAAATGTCTCAATTTTAATTTAGGATAAACCTCACCTCAATTGCTTGACCACATAACTAGTTATGGCAAAAACATTAGAACATGTTCAAGGAGCATTTTCCAGCTTTGATACTCCATCAAATTCCTATCATTCAAATGCCAATTCTAATTCAATAAGCATACCAATTAGACAAGAAATCAGCCAATATATCATCAATACTTTCACTTGGACAAATAGCCACAAGTTGGCAGCACCAAACTCAACTTGATTCCTTTAATTTCCATTCAACATTAGTCATACAATTCACTTTAAACTATTCTAAATGTCATACAACAAATATCCTCACACAAACATACACTCACACCCAACAAATCAAACCCTAGGTTTCATGAAATTCATGCCTCATCAATCATAATTAATATACATTAACTTCCACTCCATGCATCTAACCACTACTATTTAAAGAGTACAATTAAATGCTTACCAATTAAGCTTCAAGTCTTCACTTCTCCAACTACTATACTTTGTCACTTCTCATCATCATGCCAAGAGAGAAAGTTTATCCTAGGCCCTTTTTAGGTGAGTTAATAGAAGAGAGAACAAAGTGGAAGGAGGAGGAGGAGCTAAGCAATTGTAACAAGGAAACTTGAAGAAAATCAAATGGAGAAGAAGAAAAGATGAAGCTTCGGATGAAGGAACAAAGCAAATGAAAATCCTCTTTTCATTCTTCCTATTTAAAGTGAGTTGCCGAAAATGAAAGCCAACCATTAATGTTTAGGACATTTGGCATATTTAAGAAAAAAACAAATAAGGAAAAAGACAAAAATAAAATTTAATAAGATTAAACCCTAATGACATGAATATTTGACCCGTTCAATTCCACTGGCCCTAATTCCTAGTCCAAAATAATGTTCCCAATATTGTAGTGTCATTGGATAGAAATTTGCGATACCGAAAACCAACTGGTTCGCCACTTGGCGATTTTTTCGGTCTGGGAATTTTCCCCAGAAAATTGCAAAAAAAATTCCTAAAATTCCCTTAAAACATAAAACACAAAAAAATCACTCCAAATTTGGTTTTCAAGCAACGAATCATATTTTTCACAACAAAAATCATAGTTAGGCACCTCTACCGGGAATTGTCACGAATGCATGTACAGTTTTTTTCATGTGCAGATTTTCACTATTCACATATAAGGATATGTATGAATATTTCAATCAATCTCAATCCCTCTTAGTCCCTTTCTAAATTATTATTTTACCCTTCCCATCGGGGGTGGGATGTTACATATGGATGCTTACTAAGGGTATTAAGTACATTGGATTGACCTACTATAATACAATCATATGGATATTCTATTCCAGTGTCAATAATAGTTTCATCATAGCAATGGTGCAAGTATAATTTGATTTGAGCTGCTAAAGGATATCTCAAATATTGATCTTATGCTTTCACTCTATTCATTGGTGCCTTTTAGGGGTTACTCATATGGTGGTTATTTGGTAAAACTTGATGTATTCAGTGGTAATTAAGAAGCTAATAAAAGATTCGCCATTTCTTATAGAAGGAGATGAAACCTACAACTTCTTATCGGGGTCATTACTCTGGAGTCTTTAGCCAAAGCAGATATGTTACATAAAGAGAGTCTTCAATGATATATAGAGTAATGAGATCCTCAGGACAAGATCTAATATCACTTACACTAGTAGTCAGTCTAATGGGAGTTGACACTTTGACCATACTTTGAACCAAGTGGGGTATAGATGGTGAAAGGACAAATTGCATGGCAACATTGTGTATGAAAGGGTTCGTAGACAAACTACTGACTTTCAGGTTAACTAGGAGTCATGATGTATTATTAGATATTGCTCTTGGCTTACTTGAATTATGTGTTAATTCAAGTGGCCAACATAGCCTAGAACCTAATGGGTCACACACATAGGAGATCCGAAGGATGAGTAAAATGGTCTTGAATGGTGATTTAAGATATGTGAGAGTCTTTTGGGATTATATTGTGATGTGATCGTGGTAGAAAATGTTGCATGGAATGGATTAGAAACAAGTGTTGTTGGCTGCCAATTTTGTCATTAACTTCCTAAAACTTCCATTAATATATGCTATTCATGGTCATTGATTTTTTATAACTTCCATTAATGCATGCTATTCATGACCATTAACTTCCCATAACTTCTCATTAATGATGGGGGTTATGGGAGGCCAAAGAGGGCAGAAAATAATCATCATTTTTATACATCTTATGTAAGACACAAGAAAAAAAAGGGTTCTTTCTTACACACACACTCTTTTTCTCTCTAACTCTTACAAGAGTTCTTATCTTTGCCACCACAAAAAAAACTGCAGCCATCTCCTAGTGAGGTTTCATCCTTCTATCTTCTTTTAGACTTTCATTAGAGACGGTCTAAGTTGATCATTGTGGTTTACGACAACCTAACTCGGAGAAGGTTAAAGAATGAAGGAGATTGTTGGAAAGGTATGTAAACATCTTACATTTCATGTTTTTGTTTTCTATATCTATATGCATGAGTAGATCTAGTTTTTGAGGTTCCATTTTATTTTTCATTGCTTATATTTGATATTTATTATATATGAGATGCATAATCGAAACCTAACATATTGTATGTTGATTATTTCTAATGTCAAGCATTAATATTTTTTTGTCAAATGAATAAGCATATTCCTTCAGTTAAGAGTTCTGATTCAACACCAGAGATAGAAATGGAAACTTCTATTCTGGCACGAAGTGCAGATAAAAGTTCAATTAGAACTCAAGTTGCCCAACATAAAAGTGAAGTTTGAAATCACTTACTATATTGACTGACAGAATTGAAAGGGTAGAGAGCATGTATTTTCAAAAGTTGTATTCGAATGGTTCAAAAGGTGGAACGCCTTATTTAAAGAGACATATGGAATCATGTACTAAAAAGAAGATGGTTTTAGGAGGTCAAACATTTTTAACCCCTAACCTTATGAAAGGGAAGAATGAATTGACCGTGACAACTTTTGACAATAACAGATCAATGATTTTGATTTCTAATATGATTATTGGAGATGAATAACCATGTCTATGGTTGAAAGAAAAAGATTCATGCTATTTTTTAATTAACTCCAAGTGACTTTCAAGGTTCCAAGTAGGAATACATTGAGGAATGATATTTTCAAAATTTATGAGGAAAAGAGAGAGAGAGAGACATTACGAGCATTGTCGAGTGTTCAAGGATGAATTACCATAATAATGGACATGTGAATAACCTATAACCAAAAGAAAGGTTACATGAAGATGACATGTTATATTGATAATGATTGGAAGTTATGAAATAAACTTTTGAGGTAATTTATATTCTTTAATATTGTTATCATTTATTTTTTTCATTATTTAATGAATTTATGATTCATATTAGTAATATTTGTACATAATAGGTTCATTTATGTGCCGACAACGCATACAAGTGAAAATTTGGTAAATATATTGAAAGACTATTTAATGAATTTAAACATTGACAGCAAAGTAACCACCATCACAGTCGACAATTGTAGTACAAACAATGCTATAATTGAGAAGTTAAAGGGTAAGATGCGGGTTGTGAGCTTATTGGTTGGAGGTAAGTTATTTCATATGCATTGTTTTGTGCATATTCTTAAATTGATTGTGAAGGATAGTTGAAGACAATAAAGGAAGCAATAGATTGTATTTAGAATATTGTTCTATATTGGATTGCAACTCTAAAAAGAGTTCAAACTTTTAAAGATGGGGTATAAATTTTTATGCATTTTAAGTTCAAAGACAATGGCTTTCGATTGTCCAATTAGATGGAACTCAACCTTTAAGATGTTGGAGTCGGCAATCTCATATGCTCAGGTGTTTATTAGACTAGTTGAAAGGGATTCTCAATATACCTGTGTACCGATAGAAGATTAATGGAACTTGGCTATAGAACTTTGTATGAAGTTGAAATTATTCTATAATTAGACTGAATTGTTTTTATGAACAAAATATCTAACTTCACACTGTATCTTTAGTATTATGTCGAATATAAAGCATTTTTTTATCATCGTGGATGGTTGACTCCAACTCCAATGAATTTATTTGGACTATGGCAAAGCAGATGTCAGATAAGTTTAATTTCTATTGGTGTAAGGTTGGAAATATTATTGTAGTATTATATGTGTTAGATGTAAGATACAAGATGGACAAGGTTGAATATATTTATAATGCATTGTACGATGGTGAAGCTCGAGAGTGTGTACATACTATGAAACAATTATGGTATCAATTATTTAATGTTTATCAGGTTAGAATGCAACAAAATCATGATCAGTGTAGACAGTTTAACTTCGACATAAGTTTTAGGATCGACCTTATCTTTTGGCCCATTATTGACAGATTCTTTTTCACATTTTTTGAAAAAGAAAAGGGCAATGATTTCTTATAATATGATGAAGTTAGATACATATTTTTCTAAAGATTATGTTCCTGAAACTGAAGGTAAGCAGTTAGATATATTTTCATGGTGGAGGTTGTCTGGAAATAATTATCTGATCTTGCAAATCATCACTTGAGACTTGTTAGTCATTCCATCATCTAGCTTTGCTTCAGAGTTTGCATTTAGTACTAGTAGTCGGGTCATTACACCTCATCGTGGTTGACTTCATTATCGCACTGTGGAAGCCCTTATGTGTGCTCAAAGTTGGTTAAATAATGAAGATATTGATGGTAATTTTTCCTTTTTACTATATTAATTTTATATATTTTATATTATCTTACCTAATATTGTTTTTTTTAATTTTCCTACAACCACAGTTATTAATTTGGAGGTGACTAGTGAAATTAATGGACCAATTGCACGTTATTTTAATCAAATATATAAAGATGAAGGTATATTTAATTTTCTTTTAATTAATATTACATTACTAAATATTCTTTTATTTTAATATTACATTACTAAATATAATGTTTGCACATACAGATGATTTGATCTAAGCTGTTGATGATCCTAGCAACAAATACAATTAGATGCTCTTTCAATCTCCACTAACACTCTCCAAAGATCCAATATCCAAACTTTGTCTATCTAGCATGATATTAAATGATTTAAATAACCATTCATGTACTACAAAAATTTCTATAACTTTATTATATCATTGATTATATGTTGTTATAATTTAAAGTTGTGACATAATATATATATTGAAAAGAAAAAGGTGAACAATTTATAAAATTTATGAAATATGATTATTAATTAATTATTTTATGATTATATTTTATTATAACTTAAAGAAAGAGATTCATATTTGATTAGTATAAACTTGAATTATTAAACATAATATTAGAGAGGATTTTACAATGGATTGGAGAGAAAGGAAACAAAATTGGTATGCTTATAACACTCTAAGGATTTAGAAGAATTTAAAATAAAACTTATATCAAGGTTTCGAGTAAAGAATTACTCTTAACAAACTTTTAATTAGAGTGACATAGGAATGAATCTTCTAATGTTAGAAAGGAGAAAAGAATCATGAATATAAGTTTAGATTAATTAGAATATAATGATTTTAGAAAAAAAAGTAAAAGAGGTTATAAACTTATAACATAATTATTAATCAATTTTTTGGAGTCCTTAATCCTTAGTAAATTTTCTAAAGTATAGAACGTGACATATAACATTTTTAATAAATTTTCTATATTAAAGTTTATTTAATTTATTATAGTGTTTTGTATGAGGGTGTGTATGTGTAATAGAGACATATATGCTCTAATAAGAGACAAGTAGACAACAACGACCTCGTAACTTTTGCACATTACTAATAAAACACTGACTACCATTGGATACTTTAACTCGAAACTTTTACAAGTTGAAGAATTAGCTCGTTCAACTCGATAATATCTTACAAATTCACTTTTTAATAATATAAAAATAATTATATTAAATTTTAATAAAAGTAATAATTTATAAAACATACCAAAAGTATTTATAAAATGTATTCTAGTTTTAATAAAATAATAGTTATTTTCAATATAATATATTATACATATTTGTTTTATAAGTCAATTACTTTTGTATTCTTTTGAAATTGATACATTAGGATTAACAAAGTGATTGATTCATTTTAAGATTTATATAAATACATATAGCATAATGTATATATTATGTTAATATGAAAAATAAAATAAAAAAGTTTAAATGCGCTAAGAGTAATCATAATATTAATTTCTTTTAATATGTGTAATAAAAATATAAAATTTTATAATGATTATTTAATAGTAGATATAATACTGAAAAGATAATAATATTTATAAGTAAAAAATCAATAATAACTAAAAGTTACATGTATAATTATTATTTTAAGTATATAATTTACAACAACAACATCAATTAAGAGTTTTGTACATAATTATAAAACATTAAAAGCTTGAAAATTATATTATAAACTTAATATATGTATTTTAAAATCTTATTAAAAAGAATTATAATAATTTTTAAACACATAAAATAATATTTGAAATAAATTGTACTTAGATAATAACTTTTTACATTTACATTATAATTAATTATTATAATAAATTAAAAATTCTAAATTAAAAATTCAAATTAAATTCACTTATTTGTAGGAAATAATTATAACAATGTTATCATAGCTATAAATTTTAATAAATATATATTGGTTCATGTTTTATATCATTTATTTTATATAAATATTTATGTATAATTTATATAAAATAAATGATATAAAACACGAACCAATATGTAATTCCATCGTACACTTTATTATAAATGGTTATGCAATAATTTATAATTTTATGAATTAAAAAATATAACTACAAATTTTCAAATTCTCTTAAAATAAATATATAAATTTTTTTAAAAATGTATTAAACTTTTAGGCCGACTTAGGCTCGACGGGCTACCTGTGGCCAGCCCAGACTGGGCCATGGGTTGGATCATTTTGGCCCTCTTGGGCTATGGACTAGGCCCGCTAAAATATATTTTGGTAGGTTCGGGCCGGACCATCAACAACCCAGGCCCAACTTGAGTCATTGATATTCCTAGGTCCAATGTACTCTATAATTTCAAAAAATAATTTAGATAAAGCACTAGAACTTTTTACCATAACCTAAGCATCAACATATTTTATAAAAGTTGTTCCAATGTTAAAATAAACCAATAAATTAATCAAAGCTCTTTCTCTTTGATCAGTCCGCCGATCTACAATTATAATGCATCCTGTTGTTTCCCAACTAGGCTTATATGCATCCAGAATTAACTAATATTCCTTTTTTAAATTTTGAATCAAAGGCACACGAATCTCATAATAAAAAGGAACCTTAAATTTCTGACCTATAATTTTTTTGGAAAATAAAAGAATAATATATTAACAATAGCTAAATCTATAACATAATTATAAGACTATTTAGTGAAGTTAGCTTTGAAAGCAATTGCGTAAGACATGCTACACTAGATCAGCTAGAAAACAAATTTCCAACTAACATATACAACAACTATATCACATTGTTATATAAAGAAACTATTAGAGCATATTGTTGTGTCCAACTAAGTTTTAAAAATACCTAGGCTATCATACTCGTAAGTATACGAGGTAGTTGTAGTGATTACCCAGGGTCGTCTCCCACGGAGATGAAATTGGTTAACTTAAATTAATCTCAAACAAAAATAAAAAAACCCAAACATTCTATCCCAATTTTTTGAGTGAAAACTTTAAAGAAAATCATAAAATTAGAATGAAAAGTAAAATGATTCAATCGGAAACAAAGACAAATAGATTAATCAAAATGGAAGACTCTTGAGAATTAATTTAACTAATTTAATCTCCTATGCATGATTAAGGTGGATGATTGGATAGTTGTCTTACTAAACTTAATAGTTAGGTGTTTTAAATTAACTTGAATAATGAACTAATCTAACTTTCGTATTCAACAAGTTATCGTCCAAATTAATTATATAAACCTGACTACTAATTACCACTTAATATATTTCTAGTTTTTAACCTAAGCGTCCATAGTTTCTCGATCTATATTAAATTGCTTCTTTCGATCCTTCATTTAATACTAAAAATGATTCAAAGTTTGGCCATTCTATTACATCCATTCAACTAAAAAACCACAAAAATAAATAAGACAAAAAACTATAATTCAATCATGCAAAGTTAACTAAAATAGCTACGTTAATTCTTAAGAAAAAGAGATAAACCCATCATAGCATAAACACAGTTCATCATCTCCATACACTTCAATTGCATGTTACCGTCAATTGAAAAATGTAAAAACAATGAACAAATGAATACTAAAGATGAACTAGAAAAAGAAAACAAATAATAGTCAGTTAAGCTAACAAGTAATAAGTTCAATAAATAAATAAGAAACTAAGCAATAGATGAAAAATAAAATGAGCAAACAAGGATCGAATGATGGAGTGTTGTTGGTCTCCTGCCCGTTTTAGGCTTCCCGCATTAACTCTTGCCTTTTGCTTCAGCTTGCTATCACCCTACTAAATGGTTACTCCAGTTCAATGGATTTGGCTTTAGCTCTAGCTCTCGCTTTCAACCTTTGTCCCTAGCTTCCATCTCTCTGTTGTGTTTCTCTCTTCTTCATTGACTCACTCTATTCCTCTCTTCTTTCCCTCTATCTCTCTATGCCTCTCGAATGTGTTTGTCTATGTTGAGTGAAGAATGAAGAGTGAATGAAAGATGAAAGATTTCCCCTTTGCTATCACCCTCTCCTTCTATTTTTAGTATGCTCCTAGGTCTAGGGTTTCATGCCCTGAACCTCTCCAGCTGCCATGTAATAACTAAAACAATTAAGAAAAAAATGAAGGGGGATCATGGTTGTGACTTTTAAGTCACATCTATGTGTAAGTCACAGTCGTGGCTTGTGCATATGAGTCATGACTGTGACTTACACATGCACGACCGTGCATGTAAGTCAATTCTTCTTGTTTAGTTCATACCACATTCACAAAATAATATCCATGCAACATCCACACCAATTTCACTCAATCTATCTCACATTTGGAACAAAACATAAGGATTTATAACCAAATTCAAGATATGAAAGCAATTAAAAGCAATAGAAACTAGACATAACACATATGTGATAGATCATAAATTCCTTGTGATTTTCATGTGGGGAGTTAATAAGTGATCAACTTTCTTAGCAATAATGATGACTTGGATCTGATTCAGCACTTTATTAGTTAATTGATATTTGTTTTCCTCCTTTTGCTTATAAAGTCTATTGTTCCTTTCTTTCCAGAGCATATATATGGTTGTGATAAACCCAACTTTAAAAAGAATATGATTCTTTTTGTTAGGTAGCACCTTGTTAATTATCCATTGCAAGGAATGCCCCCATTCATAATTGTTAATTATCTCCCCCAGCATATGTAGGATGCAGCTCTATATGGTTTTTGAATAAATATCCTAGACTTGTTGTTATAAAATCTATTGTTTCTTAAAAATATGGTGAATTTAAAGCATTTGAATGAATACATGAATGATAGAATCATCTAGGCTATGCTCTTTTACATCATAAAACATCATCCTTATCAATCGAATCACTGTGGGATAGGTTAAGAACTAAGAATAGTTCTTGAAAGAAAATAAGAATCTATGTCAATAATAACTTTATGTTTTCCTTTATTTATTATTTGTGGTGCTTCATCATCTTTAAAAGATATATCATGAGTCTTTTTTTATTTTCCTTTTTCTTTTTTACTAGTTACTGCAAATAATTTCCAGTCCTCTCATGTACATCAAATGGTTACTTTTTTATAAGAAGCAATGTTACCTTTGACACCAACATGATGTTCTTCATTTTATAAATTCCTCCTCCTTTAAATATTCTACCACAAAACATACAATTATATTGGCTATTCCCATTAGATTATTGAGAAGAAGCAAAATAATTCCATGCTGGATCAAACTTACCACGAGTAAAGGATGTGAAGTTTACTTAATCTTTATTTTATGATTCCATATTCTCCATTATAATTTTAATATGAAAATATGAGAAGAATAATTTTGTTATTTTGTACAAAAATAAGTTAAAATAATGATTAAAACAAAATAACTCATAAATTACGAACCAAAGAAGAAAGATGAAACAAAAAGATACAAGGTAAAAATTTGAAAACGAAAATAACCCTTAACTTTGGCTTCTTGATTCTTGAGTCTTTAACTTTGGCTTCTTGATTCTTGAGTCTTTTATATCTAATATGATATTTGATTTCAATCACCATAACCAACAAAAGAAATAACAATAAAGGAGAATTAACTTGTGATCTTGACACAAGGAATTGAAGTATATCTGAAAGAAACATAAAAGAGATTGAAAGAATTAAAAAATTAAAGAAAATCAATTCAAATAGGAAACAGAAATTGAAAATTTTTCAAAGATTGAATAAATATAAATGTCACTCAAAAGTTAAAGTATCTTTAAATTTCAGTGCCCTTCTCTAAAAGTACTTCTTTAAAACTTAAACATTACTTCTTAACATACTATTAAATTATTTTAAACAAAATTATTTATCTATATAAATTTACTAATTAATAACTTTTCTATTCCTTCTTAAATATACTTCTTTAAAGTTTAAATATCACTCTTTAACACATTCTTAAATTTTCATAAATAAAACTACTTATCTGTACTAAATTACTAACTAATAAATTTTTAGTATTTCTTTAAATATACTTCCTTAAATTTTAAATATCACTCTTTAACACATTCTTAAATTATCCTAAACAAAATTACTTATTTATACTAAATTACTATTTAAGAATTTTTAGTGTCATTTAAATGCAGTTCTTTAAAATTTTAAAATTTAAATATCACTCCTTCACACATTCTTAAATTATCCCAAATTTTATCTATACTAAATTAGTAATTAATAACTTTTAATGCCCTTCTTTAACTATACTTCTTTAAAGTTCAAATATCACTCTTCAACACATTCTTAAATTATTTCTATACTATTTTACTAATTAATAACTTTTTAATGTCCTTCTTTAAATATACTTCTTTAAAGTTTAAATACCACTCTTTAACACATTCTTAAATTAGCTTATACAAAATTACAAATTAATAACTTTTTTAGTGTCCTTCTTTATATATACTTTTTAAGATTAAAATTTCACTCCTTAATACATTTTTAAATTATCACGAACAAAATAACTTCTATAACTAAATTACTAACTAATAAAATTTTTAGTGTCATTCTTTAAATATACTTCTTTAAAGTTTAAATATCACTCCTTAACACACTCTTAATTTTTTAAAAATATTATTTTTATATTAAGTTATTAATTAATAATTTTTAATGTTTTTCTTTAAATATACTTATTTAAAGTTTAAATAAATATCTATTTTGTTTTGAATTTTAATCAACAAATACTAATATTTTTAATATCATAAAAATTAAAATTTATATCTTTTACTTATTTTAGAAATTTACTATTTATTTCAATTATAATCTCTTCTCTTTATAGTTTACTAGTATACGAGGCTGGAAGTGAAAAAAACAAATTACTCCATGTTTTATTATTTTTTCTAGTCCAAAGTACTAAAAATCTAAAGCTCATCTCTATCTTTTCCCCTCTCTTTCTCTACTTCTCTTGGACTCGGTACTCTCTCTATATATATTCTCATAATACCAAACCCCTAAAATCGCGATCTACTATAAGCTGTGAAATTGTGATTGTCTAAAAATAATATCCCTCCTCGTCTAGAACGTTACCCTCCTCAGTCAATCATTTCGCCTCAAAAGTAGTGTTTTATTTACTCTCCTCCTCATTTCTCTTTCAATCTCCACCCTCTATTTCTCGAGTCTTCCATGGCTACATCTTAACTTTTTAATCATTGTAATAGACCTTGCCATCGTCAGAGCTGCCTCACTTATATGCAACGGAGCGAAATGGAGCTAAAGGCTCGTATAGATTCACTGGATGTTATGTTAGATATGGAGGTATAAATGCATGTGAACTTGGATGTAGGATTTTTAAGTTTGATCCTTGTGATTTGGCATTCCCTGTCATCTTTTTGGTGCTTCAACGTAAATAGCAGATATTCATTGTCAGATAAGAGGAGACTAAGTGGTCGAGTCGGTCGTGCTAGGCCCAAACCCACTCAAAACGACCCATAGGCCGATCGATCCACTCTTCAAGGATTGATCTAATTCCTATCGATTACACTAGGCCCAAGCCCTAGTCCACGTATCCACGGCCCACTAGTAGGTGGAAGTCTCCCATGCATACGTAAAGACCTAAACATAGCATATATTCCATATATAAGGTATGACGTTGCCATAATTGAGGTACGCAATCAAAATCCTAGCTTCTCTGTTATTAGCTATCAAACTTTCACCAAAAAAGACTAACTTGAGCGTCGGAGGGGCCTGCCGGATATCAACCCCCGGCATGCCTTGTGTTGTTTTGCAGGAACCCTTGCTAGAAAACAGTCAAGCTCATGGATCCAAACGGCAACGTGCAGCCTCGCTAGAATCAGGCTGAACCAATTGGCGTCGACCGTGGGGCCCGACATCAGGGCACCACGTCGAGCTACATAGATTAGTCGGTGGCGTAGCTAACCACGACGTGGCGGTGTCATTGACCGGCGCTTCTAACGGTTGGGTTTGCGATTACTACGCCACTTTGCCGCCAACACACCATGATTCCCACACACAGTCTTCGCACCCGAATGAGCAACCACAACCTCAAAACCCAGATCAAGAAGAACAGAGCATAGCCTTGGAGGACAATGTTGAGACCAATATGCATCCGAATCTTTAGCATCCCCTAGGTACAAATCCTCCTGCGCCACAGCATACCTCCCTCACCCGACAACAGATCGAGGAAGCGGTTGATCTGTTGATTTGTCGATTCTTACGGTCTCGGTGAATAATGAAGAATTGTTCGACGGCGAGAATGGTATGATGACCGATCACCACCCTGCTGAAGCCCTAGAAAAAATCGTGGACGATCCGATCAATGCAGCCATGAGTTTCCGCCCGGATCGTCCAACAACTCAATATAGCTCTCCCTTCATCCCGGCGATCTTGGATAGCCTCCCAGCGGTCGGTACCAAAATAACGACCCCAGAAAAGTACACCGGAAAGACCGATCCCCTAGACTATTTGCAGCACTTCTAGTCAATGATGAACCTACACTGCGTCCCCGACGCCATTCAATGTAAGGCATTTTGTACCGCTTTTCAAGAAGGAGCTCGGCGATGGTTCAACAGTTTACCTCCGAGCTGCATCACTTATTTTGAAGACTTTAAATTGATATTTCTCAACTAGTTCGCTACAAGTAAACGGCCGCAGAAGACTGCCTTGGAAGTGATGCAGTTGACACAAGGAAGGAATGAAAGTTTACGGGAGTTCATCACTCGATTCAACAACGAAGCTGTCGAAGTCCCTGACCTCACCTGCTCATCCATGTTGGCTGCACTCATGAGCAATATGAGGGATGAGGAGTTCAAAAAGTCATTGGCCCTCGATCAGCTCAGATCTATTCAAGAGATAAGAAATTGGGCGGACAAGTACATCCAGGTCAAAGAAGTATTGAAAAACACAAAACACAGAGTAGACGATGGGCCGAGCGGCAGAGCGGATGAGTCCCATAAGAGACAGAAGGATCAGTCGACCTGGAGAAAGCCGACCGATCGACAGGGACATCGACGAGAGTTCACCCCACTCAATAGGCGGTATGCAGAAGTGTTAGCGGCCATGAGAGCAGACGGGGAACCCCTTCGAGAGCTCGAAAAGTTGAAGACTGACTTCAAAATGAGGGATCCAGATTTATATTGCCGTTTCCACAAAGACATCGGTCACGATACGGAAGATTGTTGGCACTTGAAAAGAGAAATCGAATTCCTTATCAAAAGGGGAAGGTTGGATCGATTTTTGAAGCACGAACACAATGCCATTCGGGATAAGGAGCATAAGACCGGTCGGCCCGACAACTGGCGACGGCCTTGGAGGCAAAACGATAGGAATGGAGGGAGGCAGAATGCGAACACTGACGATCGACGCCGAGCAAGAGGACAATCCAGGGCAAGAGGTGACAGGAACACTGGACAACAAGATGACCGACCGGTTAGGGTCATTAACATGATTTTTGGTGGAAGTGTAGCAGGGGGATCCACTGTTAAAGGACGAAAGAGGTATGCTAGGCAGGTCGGCGAAGACTTGTCAGCCAAAAGAAAGAGGCAGAACGATGGGATGGTATCGTTCGATGAATCTGACCTTGACGGTGTTAGTTGTCCTCATGACGACACGCTCATAGTAAATCTGAACAAATCTGAACATGGACGGCAACGAGGTGAAGCGGATAATGATTGACACGGGCAGCTCGGTCGACCTGTTGTATTATGATGCCTTCAAGCAGATGGAGATACCAAAGGATTGACTACTGCCTATAGAGGGACCTATCAAAGGGGTAATAGGGGCATCAGCCTACCCGTTCACTCGAGTCTATTTGAAAGTGAAATTCGGACAAAAGCCATGTCAGATAGAGAAAGACGTTGAGTTCCTGGTTGTGAAGTTTCAAGGGGCGTACAATGCGATAATTGGACGAGCTACTCAAAACGCCCTTAGAGCGGTTGTCTCCACTTACTATCAAGCAATAAAGTTCCCAACGTCCCATGGAATTGGTGTTGTCAGGGGACAACAGAGAATCGCTAGGGAATGCTACTTAGCGGAAACAAGGACACTAGACGGGGCAGTAGTCTTGATGAGCTCTCTCGAGGTGAGAGCTGATGAAGAATAGCGGAATAAAGAAGCCCGCCGGCCAGAGCTCATGCTTCTCAGTGAAGACAGGGATAGGGCAGCCGCTCATTCGGAAGCCGTCAGACAAAGAGCAACGTTCTACAATAGAAGGGTAAAGCTCAGACAGGTGTGGGAAAGACCCTACCAAGTGGTCAAGCAAGCCGGACATGGCTCCTACATCCTGCGCGATGCGAACGGGAAGATTCTATCGAGGCCCTGGAACTCTCAAAACCTGAAGGCTTTCTACCAATAGATAAGCTTTATTTTAGTTAATCTTCGTTTATTAATTGTTTATTATAAACCTGTGGGTACCTTTTTCCTAGCCTTGCCAGTCAGGTTTTTTTTTAACGGCCTGCGCCTTTGTCATCATCAATAAAGGAGTTTTAAATTTCTTGGCAAGACATTCCACTAAAATCAACTGATCGCCTCAACCATCGTTCGGCCTCGACGTCGCTTGACATAGCTCGGCCAGGTCGTCAAGACAAGATCCTTGGGACCATCGCTAGGCCTCGACATAGCTCGGCAAGGTTGTCAAGACAAGATCCTTGGAACCTTCGCTCGATAGACATAGCTCGGCTAGGTCGCCAAAACAAGATCCTTGGGACCATCGCTCGACCTCGATATAGCTCGGCAAGGTTGCCAAGACAAGATCCTTGGAACCTTCGCTCGATCAACACAGCTCGCTAGGTTGCCAAGACAAGATCCTTGGAACCATGGCTCGGCCTCGACGTCGATCGACATAGCTCGGCCAGGTCGCCAAGACAAGATCCTTGGGACCATCGCTAGGCCTCGACATAGCTCGGCCGAGTCGCCAAGACAAGGTCCTTGGGACCATCGCTCGACATCAACACAGCTCGCAAGGTTGCCAAGACAAGATCCTTGGGACCATCGCTCGGCCTCCACATAGCTCGGCCAGGTCACCAAGACAAGATCTTTGGGACCATCGCTAGGCCTCGACTATCACTCGGCCAGGTCGCCAAGATAAGATCCTTGGGACCATCGCTCGGCCTCGACATAACTCGGCAAGGTTGCCAAGACAAGATCCTTGGAACCTTTGCTCGATCGACATAGCTCGGCCAGGTCGCCAAGACAAGATCCTTGGGACCATCGCTAGGCCTCGACATAGCTCAGCAAGGTTGCCAAGATAAGATCCTTAGAACTTTTGCTCGATTGACATAGCTCGGCCAGGTCGCTAAGACAAGATCCTTGGGGCCATCGCTCGGCCTCGACATAGCTCGGCAAGGTTGCCAAGATAAGATCCTTGGAACCTTCGCTCGATCGACACAGCTCTCCAGGTTGCCAAGACAAGATCCTTGGAACCATGGCTCGGCCTCGACATCGATCGACATAACTCAGCCAGGTCGCCAAGACAAGATCCTTGGGACCATCGCTAGGCCTCGACATAGCTCGGCCAGGTTTCCAAGATAAGATCCTTGGAACCATAGCTCGGCCTCGATCATCGATCGACCGGGTTGCCAAGATAAGATCCTTGGAACTATCGATCGACCTCGACTATCGCTCGGCCAGGTTGCCAAGACAAGATCCTTCGAACCATAGCTCGGCCTCGACCACCGATCGACCGGGTTGCCAAGACAAGATCCTTGGAACCATCGATCGACCTCGACTATCGCTCGGCCAAGTTACCAAGACAAGATCCTTGGAACCATAGCTCGGCCTCAACCATCGATCGATCGGGTTGCCAAGACAAGATCCTTGGAACCATCGATCGACCTTGACTATCGCTCGGCCAGGTTGCCAAGACAAGATCCTTGGAACCATAGGTCGGCCTCAATGTCGATTGACTATGTTCGGCCAGGATCCCAAGACAAAATCTCGGATCGTTTGACCTCATTGTTACCCGGCCTAATTCACCCTATCGACGCACATCAAACGCACTCATTCGCGACCTGCTATTCGAGAGGATCGTCTAATCTCTAACAAATAAAAGAGGTAATGAAAAACGAGCTTTTATTTCTTTGAATTAAAACTCTGGTCACAAGCCCAACCAGATGAGCCTCACAAAGGGAAAAACAATCACTTTGATCCTTCCAGAGGAGAGGACGGGCCAGCAACAGGAGCAGCCGAGTCGGCAGAGGAAGGGCCAGCAGCCAGATCGGAAGGAGAAGGCAGTGGAGAAACATCCCCTTCCTCTTCTGAGCTAAGGTCCAGCTCCTCATCCAGAACAAAGGTCCATTCTCCCTCGGCCCTCTCCCTCATTTCTTCCAAAGAAAGGTCGAGAGCAGCGGGAAGCATCGGCTCGACATAATCCTCAAACGAGGGACACTCTGACCTGCCAGGAACGTGAACCTCATGGCACCTCTTCAGGACTGAAAGGGTTAAGTCGCAAGCGAACTCTAAGCACTCCCCATGTAGGAACCGCCTTTTCCAGCGCTTGATCGCTTCGACCCTTTGCTCTTTGATGGAGCTTTGCAATTCCTTCAATCTATCCTCGGCCCTCACTTGGCCATTCACTAAGGCGTGACAGTCATGGAGGAATTTTGACTGAAGCTCCCGCTCTGTCTCTACCCTCTTCTTCAAATCTTTGCACTCCCTGGCCAGCTCGTCCTTTGCCGCAATCACCCGGCTCCTCTCCTCCTCCCTCGTGGCAAGTCGAGCTTCCAGGTCGTCCCTCTCCACAATCACCCTATTTTTCTCCTCTTCCCCCGTAGTGAGTTGAACCTTCAACACGCTCCTCTCCTCCTCCCAAGACTTCTTCTCCTCCTCAACTGAAGAGCGTTGAGCCCGCAAAATATCCTGCCCCTCCTTCGCCTCTGCAAGTTCAGCTCTCAGAGTGTTAACTTGCTCGAGAAGGTCATGAGCCTCCCGATCCATTGTCTGATTCACTTTGTTGAGCTGATCCAAACGTTGATACATCTATAAGGCGTATACCATGTCTCTGATGCAGCTGCGGACGAGACGAGTTATCAGCTTCTTATTGTCCAGCGTGTCCAAAAAATCCTCATCCACGGGAGGAACAGCTTTCTGGGTAATCTGTAGAGCCACATCAGCATCCTTAAGCGAAACAGCCTTGTCAAAGCTGATCGCGAACTCCCATCGCTCGTCACTAGAAGCTCGCTCTTTTCCTTTGCCCTTATCCAACCGGGGCGTTTGCTTTTTCACTACTCTCTTCTCTTGTTGACCAGACGACCGGCCGACACCTCGAGCGGTCCTCTTCCTTTTGAGTGGAGGCCTCGTCTCCTCCTCCTCCAAACCCACTCGGTCCACACTCACCGGCACGATCGGCAATGACGCCGACACAACAGGATGGTCTTCCGACACGACACGATGGTCTTCAATGGGCGGAGGGGCCATCGACACTGTAGAATGGCCTGGCTCCATTGGCGGAGCGGCGCCTTCACTGGTCCCTGCCTCTTTCCTCTGTTTCTTCCCTTTGGCTTGCCTTTTGGATTTAGGGGGAGGGGAGGACCCGGCAAAATCTTCTACCCTCGCCATGGCTGCACAGTAATAAAATAGGTCAGAAAGCGAAGCCAACACTTACAAATACAGCAAATAATTCAACCACGAGGGGTCAACCAGACGGGACGGTTTCCTTTCCTAGCCTGCTAATTTGAGGCGGGGGGTCGATTAGAAAGGAATCGGCCGAGGTCCCCCCGCGATATCCCATAATGAGCCGAACGAAGTCATATCGGCCGAGCCCCCTTTATGCGACCGATCACCTCCCACTCCTCTCTACTAAGAGATATGCTCGACGTGTCGTTCCACCGCTCGGCTGAAGGATACCTCCACGGCTGGGACTCGAAGGAGGATCCTGGAGGCTTCACAAAAAAGTACTTCGTCCGCCAAGAAGTAATTTTTTAGGCCGTTCCGGTAGGACGATATCGGGCATCCCTATACTGCAAGTGAGGGATCCCGGCCCCAGAGCTCGAACTCTGATTCATGCTCAAAAAATGACGTAAGATCCCAACCAAAGGCAAACGGCCAAGGCCGTTAATGAACCTCCAACCATTCAGAGGAATCTGGCTCGGCATCAATTGGAAATCGACGCACACCTCGTGAATAATCGGGGCATACGGGAGCCTCACGCCACCGATCGAAAAGAAACTATTAGAAACAGCAATATACCCACTCAAATTGCTGTGGATTCGTTCATTCCCCAAGTCCAGCCTAGGCCCCCAGGACATAGGGATATTATTCCTGATGATCGGTCGTTTTAGCTCCGCCGCGGTCATCGTCGATTTATCTCTCGGTGGCTCCTCCATGACCAACCCATCCTTCCGTTCTCTCGTTGAGATTTCTTCAATACCTCTTACCACACTTCTAGAACTGGCCGACGACATGCTTACTAAGAGGAAACCTTTGAGAAAACTTTAGAGGAGGAGACGAGAGAAAAGGACGTACCTATTTGGTGATTTGAGTTTGGAAATTTGGACGGCGGTTGAAAGAAAACTCTAGAAACTGTGGGCAAGAAGATGCAAATGAAAACAAGGTGAAAGCGAAAGAACAAAACAAGCGTAAAGAAAATCCGCAGTCTATCAACCTTGCGTACTTATAGAAGATCGGTCAAGTGGACGCTCCAATCAACGCTCGACGCATGGAAAAAATCCGAACCAAGCCCAGACACGTGGCAGAATCTGAGCCGAGGTGAATTAGGGTTATTCAAAATTGACGCGCACGGCGGTTGAAAGGACGTCGGAGACGGTTGCCTGACGGTTACAAAGACGTTTAGTCTCGATTCGAAAATCACGAGGGCGCGCCGTCAGTAATGATTAAATAAAGTACCTTCACGCGCTTAGCGTAGATGTTCGACTGAACTCTCTTGGTACGAGTTGTCATGCAATAAGTGTAGATGCCGACCGATCGGAACACTCAATCGATCGACCCTAGCACGAACGGTCATGCGCTATCCGTGGATATCCGACCGATTGGGCCTACCCCGAGTTGTCCCACAGACGAATTGCAAGGTCCTTATATACTCCTTCAACCCTTCTCCTTGCTCAAACTCGAGGAGTAGGGGGGCTTATGGTCGGGTCGGTCGTGCTAGGCCCAAACCCACTCAAAACGACCCATAGGCCGATCGATCCACTCTTCAAGGATTGATCTAATTCCTATCGATTACACTAGGCCCAAGCCCTATTCCACGTATCCACGACCCACTAGCAGGTGGAAGTCTCCCATGCATAAGTAAAGACCTAAACCTAGCATCTATTCCATATATAAGGTATGACGTTGCTATAATTAAGGTACGCAATCAAAACCCTAGCTTCTCTGTTTTTAGCTATCAAACCTTCACCAAAAAGACTAACTTGAGCGTCGGAGGGGCCTGCCGGATATCAACCCCCGACATGCCTTGTGTTGTTTTGCAGGAACTCTTGCTAGAAAACAGTCAAGCTCATGGATCCAAACGGCAACGTGCAGCCTCGCCAGAATTAAGTTGAACCACTAAGTAATTACTAGTTTGGGTGTTGGAGAAGACAAAGACTCATCTGATTCTTTCATGGTTTGTTTTTATATCATTGGAAATTATACTATTTTGATTAAGATATAGTTTAATAAAATATATCAAAATCAATATTACATTATTTTGATTAAGATATGGTTTAATAATATAGAAACAAGGGAAAAAGATTATTATTTTAGTAAAATATAATATGAACTTTAAATTAATTTTTACTTATGATTAATTAAGTATTAAAAGGATTAATTAAATAGTATATAGGAACAAATGAAAATACCTTACAAAAGTATGAATTATGTTCATTTAATAAAAAGAATAAAATAAAAATTTCCAAAGTTATATAAGGAATGGAAAGTACATGATGATGAGATGGATACAGGAAAGAGGTGAATTGAAAGTTGAGTTTTTGATGAAAATTGTTAGTATCATTAATAATATAAATAAATAGATAAGTATGATTTAGCTTTTATGATACTTCTGTTTAGTTAAGTAATTGAAAAGCTCTCAACAAGAAATCTGAATGCCGCCAAAAGTTGTAATAACTAATAATAACAAGTCTCAATGTTATGGAGAAACTTGGAAGTGTGGTGGATGGATACAAATATACCCTTATCACTGTATAAAACACTTAGGTTTTAAGGAATCCTACAAAGAAGAAATAGTAGGACTTTGTAGATGAATTTGGGTATTGTGGCATCAAGAGACAATTTAGGTTAAACATTTTAGGAACCCATGGTTAGTATGTGCACATGCTTGTCTCTTTGCATCATTATAGTAGCTTTAAATCACTAAAAGAGAATATAGATGTAGTCAAACTTTAGAATCAAATATAGCTCAACTTCCTTGCCATGTTGGTGTTGGGTTGTTTCAATGTATTTGTATACAAATAAAACAAAAAACATGAAGGCTGATACAAGAATCAAATAGTAATAGAAGATATACTGAGTGTGTGCTTGTTTATAAGCTTATAGGGCTAAAGTTTAATAATCCTAGGTTCACAAAGAGAAGAGTTTTTTTTGAATGAGGAGACTAGAGAAGGCTTTATGCATCCTATAATGGTGATGTCAACTTGAATATATTAGAGTGTACCACTTGCAACATACTAAGTCAAATCACAATTCTATTATGCAAACCACAAGTATGATAAACTTCTTTGAGATTACATGGGAGAATCATAAGAAACAATGGATTTTAGTAGAAGAGGATTCTATTTAGATAGTCAGTAATTAATTTACCAAGATCTACTCCTTAAATACCAATGCCAATCCCAAGTTTACCCATTTATTTGATTTCTTAACAACTTAAGTCTAGATTAGAAGGTGGTGCCACCAAATCTCCTAATCATTGGTTTATGCTCTACAACTAATAGGTTAGTTGTAGTTTAATGAAATAATTATTTAAAGAGATTCTTTGTCTTATACATATCTAGATGTATATGATAAAGTCCATTACATAAATATACATTGAAAATGAAATTATGATAAGATCATAATTATGAGATTAAATATTGTTGTATTATCTCTAAATTGTTTCTATTCATTATATTATTAAGATGGGAAATTAATAGAGTATAAAAGACTAGTATATGTTATGTTTTTTTTCTTATGAAAGAAGTAGTCAATATTATAGACTAAAGTATGGAGATACTTAAACAAATGTGTGGGTGCTTTTTGGAGAACAAGTTCACTGAACTGACTCTATGTGAGAATCCCATTTGAAACATTACTTGTATATTTATGAAAATTCTTATTATGATAATTGTATAAGTGATTCATTGACTTGATATCTATAAAGTTAGCTCATATGGAGATTTGTTATGTGATTTATGATTTAACCATAAGTGCATAATGTAGCTATAACTAGTACTAACAAATACAAGCCGATCCTACGAGGACTAGAATTATTAGTACTTACTGTCTTCCTATTATTTAATCTAACAAATTAGGGTGTAATAATTGATCAAATTCAAAACTTAAATAATAAAATAAAATAAATCAATACAACTGACTAACTATAACAATGTTTTAAACTTATAAACAATAAAAGAAAACAATGGTACCTAGACTTTAAATCGAGCTACAATTTTTCACAATCATGATTTTACTAGTCAAATAACTCTAAAGTTTATTAGACCATGTAAATTACCATCTTATATTAATATCTTTCTCAAGACTATTAAGAACTAATTCTCAGTTGATTAACTTAAATCTTTTTTGTTTAAACCCTAATATTGCATTAATGATTTGTGAATTTCTATTAGTTTTGACTATAATCTAGAGGATTAATATTGACCTATCTCTAGATTTTTATACAACTCCTTTCAATTATGGTAGATTTATTCACATAAAAGATTTCTCAATCTTTTGTATAAAATCATATATTGAAATAATATCCTAGACATATTAATTCAAGACTTAAAACACTTAATTAAACTAAAATGAAACTAATGAATTAAATTAAAATAAAATCACTACAAGGTTTATCCCGGGGTTCATAAAATCTAAGTACCAATAAAAATTTTGGTCATAATCGCAGAAGACATAACATCAAAACTAAAAGAAAAGAAAAAAGCAAAAAGATACATGATGAAGACCTTTTTTATATTCTTGAAATCCACTTTATATTGATGGAAATCCACTTTGAATGTGCTTCATTTCTTGTTCTTCAATCTGTCTATCATTTTTAGGCCATCAATATGTTTCCCTAAGCATAACTTGAGCCTCCCATTAACATCCTACAAACTACTCTTTAACTTCGCTTTGTTTTTCCCTTTTATAGCTTGAAATTAGGGTTTCTAAAGTGGACACGGTCAACCACATATCCATTTGCATAACTATGTCTCTCAATCTTACTTTAAATCTTCAAAAATTATGCTGAAACATAATCTTAAAGAGCTACACAATCATAGAAACAATCGTGTCCATCTCTTTATAGCTGTTTCCTTCAAGGGCAACTTCAATCTTTCATTTTTTACCTTGATTCCATCTAATTTTAGCTCATTTTTTGCCCCTTGAAGGCAATTATAACCTAAAAACATAATATGAATGGAATAAGTAACAAATACATTATGAAACTATTAAATAATCAAACAAAAAATTAGTAAATATAATATTAGAAATATGGTTTATTTAGTATTTATCAAACTCCCTCACATTTAAGCATTTGGTTGTCGTCAAGCAAATCAATTTAATTACTCTTAACTTAATAAGAAACAACTATAAGAAAGCATTAAATAAATTGAAGATATCTATAAAGATTCTCTATTATTCAGTCAATTCCAAAGCTCGTTGAATTATTAAGCATTTAATTACTTGCATCAATTTATACATCAATCCAATTCACTCCATAATTCTTCAATTTTCAATTCAATTCACACCATTTTCACTTAATGCTTAAAGTGAATATATATACACATATATATACTTCACAATTCTTCAATTTTCAATTCAATTAACTCCATTTCACTTAATGCATGAAGTGAAACCTTTTCACACTTTTATACCCCTTTATTTAAACAATACAAGATCATTTAGAAGCTTGTTTCAAAAGTTACCTAGCCTTTTAATACGAGAATAAAAACCTTATCATGAATATCCCCAATTGCTCAACTAGGTCACTATCTCAAATGGTTACTAGCACCAATCTTTAACTTTGACCTTTTATTGGTATAAAGCTAGTTGAGTGAAATTATTTATTTTCATTTATTCATATACTACTTTTTTACTTTTACTTTTTTTTTCTCTTTTTTATATGGGGAGAAATGAAAATGCTCAGTTAGAATTCTTAACTCAATGCATGTACAAATTATACATAAAGTATCATAATGCAAATCAAGTATCCACTCTTAATTTTCAAAAAAAAAAGTATCCATTCTTAAAATTAATGAACTAAATTGAAATCAACCTAATCTTTAAAACTTATTGTAGCACTCCCTTACCATATGGTATGCACCGGGACGCCCGTAGGTCATTCCGATGCATATCCTACGAAAAGGGTGAACTACGAACAATCACTATTGTACCTCACATGGAATCAAATCATAAAATTTTCTCATTTCATATCATCAAAAACAGTAATTTACACATCTGTCTGTTTTTCACTGTCTGTACAATACTCCAAAAGAAATTTAGTACAAAAAGCCTAACTAGGTCATCCCCAAAAGATCCCAGCTGACCGACCTGTGTGCCATGACTTCTCTTGCCAACACAATCTACACGGAAGGAAAAGTCTCTCTCTGGAGCTAGGAGTCTATTCTCTCGGTCCTGAAAAATAATTTGCAATTTTGGGTGAGTTTGCGAACTCAGTGAGGAACCATCATCGATGGTTCACCCAATTCATGCATCGGCCAGTGTAACACAATTATAACATAATAACTCATTCAGAAATATCACATAATCATTTATATGATACCAAGGCGATTTGCCTTTCACACAAGGAAAACATTCAATCCAATGCACATAAAATGCGTATGTGACCCATTTTTCTAATTTATTACGTTGTTGTGACCGCGCGCCTAAACTGTCCTGATAAGGGCGCATTATTCGTTGAGCCTGAGGCTCTGAATCACTATAGGCTCAAGGCCCAATTACGTTGAGCTTTAAGCTCTCGGTGGCTGCTCCGGTCACAACTGCCAATTACTGATCATGCATTATGCATGGGATGCACATGGCAATACAAATCAAATTTGGCTCCAAGTTTACCACATTCACACACATAGTCACAATTTAACACATTACAAATCACATATAATACTTCTATGTCAAAAACTCTCAATACATCGAGCACCTTCGGTCCGAAACCAGGCACAAACAACGCAAAGCCCACCATTATTGTCCACAATGTCATAAGTGCAAAATATAAATAATTAAAAATCGAGAAACCATCTAGGTTACTCACCAAATAACTTCCGAGCTAATGCCGGGAAGTCTTGGCAACGTCCGTGGGGTGACATTCCAATTGTGCCTCTATAACAATCACAATAATCACATATTACCAATTGCACAATTAGAAATATTAAATAATGCACATGTAGCAATTTAGATATGTACAATGCATGTTCGTGACATTCCCGGCACCATTACAAAATTTCCCGTCACAACAATTTCCTTTAAACATTTGAAACTCATTGACACTAAAATCACTCAATTCGGACCTTCATAGGTCCAATTTTTAATAAAACATGGATCGAAAAAATCATTACCCGATCCCCTCACTTCGACCTAACCAATTTTCATCAATTTATGCTCTAAAAATTCCCAATTTCACAAATAAATGAAATTAAATATTTCATGAATCCGATGCCTCGGGAATCAGGCCAATCAGACGTCGAACGAAAAAGTTATTCCCAAAACATGTTCAGATCAATACACTACACATAACTTCACTCTAGAAATTGAACATCTTAAGGACTGAGTTGAAAACCGACCTCTTAATAACAATTGTAGATCTATGTCTCTAGTTTACTTAGGAAAAAGAATCAGATCGATTGGAGCTCTCTAGCAGAAGATGTCCCCAAAATACTGAAGCATGTTCAGACTATTCCAACCGATCCGCTCACTTAGATCCGACCATCGTTTTTTAGTCTGACCTCAAAAATCCTAAGTGTGGTATGGAAAGATAGAAAAATATCTTAGAAATCCAACACTTCAAAAATCAGGTCGATCGGAGGTCGAATAAAAAAGATATAAACAAAAGATTGGACAGAGGTCATTGGGCGCGCCGAGCACCTAGCTTGCCAGGCGAGCGGTGCGACCGCTCTACCTGGCGAGCGATGCGGACGCTCGCCCGCATGGTCGAGCGATGCTACAATTTTTTTTTTCAAAACTTTTTTCCAAAACCACCTCTTCTTTCACTATATCGATCTTTTCACACAAATGTCCAAATAATACAAATTCGGTCTCGTTGGAAATATCTCGGAAAATCCTACAAGTTTCATGAAGAACTTGAAATTTAATAACACCTCTAAGGGTGTCAAAAATTCACTCAAAGACATTGCCTAGTCACACATTTACTACCACAATGTAACACTATCACAAAAATTCATAACTTTTCATCCCCTTAACCAAAAATTCCAAATTTTATATCAATGAAAAGAGCAAAACAAATGCTACATCTTTCAGTGTAACTTAGAAGCCAATTCCATCTCTAATCAAATCAAATTCGCAAACAAAGGTTCAACCTACCCAAATTATTCTCAAGAGAAACCCAGTCTTTCAAAATTCATAACTCCAAATCCCCTTGGAAAAAATTTCCATACCATATAGGGATAAAAAGCTCAGACAATAAATTACAATTCTTAGGAAGGACTTCACAACAAATTCCAATTCAAACAAGGTTGAATTCCCTCATGAAGGTGGTTGTCCTGTTAAAGCTTATGAAATCAGCATGTAACCTTAACTACAACAAAACTTTCCAAATTTATATCTTACAATCCTCACATCCAAAATTCGCATAAAATATCTCATTAGAAATCTATAACAATCCTCTACAACTTTCCAGAGTGTCATTTGAGCCAATTTCACCCTTAACAGTCCCAAATAAATATCAGAACTCAAAAAGCACAAAACCTAGGTCCTTGGAGCAATTGCTCACCAAAGCACATTTTGGACTGAATTACCACCTGAGCATTATCAGACCATAACTTGTAATCTACACATAAAAAAATATCATACTCAGAGGCATTAAAAAGCTAACACATAAATCTTCAACTTTCAGTAATACCAATTTCACAAAATCGGTTTCCTTTATCCTAGGAAAATTCTCAAAGTTTCAGGTCATCAAAATGGGACCATGATCCGAATACAGTTCATCCAGCACACACATCTAAACTTCCGAGCCAAATTCAAAGCTCTTCAAGCAACAATTGGGCAGAACTTCTTTCATAGAAATTCTAGTCCTACTTCTCAAGTTTACTTTAAAGTAAACCTCAACTCAATAGAATAACCACATCAAAAGTTATAAACAAATACCTGAAACATATACAAGTTCCATTTTCCAGATTTCATACTAAATTCTACTCCTTTCATGTAAACATCAATACCCCATCAATAAACATCCCATTTAGCCAAGAGATCAGCCACCAATTCATCAAGACAAATACTTGAGTAATAAAGCACAATTTGGCAACACACAACATACACAATTTTCTTACTTCATTTCCACTCATCTAACATTATAAATTTCATTGATAGCACTAAAGTCACATTCTTTCTTTTCCATGCCATTTTCCCTCATACAAGCATACACCTATACCCATACAATTAATACACAAGCTTCATGAAATTTATGCACCAATAAGCAAAATAAATGCTTCTACCTACTAAGGAAAGAACACAAAACAAGTTCTTACCTAAACAAGCTTCAAGCTCTTCAATTCACCAACACTTCAAGCTCCTCTACCTCTCACCAACACCCACGGCTATCACCCCAACACACACAATTCATCATCTTCAAATGGCTTAAGTTTAGTCTTGGTTGAGAATAAAGAGAGGCAAGCAAGTAGCAAGGAGAGCTTCTTAAATGGGATGGAAAGGAAACAATCGAAGGAGGAGAGTAAAACACCTACGGATGGAGGATGTTTTTCACTTTCAAAGTAATCTTTTTCAACCTTCAAGGTGATTTTCTTATGCACTTAAGGAGAAGAACCGAGAATGAATAAAGGGAAAAAGACAAGTATATCAAATGCAAGAGGACACTTGTCCTTATTGGAGAAAAAGACAAAAACACCAATTAACCATTTAATCAAAGAACCATAATACCAATTAATCTTTAACTCATCCAATCCAATGGCTCTAAATACAAATCCCAAATTAATACACCCGAAGATCCAGTGTCATTGGACATAAAGTTTAGATACCAAAAACCAATCAGTCCGCCACTTGGCGATTTTTTCGGTCTGGAAAATTTCCCAAAAAATTCCAGGAAATTTCCCTAAAAATATAAAACATACATAAACCACTCCAAATCAATTTTTCAAATACAATTATCACATGAATCACACAAAATTACATTTAGACCCACATGCCGGGAAATGTCATGAATGCATGTACAATCATGCGCATGTGCAAAAGTTACCATGCATATAATTATAGCGACTATGTGATGCATGTTCATGCCGAGATCTATTTACTCTCGCCTAACCCGTCCCAATTGACCAAATTACCCTTTCCATCGGTGATGGGATGTTACAATTCTCCCCTCCTAATAAAAATTTCGTCCTCGAAATTCTTACCTGCTTGGTTGAATAGGCGAGGATACTGTCTCCTCATATGCTCCTTGGTTTCCCAAGTTGCTTCCTCAGTTGAGTGGTTCCTCCATAGGACTTTTCCAAATGGAATAACCCTGTTCCTCAACTGCTTGACCCGTGACCCTATAATCTGAATCGGCTCCTCAACATAGCTCAAGTTGCTAGCTACCACAATCTCCTGAGCCGGTATCACATGTGTCAGATCCGACCGATATCTCCGGAGCATACTCACATGGAAAACATTATGTAGCTGAGACATCTCACTCGGTAAGGCCAACTTATATGCCAAAGGTCCTATCCTTTCGATAATCTCATACGGACCAATGTACCTAGGGCTTAACTTGCCCTTTTTCCCGAATCTCAGCACTCCTCTCCACGGTGACACTCGGAGGAAGACTTTGTCTCCTACACTATACTCCATCTCCCTCCGATGCTGATCCATATAGATCTTTTGTCTATCCTGAGCTGCCTTAATGCGACTCCGAATCATTTTTACCTTATCCACTGTGTCCTGAATCAACTATGGGCCCTCAATCATCCTCACACCCTCTTCATCCCAATATAGAGGCGATCGACACTGTCTCCCATATAAAGCCTCATATGGTGCCATCCCGATGCTAGTATGATAATGATTATTATAAGCAAACTCAATCAGGGCCAAGTACTGATCCCATGCTCCTCTAAACTCCATTACACACGCTCGAAGCATATCCTCAATAGTCATAATCGTCCTCTCACTCTGCCCATCTGTCTGAGGATGAAATGCTGTACTGAAATTCAACTTGGTACCCATAGCAGACAGTAAACTCTTCCAGAACCTTGAAGTAAATCTGGGATCCCGATCCGACACTATGGATAATGGAACCCCATGCAGTCTCACTATCTCAGTCACATACTTCTGGGTCAACTGATCAAGAGAATTGTTCTCCCTCACTGACAAGAAATGGGCCGATTTAGTTAACCGGTCCACAATGACCCAGATAGCATTATGCTGCCTCGACGTCCTAGGCAACCCCATAATGAAATCCATAGTAATTCGTTCCCATTTCCACTCAGGAATGGGCAACGAATGAAGCTTTCCCACTGGAGCCTGGTGCTCAGCCTTAACCTGCTGGCACGTCATACACCTGGAGACATATTCTGCCACCTGCTTCTTCATGCCAGGACACCAGAAATGTTGCTTTAAAGTGTTATACATCTTGGTAGTACCAGGATGCATAGCATAGGCAGCCCTATGCGTTTCCTGCAGAATCTCTCGCCTCAAATCATCTACATCTGGCACACACAATCTCTGCCTTAACCATAATGTCCCATCTCTCAACTCAAATTCAGAATTCAAATCAGACTTCACTTTCTCAATTAATTTCACCATAGCAGGATCCTTGTCCTGAACTCTCCTAATCCTGTCATGTAGCATCGGTCTGAGCTTTAGAGTGGCTATCAAAGCTCAATCCTGCTCCAGATTCATCTGCACATTTAAAGCTCTCAACTAAATCAAATTAGTTAATCTAAATACCTGAAGCTGAGCTGCACTGATGTGAGACTTTCTGCTCAATGAATCTGCCACCACATTAGCCTTCCTCGGGTGGTACTCAATCGTACAATCATAATCCTTCAGCAGCTCTATCCATCTCCTCTACCTCAAATTCAACTCTCTCTGACTCAGCAAATACCTCAAACTCTTATGATCAGTGTAAATCTGAAATGTCTCACCATATAAGTAATGTCTCCAAATCTTGAGGGCAAAAACAACTGTAGCTAACTCCAAATCATGCACAGGATAATTTATCTCATGAGACCTCAACTGTCTCGAGGCATAAGCGATCACTCTACCATGCTGCATCAAAACACACCCTAATCCCTGATGGGAAGCATCACTATAGACCTCAAAACCTCCATTCCCCGATGGAATAGCTAACACCGGTGCAGTGATCAACCGATGTTTCAGCCCCTTAAAGCTCTTCTGGCACTCCTCAGTCCATCTGAATGGTACATTCTTCCTCAGAAGTTTTGTCAAAGGGGCTAAGATCAATGAAAACTCCTCGACAAACCTTCAGTAATAACCAGCCAATCCTAGGAAACTCCGAATCTTAGGCACATTCCTAGGAGCTTCCCACTTCATCACTGCCTCAATCTTACTAGGATCGACCTGAATACCCTCTCCAGTCACTATGTCGCCCAGAAACACCACATCATCTAGCCAAAATTCACACTTACTGAATTTGACATATAACTGCTTCTCCCTCATAAGCTGCAAAACAGTCCTCAAATGCTCAGCATGCTCCTGTTTACTCCTCGAGTACACCAATATGTCATCAATGAACACAATGACAAACTGATCTAGGTAGGGCTAAAAGACCTTATTCATCAAGGCCATAAAAGCTACCGGGGCATTAGTCAACCCAAACGGAATCACCAGAAACTCGAAATGCCCATACCTGCTCCTGAAGGCACTCTTAGGCACATCAGCCTCTGCTATCTTCAGCTGATAATACCCAGACCTTAGATCTAACTTAGTGAATACCTGAGCTCCCTGCAACTGATCAAATAAGTCATCGATCCTAGGCAGTGGATACTTATTCTTCACTTTCTCCTTATTCAACTGCCTGTAATCGATGCACAATCTCAGAGTCCCATCCTTCTTCTTCACAAACAGTACTGGAGCTCCCCAAGGTGAAACACTGGGCCTGATAAAACCCTTCTCCAGTAACTCCTGCAACTGGGCCTTCATCTCCCTCAGTTCCACAGGCGCCATCCTATATGGGGGTATAGATATAGGAGCAGTACCTAGAACGAGGTCAATAGTGAACTCTGTTTCCCGATCCGGTGGTAAACCCGGTAACTCATCAGGAAACACATATGGAAATTCCCTAACTACGAAAATATCCTGCAACCTCTGCTCAACTCTCGTATCAATAACATGGGCCAGATAGGCCTCACAGCCTCCCTGCATCAATCTCAGGGCACTCAAGAAAGAGATCATCCGGGCTGGCACTGCCTAACTAACTCCTCTGAACACGGCTCTAGGCTGACCAGGAGACTCTAAGACAACCTCCTTGGTATAGCAGTCCATGATGGCCCTATGGGCAGTAAGCCAGTCCATCCTTAGAATCACATCGATCTCTCTTAATGGTAACACTATAAGGTCTGCCTTCAACACTGCTTGATCGATCTGGATTGAGCACCCCTTACAGACCTCTCCCAATATAGTAGTACTACCTAGAGGTGTACTCATCTCTAGCCTATATTGTAACATCTCCCTATCGCCATGCAATCTACATGCCAAATGCGGTGCAACAAAAGAACGTGTGGATCCTGGATCTAACAGTGCAAATGCCTCGATATCAGAGATAAGAAGCATACCAGTTACCACATCTGGAGAATCCTGGGCCTCCTGCCTATTCATGGCGTAGACCCTGGCCTGGGACTGTGGTCGGCTGCTCCGACCCTCAGTCCTCACAAAAGATCCCTCAGCTCTGCCTCAGCCTCTGCCTCTGCCCCTCTGCCTAGATCCACCACCTCTACTTTGCTGCACTGTAATGTTGCTACCTGATCTTACACTAACCACAGACTGAGCTCCCACCTTAGCAGGGCAATCCTTGATCTGATGATCCATGGAGCCGCATTTAAGGTAGGCTCCAGTCAAATGCCAACACTCCCCACTATACCTCTTGTCGCAATGCTCACAAACTGGGGGAATCTGCCTTGTACCTCTACCACTACCACTGCTAACCTGAGCAAACCTCCCTCTCTGCCTAAAACCAGACTGTCTGGATCCACTTGACGACCTGAAAGTCCTGTTCTGGCGCTTGCTAAACCCTCTGCCAGAACTGCCCTGACTGTCACTCGGTCTCTTCCCCCTGGACCCCTGACCCATCTCTGCCTGTCTCTATCGCATAAGCTGCTCAACTCGCACAGCAGCAGCTCTCAGCTCTACAAAAGTACCCATATCAGATCGGGCCAACCTGGTGCGGATCTCAAGATTGAGGCCATTCTCGAACCTCCGACACCTATCAGCCTCCGTGGAAATCAAAGCAGTAACATAACCCATGAGCTCGTTAAATCTCACCTCATACTCAGCCACTATCATCCTACCCTGTTTCGGCTCTAGGAACTCCTGCATCTTCATCTCAAGATACACCTTGGGCATGTAATTATCTCTAAATGCCCTCAGAAAATCCTTCCATGTCAAATGGCAAGGTCTGGTGGTACTGCCCGGGACAGTCTTCTACCACTGATAAGTTGGGCCCTACAGATGAGAGACTGCATAATCGAACCGCTCATCTGAGTCACAATCCATCTAGTCGAAGACTCTCTCAATCCTCTCCAGCCATCCCTTAGCCTCGGCGAGTGCATGCCGCCATATAAATCCTGACCCCACAACGCGATCTATCATACCTCCTCTCCCGTCTCACGGGAACTCTAGGAGGTAGCTCCTCTGAACGGGGCACCGAGGACTCCCTACTAGCCCCGACTGATCCTTGGTCAGCTGGTTGATCAATCTGATCACCTGAAATGAATGACCTATAACAAAATAATAATCCCGATTAGTTTCTGCATTTCTCATAATAATTCAAGCCTAAATATTTGACTAGTCCCAACAGATGCCAAACCATGCTCTGATACCACCTACATGTAGCACCCCCTTACCATAGGGTATGCATCGGGACGCC
This sequence comes from Erythroxylum novogranatense, assembly GCA_029891385.1. NCBI lineage: Eukaryota > Viridiplantae > Streptophyta > Magnoliopsida > Malpighiales > Erythroxylaceae > Erythroxylum > Erythroxylum novogranatense. The sequence continues at coordinate 22,187,584 of CM057235.1, forward strand.
CGTAGGTTATTCCGATACATATCCTACGATAAGGGTGAACTACGAACAATCACTACTGTACCTCACATGGCATCAAATCATAAAGCATCAATACTAAAAATCACTAATTTTTGAAACCATAAATTTTTCTCATTTCATATCATCAAAATAGTAATTTACACATCATGCATTTTTTCACCGTATGCATACAATACTCCAAAAGAAATTTAGTACAAAAAGCCTAACTAGGTCATCCCCAAAAGATCCCAACTGACCGACCTGTGTGCCATGACTTCTCTTGCCAACACTATCTACACGGCAGGAAAAGTCTCTCTCTAGAGCTAGGAGTCTACTCTCTCGGTCCTGAAAAATAATTTACAATTTTGGGTGAGTTTGCGAACTCAGTGAGGAACCATCATCGATGGTTCACCCAATTCATACATTGGCCAGTGTAACACAATTATAACATAATAGCTCATTCAGAAATATCACAGAATCATTTATATGATACCAAGGCGATTTGCCTTTCACACAATCAAAACATTCAATCCAATGCACATAAAATGCGTATGTGACCCATTTTTCTAATTTATTACGTTGTTGTGACCGCGAGGCTAAACTGTCCCGATAAAGGCGCATTATTCGTTGAGCCTGAGGCTCTGAATCATTGTGGGCTCGAGACCCAATTACGTTGAGCTTTAAGCTCTCAGTGGCTGCTCCGGTCACAACTGCCAAATACTGATCATGCATTATGCATGGAATGCACATGGCAATACAAAGCAAAGCTCACATCATATTCGGTTCCAAGTTTACCACATTCACACACAAAGTCACAATTTATCACATTACAAATCACATATAATACTTCTATGTCAAAAACTCCCAATACATCGGACACCTTCGGACCGGAACTAGGCACAAACAATGCAAAGCCCACCATTATTCTCCACATTGTCATAAGTGCAAAATATAAACAATTAAAAATCGAGAAACCATCTAGGTTACTCACCAAATAAATTCCGAGCTAATGCCGGGAAGTCTCACCAACGTCCGTGGGGTGACGTTCCAACTGTGCCTCTATAACAGTCACAATAATCACACATTACCAATTGCACAATCAAAAATATTAAATAATGCACATGTAGCAATTTAGATATGTACAATGCATGTTCGTGACATTCTCGGCACCATTACAAAATTTCCCATCACAACAATTTCCTTTAAACATTTGAAACTCATTAACACTAAAATCACTCAATTCGGACCTTCATAGGTCCAATTTTTAATAAAACATGGATCGGAAAAATCATTACCCGATCCCCTCACTTTGACCTAACCAATTCCTGTCAATTTTTGCTCTAAAAATTCCCAATTTCACAAATAAATGAAATTAAATATTTCAAGAATCCGATGCCTCGAGAATCAGGTCAATCAGACGTCAGACGAAAAAGTTATTCCCAAAACATGTTCAGATCAATACACTACACATAACTTCACTCTAGAAATTGAACATTATAAGGGCTAATTTGAAAACCAACCTCTTAATAACAATTGTAGATCTATGTCTCTAGTTTACCTAGGAAAAAGAATAAGATTGATTGGAGCTCTCTAGCACAAGATGTCCCCAAAATACTAAAGCATGTTCAGACTATTCCAACCGATCCGCTCACTTAGATCTGACCATCTTTTTTTAGTCTGACCTCAAAAATCCTAAGTGTGGTATGGAAAGATAGAAAAATATCTTAGAAATCCAATGTTTCGAAAATCAGGTCGATCGAAGGTCGAATGAAAAAGTTATACACAAAATATTGGACAGAGGTCATTGGGCGCGCCAGGCACCTCGCTCTCTAGGTGAGCGGTGCGACCGCTCGGCCTAGCGAGAGAGCGGCTCGCACGCCCGTATGGGCGAGCGATGCTACAATTTTTTTTTCAAAACTTTTTTCCAAAACCACCTCTTCTTTCACCAGATCGATTTTTTCACACAAATGTCCAAACAATACAAATTTAGTCTCGTTGGAAAGATCTCGGAAAATCCTACAAGTTTCATGAAGAACTTGAAATTCGATAACACCTCTAAGGGTGTCAAAAATTCACTCAAATACACTGCCTAGTCACACATTTACTACCACAATGCGACACTATTACAAAAATTCATAACTTTTCATCCCCTTAACCAAAAATTCCAAATTTTATATCAATGAAAAGAGCAAAAAAAATGCTACATGTTTCAGTATAACTTAGAAGCCAATTCCATCTCTAATCAAATCAAATTCGCAAATAAAGGTTCAACCTACCCAAATTATTCTTAATAGAAACCCAGTCTTTCAAAATTCATAACTCCAAATCCCCTTAGCAAAAATTTCCATACCATATATGGATAAAAAGCTTAGACAATAAACTACAATTCTCAGGAAGGACTTCACAATAAATTCCAATTCAAACTAGGTTGAATTCCCTCATGAAGGTGGTTGTCCTGTTAAACCTTATGAAATCAGCATGTAACCTCAACTACAACAAAACTTTCCAAATTTATATCTTACAATCCTCACATCCAAAATTTGCATAAAATATCTCATTAGAAAGCTATAACAATCCTATACAACTTTACAGAATGTCATTTGAGCCAATTTCACCCTTAACAGTCCCAAATAAATATCAGAACTCAAAAAATACAAAACCTAGGTCCTTGGAGCAATTTCTCACCAAAACACATTTTGGACTGAATTACCACCTGAGCATTATCAGACCATAACTTGTAATCTAAACATCGAAAAATATCATACTCAGTGGCATTAAAAAGCTAACACATAAATCTTCAACTTTCAGTAATACCAATTTCACAAAATCGGTCTCCTTTATCCTAGCAAAATTCTCAAAGTTTTAGGTCATCAAAATGGGACCAAGATCCTGATACTGTTCATCCAGCAAACACATCTAAACTTCCGAGCCAAATTCAAAGCTCTTCAAGCCACAATTGGGCAGAACTTCCTTCATAGAAATTCTAGCCCTACTTCTCAAGTTTAATTTAAAGCAAACCTCAACTCAATAGCATAACCACATTAAAAGTTATAAACAAATACCTGAAACATATACAAGTTCCATTTTCCAGATTTCATACTAAATTCTACTCCTTTCATGTAAACATCAATACCCCATCAATAAACATCCCATTTAGCCAAGAGATCAGCCACCAATTCATCAAGACAAATACTTGAGTAATAAAGCACAATTTGGCAGCACACAACATACACAATTTTCTTACTTCATTTCCACTCATCTAACATTATAAACTTCATTGATAGCATTAAAGTCACATTCTTTCATTTCCATGCCATTTTCCCTCACACAAGCATACACCTATACCCATACAATTAATACACAAGATTCATGAAATTTATGCACCAATAAGCAAAATAAATTCTTCTACGTACTAAGGAAAGAACACAAAATAAGTTCTTACCTAAACAAGCTTCGAGCTCTTCAATTCACCAACACTTCAAGCTCCTCTACCTCTCACCAACACCCACGGCTATCACCCTAACACACATAATTCATCATCTTCACAAGGCTTAAGTTTAGTCTTGGTTGAGAATAAAGAGAGGCAAGCAAGTAGCAAGGAGAGCTTCTTAAATGGGATGGAAAGGAAACAATCGAAGGAGGAGAGTAAAACACCTACGGATGGAGGATGTTTTTCACTTTCAAAGTAATCTTTTTCAACCTTCAAGGTGATTTTCTTATGCACTTAAGGAGAAGAACCGAGAATGAATAAAGGGAAAAAGACAAGTATATTAAATGATTGAAGACACTTGTCCTTATTGGAGAAAAAGACAAAAACACCGATTAACCATTTAATCAAAGAACCATAATACCAATTAATCTTTAACTCATCCAATCCAATGGCTCTAAATACAAATCCCAAATTAATACACCCGAAGATCCAGTGTCATTGGACAAAAATTTTCGATACCGGAAACCAATCAGTCTGCCACTTGGGGATTTTTCCATTCCGAAAATTTTCCCCGAAAATTCCTGAAATTTCCTAAAAATATAAAACACACATAAACCACTCCAAATCAATTTTTCAAATACAATTATCACATGAATCACACAAAATTACATTTAGACCCACATGCCAGGAAATGTCATGAATGCATGACAATCATGTGCATGTGTAAAAGTTACCATTCATATAATTATAGAGGCTATGTGATGCATGTTCATGCCGAGATCTATTTACTCTCGCCTAACCCGTCCCAATTGACCAAATTACCCTTCCCATCGGTGATGGGATGTTACACTTATAATTATTTGCATAAATAAATCAAATCAAAGTCACAATCAAGCTCATAATGAATTATTTTAATTAACATCCTCTTTTTTTTGTTTCTCAAATTATTCATCATTAATAATTAGAACAAAATTTACAAGCTTGATTGCCAGGTCCCTCCCCAATACTTAGGTTAAACATTGTCCCTAGTGTAAAAAAAACATGCAAGAATAATAAAAAATAAAGAAGGGGGTAATGATAATTGTACTCCTTCAATAATGAAATATTTTCAGCTTTTTCCAATGTTATTAACTTCCATCCATGTTAGTTAAATATTTTCTACTATAAAGCAAGGCTTAATATTTCCTTTATAACCTGTGGAACTCTATCAAATCTCAAGTACAGAATTAGGACCAACAAACTAAAATGATGAAAATAACAAAACTATTAATGAAAATCCTATAACCTACTCAATCAAAACAAAAACACCTAATTGTTAAGTTGCCTCCCAACCAACACTTCTTTATGAGTCTTATAACTGGGCTTCTTAGTAAGTCTTCTTTAACCTAGATATATAATTAATAACTTGTTTCCAGTCGTTTTCTCACGTAGAGGTTCATTATCCTGCACACCACATGCTGTAAAGATAATATGGTATCAAATTAATGGAAAAAGGTAAATTCACTAATGCCCTTTTTAATAACAAATTTTCAATATAAAGGAGTAATAAAACACTTTTGGATCTTTGAATGACATTTACATTTTGTTATGTGGGAACTAGGAGCCTTCCATACTCAAAATGATTGTTGAAAAATCCTCAATAGCCTTTTTATTTGGCTCCTCCTTTTCATCTTTCTATATCTTCTTTGAGTTCTCTTCTTCTTTCCCTCTTGAACAAGAACATCCTTTTTTTCTTCAAGTTTTAGCTCCTCTCCACTTTGTAAAGTTATTTTCCACATGATCCCTCAAATTTAACTTGGTGTATCTAGATAAATCACATAACTCTTTGGTTATATAGAGGGAAAACTCATTTGAAGTAATGTATTCCATAAGAACGTCAAGATGTCAACACTTCTTTTGTTAAGAATGTTCTAAAAATCCAAATGAATTCCATGTAAACTCATAATAATTGCTTCACTCTAAATTATAATTATTCTTATATGGTGTGTTTTAAGGCCATTTCTTTATGAAAATTAGGTGTGTCTATATATTCTAGTTCCTGACATTGATGATCAAGGTGATCAAACCCATAAATCTCACAACATGCCACAAGTATTGATTAAGTTTCTTCATGTATGTCACCACGCACTCCATACTTAGTTAAACAAAGCCAGCATTGCTCTGCTACAAAAGTGAATGCCTTGCCACTAATAATGGTTCATGGAACTCTGAATTAATTGAAAATATTAGACTTTATAAAACCTACAACAACTATATAATTACCAGTCCTAGTGGCTTTTTATACCACCCATGTTCAAACGTAATCAACTACTAAGAGTATATAAGAAAAACAATGAGATGAAGGAAAAAGGCCCATAAAATCAATGACATATATGTCAAATATCACAACTACAAGAATTGGGGTTCGAGGCATTTCATTTAATAAGAAAACACACCTGTCTTTTGACACCTATCATAATTTTTACAAAACATATAATTATCTCTATACAAAGTCTCCCAATACAAATGAGTATTTATAACTTTTCTTGCAGTTGTCTAGTGTACAACATTTATTAACTTGATTAGAGTAAAACTTCCATAAATACAACTAATCTAAACATAAAATTTTGCTTCATTCCTTATCTTTTCCTTCTTAGACTTACTAATATAGTTAGGTAAAGTTCTAGTAACTAAATAGTTAACAAGTTTTATATACCATGGAACGATAACTTTGCTCATTAGGAAAAGTTTTATAAATAGGTAAATTATCTTTATCCTTTGCTAATGTATTCAGGTGGTCTATTAGTAAAGTTTTTGCTCCTTTTCAATCGCCTATTTCTAAATCAAATTCTTTAAGTAGAAAAATACATTGTATCAATCTCAATTTATACTCCTTTGCTAAAAGGTATTTGAAAGTTGTAAAGTTAGAATGTATAGTAATTTTAAAAACAAGAAAATAATATTTAAACTTATCAAAAGAAAAAACAGTTGTTAAAAGCCCCATCTTAGTTGTAGAGTAATAACACTGTTTAGTATCCAATGTTCTTGAAGCATAATAGATGACCTAAATTATTTTTCCAATCCTTTAGTCTGAAACAACTCCCATTGTATAGTTACTAGTATCACACATGTTCTCAAATGGTAGATCCTAATTTGGTAGCTAAATAATAGGTGCACCTTTTCAATAATTCTTTGAGCTAGTCAAAAGCTTCTTAATATTATTTTCCAAATTCAAATGGATCATGTTTTTGCGGCAACTTACAATGGTATATCAATCTTGGAATTTTTTTAATAAACCTACAATAAAACCTACATGTATAAGACAAGATCAAACTTCCATAACATTTGTAAGGTAAGGTAAGTTCAATATTAAATCCACTTTTTCCTTATCAACTTCTATGCCCCTAGATGAAATCACATGTCCCAAAATGATGCCTTGAAAAACCATAATATGACATTTTCCATTATTTGATACCAAATTGTTTTAATGCATCTTTTGAGAACAATAAATAAATGATTTAAGAAAACATCAAATAAATCTCCAAAATAGTGAAATTATTGATGAATAATACAATATAGTTAGAAAATATACTTTTATGAAAAAGACATTCGCCTAAAAGCATACAATCTAAAAGGAAACATAAAAGTAGTATTTTCATGATAGTATTTTCTTCATCTTCTTAAGCAATTGTTATTTGGTAGTAACTTGAAAAACCATCCAAAAAGTAAAACATGATTTACCAATAATAGGAAATGATCCTTCTTAGTGGCCAAGTTAGGCTTTGAAAGTCTATGCACATTTTCCACCCATTTTGCACTCTCATTGATACCAACTTATCATTTTGATTTCATATCATTATTAACTCGATTTCTTTGGCATAACTTGAACTAGGCTCACTCATTCGCTATCCGAGATTAGATAGATTATACCTACATACTAAATTTTTTGAAACTTCTTTCATTTTCACATCTTTCATTCTTGGATTAAGTCTCCTTTGTGGTTCCTTAATTGGCTTAGCATTTTCTTCCAAAAGAATCATATACATGCCTATTGTTGGACTTATGCCTTTTATATCAACTAAGGTCCATCATATTGTAGTTTTTATACTCCTTTAGAAGTTCTTCTATCCTTTCTTCTTACCCTTTACTTAACTTTTTCGAGATGAATGTAGGTAAGACTCTCCCTGTAGCGCCCCCTTACCATAGAGTACCCACCGGAATGCCCGTGGGTCATTCCGGTACATATCCTACGATAAGAGACCACTACTGACAACTACCATTAAACTCCTCATGACATCACAATCATAAAGCAGTACGAAGAAATTGACAACTTTTTAAAACCAAACTGGATTTCATTTCATTCACTCAAAATTTAGAAATTTACAAGCGTCGGTATTTTCGATGCACATGTTCCAAAACACCGTACACTACGTACCATACAGTAATGTACAAAGAACAGATCTAACTATAAGTCTCCAAAAGAAAGCCCAGCTGACCGACCTTTGAGTCATCGCCTCTCTCGCCAATCCACTGTACACGGCTCTACAGTCCTGAGGGAGCTATCCGTCTACACTTAAGCCTAAAAAATAGATTGCAATTTTGGATGAGTTTGCGAACTCAATGAGAAACCATCATCGATGGTTCTCCCAATTCATGCATCACATAAGCATGATACAGTATGCATCCAGTAATCATACAATTACAATGCTAATACAATCACAGTAATAGGCATACAACACAGTCACGGTAAACAGAACACAGTTACAGTCATATTACAGTATACATACAGTCAGGTACCATGTCAATTATTCAGTCCAGTATGCAATGCACATGTGACTCTTTTCCAGTTTATTACAGTATTGTGACCGAGTGCTTTAGCGATGTTCGATGGTCGATGAAGCGGCGTCAGGAGAATTATCTCCTTGAGCTCTAGGCTCGCGATGTCGATGTCGATGGCGACTTCGGTTCACATTTATTCTTTATCGGTTTATGCATCGTGCATGAGTGCACATGTTCAATTGCGCGATTACATAACGGTCTAGAATTCCCGATGAGCGATAATTTACGATCGATATCACGTAATCTAAGTAATCCCGTAGAACAAATAAGTCACGATAAACACGTAGATTGAGGTAACCACCTAGGTTACTCACCTATTACTTCGAGCTAATGCGGGAAGTTTCCATCCGTCGGTCGACGGCGCTCCACTTGAGCTTCTATAAGAATCGAGAGAAGTGCGAGTCACTAAATATGCAATTTGTGCACATGTAGGTGAAATATGCATGTTCATGAATTCCGGCCCTAATCCCATTTTTTATCATAAAATCCGTCTAAAAATTAGAAACCTATTGGCGCTGACGGTGCGCAATTCGGACCTCTATAGGTCCCCAATTAAACAAAACAGTGATTAAACACACCTTTACCCGGACCCACGTTAATTTCCCGTCCAAAAATCCCGAATCTCTCAGAAAATGAAATTAAATATTCACTGAATCCGATGCCTCAAGAATCAGGTCAACCGGACGACGAACGGAAAAGTTATTCACGAAAGAAACCAAAATTCAACAATTAATAGCCCTTATTTCCTTCTCTTTTTCCTGTTTTCCAACCGGAATTCAACCTATCATATCTCTTTCTACACATTTCAGAAAAATGCAAACTATACCTTGTTGGAAAGATAATGAAACCCTCTACAAGTTTCATGAAGCCCCCAACAAGCAATTTTACCCATAAGGGTGTCAAAAGTTCAGTCAAAGCCACTGCCTACTCAAAACCTATCGAAACAGTGCAGTACATTGCAAATTCATTAACCTTCAGATTCTTCAGTAAAAAATTACACAATAAATAAGGCAGTAAGATCACAATGTTATCTACAACTTTAATGAACAACCCAAAATCAGATTCACTTCGTAACTATGTCAAACAATTCACCAAAACATCAGCCCTCAGAATTTTCCCAATTTGAACAGCACATTTCACAACAGTATATCTCTTAGCACAAATGTCACCAAATTAACTACCTTATATCCCTGAAAAGATAAGATCTCAAACTTCAATTTTCATGAAGAACTCAACATCCAATTCGATCTCTAACAATTTCAAAACGGTTATGCAAGTATCTTCCATGATCAGCAATTCACAACCTAATGCAGGTTCAGTATTTTCAAATTCATTTCTCTCAAATCTGACAACCAAAAATTACATTTCATATATCATTCTCAAGATAATTTCTTCCTCTACAGCTTTACAGAAGATCACTCACACCAATTCAGTTCACATAAATTACTAAAATTGCTCCAAATCATAATGTGCACCAAATTTGACATTCCAGCTAGGTTTCATTCAATGCATGAAAACAGTCAATAGTCATCAGTCCATAACTCCTACTATACAAATCGAAAAATTGCAAAATCAGTGGCATTGGAAAGATAACTTAATAGGCTTCAACTTTCATTTAGTCCATTTGTTCTAATTCCTTAACAATTAATTTAGAAACATTAGCAAAACTCTAGGTTATGATTTCGAGTACTGTTTATTCCAGTCAATAGCAGTAACCTTCCATGCAAAAATTCACCATCTTAAAGCTAATATTGGACAACACCTATTTCACACAAAAATGTAGCTAACATCCCAAAGTTTAAGTGGCCACAAACCTCACTCATTTTCATTCCTATACAATTAGTTATGCTAACAACAGTGCAATCGGTTAAAACTCTTAATTTCCAGATTTGGTCCAACCTTAGTTTCTATCATTTCCAATGCCATTAACGCCTCATTAAACATCCAAATAAACACAAATCAGTTCTTATACATTCATACATTCACTAGGACTAATACTCAAAATTTTGCAGCACTCAATTCTTCATTTCTAAGTAAAATCAATCATCCATATGCATTCAAAATCAAGTTAAAAACACTCATTCATACTCCTTCATCAATTCATAACTAACCCTAACCTAACACCCATTAATTCAAGCTATATTAGTCGTCAAGTTAATGCATCAAGAATCATAATAAATGTACCAAACCTCCCATTAATTACTCCTAACTACCATGGCATTCAATTTCTAAATCAAATCATAAAGAAAACTTAACAACAAAACTTACCTATTAGCTTTTCCAACCTTGAATTCCTTTCACTTCTTTACTTCCTACCTTCACTAATCACTTCTTCTACCACCATACATATATATTTCATCATTATGGGAAGACTATAGCTTAGTGACAAGTAAGAGAACTCTTGAGTGTTTGCAGGAAGATAAAAAAAAAGAAGCAAAAATCGATGGTGAGAAAAACAAATGAAGAAATGCTCGGATGAGTTATCTAACAACTTAATAACTTGCCCATTGTTATTCCTTTACCAAAGCATAACCGATAGGAACAAGTGAGGAGCATTTAATGAAGGTATAAGTTGGCTAAATTTCATTGGTCCAAGGTGTAAAGAAAAGTCAAACTAATAATATTTTAATCCAGATCAAAAACTAACCCAATCAACTCCAATGACCCTAATTTCAATCCCAAAATAATATACCTAATAAGACAGTGCCATTGGGTAGCAATTTTTGCTACCAAAAATCGACCGGTTTGCCAATTGGCGATTTTTTCGGTCCGGGAATTTTCTCCGAAAAAATCCAAAAAAATTTCTGAAAATCCCTTAAATTAGAAAAAAAATTATGGCACACTCAGAATAATTTTCCAAACCCAAAAATCACGTTAATCCCAATAAAATTGTCGTAGGCACGAAAACCGGGAATGTCATGTATGCATAGACAGTAAGTTCCTGTGCACAATTGTGACTATGTAGCAATCCTATTATGTATGAGCAGTCCCATGAAATCCCAATTTAGCACATCCTATGTCAATTTACTATTCTACCCTTCTAATTAAGGGTGGGATGTTACAATTCCCCCCTCCTGATAAAAATTTTGCCCTCGAAATTCTTACCTGATTGAGCGAACAGGTGAGGATACTGTCTCCTCATATGCTCCTCGGTCTCCCAGGTAGCCTCCTCAGTCAAATGGTTTCTCCAGAGAACTTTCACCAGTGGAATACTCTTGTTCCTCAATTGCTTCATCTGTGACCCGACAATCAGTATCGGCTCCTCTACATAACTTTCAGTTACTAGAGACCTCAATCTCTGAGCCGGTATCACATGTATACGATCGACCGATATCTCTGAAGCATACTCACATGGAAGGCGTCATGCAATGAGACATCTCACTCGGTAAAGCTAGCACAGTAGGCCAAGGTCCTATCCACTCGGTGATTTCATATGGACCAATGTACTGGGGCTTAACACCCTTTTCCCAAATCTCGATTACACCACGCCACAGTGACACCGTAAGAACACTCTGTCACCCACATTGTACTCAATGTCTCTCTATCTTGATCCACATAGCTCTTACATGCATCTTGAGCCGCTTTGATTCGGCTCGAATCGATTCACCTTATCCACGGTGTCTGAATCAACTCTGGACCCTCGATCATCTGACACCCTCTTCATCCCAATACAGCGGTGATCTACACGTCGCCCATACAATGCCTCATAAGGTGCCATCCGATACTCTTTGTGATAATGGTTGTTATATCAAACTCAATCGAGCTATATCTTGATCCCATGCTCCTCTAAACTCCAATACACAAGCCCGAAGCATATCTTCCACGATCTTAATCGTCCTCTCACTCGCCCATCATGCGAGGATGAAATGTTGTCTTGAAATTCAGCTAGTACCATTTCACCTAGTACCCATCATGATACGCAAACTACGCCAAAACCTAAAGTAAATCTGGGATCTCATCGACATTATCGACCTTTGGGACCCGTGCGGTCTCACTATCTCGACCACATACTTGGGCCAAGCGATCTATAGTATTGTTCTCCTCATTTGCACGAAATGGGCGATTTAGTCAACCGGTCCACTATGACCCAGATAGCATTATGCTGCCTCGGCGTCCTAGGCAATCCCATAATGAAATCCATGGTAATTCGTTCCCATTTTCACTCCGGAATAGGCAATGAATGAAGCTTTCCTACTGGAGCTTGGTGCTCAGCCTTAATCTGCTGGCACGTCATACATCTCGAAACATACTCCGCTACCTGCTTTTTCATGCCAGACCACCAGAAATGTTGCTTAAGAGTGTTATACATCTTGGTAGTACCAGGATGCATAGCATATGCGGCCATATTAGCCTCCTCCAATATCTCTCGTCTCAAATTATCCATATCAGGTACACAGAGCCTCTGTCCCAACCACAAAGTCTCATCTCTCAAGTCAAACTCAGAAGTCGAATCAGCTTTTACTTTCTCAATCAGTCTCACTATAACAGGATCCTTGTCTTGAGCTCTCCTGATCCTGTCCAGTAGCATCGTTCTCAACTTCAAAGTAACTAATAACACTCCATCCTGCTCCAGATTCAACTGTACATTCAAGGCTCTCAACTGAATCAAATTAGGCAACCTCAATGCCTGCATCTGAGCTGTACTCGTATGCGACCTCCGACTTAGAGCATCTACCACTACATTGGCTTTCCCAGGGTGATATTCAATAGTACAATCATAGTCCTTCAATAACTCAAGTCATCTCCTCTGTCTCAAATTCAACTCTCTCTGGCTCAGTAAATACCTCAGACTCTTATGATCAGTAAAGATCTGGAATGTCTCACCATACAGATAATGTCTCCAAATCTTGAGGGCAAAAACCACTGCAGTTAACTCCAAATCATGCACTGGATAGTTTACCACATGAGCTCTCAACTGTCTCGAAGCATATGCAATCACTCTCCCATGCTGCATCAGAACACACCCCAATCCCTGATGCGATGCATCACTGTAAACCTCAAATCCTCCTGTCTCGGATGGAATAGCTAACACCGGTGCAGTAGTCAAGCGATGTTTGAGCTCCTCAAAGCTCTTCTGACACTCCTCAGTCCATCGGAACGGTTCATTTTTCCTCAAAAGCTTTGTCAGAGGGGCTGAGATCAATGAAAACCCCTCGACAAACCTCCGATAGTAACCCGCTAATCCTAGGAAACTCCGAATCTCTGACACATTCCTAGGAGCCTCCCACTGCAGTAGTGCCTGAATCTTACTAGGATCAACCTGTATACCCTCTCCAGTCACTATGTGCCCCAAAAAGATCACCTGATCTAGCCAAAATTCACACTTACTGAATTTGGCATACAGCTGTCTCTCTCTCATAGTCTGTAAGATAATCCTCAAGTGTTTAGCATGATCCTGTCTAGTCCTCGAGTACACCAAAATGTCATCAATGAATAAAATAACGAACTGATCCAGGTAGGGCTGAAATACCTTATTCATCAAGGCCATGAAGGCTTCCGGGGCATTAGTCAACCCAAACGGCATCACCAGAAACTCAAAATGCCCATACCTGCTCCTAAATGCACTCTTAGGTACATCAGCCTCTGCTATCTTCAGCTGATAGTACCCTGACCTCAGATCCAACTTAGTGAACACTTGAGCTCCCTGCAACTGATCAAATAAGTCATCAATCCTAGGCAGTGGATACTTATTCTTCACTGTCACCCGATTCAACTGCCTGTAATCAATGCATTGCCTCAAAGTCCCATCCTTTTTCTTCACAAATAATACTGGAGCTCCCCACGGTGAGACACTAGGCCTGATAAAACCCTTCTCCAATAACTCCTGCAGCTGAGCCTTAAACTCCCTCAGTTCCATAGGTGCCATCCTATATGGAGGTATGGATATAGGAGCAGTACCTGGAACGAGGTCAATGGTGAACTCTGTCTCCCGATCCGGCGGCAAACCCGGTAACTCATCAGGAAACACATCTGGAAATTCCCTAACCACGGAATATCCACGAAGCCTCTGCTCAACTCGTGTGTCAACCACATGAGCGATATGCCTCACGACCTCCTGCATCAACCTCGGGGCACTCGGAAAAGAGATCATCCGGTGGCACTACGACTAACTCCTCGAACCTTTGCTCTAGGTGACCAGAGACTCTAAAACAACCTCCTTGGTATAGCAGGTCCATGATAGCCCTATGGGCGATGGCGATCCTCCCGAATCACATCAATCTCTCGGAGGCAACACTATAAGGTGCGCCCTCAATCTTGCTTGATCAATCTGGATCGAGCATCCCCTGCAGACCTCTCCCAATGCAGTAGTACTACCAGAGGTGTACTCACCTCTAGCCCATACTGATAACATCTCCCTATCCCCATGCAATCTACATGCCATATGAGGTGCAATAAAAGAATCGTGGATCCGGGATCCAAGAATGCAAGCGCCTCAATATCGAAATAAGGAGCATACCAGCTACAACATCAGGGGAATCCTGGGCCTCCTGTCTTGTCATGGCATAGACTACGGCTCGAGGCGTGGTGGTCTGCCCGACCCTCAGTCCTCACAAAGGATCCTCGGCTCACCTCGGCCTCTACCTCGGCCCTACATCCGGATCCACCCACTCTACTCTCTGGCATGCAGTGGTGGAACTCCCGGCTAAATCCACTACCAAGCAGACCGAACTCCAGTGTGGTGGGCAATCCCAACACAGGTGCTCAGTGAGCCGCATCTCAAGCAGGCTCCAGGTAAGCCACCAACACTCCCAGCTGTGTCTCCTCTCACAATGTGGGCACACTGGAGGGGTCTGCCCTGAACCTCTGCCACTACTACTGCCAGTCTGTCCAAATCTCCCCCTCTGCCCATGAACAGACTGTCTCGAACCTCCGGAGACTGAAAGTCCTGCCATGGCGCTTACTAAAGCTCTGCCAGAGCGCCTGATCATCACTTGGCCGCTTACCCCGGGACCCAATCTCAGCCTGTCGCTGCCTCAACAGCTGCTCCACTCTCACAGCAGCAACTCTCAACTCAATAAAGGTACCCATGTCAGACCGAGCTAATAGGGTACGAATCTCGATATTGAGACCGTTCTCAAACCTACGGCAATTTTCAGCCTCAGTCGGGATCATGACAGTGGCATAGTCCACCAGCTCATTGAATCTCATCTCATACTCTGTCACAGACATCCTACCTTGCTTCAGCTCTAGAAACTCCTACATCTTCATGTCAAGATAGTCCTTGGACATGTAGTTGTCCCTGAAGGCCCTCAAAAAATCAGCCCATGATAGTAAGCAAGGCCTGGTGGTACTGCCTGGCACAGTCTTCTACCACTTGTAAGCTGGGCCCTGCAGTAGAGACACCGCATAATCGAACCTCTCATCAGGTTCGCAGTCCATCTGGTCGAAGACTCTCTCCGTCCTCTCCGTACCACCCTCAACCTCGGCGAGTGCATGCGCCATAAAATTGTGACCCCACTTTGCGCGAAGTCATACCTCCTCTCCCGTCTCACAGGAACTCGAGGAGGCAATTCCTCAGTACGAGGCATAGAAGACACTCTACTTGCTCCCACTGATCCTTGGTCAGCTGGCTGCTCAACCTGATCACCTAATGCAGAAGACCTAGAACAAAACAAGAATTCTGATCAGTTTCAACAGTTCCGTCAAATTTATACCTACATTGTTACTATTCCCAAAAGATGCCAAACCATGCTCTGATACCACCTAATGTAGCGCCCCCTTACCATAGAGCACCCACAGGAACGCCCGTGGGTCATTCCGGTACATATCCTACGATAAGAGACCACTTCTTGACAACTACCACTAAACTCCTCATGGCATCACAATCATAAGCGATGCGAAGAAATTGACAACTTTTAAAACCAAACTGGATTTCATTTCATTCACTCAAAATTCAGAAATTTACAAACTGTCAGTATTTTCAGTCGGCACATGTTCCAAAATACCGTACATTACATACCATATAGTAATGTACAAAAACGAATCTAACTATAAGTCTCGAAAAAGCCCGGTGACCGACCTTTGAGCCATCGCCTCTCGCCAATCCACTTGTACTGCGGCTCTACAGTCCTGAGGGAGCTATCCGTCTACACTTAAGCCTGAAAAATAGATTGCAATTTTGGATGAGTTTGCGAACTCAATGAGAAACCATCATCGATGGTTCTCCCAATTCATGCATCACATAAGCATGATACAGTATGCATCCAGAAATTATACAATTACAATGCTAATACAATCACGATAATAGGCATACAACACGATCACGGTAAGCGAACACGATTCTGATCATATTACGGTATACATACGATCGGTACCATGTCAATTATTCAGTCCGGTATGCAATGCACATGTGACTCTTTTCGATTTATTACGATATTGTGACCGAGTGCTTTAGCGGTGTTGATGGTCGATGAGCGCGTCTGGGAGAATTATCTCCCTTCGAGCTCTGAGCTCGCGATATTAATGTCGATGGCGACTTCGGTTCACATTTATTCTTTATCGGTTTATGCATCTGTGCATGAGTGCACATGTTCAATTGAGCGATTACATAACGATCTAGAATTCCCAATGAGCGATAATTTACGGTCAATATCACGTAATCCAAGTAATCCCGTAGAACAAATAAGTCACAATAAACACGTAGATTGAGGTAACCACCTAGGTTACTCACCTATTACTTCCAAGCTAATGCCGGGAAGTTTTAGCCCCGTCGGTCGAACGACGCTCCACTTGGGCCTCTATAAGAATCAGAGAAGGTACGAGTCACTAAATATGCAATTTGTGCACATGTAGGTGAAATATGCATGTTCATGAATTCCCGGCCCTAATCTCTTTTTTTCATCATAAAAATCCGTCTAAAAATTAGAAACCTATTGGCGCTGACGGTGCGCAATTCGGACCTCTATAGGTCCCCAATTAAACAAAACAGTAATTAAACAGACCTTTACCCGGACCCACGTTAATTTCCCGTCCAAAAATCCCGAATCTTTCAGAAAATGAATTTAAATATTCACTGAATCCGATGCCTCAAGAATCAGGTCAACCGGACGACGGACGGAAAAGTTATTCACGAAAGAAACCAAAATTCAACAATTAATAGCCCTTATTTCCTTCTCTTTTTCCTGTTTTCCAACCGGAATTCAACCTATCATATCTCTTTCTACACATTTCAGAAAAATGCAAACTATACCTTGTTGGAAAGATAATGAAACCCTCTACAAGTTTCATGAAGCCCCCAACAAGCAATTTTACTCATAAGGGTGTCAAAAGTTCAGTCAAAGCCACTGCCTACTCAAAACCTATCAAAACAGTGCATTACATTGCAAATTCATTAACCTTCTGATTCTTCAGTCACCAATTAGACAATAAATAAGGCAGTAAGATCACAATGTTATCTACAACTTTCATGAACAACCCAAAATCAGATTCACTTGCTAACTATGTCAAACAATTCACCAAAACATCAGCCCTCAGAATTTTGCCAATCTGAACAGCACATTTCACAACAGTATATCTCTTAGCACAAATGTCACCAAATTCACTACCTTATATCCCTGAAAAGATAAGATCTCAAACTTCAATTTTCATGAAGAACTCAATATCCAATTCGATCTCTAACAATTTCAAAACGGTTATGCAAGTATCTGCCATGATCAGCAATTCACAACCTAATGCAGGTTCAGTTTTTGCAAATTCATTTCTCTCAAATCTGACAACCAAAAATTACATGTCATATATCATTCTCAAGATAATTTCTTCCTCTACAACTTTTCAGAATATCACTCACACCAATTCAGTTCACATAAATTACTAAAATTTCTCCAAATCATAATGTGCACCAAATTTGACATTCCAGCTAGGTTTCATTCAATGCATGAAAACAGTCAATAGTCATCAGTCCATAACTCCTACTATACATATCGAAAAATTGCAAAATCAGTGGCATTGGAAAGATAACTTAATAGGCTTCAACTTTCATTTAGTCCATTTGTTCTAATTCCTTCACAATTAATTTAGAAACATTAGCAAAACTCTAGGTTATGATTTCGAGTACTGTTCATTCCATTCAATAGCAGTAACCTTCCATGCAAAAATTCACCATCTTAAAGCTAATATTGGACAACACCTATTTCACACAAAAATGTAGCTAACATCCCAAAGTTTAAGTGGCCACAAACCTCACTCATTTGCATTCCTATACAATTAGTTATGCTAACAACAGTACAATCGGTTAAAACTCTTAATTTCCAGATTTGGTCCAACCTTAGTTTCTATCATTTCCAATGCCATTAACGCCTCATTAAACATCCAAATGAACACAAATCAGTTCTTATACATTCATACATTCACTAGGACTAATACTCAAAATTTTGCAGCACTCAATTCTTCATTTCTAAGTAAAATCAATCATCCATATGCATTCAAAATCAAGTTAAAAACACTCATTCATACTCCTTCATCAATTCATAACTAACCCTAACCTAACACCCATTAATTCAAGCCATATTAGTCATCAAGTTAATGCATCAAGAATCATAATAAATGTACCAAACCTCCTATTAATTACTCCTAACTACCATGGCATTCAATTTCTAAATCAAATCATAAAGAAAGCTTAACAACAAAACTTACCTATTAGCTTTTCCAACCTTGAATTCCTTTCACTTCTTTACTTCCTACCTTCACTAATCACTTCTTATACCACCATACATATATATTTCATCATTATGGGAAGACTATAGCTTAGTGACAAGTAAGAGAACTCTTGAGTGTTTGCAGGAAGATAAAAAAAAAGAAGCAAAAATCGATGGTGAGAAAAACAAATGAAGAAATGCTCGGATGAGTTATCTAACAACTTAATAACTTGCCCATTGTTATTCCTTTACCAAAGCATAACCGATAGGAACAAGTGAGGAGCATTTAATGAAGGTATAAGTTGGCTAAATTTCATTGGTCCAAGGTGTAAAGAAAAGTCAAACTAATAATATTTTAATCCAGATCAAAAACTAACTCAATCAACTCCAATGACCCTAATTTCAATCCCAAAATAATATACCCAATAAGACAGTGCCATTGGGTAGCAATTTTTGCTACCGAAAATCGACCGGTTCGTCAATTGGCGATTTTTTCGGTCCGGGAATTTTCTCTGGAAAAATCCAGAAAAATTCATGAAAATCCCTTAAATTAGAAAACAATTTATGGTTCACTCAGAATAATTTTCCAAACCCAAAAATCATGTTAATCCTAATAAAATTGTCTTATGCACGAAAACCGGGAATGTCATGTATGCATGGACAATAAGTTCCTGTGCACAATTGTGACTATGTAGCAATCCTATTATGCATGAGCAGTCCCATGAAATCCCAATCTAGCACATCCTATGCCAATTTACTATTCTACCATTCCAATTGAGGGTGGGATGTTACACTCCCTCAACCAAAAAGACATATTTTAGGTGGTAAGGCTTTCAATTCTATGTTTAGAGCTTGAAAAATAGGAGGAAACATTTTCTTGTGAGTTATAGTAATTTTAACGTTTAATGTTTTTGAATTTGTTAACATTAATGATAATGATTCTATAACTTCATAAATTTCATCATCCTACTCGTTACCAGCACTTTCTTCTTCAAAAATATCCTACACAATTGATTCCACAATATATCCATAAGATAAATAGAGTGAAAATCCTTAGAGTACCTTATTGATTTGAAAATATTAAATTCCAATATCTCTCCATCAAACTCAACAAAAAGTACCCCCATGCATATTAATTTTTGTTTTAGTCGTCTTATAAACAACTTTCCCAAAAAAATTTGAATTTGAATGTTCTACGCTATCTCTATTCATTTTCAAAATGTAAATGTCCACTAGATAGTACAAACCATTAACATGAACTAAAACATCCTTTGGAACATCAATATGAAACATATAAGAAAGATCAACTAGTTGAACAATCACATTAGTTTCTTACAAAGAATTCATATTTAAAGATCGATAAATTGAGTATGGCATGAAATTGATTAATGAACCTAAGTCTAGTAAGGGGTACTCAATTTTCTTATCACCAATGAAAAGGAAGTTTAAAAATATCTGAATCTTTACATTTTTTAGTAATTTTTTTATCACAACTTTTTCATTCTTGCCCAAAATTATTCTCTCTTTATCCCCCAACTTCCTTTTATTTTTACATGGTTCTTTAAAAAACTTTTTATATTTTGGAATTTGTTTGATGGATTCTATAAGTGGTATATTGATTTCCACTTTTAAAATTGTCTCTAAGACCTCTCTCTTGTATTCCTCTTTTTTTGATTTTGCAAACTTGCAAGGGAAAGGAGGTATATAAGCATTAAATGGTATAGGTAAGGAAAAAAATTAGATTTTACCTTAGTTACATCTTAAGCTGGAAATTCATCTTTCTAACTTTTTATGCATTTCCACCTCCATTGGTAAGGGAGTTTGAGATTGAATTTCCTTCCTATTTCTTAATATTATTACACTCGCATTTTCCTTAGGATTTACCATATTTTGTGAAAGCAATTTTCCTAATACTTGCATTTCTAATTAATAGAGGTGGTTAATTAAGTGATCTAATTTCCTATGTTCTGAAGGCTTGTTCTTATTTCCTATTGAAATTTTTTAATATTAGTGATGAATGCCTTACAATTTCATCCAAAGACACACCTAAATCTAAGGGTTGAGATTGAGCATGTGTAGGTGTTTAAGGTTGTCTATTGAAATTTTGAGGTTGGCATCTTTGTTTCCCTACTTGATTTCTAAAGCTAAAGTTTGAGTGATCCCTCCATCCTACATTATAATGATTTTAATAAGGGTTATATTTCTATTGATCATGAATAAGAAATCCTCCTATTGCATTAGCTTCTTGAATAAAGTCTTGATGTAATATAGGGCACACATTTATAGGATGCCTAGAGAAATGAGCATATTCTTCACACTCGTGCCAATTGTAGTGAAACTATATTCATTTGGAAAACTAAAGTAGTCAAATATGGAATGTTATCATCAAAGTTAGTAGTAATTACCTTATGTTGGATCGCTTATGGCCCGCGTATTCACAATACATTGCGGAAAAGACCATAACACAACACGATGTATAGCCAAAAACATATAGGTTGCACAAAAATACCTTTTTGACGGATTGGTGGTTTCTTTTTTAGATTTGTAGACACTGCTACAGGCGAATGTCTTCTACCGGTATCCACACAAGTATGCATGATCCAGGTTGCGGCTATCGTGTGCTAGCACGTCCTGAAACTCTTTCCGAATGCCACACAATTTTCCTCTCGGATGGTGGCTAGGGTTTCGTATCATAATGATGTGGCTTAACCCTTATGGGACCTAAGTTTCTTTATTTATAAAGAAAACCTAATCCCATTAAAGCCCAATAAGTTTCGGCCCATTATATCTCATATAATAAAGGCTCGACAACTTAATTCAATCTAGCCCAATAAATATATCCATATATATTTATTCAATGCCTAATAAATTAGGCCCAAGAGAATAAGCCCAAATCACATCACTCTTTGTGTGTGACCCTATAGGCTCATTTGATGTTGACAATGGGCTTGATCACACTTCAAGGCCCATAAGTCATAAGTAGCCTCTAGCAAGACATTATGACTACCCAAATCAAATGAGGATCGATAATCCGATTTAACCTGTAATTATGGTTATAAGCTAAGTCCCTTTGTAACACGATATCAAGATTAATCACAAGGCATAGTATATGTCAACCTTTGATTAATCATAGTTTCTTGATCCCCAAGTTGACTGATTATAACAAATGACATTGATGACTCTTCATCAATTCATTTGAGCACGGCCATGCATTTCTTCAGTCACACTTGTCAAGAGGTCCAAATGATATCTCTCTCATTTAAGAGAGGTACAAATCCCATCTACATCATTCACATCCCTCTGCATGATTCATTTGATGTCCAACATAAGACTACTTATTATTCAGTTAAGAATAACTTCATCTAATATCAAAACACCGAATTCCTCATATAGGGAACCATGATGACTTCAGGTCAAAGGACTAAAGTCAAACCATATTGAGAATCACTAATGACATGAAACCATGTAGTGTTCTCTATGTGGGTCGGTCCAATATATGTTCTCTAATATATATCTATGTTTCTGATTTGATAACTCATATCCATGATCAGTAAAACGTGATCATCAATCAGAACACATACTAGCCTTGATTCATTATTGTTCCACCAATAACGAACGACTAGGGACAATTTAGAATAGTGTTTATAATGCTTATGGTTTTACTATCAAGTTACATACTTCATGACATAAGCCTAATACTATTCATGGAATGTAAATCACATTACATAAACGACATATATGTATATATAAAAGGAATACCTCATAATATATTATTAACAAGTCATAATGTTAATACATGAATCACAACTATCCATTGGCCTAGGGCACACTACTAACACCTTATTCATGCACTTAACATCTCTATTTATCCTTTTCCAAAATTATTGAGAATATTTGTCCATGTTTGAAATTAATTGTTTGGTCTCTTCTAGTATTTTATTTACTAAATCTCCATCACTAGTGCATGTACCATACTTCTATCCATTGGTAGTAGGCCTTCATAAAAATACAGAATCAAAAGTTGTTCAGTAATGTGATGGTTTGGATAGCTAGCACACAATTCGTTAAATATGCCATAATATTTTTTCAATGTTTCTCTGACGAATTTTTTTTCCCCACATATATCCTTTCTTATATTGGCAGCTCATGATACAAGAAAGAACTTCTCCAAGAAAAACCTTTTCATTTCATTTTATATTGTCACTGAGCTAGAGGGAAGATAATAAATCCAATCCTTTTCCTTATCTTTTGATAATAATGGAAAGGATCTCAGATTGATTTACTCTTCTATTACTCCTTGTGGCTTTATTTTAGAACAATCAACATGGAATTCTTTCAAGTGTTTATGTTGATCTTCATCTGTAAAACCACAAAAATTAAGGAGTAAGTGAGTCAAACAAAATTTAAGTTTAAAATCTAGGTTAAACTAGATTTCAGTTTAACATCTACCTCAATATTTGGAAATCTTATATATAAGGGTTGCTGATTCAAAATTTGGTGCAACTAACTCCTTGAACGTTCTAGTATTAGGATTTATCATCTTTCTTTAACTTTTTAGAAATTAGAATCTTCACTAATTTTTAGATCCATCTCAACTTTCAACCTTGAAGATGAATGCATTTTTCCTTAGTCTCTTTCTTTAAACGGCGGGCTATCTTCTAGTTATTTAGATTATATTGCAATTTCACCTATTTAAGAAGAATTAGTCATGCAGGATAATAGATTCACCGTAAACTATAAAATAAGGCCAATAAACTAAGAAACCACAATCATTCCTAAATGATGGCACCAAAATTTTAAAGGAGTTGTTAAAGCTTTTAAAATTAATTATGATTCACTAAACTCTTATAGCAGTTATGGAATTAGTTGAAATCTTGAGAAAACTAAAAATTAGTTTCTTAATTTCAATTGATAAAGAAAAATGGGAGGTTTATGACAAATTAACTAATAAACTAAATTTAACAAGGAATCAAAATATGTCAATTAAGTATTAAAGTGAAAAATTCAATTGTACTTAACTCTATTTCAAAGGAAGTATCTCATCTAATTATAATTTTAGTTGTTGGTCTAAAAGAATAACTTTCATAACCAAGCAATTAGTTTGAAACCTATTAGGATAGCCATACCAAAGTTTAATTTCTTTAAATTAATTGATTCGAACTCAATATTCAAATCAATACTTATCAATAAATTGATTAGGTATGATAACATTCCATATCAATTAAATGATAGCAATAAGCAACGAAAAGACTAAAACCTAAATTAAATAATTGAGATAGTTACAAATATTTAATTTAGTTTTCTTGTTTTGATAAGTTAAATATGCATATTCACAAATTACCTATTTGCTATTTATACCAATCATTTATGACAATTACATATTAATTAATTTATCGATAATAATAATAGAATAATCAACATTAAATTAATATGTTAGATTAGTCAATATTAATCATTTATGAAATAAAAGTGTAACACCCACATGCTCAACGGGAGAATATGCAGATGCTACACAAAGCATAACCAAAATAATCCAAAACATACCAATCATTCCTTACATGCATTTCCATAAACTCAAGCAAGCAGACATTACATATCATTAGATGTTATTTTATAAACAAAGCATAATATACATCATATATAATGAACTTATCAGAATATTTGTCATATATATTAAATCCATCCTGTAGTGAGGTTATTCAAATGATTTATAGGATATTACAAATCTTATCCACAAATATACAAAATGTCTCATTACATTAAATACAAATAAAAAACAAACTCAAATATACATCTTGTCAAAACAAAATACATCCTCTTTTGGCCACTGTGGTAGTCCTTGTCCCAGTCTTTAACCTTCTTATCAAAATCTACATGGAGCCAAAACTATCATGCTAAGCATATAGCTCAGTGGGGAATAACTAAACAAGATATATAATGGTGACTGTTTCTAACAGTCACCTTGTAATACCCGGTATCTAGTTTAACCGGTACACCGAAATAAAATTGATATTTAGACTTATATCATTAAAACTAGAACAGTGAATAATAATTTTTAGGGTCATCAAATTAATGATGTATGATATTTTTCGGTGGTCACAGGAAGTGGTTCAGACAGACGTTTTTAAAAAAAAACAGATCAAGAATGGCGTTTTTGTAATTAAGTGGACTTGAGAGGCATATAAAAGGACCTAAGTGGGAGAATAAGACAAAACTTGTCTTCTTCCTCCTCCCTCTTTCACGACAGCCACCATGGAAGCTCTCTCCAAGCTTTTTCAAGCTTTGTAACAAGAAGAAGAAGGTGATTCAAGCCATTTGAGTGACATAAAGAGGTAAGCCTCCACTCCTATGCCTAGATCCATGGGTTTAAAGCTTGATTTTCTCTTCTTTGTGAAACTCATTTGAGGGAATGCATGAGTTGAATGATTTGGATGATGGATCGATGTTCTTTGATGTCCAATGACACTTATTCTTGAAGAAATTTCGTGTGTATGGTGATTTGGGGGGTTAAACCAAAACCTAGGGTTTTGAAGGTTGAGCTGTCATGGAGACAGATTCGTGACTCTCCTTGTATATTTTTTTTGAGCTGCTTAACGTGTGAATCTGGAGAAACTTAAAACATAGAAGTTGTATATCTAGATGTCTACTATCTCCATAAATTTTTCCAGGATTTTAGGGTGAGCCAAATAAGAGTAATAGGCCCCGAATTGGTACTGGTTCAGAATACCAGCGAGATTAAAACGAGAACTGTAAGTTAATTGTTTGAAGACCTTAGGGTTAGAATTGGATGACAAGTTCTTCTTACGAAATGTTTCAAAATGTGTCCTCTAAGTTCTGTAGAAAGGGATTATTAATTGGATGAGTATTTTGTTAGATATGGCCGATTAAGGGAAGCATGTTACTAACCCTAGAGTGACAGAAGAGAGCAGAAACAGGTCAGGCTTGTAAAAATCACAATAAATCCAATTTGCGCCATTTCTGAGACGTCCTTGGATATGTGATATCCATATGAGTCTATTGAAAATGAAACTTGGAATCACCTTAATTGGATGAGAAATGAATGAGTTATAAGGTTGTGAGTCGAGAAAGGTCCAACTAATGACTGCATGTTAAAGCTGATTGTAAATGGGAGATTTGGATATCCTTAATGACCGAATTAGAGCATAGTCATAAAACAAGAAATGTGAATATATGTGTTAACTAGAGGACTGGAAAGTTTGAAAAACATTGGACCTAGGTATAAGGAGTTATGCCATCGTGAATGAGACTTATGCAGTTTTGTAATGTTATGTGTTAAGCAATGAGGTTTGTATGAGAATGACTAATGAGGGTATATGTATTTTCATGCATGTTATCCAGTAGCTTGTGAAAGCAGAAAAGGAATAGAACTAGACGTCGTGCCTAGTACATCTCAAGTTCAAGAAAGGTTGAAAGAAATCAGAAATTCTGAGATAGTTGAGGTGAGTATAAGCATACTACTATACTTGTGTAGTAATCCTTTCTTTAATATTGCGGCTTGTTGAATTGTTCTTGAATCCTTATGACTTATTTGACATATAACTTCATTTAGTTGAGTCTAGCATGTTGTATGCCAGATTGACCAGATGATTTCATATTCTTTGCATCTTCTGGTTCCCTTATTGTGTTGAACCTATTGATTGCGATTCTTTGATGAAGCATGATTTCCATGTTAACCAAGATTGATGAGTTCTTAGAATACCCAGCTGATAGGGTTTATTATCAGACTATGTGCACATAGATGACCCGCCGGTCATGGGTTAGATCCGGGTCCTACCTGGAGAGGGCAGGCCTCCAGGGGCAAGGTTAGGCCGACCTTGTCTAGAATCAGAAAAGGGGAGATACGCCGTACTAGCATGCCTCTGTCTCTTCCTAAGAATTTCAGAAAGAATCAGAACTCAGAATCTAGAAAAGAAACCAGAAAAGAAAAGAACTTAAAAATAAAAGAACTTAGAAAGAAAAGAACCCAGAACCCAGAACCCAGAAGAGAATTCAGAAACCAGATTCTTGTTTTCTTTGAACAATTCACTTTGAGCTTTATTATTGATACTCATGTTATTGCCGCATTTAAGATTACTACCTGTGTATCTTTTGATGCTGTATATTGTTGCTTTGAATGCCACAGGCCATTCTTGTGAAGCTAGCCTTATATTACCTAGCCTCACAAGCATGGTAGTATGTTTATATCTCACTGAGTCGCGTTGTAGACTCACACCTCACTATCACCATTTCAGGAGATTAGCAGATCGGACAAGAGAGAAATCCAAGCCTTTTGAGACTCGCTTGGATAATCAATCAAGTAATGTTTTTGGCATGATGTAAAATTTGCAGATACTTCTAGACGCTCCATGGTTTGTCATAATTATATGTACATATAACCTGTATGGATTTGTTATGGTATTGAGAATGATGTTGGTTGATGATAAGTAGATGTTGTATGTGAGAATCGTAGATTTGAATCCTTGCTTCTTACAACCTATTAAGTAGGTAAAGGATGATCAGATAAACGAATGGGTCATGCCGGATTTTTAGTAGAAGGCATAACAGTTGGGCTTACTACGGGTTTTGGTGGCATTAAGCCTACCCATTCCCTAGTACCAACACGGCCCAAAAAGGCGGGTCGTGTCACACCTAACACTCATATATACATATTCAAATCATATCACAACAATCTTTAACTGTTCATAATACAGTGTAATCCAAACATTATGTCTTAGAACAGAATATGATTCATCAATCGATACAAAACATTCTTGCGTCAAAACAAAACTCATAAATATCATAACAGAATGTTCAAGTATCAAAACTGAATATCAGAATAGTATATAATCCTTTCAAATCAAAACATGACTTACAAAATACAAAATAAGTTACACTGCTAATCCTTTTTACAAAAGTGGGTAACGAGACCAAAACAAAAGATACCATGATTGTTATATGAAATAGAAGAGACTAATGTCTCATAAATCAGGGGACATTGTTGTGTCAAATATCAGGAGACACTAAAGTGTCGATATCAAGAGACACCGAGTGTCAATATCAAGAAACACCTTAGTGTCACAAGAGCAGCTACAGACCCTTCTAGGCATGCCTATTTACTCACGACTAGGACTCAATAGTTTTAAAACAAATCATTTTATGTTTCAGAATTTCATGTAAGTGATGTAGTGCATAACATATGACCTTATTCATTTGATCAAACTTAATATGCCTTATAAATACAAACATATGCTTTAAAGCATCAATAATGTATTGAATCATCACACATTATGTATATTCACACAATCAGAAAGTTCTTCAATCCCAATTATCAAACTTCTCGGACAATTGATGGTCTGGAATTATCACAATATTGGAATCATATAATAGTGAAATAATGCATGAGTATGAATTCATTTTCTTGTGCTCAAATTAAACCCATTCATTCTCACTTGAACAATCTTATCATGCTTTATAAGCATAAGCATTTGTAATAATGCACCAATGAATATATTAAATAATTACATTTTACATGTACTCACCTAAGAATTCTCAAATATACATGACTAACACATCAGTTTTATCATTTAAAACACATTTGTGTTCATATGTATACCTCATTCCTTTACCAACTTATAAGTTCCAAAATTAGATACTTTGTTATCTAATAACACCTTATTTAAGTTATTACTTCAATTAAAAATCCAAATCTTATTCAAATTTTAATTAACTTATTCCACATCAAACTAGGTTCATTTTACACCTTAATTAAGTCCAATTAAACCATTATAAAATACCTTAACCTTATATGGTCCAACAATTGCCCAAAACCAATCTTTTCTTCTTCCTAAGCACTTCCCACGATCGTGGGAATAAGCTTTAGTTCACTCACCCACAATCTCCAATTTTTTTCCAAAACTTGACTTCTTCACTTCCATTCTACACACCTTCACCGAAGACCATCAATTTCACTTCAACTCTACCTTATTCATACAAAGATCATTTTTCTAGCATTCATTTATCGTCATCTTAACACATATTTCAAGCCAATTCAATTATCATAAAACTTGTAATAATATATGCTATCAAGTTTAGTAATTGCCTTACCTAATTACCTTTAAATTACTTCAAATAACTAACCAAACCAACAATTCATATAACTAAAACACTTCTGAAATTTACGTAGGTGTAGGATGATTTTAATACCCAAAAGACGGCAATATAAAAGATAACTTGTGGTAGCTTTCTTGATGAAATATCTTGCAAGAATTCTAAGTGAAATTGAAGCAAAATTTACAACCAAGAAAGGTGAATTACTTTGGTGGAGATGCTTCAATGAAGGTTGTAGAAACTTCTTACAAGTTTAACACCTAAGTTACTAGGTCTCCTAATCTTAGAGGAACACACGTCACTAATGCATGTATCATATTTTTCCTCCCTTTAAGCTACCAAATGTTATAAACTTATTAGGCCATTTTTCAATTAATCAATGTTGCCAAATGTCATTCAATTATACTTCCATTTGTTCCTTATTTACTCATGACAAATGTCACTAAATGTATAGGCTTAATCATTTAAATTTTCACGTACCAACTTATCTTACCACTTGAAAATTTTCCTAGTACAAATGTACATTTTAATACCTCAATTCTCTAATGATATCAATTAATTACAAATCACTAAGTATAATCCATTAAACCAAAATTCAAGTCATATGAAATTCTCAATCATCTCATAATTTTTAACACCTATCGTACATGTACTTTTAAGAACATGTAACATTCCATCTAGGGTACAATTTTGGGCCTTACAATTCTCTCCCCCTTAAAAGACTTTTGTCTTTGAAATTCATACTTGATAAGAATAGTTACGGATACTGAGCCCTCATAGTTGATTCCGGTTGTACTTGAATTTCTTGCGCAGGAATCTTATTTATATCATCATACTGATATCTTGTCAACATATAATCATGAAACACATCATGCAACTTAACCAATTCTTTAGGAAGAGCTAACTGATAAGTTATCATACTAGTTTAATAACTATTGTACACATACATCAAATCTGAATTATACCTTTTGAACATTTTGGCATAGAATACCTTGTGGATCTAAGTCCTTTTAACAATAGCAATAGTGTCATAGTCAAGAACTCAATAACATAATTTCTTTACAATAAATAAAGTACATGCACTCTCTATAGTATATCTAGCTTCTCGTGCCTGAGTCTCATACTTATCTGACTCCAATATTCACGTCTGATTCGTTCAATACTCATTCGTTCTTATAAATGGAACATTTGATCTATATGATACAATTTAGTGAAAGTTCTCATACAAGAGATTTCTTTTGTCAATTATCTATACTGTTCACGAAATCCTTATTAGTCAACGATGTTCATGGTTGCTCTTTAACTATTTATAATATTTCAATAAGATCATTTCATATAATTAGAATGTTCTATATACCATCAAGATCGTTGCATCTTACCTAAAGATTTATTTTCAAAAGTTCACCAATTAATATCTTACGCGGATGATTCCTTAACCTCAATTACTATAACATATCTAAGCATATAATACATATGTACACCATAATATCATTTGCCAAAGCAACCCTATTATCAGATGTACACTTATAATAACTTATCAACTTAATTATGAGGACTTCTACATATATCACTATCATTTACTTTATCTTACTTAGATATGTTCTTAATCAATTCATAAATACAAGATACATAACCATCATGAAATTCTACTATCAAACCAAATGTTATAACCTTATACTGAATCACTGACTCTAAACATGATACCTAAAAAACCATTCTAGTACTAAGTTCAACATTTCAAGGTAACAGAAATTTTGGTTTTTTTTCAACTTTGCTTGCACACTTTTAATCTCATCACTTTTACTTACATCTCTATTCTTTTCTCCATCAAATCCATGAAAATATAATTACTCCGACATCAATTTAAAGGCAAACAACCACAACATAATACTAATGTCATATTCTTTAATATAACCATAAATACAAATACACTAGCTCTATATCCAACATAGCGAACTATGTAGTATCTCCTATATCAGGATATCAATAAACTTTCATTTCTCACACTCTAACAGATCATCTTTCATCTTGATTTACCTAAGAGGTCCAGATATAAATGGAAGAGATTGCATAGGAGTATTAATCTCAGTAACCTCATAGGATCTTTCCATACTTAAATCTAAAACTGAAACGTGGGACAAACCGTATTAGGCCAAACATAACTTTTATATCTAAGTACAAGCAATATTTAAGTGTTGGTTAAACCAGACTTGCCTAAACCATGCCCTGATACCAAACAATGTAATACCCATATACCCCTGGGAGGATATGCAGATGCTACACAAAATAGAACTAAAACAATCCAAAACATACTAATCATTCCTTACATACATTTTGTAACATCCCATCACCGATGAGA
This sequence comes from Erythroxylum novogranatense, assembly GCA_029891385.1. Taxonomy (NCBI): domain Eukaryota; kingdom Viridiplantae; phylum Streptophyta; class Magnoliopsida; order Malpighiales; family Erythroxylaceae; genus Erythroxylum; species Erythroxylum novogranatense. The sequence continues at coordinate 22,218,929 of CM057235.1, forward strand.
AGGGTAAAATAGTAATTTGGAATGGGTTATGAGCGTATAAACTTATCTTGGCATGATCATGCATAATATGGCCTCTATATATATTCATGAATAGAAATTTTTGCACATGCACATGATTGTATATGCATTCATGACATTTCCCGGCATATGTGTCTATAAATGTGTTTATTGTGAAAAATATGATTTTGTGCTTGAAAATTGAATTGGATTGGATTTTTATGTGTTTTACATTTTTGGGGAATTTTATAAATTTTTCTGGAAATTTTTGGAGAAATTTTCTAAACCGGAAAAATTGCCATGTGGCAGACTGATTGATTTTTGGTACTGGAAATGACTGTCAAATGACACTGGAAATTAGATACATGATTTTAGGATTTATTAAATTGAGCCATTGAAAATTTGGAGATAATTTGGAGATGACTGGTGTAGAAATTGGACTTAGGGTTTGAAAAGTGAATTTGAAGAGCCAAACATGGCCTTATCTCCACTAGTTTTATTTAATTCAAACTCTTCCCCTTTTAGTTAGGCATCCACGACACTCTCCTTTTCATTACGTATTTGGTGTTTTAAATTGAAGATTCTCCATCTACGTAGCTCTCCTCTTCTTTAGTGCTTTTGGAAGTTTGTTCATCTTTCTCTCTTCTCTTCACCTTGCTTTCCCTTCCTTTAGTTCACTTAAAATCCTAACCTAAACCTCACCCCCTCAAGATGAAGTTGATGATCGTGGGTTTGGTGAAGGAAATTTGAGAGTTTGTGGTTTTGGAAGATTTGAAGGTTTTAATAGGTAAGAATTGTGCTTTATGTATAAATTGGTAGTTAGATGCATTAATTGTGATTTATTGTGCATTAATTGCATGAATTTGTGTTTGGTATATATGAGTAGGTTATTTTCTTGGTTGATTTAAGATTGATTGAAGATGAATGTTATAGCATGTATAGTATGTGAATTAAGTGTGAATAAAGTGTTTAAGATTAAGTTTGATGATGTTAGATGAGTGTTTGGTAAAGAAAAAAAATTATGTGAGTGTGCTGTCATTTTGTGGCTAAGTGTTCAAGTGAAGGTCTTGATTAATTTTTGGCTGAATTAGTGATTAAATTGGATGCTTATGGGTGTAGAAATGGTATTGGAATGATAGAAGTATAATTAGGTGTAAAAGCTGAAAAATGGAATGTGAGTATGTTTCAATGTTTGGGTCATAACTTTTGATATGGTTATGCTATTGAGATGAGGTTTAGCTTTTATTAAACTTGAGACGTTTGGCTAGAATTCTTATGAAGGAAGTTCTGTCCAATTGTAGCTTTTAGGATTCTGAATTTTGTCTTGAAAGTAGGCAATATGTGCAGGGTGAACAATGTTGTTTCTAACATTGAATGTTTTGTGACCTGAAACTTTGAGAAATTTTTCTAAGCTAAAGTAGACATATTTTGTGAAATTAGTCTTCATGAAAGTTGAAGATTTTCTTGTTATCTTTCTATCTCCACTAAGTATGATATTTTTCGAGTTTGAGATTGAAAGTTATGACTTGTGAACTTTCAGATGGTTTTTCAAAGAATGAATGTGCTTTGTGTGTGAAATGTCTCTAAGTATAGGTTTTGTGATTTCTGTTCTTCGAAGCTAATTGTGGACTGTTATGGTTTAAATTAGCTCAAGTGATGTTATGAAAAGTTATAGAGGAATGTCTTAGCTTTGTAATGAGGTATAATATGCTAATTTTGGATGTAGGGATTGTAAGTTATGAATTTTTCAAGTATGGTTATGATTTAGGTGATATGTTGATTTAATACTCTTTAACAGGGTAGCCACAATCTTGTGTAAATTTGATTTAGTTAGAGGTGGAATTTGCTTTTAAGTCCTTCATGAGAATTGTAGCATGTTTTCTGATCTTTTCAGTGTGATAAAGTATGGAATTTTTGAACAATAGGTTAGGAAGTTATGATTTTTGGAAGATTGTGTTACTGTTAGGATAACACTTATATGGGCAGAAGTTTTGGTTGAGAAATTGATCTGTTTGGATATTGAATTTGCTTCTAAGTTATTCACGAAAGTTGTAGAATATGTTTTTCTCTTTCTTTTGATATAAAGCTTGAAATTTTTGGCAAAGGGAATGGGAAGATATGATTTTTGGAAAAATGTTGCACTATTTTGGATGATATTCAGTAGGCAGAAACTTTGATTACGTTTTTGACACCCTTAGAGGTGAAATTTGTTTTCAAGCCCTCATGAAACTTGTAGGGTTTTTTGTAATCTTTCCAATGAGACCTCTTTTGTGAGTTTGGTTACTTGTGTGAAAAGATAGGGTTTGGAAAAGGAGATGTAACATCCCGTCACCGATGGGAAGGTCATATTGGTAAATTGAGGCGGGATAGGATATTACCGCATAATATTGACTGGGCATCCTGTTGACCTCTAATTTTGGAGGCCATGAGTCTTTTGCACATGCACATAAAGGTACATGCATTCATGACTTTTTCCAGCATTTGATTATGAATATGATATGAATTATGATTTGAGAGATAATTAGATTTGATTGTGATTTATTGGAAATTTTGGAATAATTGGGTCTGAATAGTTGATTTGGGAGTATTTTAGAGTGACTGTTAATTGATTGTGAACCTTAAAAATTTTTCTGAAAATTTGGGAGAAAATGTCCGGACCGGAAATTTTCCGAGTGGCGGACTGATTGAATGAATTGGACCGAAATAATTGTCCATTGGTAATGGAAATTTAGAATTATGATTTTAGAAATTAATATGTCGAGCCATTGAGATTTGGAGATGACTTGGACTGGAAATAAAACTGATTAGAGAAAGAGATTTAAATGTTTTGGGAGGAAAATGACAAGAGGCTTATTTGTTCTGTATATATATGTTCTACGTTTTGAGAATTGAAGAAAGGAAAAGAAAATTGTTTTCTCCCCTAGGGCGCGATCGTTCTTCTTCCTCGGAGACTTTCGATTTTTCCTCCTTCCTCCAACGAATGATCTTCGTTCCTCCCTCCTTGTGTAAAGTTTTGCTTCATGCTTAAGGGAGCTGATATTTTGTGTGGATTTAAGAGTTAGCCGTGGAAGATGGAGGAAGTGAAAAGAGTTGGAGGATTTTCGGAGATTTGAGGATTTGAGCTTGAATTGGTAAGTAATTGATTTTATGTTGTTAACTTATTGTGGTTAAAGCATGCATGGGGTTACTTGTTAAAGATTAAAGTGTCTGAGTTAAGTTAGGACTGGTTTTAGAGAGAGATTGGGCGAAAAACTGATCGGAGAAGACGACCTGCGACTCGCACGTCGCGGCGTGCATGAAGCCTCGCCGTGGCGAATTAACATGTAATTCGTCACGGCGAGTGGGAAGGATGACATCGCGGAGAGCTCAAAAAGGTTGGACGCCGCGGCGAGCTCCTCTCGACGTCACGGCGAGCGCAAGTCTTCCACGTCGCGACGAGTCTCCTTTCATACGTCACGGCGAGCTCCAAGAAAAGAAACGTTCACCGCGGCGAGCGACATCACACGTCGCGACAAGCGGCTCCAGACGCCGCGGCGAATGGTTTGAAGTCGCGGCGAGGGGAAAATTTTTGACGTGATTCAATTTGGTTTTTGGGGCATACCTAATGGTGTAGGCCTCCAATTAGGGTGATGTTTGATTCGTTGTGACCTAGAGAAAGAGGTCTACAATTGAGGAAAAGAAAGAAAGTTTGAATTCAGGTTTTTGAGATCTCAATTAGTGAAAGAAAGTAAGAATGTGATTGTATTTTACCTAAGGATTGTTATTGAAAATTGGAGTTTAATGTGAGACTTTGAAAATAAAGTCAATGCTACTGGGAACTTTAGAAACTGAGCATAAAAGAATGAATTCGATCTAGAAAATAGTGATGTTGACTTTGAGGTATTACCATAGCAAAAATGACTTGATAAATTGATTGAAAATTAGAATTGAAATTGGAAGTTCTATAATATGTTATTGAATCGAAATGAGCCGATATTGATCAATTGAGTGAAAGTTAGATACTGAGTAAAAGAAATAGAAAGTGGGAAATGGTACCGGGCAAATCATGAATAGGCATAGTACATCTTTTATTTAGGGCATGTGCATCATTAATTATTTTGACTGTGTATTTTGTAATGAATGGAATTATTTGATTGTTATAGAGCCGATGGATCGATAATCCACGGATCGTGCTGAGACTTCCAGGCAGGTAGCTCGGAAGTTCAGGTGAGTAACGTAGTTGGTTTCTCAACCTGTATGTGTTTAATATTTTACAATTATGCCATGTGGAGATAATGGAGGGATATATGTGTTTTCCTTGATTGATTTCGGACCACGGGTGTCCGAAATATTGGGAACGTGATATAGAAGTGCTATTATGTGTAATCGATTATGAATGCATCAATGAAATAACTGGTAAATGCATATGACTGAAATACCGGACCGAAGGTCCGAAGAAGCGGAAATTGGTTACTGAAATGTAAATGATCAGAAATGGAAATTGGAGCATATGCATTCATGCATAAGAGCATGATCGAGATAATGACAGTTGGACGGAGCGATAACGTTAGAGCCACGTGCTCATCAGATTAGGGCTTTAAGCCCACCGAACACTGTTACTGAACCGAGCCTCGAGCTCGAGGGGAGTTAGTGCATACCTAGAGGGCTCTCCTACTCCCTAGATGCGTCTGATTACTGATCACTGATAGGCGCTCGGTCACAACACCGTAATGAAAATGGACAGTGTCACATGTGCATTTCATATATAAATGATTAAATGTGGATAGTGTGATATTTTTGAAAGTGATATATGTGATACTGTGAATTGTGTGAATATGCATGAGTTGAGTGAACCATGGATGATGGTTTCTCACTGAGTTCGCAAACTCACCCAACATTGCAATTATTTTTCAGGAATTGGTGAGTACTCCGTTAGACGAACGAGAGTATGATTACCACAAGCAAGGCAGAGTTTGGCGTCGGGATCAGTCTCATGTCTGCATTTGAATCATTTTGGTTATATGTGAAACATTGTATTTTCGCAGATAAATATTGTTATTATATTGGGCCCAAATTGGCTGTGAATATATGTGTGTATGAATGGTTTTATGACTGAAATTGGATTTTGACTGAAAATGTTTTGTATCGTGGCCCAAATTGTTTACCGATATCTGCGCACTCTATTGTTTTCAAAAAGAAATTAATTGGTTTTTCGAGTTTTAAATTGATGTGACCGTTCTAGCATACCACCCTCGTGAGGCACAGGCTCGGATATCACCATCGATATCGGGTTCGGGTCTTGCGGGAGTGGGATGCTACAGGCGAGAAGGAAATTAAGTGTTTTATTAAAAAAAAAGAATTGGGTCTCGCGAGGGCGAGAGTCAGACCCGCCCTCGCGAGGGCGACACCTCGCGAGCGCGAGCGAGAGCCGATCTAACGAGGGTCGACCCGATCCGGCCCAACCCAAACCCTCTTCCATTCTTTTGTCCTTTAATTTCATTTCTATGTAAAATTGGAAATTTTTAGAGATGATATTGACGTGGGTTGATTCAGTCAAAGTTAGAGGACCGAGTAATTATTTTTCTGGTCCGTATTTTAGCGATATTTTGATCTATAGAGGTCCGAATTGAGCGATTTTAGTGTCTTTGGACTTCTAATTTTTAGAGGAAAATTTTATGATGTGAATTTTTGGAATGATGCCGGGAATGTCACGAACATGCATTGTACACTTTTTAATTTCTACATGTGCATTACTAAATATTTCTGATTGTACTTTTGGTAATGTTTGTATATTTTGACTGTTATAGAGGCGCTTTTGGAACGTCAACCCACCGACGTTGCCGAGACTTCCAGGCATTAGCTCGGAAGCTATTGGTGAGTGACCTAGATGGTTCTCTCAATTATTATTTGCTTAGAAAATTGTGGTGAATAATGGTGGGTTAGTGAATTGTGTTTCTGATTGTGGATTCCAGACAGAAGGTCCGATGTATTAGGGAGCTATGACATAGAAGTGCTACTTGCATGGGAATTTGTGAACTACTTGTTTATGATGTGATAAATTTTGACATGTGTGTTGATTGTGACTTATATTTTTACATATGCATTCCATGCATGAATGCATGATCAGATAATGACAGTTGTGACCGAAGCAGCCACCGAGGGCTAGAAGCTCAATGTATTTGGGCCTCAAGCCCACAGTGATTCAGAGCCTCAGGCTCAATGATTAATGCGCCCATATTGGGACATTTTAGGCCCTCGATCACAACATCATAATAAATTGGAAAAGTGTCACATACGCATTTCATATGCATTTGATTTAATCTCTTTGATTGAGTGAAAGGCAAAAGGCCTTATACTTATGTGCTAACAATCATGTGGTACTTCTGAACGTGAGTTTATGAAAAATTGTGTTATGCTTGAGTGTTGCATGAATTGAGTGAACCATAGATGATGGTTACCTCACTAAGTTCGCAAACTCACCCAAAATTGCAATATATTTTTCAGGACCGAGAGCAGACTCCTAACTCCAGAGGGACTTTTCTTGTCGTGTAGATCGTGTTGGCAGGAGAAGTCATGGCTCACAGATCGGTCAGCTGGGACTTTTGGGATGAACTAGATAGATCTGTTGTTTTCCTCTTTCATGTAGCATGTTGTCTTAGGATTTTTGGGCTTTATGTACAGACAGTACAGAATGACAGATGTATAAACTCCTTGATTTTGATGAATGAAATGAGGAAAAAGTTGGTTTCAAAAATTAGTGATTTTTATATTGATGTTTTATTATTATGATGCCATGTGAAGTATAGTAGTGACCGTTCGTAGCTCACCCTTATCGTAGGATATGTATCGGAATGACCTACGGCCGTCCCGGTATGTACCCTGCGATAAGGGGTGCTACACATTTCCAGAAACTCAAGCAAATATACATTATATATCATTAGATGTTATTTTATAAGCAAAACATAATATACATTATACATATTGAAATTATCAAAATATATGCTATATATATTAAATCCATCCTGTAGTAAAGTTATTACAAATAATTTATAGGATATTACAAACCTTATCCACAAATATACAAAATGTCTCATTATATTAAATACAACTAAAAAACAAACTCAAATACACATATTGTCAAAATAAAGCACATCCTCTTTTAGCCACTATGGTAGTCCTTTGTCCCAGTCTTTACGCTTCTTATCAAAACCTACACGAAGGCAAAACCATCATGCTAAGCATATAGCTTAGTGGGGAATAACTAAACAAGATACATAATGCAGACTGTTTCTAACAATCATTTATATTGGACCCTGAAACTTTTTGTTTCTAACTTATTGATTATTTGTTTAATTATTTATTTATGATTTTACTTTTATTTTCTTATAATTGAGTTACAAATTTAGTGGGCGTGAGTAGAAATTATAATTTTGGATAGAAATATTAGAATTAAATTATAGTATAGTATGGTGATTAATGGATAAAAGGAGTTAGTAGATCAAATGAAAGAAAGGTAAAAATTGGAAGGACAACCAAGAAAGAGGGGTATTTTTGGAAGAAAAGGATAAAATGAGTCTTAAATAAGAAAGAAGAGAAGAAGAAATAGTTAGAAGAAAAGAAGAGAGGAGAAAAACGTAGAGAAGAAAGATAGAAGAGAAGAGAGTCATGAGAGAAGCTAGGGAAGCTAGGGAAGTAGAAAGAAAACGTGGAAGAAGAAAGAATCAAGCTTGTCTAAGGTAAGTTTATCTTTCTTTCTTGCTTAGGTAGAGAAAGAAGTAGAGAATGGGTTTTGTTGAAAGAAGATGAGACCCATTTTGATTTTTGTGGGTTTTGGAATTAGGGTTTGGTTTTACTAGCTTAGATGAACTATAGGTAGGTTAGGTTGAAGCTTAATTTGTATTTATTGCATTTTTTGTGATTATTAAGCTTATGAATTTTATTATAATATTGTTTTGAATGGAACCTTGGTTGTTTTAGGAAACCAAGAGAATCTACCCAAGTGCAAGAGGGACGACAACCTTGAGTTAGATTTTTGCAAGCAAATTAGATGGGTAATTTGTTTATAACTATTGTGTGATTAGGCAAATTCTTGCCTATATGTGTGTATGTTGATTTTTTTAAATTGAATTGTTGTGATTTGATGGGAAATGCATGATGCATTGTGATTATGTTACACCTTAAAAGAGGTTATAACATTTTGAATTAAATGAAAAGAAGGAAAAAAAAGCATGAAAGTATCAGCATATGATAAAATGAATATATGCTTTTGTTTGAGCGATAGAGGAACCATTTCGTTCGTCACGTGCATGTAGACAAGAGCCTTCTCCCAGCTGCCCGCTTGTGGCATATGTGCTCTAAAAATGGACTCATTTTGTTCATGGTGTAAACTTTGGTTTCTCCATTTCGTACCCATGGGACCCCTCGAGTCATTTGTTGTGCATTGCATCTTTGAATTGTCAAGTATGATACACTTGAATGATTTGTTTAATGGCTAAATTCTATGTTATGTGTTATGTATTAACTACTTAATTTTGAGTTTTTGAGCTAAATTGGTGAATGATTGAATTGCTAAATATATATAAATATGTTTGAAATTGTGGTAAATTGCCAATGGCTATAAATATATTAGCCATTGAGCATTGTAGCTCAACCTAATATTTTCCCACTCCTCAGGTGTGGAACGAGAAGGTTAGCAATCCTTGCAAGGCATCGGAAACTCCAAGATAGTTAAAGACTTTTGTAACTAAGTTAGTTCGATCATTTTTTGTTAGCTTTATAAGCATATCAAACATTGAGCATCCATTTGTATTTGTATTAAGCTATTGATGTGTATGTTGATATTTAATTAAAGCTAGGCTCAAATTGTGTTTGGATTTGTTAATGAAGTATGATTTTTTTTTTGCGTATGACTATCTAAGTCTTTACACTGCATTTTTTCAATCATCTCATAGGTGTAGAAATTTTGTTTTGACTTCCAATGAAAATCTGGATTAATCTAGGCTAAATTAGACAATGTTGTCTTCTAGAAAGTTGTAGTTTATCATTTTAGCTTCCTAAAGGTATAAAGTATGCAATTTTTAGATATCGAAGTCGAGAGTTATGATCATTACAAGTTAGGATGTTGCAGAGGATGTATATACAAAACAACTATAGTAAATGAAGTGATTTAGAACTTTTGGTGATGTGAGGAAGACCCCATAGAAGTCCCTCTGTTTGATTCAGCTTTGATTGAGTCCCTTCGTCTGATTCAGTCTGAGACTGAGTCCCTTCGTCTGATTTAGTGTTAGACTGAATCCCTTCGTCTGATTCAGTCTGAGACTGAATCCTTTCATCTGATTCATTCTTATATTGACTCCCCTCGTCTGATTTAGTCTCATACTAAATTCCTTCATCTGATTCAGTCTCAGACTGACTCCCTTCGTCTAATTCAGTCTGAGACTGAATCACTTCTTCTGATCCATCTACACTTTTGGAAATTTGAGATTTTGGCCCTCTATATGGCAAAATATCTCTTTGAAGTCTTCAGAAAAGTTTTAGATCTCGAAGTCCTCTTTGAAATCATTCAAAGATGACCTTAATATGATATCTCTAGTGAAAGTGAAGCCAATTTTCCCAAAACAGGTACAATGTGATTGAGGGTAAAATCATGTTTGATTCTTTTGGCCATAACTTCTCTGTCCGATCTCCAAATGACTTGATTTTCAAAGAAATAGTTTCCTAACACGTTCCTCTATCTCTTCATAATAATTTATAGCTTTTGGTATTAATTTGAAAAGGTTTGATTGAATCAAAATAAGTGTATGAGTTGAAGAAATGAGTTTGCCCACGTCTTATGACTCCGAATGTTAGGCTCCGGAAGCGGGGTCCAACAGTTTAGCACTAATATATACATATTCAAATAATATCACAACAATCTTTAAATGTTTATAATACAAAGTAATCCAACCATTATGTCTCAGAAAAGAATATGATTCATTAATCAATATAGAATAATCTTGTATCATAACAAAACTCATAAATATCAGAACAAAATGTACAAGTATCAGAATTGAATATCAGAATAGGATATAATCCTTTCATATCAAAATATGACTTATATCAAAATAGAACTTGTTTTTATCAAAATTGAACACGTATCAAAACATAAATAAGTTAGACTACTAATCTTTTTACATAAGTGGGTAACAGGACTACAACAAAAGATACCATGATTGGTATCTAAAATAGAAGATACAATGTCTCTAAATTAGGGGACACTGTTGTGTCAAATATCAGGAGACACCGAAATGTCAATATCGGGAGACACCTTAGTGTCACAGAAGCAGCTGTAGACCCTTCTAGGCATGTCTATTTACCCATGATTAGTACTTAATAGTTTTTTAAAAAACCATTTCAGATTTCAGAATTTTATGTAAATGATGTAGTGCATAACATATAACCTTATTCATTTGATCAAACTTAACATGCCTTAAAAATACAAACATATGCATTAAAGCATCAATAAATATATTGACTCATCACACATTATGTATTCACACAATTAAAAAGCACTTGCAATATAATCCCAATTATCAAACTCTTTGAACAATTGATGGCCTGGAATTATCACAATATCTTAATCACATAATAGTGAAATAATGCATAAGAATAAATTCATTTTCTTTTGCTCAAATTGAACCCATTCATTCTCACTCGAACAAACTTATCATTCTTTATAATCCTAAGCATTTGTAATAATGTACAAATGATTATATTAAGTAACTACATTTTCCATGTACTCACCTAAGTTCTCAATTCTCACACGTACATAACTAACAAATCACTTTTATCATTTAAAACACATTTGTGTTCTTTTGTATACTTCATTCCTTTAACAATTTATAAGTTCCTAAATTAGATACTTTGTTATCTAATAACAACTTCTTTAGGTTATTACTTCAATTAAAATCCAAATCTTGGCCAAATAATTACTAATGTGTGTGTACAATTAAAAGGGGTGAATAAACTTGACATTTAAATTTTGATTAATATGTATATTTAGTCCAGAGTTCCTAGACGCGAATTTTGCAAGTTAATAATTTGTAACAACTTGAATGATTGTGTTTAGTTAGTCTATTGCCTCATTATTGCATTGTGTACTTTGTGTTTTTTTGTTCTTTGTTGTTTTGTTTGCTTGAGGACAAGCAAACATGTTGATAACTGTAAATTGCATTGTGTTTTAGGGCATAATTTTATATGAATTTAGTTGTTAATTCGATCATTTAGTATGTGTTTAGGTTAGAATTGTGTTAGTGTGTTATAGGGGCACTTCAAGACTCAAGTTTTTGAGGGACTTTTCAATCTTTTTAGACCTCAAAAAAGACCCTAGGTTACCTTAAATAGAAAGCCTATAAGAAGAACATAATATAAGTAGAAAAGAGAGTCTTGATTCAACCACTTTTGGAAACCCTAAATAGAGAAAGAGGAAGAGAAAGAGAGGAGGAAGAAGAAGAAGGAGGAAGAAGAAGGGGTGATGTGTTTCCCAGATCAGGAGGTTTTTTTATGCTGCTGCCTTGCCAAATCATCCATTCTAAGTTTATATTTCCTTTCGTTTCAATTTTATTCATGTATAAAGTTGGGATGGATTGTATGAGGGTAGATGGTAGAATGATGATGATGTTTTAACTCTCCTTTGGGATTTTATTTTGATTTAATGTTATCCGAGTTGATTTTGTGTTATTTTAAATAGGTATTATGATTATTGTGTTTATTGCATAATTCGGTAATAAACTGAGAGGGTGAATCGGAATAAAAAACGATTGGATCATATTAATGAGATTTAGGTGATTCAATAGAACTCATAATTAATCATATCAGTAATTGTACGAAGAGAGATCTCGTGTGAGACCCAATAGTTTATTTGAGTGGTTTATATATAATTAGGGTTGTGAGTCTTTTTATAAATTTTATAATCCAATTAGGGTTTATAAATTAGGGTTTAATGGTTATAACTTGAGAGAAAGTAATCAGCCCTAGGATCAATTAGAACCGACACCCTATTAACACATAATCGGTTAGGTTAGCATTAATGATAGGTAAAATCCTCTTTCTCATAACTTGGTAAATTCTTTGGTTGATTTCCATTGTGCTTGCTTGTTACTCAATTGTTAAGTCCTTCATGTTTAACTTCCGATTTAATTAGTTGAATTTAATTCTTATATTTACTTTCCATTATATTGTTTATTTTAATTTTTCATATCTTTTTAGCCTTCGATTTTTAGGATTAGATTACTCTCCTTCCTCATGGTATTAACACCTTGAATACTACGATATGAACTGTGTACTTGCAAAATATTGAGAGTTTATAAGATTAAAACTTACCCCGATTAAGTTTTTGGAGTCGTTGTTGTGGAGGTATAGAATTAGTTTAATTATTGTATTCTAAGGCGTTTCACTTTCTTTTTAAATTGTGGTACCCAATCACAAGAAGAAGAAAAAATTGTAGGAAGTTTGGGCGAAAAGTAAAAAACATATTGATTTGGACATCTCAAAGCAGTGATGAAGAATTGAGAAAATTAGATATCAAGAAGAGATAAAAAGCACAATCATGGGGTATATATATTATAGGGAGCAAAGGACTCTTACAAATTTCAATGAGCCCCAATTTAGCTGGGGAAATCATCAGCCTTCTATAAACACATACAGTTTGGGGTGGCAGAACCACCCAGATTTCTATTAGTCTAACAATGTAAGTACTCAAATGGGACATCAAGACCTATTAGGAATTCATCAAGATGAGTCCAGTTCATAGAATTCCAAATTGGACAAAATCATGGATAAGCTAATAAACATGGAAGAGACCCAAAAGAGATTGGAAGAGCAATTTGATCAAGTAATGAAAAATAATGCCGCTTTTATTCACAACCTAGAGATTCAAGTGAGATAGATTTCTCGTGAATTTTGTAAGAGAAGTGTGGAAGACTCTACAAGCAATATGGAATTACATCAACAAGAGCAATATGAGGCTATCATAATTTAGAAATGGGGAAGAGCAAGAAAAGCTAGTGGAAAATCAAGCTGAACCCCATCTTGTGGAAGACCAAAAGATGAAGAAAGAGGATGAAGAAAAGAATGACAACCCTCCCTATTATTACCTAGATCTTGGTATACCATGCTTGAACATCAAAAAAACTTAGGTAGATGTCCATGAAGAGAACCTCATCATTCAGACAAGTGATGACTAAGTGACATTCAACATAAATGATGTATTAAAGAAACTGGAGGAGGGCGACTCATTCAAACAAATTGATGTGCTCAAATCTTTGAAGGAACAAGAGGACGAAGAATTATTAACAACAGAAATCAAGTTTAAAGAAGCTATGTAAGTCTCTGTTCAAGAAGCTAAAGAAGAAGAGGAGATAAGGGAGAATGAGGAAGAACCAAGAAGAGAACAACCCACCCTTTTACCAGGCAAACTACTGGATTGCAGGGAAGATTGAGGGAGTTTTGTTATTCCTTGTTTTGTTAATAGATTGCTTGAAAAAAGGACTTTACTGAGCTTAATTGGATTCATAATTTTATCAATAATTTCCTTCTGATCATTTTGCAATTTTTAGCTTACTTATAAGCTACAAAACTAATGTTGAACAAAAAAGGTGGACGCAAGATGCTCATAATTGATCTCGACTGAGCTTCCAATGATACAAGGTCAAGATAATCCATAAATTAGTACATTTAGTATTTAGATTTAAATTGTTGTGTTTAGTTAGATTTGTTCTCAATTTTAAACAAATTTTAATGATTTAAAATGATCTGGGATTACTAATTCTCTTACTCTCTTTAAGTAATTCCAAGATAAGACAGCAATCTCGAGCATCAAGCATTTTAGTCTCAACACCTCACCGTTATCACCTCCATCACCATAAGATTTTGTCTCTAGCCCTTTTTCTTTTAAATTTAGTCTTTATTTTCTTTTATTTTATTTTATGTTATTTCCTTCCATTTGTGTTTTTTGTCTCCTTCTCACATTGACGACAATTTGTTGTTCAAGTGTAGGGAGGGTTGTGTGTTTTACTTTGAGTGTAAATTTTGCATTTTGTTATGTTAGTGTGTTTGGGTTGCATATTGTGAATTATGTGAATGTATCGATGTCTTAGATGGAATAAAATTGATTTAATTTTGAACACAATCTATTAGGTTATGAAGAGTCATTAGCTCACGAAATTAGTGATCTGGGTTTTTGGCCAAAATATGCAAGTTAATTAAGATTCAGTGTTAGTTTATCACCTTATAAGTTGTTACATTTGTTAAGTCAAAATGACTTTACATTAATGATTTTGATGAAGTACAAATAATAAAAGAAAGCAAAAGCAGACGAAAGGAGAAAAACAGACGAAAGCTGAAAAGTAGACGAAAGGAGAAAAATAGACGGAAGCTGAAAAACAGACGAAAGGAGAAAAACAGACGGAAGCTAAAAAACAGACGAAAGGAAATAAAAGCAGACGAAAACAAAAGCAGACGAAAGCCAAAAGCTGATGGAAATAAAAGCAGACGGAAACAAAAGTAAACGAAAATAAGAGCAGACGAAAGCAAAAATAGACAGAAGCAAAAAAAAGACGGAAGCAAAAGCAGACGAAAGAAGAAAAACAGAAGGAAGCAAAAGACGACGATGAAAAGCAGACGGAAGCAAATTGCTTCTGATTCAAGAATCAGTTTGAGTTAGTTACAGAACTGAACTGAATAACTGCTTCTTTCAAGAAACAAGATTAAAGAAGCAATAAGCAAGAATCAAGAAGCAATTGTAGACGAAGACTATAAATATAAGTCGAAGTCGAAGATTGCATAGTTACACACTTGAACGTTACAAAAGCTATCAATACTTGAGAGAAATTTTTGTGCGATTTGTCTAGAGCTATCTTACTATAACAAAGATCGAAATATCTTTCAATTGAAAGTTGTACAGATAGCTTACAGAGGCTAAGAGTAAAAGAATACTGACTGTAAAGAGACCTGAAGAGGCTCAGAGAAAAAGAATACTTGTAAAGTTGTTCAGAGAGAGTGAAATCTCAGAAAGACTTCTGAGGACTGGATGTAACCCACGGTTTAGGGTGAACTAGTATAAAAATTCTTGTGCCTACAACTCTCTATCCTTATCTCTCTTATCTTTCAAAGATTCGATCTTACTAGTTTTTCAACAAGTTTTTGGAAAACATTTTATAACTTTGATTTACAATAGTTCTTGTGAAAAGAACAAGTTTCTTTTAACAAAACGTTTTTGAAAGGATTTTAAAAGAGGGAAAATACACAATTCAACCCCCCCTTCTTGTGCATTTATACATCGTATAATAAGCCTTGTATTAACGTGTGATTCACTTCAATTGGTATCAGACCTTGGTGTCCAAGGATCACATTAAAAACGTGTGGATTAAAGATTATGGCGGAATCACATACATACATTACGGAAGGTGCCTCAGTCACTAGACCTCCGACATTCAACGGAGAAGACTACTACTACTGAAAAGATAGAATGTGGTTGTTTATCGAATCTACTCATATTGACCTTTGGGAAATAATAGAGAATGGACCATACACACCGGTGGATGAAGAAGGAAATCTCATTCTACGAATTAGATGGACGACTGATCAAAAGGCAAGATTTCAACTGAATTCCAAAACGAAGTTTTTCTTGAGTTGTGCCCTAAGCAGAAGTGAGTACGAAAAAGTCCACGGATACGACACTGCGAAGGAGATGTGGAATACTTTATTTATCACATGAGGGTACAAACCAAGTCAAAGAATCCAAGATAAGCATTCTTGTGCACTAGTACGAGCTTTTCAAGATGAAAGACGAAGAATCTATTGATTAAATGTTTGGAAGATTTCAAACAATTATCAATGGATTAAAAGCTCTCGGAAGAATTTACGACAACCAAGATCACGTGCGTAAGATCCTAAGGAGTCTACCAAAGAGGTGGAGACCAAAAATTACTGCTGTGCAGGAAGCTAAGGACTTAAGCGTATTAAATCTTGACGAACTACTTGGATCGTTGAAAATACATGAAGTTGAGCTCGATGCTGAAGACAAACCCAAACGGGACAAGTCGATAGCACTAAAGGCTAGACAAAAGAATCATAAAACTCAAAGAAAGAGGAATCCATCAAAAGCGCTGAAGATTGAAAAATCCAAGAATGATGATTCCAGTGAGTCAGAACAAGAGTCCAGTGATGAAGATGACGAGCCATCTTTTATTTCAAAGAAGATCGGACGGATGTGGAAGAAGAAGTCCAAAGGAAGTCAATTCTTCAAGAAGAACGACAAAGATGATGGAAAAGTATAAAAGACATCCATCATATACTACGAGTGTAAAAACCTAGACATTACAAGTTTGAGTGTCTAATTCTAAAGAAGAAACCAAAGAAGAGTAGAGAAGGCAAAAAAAATATGATGGCAACTTGGGAGGATCTAGATTCATCTGAATCAGATACAAGCTCCGAAACATCAGAACATGCAAATATTTGCCTAGTAGCCGAAGAGGAAAGTGATGACGTGGTAACTTCTAAATATGATGACTTGCATAATGTATATTCAGAACTACTAGAAGATTCTCATGCTATTCTGAAACAGTACAAACTGTTAAAGAAAAAGTATGTAGAAAACCTCAACCATACAGAAGAAATAGAGAGAGAAAATACCTACTTGAAAAAGCAAGTAGAGGAAAGTAAGAAACAGAAAGTTGTAGATAGATCTGAAGATATCAATCAGTTGAAGCTTAGGATTAAGAATTTTTCAGCTGATCTAGCAAGTTTCACTAAAAGTACAAAGAAAATGAATGAAATATTAGGTAAAAGTAGACATCCGAGTGATAAAACCGGATTAGGATTTACGAGAAATAAGTCTCAACATGAAAGAAAGTTTTTCTTTCAGAAAAAGAAGTTCCAACAATTTCATCAACAATCTTATAAAATGCATCATTATCATTCTGTGCATTTTACTAACTCAAAAGGACCCAAGAAAATTTGGGTACTAAAGAATAAAATAGTATCTTCTGCAGATATCCTTCCTTGGAAGAGGCAGCAAGCACCATTGGTATTTAGAAAGTGGATGCTCGGGACACATGACGGGAAGGAGGTCTATATTCCTAGATCTTCAATATAAGAAGGGTGGATCGGTAACTTTCGGAGACTACCAACAGGGCAAGATAATTGGAATCGGTAAAATAGGTAAAGATTCCTTTGCATGCATTGATAATGTGTTGCTTGTTGATGGTCTGAAACACAATTTGATTAGTGTCAGTCAATTGTGTTATTCTGGTTTTGAAGTTACGTTCAATCAAAATCTTTGTGAAGTCAAAAACAAAGATGGGTCTATATTCTTTTCTGCCAAGAGAAGAAATAATCTTTACAAAATTGATTTAAAAGATTTTCAAAATCAAAATGTTTCATGTTTTTTATCAACAGAAGAAGAAAGACTAATCTGGAATAAAAAGCTAGGTCATGTCAGTTTTAAACGTATTTCAAAGTTGTTAAAACATGATTTGGTAAGAGGTTTACCAAAAATAAGTTTTGACAAAGATTTCTTTTCTGAAAGTTGTCTTAAAGGAAAACAAGTCAAAACATCGTTTTCTTCTAAAAATACTGTAACATCTTCTAGACCTCTAGAGTTGTTACATATGGATTTATTTGATCCAACTAGGACGATAAGTCTTGGCGGAAAGAAATATGGACTTGTTATTGTTGATGACTTTACTAGATTTTGTCGGATATTATTTTTGTCACACAAAGATGAGTCTTTTAAGTGTTTTAGGATCCTTTCCAGAAAGTTATAGAATGAAAAGGGAATGTCTATAGCCAGCATTAGGAGTGATCATGGTGGAGAATTTGAGAATGAGAAGTTTAGAATATTCTGTGAGGAGAATGGAATTTTCCATAATTTCTCTGCTCCTAGGACTCCGCAGCAAAATGGAGTTGTTGAAAGGAAGAATAGAATGATTCAAGAGATGGCAAGGACTATGCTGTGTGAGATGAATCTTCCTAAATACTTCTGGGCAGAAACTGTGAATACAACATGTTATATTCAGAATAGAATATTGTTGCGACCTTTATTGAAGAAAACTCCTTATGAGTTATGGAATGTTAGGAGACCGAATATATCTTACTTTCATCCATTTGATTGCAAGTGCTCTATACTGAATACAAAGGAGTTGTTGGATAAATTCGATTCAAAGACCTATCCAGGTATCTTTCTAGGCTACTCTTTATCATCAAAGGCTTTTAGGGTTTACAATCTTACCTCAAAGATTGTTGAGGAGACTATTCATGTCAAGTTTAATGATAGTTCTCAACCAAGTAACGAAGATGACATGGATAGTGAAGTCCCTTCAATGCCCTTAGGTGATACTATAGAAGCTTCATCATCACGAACTTAGTTAGACAAGGTTGAGGATATTCCAGAGACTCTTGAGTTAAAAAGAGATTGGAGATATAAGAGTTCTCATCCAGAAGAGTTAATTATTGGAG
Organism: Erythroxylum novogranatense; assembly: GCA_029891385.1. NCBI lineage: Eukaryota > Viridiplantae > Streptophyta > Magnoliopsida > Malpighiales > Erythroxylaceae > Erythroxylum > Erythroxylum novogranatense. The sequence continues at coordinate 22,237,400 of CM057235.1, forward strand.
AGACCTCAGAAGGAGTCCGAACAAGGTCCAAATTCAGAAGAGAAGCTAATGTAGCTGTTATCTCTGAAATAGAGCCTAAGAAGATTGAGGAAGCTCTTCAAGATGAAGCGTGGATTTTAGCCATGCAAGAGGAGTTGAACCAATTTACTAGGAATAAAGTTTGGTCCTTGGTTCCTAAACCCTCAAAGAAATCCATTATAGGAACTAGATGGGTTTTTAAGAAAAAGTTAGATGAATAAGGGAGAGTAAGTCGGAATAAAGCCAGATTAGTAGCACAAGACTATAATCAGCAAGAAGGAATAGACTATAATGAGACATATGCTCCAGTAGCAAAACTTGAAGCTATTAGGATACTGCTAGCATATGTTGTTTGTCATGATATAAAGCTTTTTCAGATGGATGTGAAAAGCACATTTTTTAATGGTTTTATAGACGAAGAGGTGTATGTTAAGCAACCTCCTGGTTTCGAGGATGTTAAGTATCCAGATCATGTCTATAGACTTCATAAGGATTTATACGGCTTGAAGCAAGCTCCTAGAGCTTGGTATGATCGTCTAAGTACCTTTCTTATTGAGAGTGGTTTTAGTAGAGGTCACGTAGATAAGACACTCTTTAGGAAGAACTATGAGAATGATTTCATTTTAGTGCAAATTTATGTTGATGATATCATTTTTGGTGCTACTTCAAAAAATTTATGCATGAGTTTTGATAGTTTAATGAAAAATGAGTTTGAGATGAGTATGATGGGAGAGTTGAAGTTCTTTCTTGGGTTGCAAGTTAAGCAAACCGAAGGGAAGATCTTTATCCATCAACAAAAATATGTGAAAGAATTGTTGTGTAAATTTGATATGAATAAAGTGAAGCCTATGGAAACTCCGATGCATCCTTCAAACCTTTTGTCGAAAGAAGAAGTTGGTAAGAAGGTGGATCAAACCCTATATAGAGGGATGATCAGTTCTTTGCTTTATCTTACAGCAAGCAGACCTGACATATTGTTTAGTGTATGCTTGTGTGCAAGGTTTCAGGCCGATCCTAGAGAGTCTCATAACATAGCTGTTAAAAGAATTATGAGATATCTCGCAAGTACTACTGATCTTTGCTTAATGTTTGAGAAAGGTAAAGATTTCAGGTTGATTGGATATTGCGATGCGGACTATGCCGGAGATAGAATTGAAAGGAAGAGTACGAGTGGAGGCTGTCACTTTCTTGGCTCAAACCAAGTTTCCTAGTCAAGCAAGAGATAAAGCTCAATCGCTCTATCAACTGCCGAAGCTGAGTATATGTCTGCCTCAAGCTATTGTTCACAAACATTGTGGATTAAATACCAACTAGAAGATTATTCAGTTCAAGAAGAGGAGATCCCAATTTTCTGTGACAACACTAGTGCCATCAACTTATCGAAGGATCCTATACATCATTCGAGAGTGAAGCATATCAAAGTCAGACATCATTTCTTGAGAGACTACGTTCAGAGAAAGGTTGTGAGCCTACAGTTTATTGAGACGAATTTTCAATGGACAGATATCTTCACTAAACCACTAAGTGAAGAACATTTCAAGGAAATCAGACGGAATCTCAACATGGTGATGTTAAATGACCAACCGTCTAACATGTCACAGGCAAGTTAAAAGGTCGTCAAGGTTAACGGCGTTAGTAACAGTGAGTTACAGCTAGTAACTTCTCACAGAAGGAACTCTTGGAGGGAAAGTTACATAGCCTTGAGAACCTCACCTATTCTAGAACACGCCTAAAAAGACCATTCGAGAAGTCTCAACTCAGAAACCTTGCAGCACTCATCTTGCTCAAAATCTTTGCAACCAACCTTACCCTCTGAAGAACAACTCTGTGTTAACTCAGTTTCTACTCATCAAATAATCAATGGAGCAAGCAATGATCTATGAAAGGCATGTGGATTTTGAATCTTTGAAGAAAGATTATATGGATATTGAACCAGAGATAATAGAAGCAGGTTGGAGGAAGTTCTTCCAGGTGCGGGAGTATGTATATCAAAATGAAGTGTATGAATTCTAGAAGAATGTGCAGTTAGTAGATAGTGCTATTGTTTCCTCAGTAGATAGATTGTCTATTGTGGTAACAAGGGAGTTGATTGAGAAGGTGACTGAATGTCCATCTGTCGGAGAAAAACTTATAAGCAAATCCAGATGGATTACGAAAGTTAGTATGAAGGAAGACGAAGTCAATCGACAGTTGTATGGGAATAATGACCCAATGGAGAGGAAGGAAGACCTCGAGTCTGGTGTCGAAGGCTAGGGTCTTACATGCGATACTATTCAACTGCGTCTTACCAAGAGCGAGTTTAAGGCATTTGGTGACTACTTTGGATGAACAATGCCTATTTTACTTGCTGAATCGCTAACCCATAGACCTACCATTTTTTATTTTTCAGTATATGGTTAAGGGGATGAAGGATACTAACAGCTATCCTTGTGGAATGTTGCTAACAAGGATATTCAGGGAGTTTGAAGTCCTTCTCGACAGAAGGAACAGAATGGAGATATCTGTCAAGAGTTCTATCAACACAAGTACTGTAGCGAAAATGGGCTCAAAGAATCTGGAGAAAGTAGAGGCAAATTCTGAAATAAAAACAAGAACTGAGGGGGAGCGTATCAAGAAGAAATATCTGATAAAGAGTTCTAAATCTCAGGATAGTGGAAGAATGCCCATGGTTGAAAGAAGAAAATCATCTGAAGAAGTTTTGAAGAAAAAGATGATTTCTTAAAAAGAATGTAGCCAAGTTCGGATGAGAGACGAAGGTGCTTTGAAGAGAAAAAGGAGAAGCTTCTGAGTGAAATTCCAAAGAAGCCGAAGAGATCACCCAGGATTCGAACCTTGAGACAACAGGAAGAAAAGAGGTCCGGAGAATGAAGTCATAGAGAAGTCTCTGAGACTGATGCACCGAAGGCTACAAGGTCTCTAGTCTCTATTCTAAATGAAGATTTAGCCAAATAGGCTAAGGAGACTGAGAGGAAAAGAAAATTGGAGTCTGAGAAGCAGAAACCCCAACCTCAGAAAACTCCACGACTGACTGAGGCAGTGAAGAAGACTAAGGAAGTTAGTCAGAAGAAGAGTGTTACTACTGCTAAGGAAGTTAGTCAGAAAATGACTACTTCAATTGTTGATAAACCAAGTAAGGAGAAGGCTACTCCTACTATTGTTCCACCAGAGAAATTAGCAGAAGTTAGTCAGAAAAGAATACTCCCATTGTTGTTCAAAAGGAGAAACCAGCAGAGCTTAGTCTGGTACAGACTACTCCTAAGAATGATCAACAGGAATCAACAGAACTTAGTTTAGTACAGGTTCAACAAGAAGAATCGGAAGAACTCAGTCTGGTTCCATACAATTATTCCCAACTTTTAAGGAAAGAAGAATTGGGAATTAGATTGATTGAAGAAGTTCAACCTGTGACTAAAGGGAGTACTTCAATAATCATCAGGGATACACCAAGTAGGTTAGTGAAGGCATACTTACAACCTATTCCTATAAATAGTGGGACATGGAATCTATGGAATGAAGATGAAAGGGATTTTTATGAAGCCTTGAGGTATGCTGCTACAAAACTATACCCTACAAAGATGACCAGTCAACCATACACTATTTACCTAATTACAGAGGAAACGGTGATAAGGTTGTACCAGACCTTCAACCAAGGAAACCCATGGATGATAACAAGGGGAAGAAGAAATTATACCCAGAAGGGGTGATATATGATCTGACAGCAGATCAAAATGCAGATGAAATACGGCGCATAGCTGAAGTATGTTCTGCAAAGAAGACGTTTACAAGAGCTAGTTGTAGTGCAACAACTAAAGATGAACACTGTCCAGTGGGGGGAAAGCTTACTAAAGGGACATTCAGTGAATCCCTTGTGCAGACAATAGTGCGTATTAGGCCACTATCTAATACATCTTTGATTGAAGAAGAAGCCCTACCCTTGCGTGGAAGACAAGTGTTAAGGCTACCGGCTCCTTATGACTTAGACCTTCCTGAGCCTAACCTATTGGTTCAACCTCCTACTTTTGAGATTTTTGAAGACTATGTTCTATCTTCAGACGTATATGTTACTACAATTGCTTTTGAAGAAGAACACAGGGAGGATGATGACCAACCCACCTTATCTTTTGACTTGCAAGCAGAGGTAATGCACCTACGAAGAGAAGTCAAGGAGTTGAAGGAGATGGTGAAAGAATTGTTGAAGCATCATCGGTCCTAATCATTTTTTATTAATAACAAATAAGGGGAGAATGGAAAGTAGAAATCAAAGGGGGTGAACAAAGGAGATGAACTTTTGAAGAAGAAAGAAAAAGATAGGGGGAGGAAGAGTAAGCAGAAAATGTAGAAGTCAGAAGAAGACAGAGAGTGAAGCTATTTTCATCTTACTTGTATAATTATTTGTTATCATCAAAAAGGGGCAGATTATTAAGTCAAAATGACTTTACATTAATGATTTTGATGAAGTACAAATAATGAAAGAAAGCAAAAGCAGACGAAAGGAGAAAAACAGACGGAAGCTGAAAAGCAGACGAAAGGAGAAAAACATACGGAAGCTGAAAAACAGACGAAAGGAGAAAAACAGAGCTGAAAGGCAGACAAAAGGAAATAAAAGTAGACGGAAACAAAAGCAGACGAAAGCTAAAAACAGATGGAAATAAAAGCAGACGAAAACAAAAGCAGGCGGAAATAAAAGCAGACAGAAATAAAAGCAGACGAAAACAAAAACGGACGGAAGCAAAAGCAGACGGAAGCAAAAAAAATAGACGGAACCAAAAGCAGATGGAAGCAAAAGCAGACGAAAGAAGAAAAATAGACGGAAGCAAAAGCAGACGATGAAAAGCAGACGGAAGAAAATTACGTTTGATTCAGGAATCAGTTTGAGTTAGTTACAGAACTCAACTGAATAACCGCTTCTTTCAAGAAACAAGATTAAAGAAGCAAGAAGCAAGAATTAAGAAGCAGTTGTAGACGAAGACTATAAATATAAGTCGAAGTCGAAGATTGCATAGTTACACACTTGAACGTTACAAAAGCTGTCAATACTTGAGAGAAATTTTTGTGCGATTTGTCTAGAGCTATCTTACTGTAACAAAGCTCGAAATATCTTTCAGTTAAAAATTGTACAGATAGCCTGCAGAGGCTAAGAGTAAAAGAATACTGACTATAAAGAGACCTGAAGAGGCTCAGAGAAAAAGAATACTTATAAAGTTATTGAGAGATAGTGAAATCTCATAAAGACTTCTGAGGACTGGACGTAGCCCACGTTTTGGGGTGAACCAGTATAAAAATTGTTGTGCCTACAACTCTCTATCCTTATCTCTCTTATCTTTCAAAGATTCGATCTTACTAGTTTTTCAACAAGTTTTTGGAAAAAAATTTATAACTTTGATTTACAGTAGTTCTTGTGAAAAGAACAAGTTTCTTTTAACAAAACGTTTTTGAAAGGATTTTAAAAGAGGGGAAATACACAATTCAACCCCCCTTCTTGTGCATTTATACATCGTATAATAAGCCTTGTATTAACGTGTGATTCACTTCAACATTCATTCATAATTTTAGGTCTTTCGACTAATTAGCTTTGCTAGTACTTTTTTCATGAAAATGAGTAGCTAAAGTAACAAGGTAGGTGTTAAAAAAATGTTTGTAAATTTTAAATAAATAATTATTACGCTAGCCTTTGGGTTATGAATAAATCTAGTAGCCCTTTGAGAATGTGGTGTAGCCGAGTAACCAGATCGACACGCTTCACAAATATGTGCCTTCATGTCAAAAGACTATAATGATGTTCCAACCAAGCAACTTACTAAAAACGTGATTTAGTCGAGTAATCAAATCGACATTCATAACTAATGTTTGCCTCCGATAAAAAGACTAAGTCCATGTCCACAAAAAGTAACAAAAAAGAATGTTTTCTAATAAAAACCTACTTAACTTGTGAGGAGCTTATCTCTTAATGAAAACGTACTTAGGTTTAGTTATAATGTTTGATTGACTAAATAATTATTAATGTGTGTATACAATTGAAAGAGGTGAATAAACTTGACATTTAAGTTTTGAAAAATATGTATATTTAGTCCAAAGTTCCTAGATGTGACTTTTGCATGTTAATAATCTGGAACAACTTGAATGATTGTGTTTAGAGTTAAATTTGTTTCATGAAGTTGAAGTCATTGCCTCATTATTGCATTGTGTGCCTTATGTTTTTGTGTTGTTTGTTGTTTTATTTGCTTGAGGGGAAGCAAACATATTGATAAGTGTAAATTGCATTGTGTTTTAAGGCATTGTTTGATATATGTTTAGTTGTTAATTTGATCATTTAGTATGTATTTAGGATAGAATTGTGTTTGTGTGTTAATTACTTGTGTTTTAAGTGTTTTATGGGTTAGTACAAGCTTTTGAGCTTAAATATTATATTTTTTAGGTACATTGATGTATTTGCTAGTGTTTTAGGGTCAATATCGAAGAACGAGAGAGTTTCAAAGGGAATATGGGCTATAACACAGACCCACGATCGTGATAGGCAGGCCACGATCATGACAAAAGCACGTAGGCCACGATCTTGACCAGCATTGGGACAAACGCAGAGACACTTCTAGACTCAAGTTTTTGAGAGATTTTTTGATCTTTTTGGACCCTGAAAAAGAACCTAGGTTACCATAAATAGAAAACCCTATAAGAAGAACATGATATAAGTAGAAAAGAGAGTCTTGATTCAGCCACTTTTGGAAACCCTAAATAGAGAAAGAGGAAGAGAAAGAGAGGAGGAAGAGGAAGAAGGAGGAAGAAGAAGGGGTCTCAATATTGTTGCCTTCCCAGATCATCCATTCTAAGTTTCTATTTCCTTTATTGTCAATTTTATTCATGTATAAAGTTAGGATGGATTGTATGATGATAGATGGTACAATGACAATGATGTTCTAACTCTCCTTTGGGATTTTATTTTGATTTAATGTTATCCAAGTTAATTTTATGTTATTTGAATTGGGTATTGTGATTTGTTGCATTTCTTACATAATTCGATAATAAACTGGGAGAGTAAACTAGGTAAAAAATGATCGGATCGGATTAATGAGAGTTAGGTGATTTAATAGAACTCATAATTATTCATATTGATAATTGTGCAGAGAGAGATCTCGTGTGAGACCTGATAGTTTATGAGTGCTTTAGATCTAATTAAGGTTGTGAGACTTTTGTTAATTGAGAGATTAAAAATTTCATAATCCAAGTAGGATTTAATAGTTATAACTCGAGAAAGAATAATCAGCCATAGGATCGTCTAGAATCGACACCCCATTAGCACATAATTGGCTAGGTTAGCATTAATAATAGGTAAAATCCCCTTTCTCATAACTTGGTAAATTCTTTGGTTAATTTTCATCGTGCTTGCTTATTACTCAATTGTTAAGTCCTTCATGTTTAACTTCTAATTTAATTGGTTGAATTCAATTATCGTATTTACTTTCCATTGGATTGTTTATTTTTATTTTCATATCATTTTAGCTTTAAATTTTTTAGATTAGATTACTCTCCTTCCTCGTGGGATCGGCACCTTTAATACTATGTTACAAACTATGCACTTGCAAAATATTGAGGGTTCATAAGATTAAAACTTACCTCGATCAATCAAGCTTCTTCTTTTATTCACCACTCCTAGGACTCTTGTAAAGTACTATGAAATAAACTTGCTATCCTTCATTAAGTGTCTCTTAAAATTAACTCTTAGAGTTTCAAGTTTCACATTCTCTAACCTTATCAACTCCCATCACTAAAATCTAATAGGGTGTTTGGTTGTCTAGAATTCTATTCCTGATATAGTCTTGATAATAAGTTATTTCTTTATTTGGTTAAAGAAAACATACAGAATATATAATCCAAGGGTTTACTTATTCCTTTAGTTTAAGCAATAAGTAAATTCATCCTCACCCATATCTTTATTTATTTTAAGAGGGTTGGGAATTAAAATGAAGACATATTGGACAAAATTATCTTTAATAAATCCACATTATTACTTAGCTAGAAAAATATAGTAGTAGTAGTCGTACTAATAATAATAATAATAATAATAATTTCTTCCTTTCCTTCTCTAATAGCCTGTTTGGTTGAGGGTAATAGGTATTCTATTACCCACCTATTCCTAAAAAATTGGTATTATGTTGTTTGGTTAAAAAAGTCAACAGAATAACTATTTCTCAAATTAATAATTTCCCGGACATAAGGGAATAGATAAAGATCATATAACCTTATCTTTACCTATTCCACACACATCCGGCATAGGTAAACACAACTCTCTCATTTCTGGACAATTTTGTCCTGCTCCTCCCACCACAAAAATCTTCTCTCATATTCCCCTAAACTAGAAACTCTCACTCACATATCGTCTAGTCTCACTCACGCCCAGTGGCTCTCTCTCCCTCTTCATGCTCTCACACCACTCTTACACTTTTCTCAGTCATTGTCGGTTCTTTGTTCTATTTATGATTCTCTGAGCAACTCATTGGCAAATTTCTAAAGTATGTTTCCTTCATTTCCATTGACGGTTGATTTGATGAGGCATTTTTCCTTGTCTTCTCATCCAATTAATGTGTATGTTTGCATTTATTTTACTCCCTCTTTCTTCTCTCATCACTTGAAAACATAGAAGAACCAAGGTGTTCATTGAGAGATTAAGAAATGTATGTTCTTTTGCAAACAACAATGTGGGTTTGTGTTGGATCCCGTTACCGGAGTCCAACTCTTGAACCGTAAAATATGAAACTTGATCATCTTGCCTTGTAGGGTTTATTTCATTTAAACCTAATTTCAAATTGATTTCTCTTGTAAATCATAGCCTTATGACTCTTGTTTAATTTAAGACAAGGATCGCTTCAATCGGAGTTCTATAACTCAAGGTATCGACAAAATGCCAACATGTGATCATATCTCGATCACGCTCTCTCGACTGACCCTTTAATTGATTTCATGCCAACTCTTTCAATTTAACTCCAAATGACACCAATTCTTATGGGTAGGTACCTACATGTCTCATGAATCCATGGCTCAAAAATCACTTCATTTGGAGGTCTGATGAGGAAGTTATGATCAAAACAATCCTTCATATTCATATCCCGATGTATATTTGACATACTTTGGTAAAAACGCCAGAACTTTTGTTACAGATGTCGGATTGATGTCATCTTTATATCAATCAATATGTACACATCCTGATCTACAACTCATATTAGAGGCCTAAAAATGAAATTCGCACTCTAACTGGGTCGCGCCCGCACCCGCGAGGAAGAGACGAACAGAAAGTTGAGGTTCCTCCGATTTTCTATGGTCGCGCCCGTGAGGTATGGAGCTCGCGCCCGCGAGGAAGAAATGACCAAAATGATGAGATTTTTCCCCAAAGCCTCTTAAACCCTCACCCATGCTTTCTAACTTATTCCTAACACCAAATACACTTGTAATCTTGCAAGATTCACTTACTTTACTACTAAATACTTCATAACCACTCCAAACATCCAACTTATTTTATCATTCCATCAATTCTTGATGGATTTGTCCATCAAACCCTAGATTCCTCATACCATCAAAGCTATCCTCATAAACAAGACTTATGCATCCTGCTAACTTTCCACCATCATAACTCTCAACTTCTAACTTCTATTGTCTAACTAATTTAACACATCTACAAGACTTTGCACAATCAACCTCACACAAGCCTCATTCTCACCTTCATTACACATGCATGACCATCAATCCCAACCTCATAACATTTAACTACCTATATGATATTCATGCCATCTCATGCATCATCTCAAAAGATCAAAGGTCATACAATCAAGCATTATACATTAGGGTTTAAAATTTACTTTTGAATCATAACTCATTCATTCCATCTCCATCAAATCATGTCATATTTCATACAATGCGTTAGTGGGCATTTTAAGCCCAATTACATGAAACTTCAAAGTACAATATCATTCTCAAAATGCAACTAAAGCATTGTTTTACAAAAATCATTTCAATCACAAAACCAAAAGAAAACTCTTGGAATAAATGCCTTTAAGCTTGCTCCTCGGGATCCTGCTCATTTCCTGGAGAATTGAGGGGGGTGAGCTTTCGCTCCGTGGGTAACACATTTATATTTATATAACAAGCATGTCTATTTAGTTATTCATACATTAAGCAATCTTTCAATGAAATCATAATACATGCATCATGCAATTTTCATCAATACATAAACATAATTTCTCACAATTCGAACATTCATAATTCTTGCAATTTCATGTAATCACATATGAAACACATCAATTTGGCTCGGTAAGTCCATATTCATGGCAACCATATATTCTCATTTTATGAGCTTATATGGGCAAATCTTGAGGAGTCCAAATAATGGATCATCCTATGCCACAATCGGGCGGTAGTGAAAGCCTTTTCATGGTCGACGTGCACGTGACGGTTCTTGGGACTATACTTTACCCACATAACATAACAATCATGCATAACAATAAAATTGGACTGTTCTTGTCCAATTCACTGTTTTCTTGAAAATCTTATCTTTCATGCATATTTCATATTGTACATTTCATGCATAAGTCATATTGTGCATTCGTACTTATTTAAGCTATTTCATTCAATACTAACTCAACCATCATCAAATCATCAACATGTATTATTTTCATTTACACATAACTCATGATTAATGTCATCTACCCACAACTAACACAAGCATTTATAGCAATCATTTGTACCCACTTACAAGTAACAAACATTCATTAGTGTCATTTATCAACTTGCATTAATTGCTCATAAATATAAAGATAAACATGGAACCCACCTTTAAGACTTGCTAAATCCTTGGTTTCCTTGCTACAACTCTTGTTCCTCTTCTCTTCCTTCTCTCTCTTCATTAAAAACCAAAAACTCATGTAAATCTCACTTCAATTGAGAAACCATGTTACACCTTTCATGAAATCAACTTGGAAATCACTATACCCATTCCATTTTTAGTCTTTCTAACCAAAAACCCAACAAAAGCTTAACCTTAAATCAAGAAGCTTACCTTGAATCTTTAGCTAACCAAGTGATTTCTTGGGTCAAAGTGTAGCTTGAACCTTCCTCCACACTTTTAACTCTTGAACTTTCTTCAAAAACCCTCTTGATCTCTTGGAGAATCAAACCCTAGCAAAAACTCTTCTTTTCTCCTTCTTTCTCCACCTTCCACGACATTTCTCTTCCTCTCCCTCTAAAATTTCGCGATTTCCCTCTTCTCTTCCTACAACTCATTTAATTCCTCCCTTTTATACTCTTTACTAAGTCACTTAAGCCCATATACTTAAGCCCATTCACCTATTCTTCCTCCTTTCTTATTTTCCTCCTTATACTACTCAAGCCCATAATCCTTTAAGCCCATCTTATCTCTTTTCCTTCCTACCTCATTTAAGGCCCAACTAACTCATTTAATTCAACTAATACATTTACTAACATTGATTCTTAACCCCTAACTCATTTAATGTCATATGCTAATTCATGCTAACTTTATTAAATACTATATTAATTTACCCCATTAGTCTAATCATGCTTGATTTATCATAAAAAAAAATTCTGGGGGTAACAGTTTGAGCAATTTTTAATAGATATTAATTTGATTTGTTATACACGAGTGAGAATGTAGTGGGCTATTTCGTAACGGGGAGGCGAATGTGGATTGGTGCTCAGGAACATGTGGCTATCTTGAGATTTGATGTGTCAGCGACAAACGTGGTGTTGAAGAAGTTGGTAGGTAATCCTTTCTTTATTAAATTCTTTCCTTGCCCTCCTTAGGTTGTTATATATATGCTTTTAAGTTACACGGTCAAATCTCCAACTTCAGAACACCCTATTTCTACTTTCTGATGGTTCTCTATATACTGCATTTAGAAACATCAAAAAATAATTGCTACCTTTGAATTGTCCCTCTTTGTTAATTTCAAATGGAAAATGGTCAAAGTTATTCTTCCTATCAAAGGTCATTGATTATTAGGTCTTCTGAATTTGATTTAGAAAGGTCTTTGTTTACATGTATTTTACTTGGATTGGCCAACAAAGAATAACATAAATACAAAAAGAAAGGTTGTGATGATTTTGAAACCTTTTAAGTAAGGTAATCCAGTGCCTTTATGCATGAAGAAGATAACCTTCTTTTGTAATGTGTTGTTTTCCATCATTTATGACGTGCTCTAGTTTTCTCCCATTATAATGTGTAGCATTAGATCAATTCTGAGCCATTAACTGGGCAGCTGCTACATTTACCAATGATGTTAAAGAAAAGTAAAGCATAAGTGAAGTCCTTCTAAAGGAAATTAAACTATAACTCTATTATAGCTTGTGGAAGTGTATTCAAATGTTTGATTAGTGAAACTAGACAGTTTTAATAGCTTGAGATATAAAAGGAAAAACATTTCTATTATGTCATCTTTGCTGGTAATTAAATAATATGGAAGCTGGTAAATTGACCATAAGCAATAATAGGGATTTTAGTCGCTTCGCTCTATTTTTCATTTCGGTATTTAGAGTTTTGTGAAGGATTTTGATATTTCTAAAATGGATTGGATTTCCTATTGATTCAGAACTTTTTGGATTCGAGGTTTTGTACCTTTTCTCTTATGGTTTGAAGAAATTAAGTTGTGTAATTATGAATTAAAAAGCGTGCATGTTATTCTATTTTGACTTGGTTATGTTACTTTGACATGTTGTTGCTTATGTTAGAAATTGGGTATGTGATTTCTTTGTGGTAGATTTTACTATGAAAATTTTGTTCTTAATATGGTCTTTTGTTGGAGGTTTGGATTTATAAGGCTAGCATGTGCTTGTATTTAGCTATCTAAGTCAATATGAAGGGGTAGTTCAATTAACCAATTTTGATCATGGTTTTGAGATTTACGAACTAAAGCTTTCTTGCATATTAGTTAACTATCTTAGGAATTGCTTTGAATATTTTTTTAAAATTTTGGTCAGTTTTATCTCTTTCCCCTGTTCGGTATTTTGAAGGTTGGATATGTTCTATTCATGATGGGATATGTCTGCTCTATTTCACACACAAGGCCTCTGTGAATAATAACACCAAGAAATGAAGCTACTCCAATATATTTTGTGGTTTTCTTGTTCAAGAAGCTTGTTAGAAATTTCCTGGAGATGAATTTCAAACAAAGTTTTGTTCACTAGAACCGGAATGGAGTAATGGGTACGTAAGAGACTTCGTAAAAAGTCAAGTCTCAACCAAAGCAAGGCAACGACAACTTCCTATTGACTCCACTTGGAAAGCTTAAAAATTAGAATGGGATTTCTAAGAAGTTCCATCAAATATTAAAAATATAAAAGCTTAAAAGCTTGTGCCTTCTCAAAGACTTAGTTGGGTGAGGAGGTTTCTTGCCACATATTAAAGATTATGTTGACGTTTAAATATTTCGTCTAGTTATTTTTTTGTGAAAAAATTAAGTGAATTATGCCTCGAAGGCAATCAAAACGTCTTACAATACTAAGGATAAGTCAACCAAAGTATTTAACTACAATACAGTCAATTAATATAGAGATTAAAACTCTACATATGTGAGATACCTAATAGATGATAAATCTAAATTGATCTTTGATATTTGTAACAACTGTATAGATAAGATTAGTTCGTTATAGATAAGATTAGTTCGTTCGGATAGTGTAGACTTAGTTAGACTTCACTTGTATTTAAGAGTTATACTTGTACACAACAATGGACATTTTCAATATTCAATTCATTATAATCTTTCATGGTATCAGAGCTGTTTGCTTAACGGCAGATCCATCCTTACTCCAAACTCTTATCCCAATAACTCTAGTAGCTGCCGATTATCATACCATGTCAAACACTGATGCTTCCTCATCCACTGCAATTCCTGCAAACACCATATCCATGACAAACTCAACCACAGCTCTTGTGGTTTTGACTCCGACATCTGTTAAATTGAATGGATCAAATTATCCAGCTTGGAGAATACAGATGTCTGCCCTTCTAATTGGCTACGGTTTACAAGGATACACGGATGGCTCATTCTGTGTCCACCGGTCACAAACCAGTTTCGAACACTTGGATCCGTCAAGATCAGTTAATTATTCATGCTCTTACTGCCTCAGTGTTAGAGACACAATTAACTCTGCTGTACTCAGTTAAATCATCAAAAGAAGCTTGGGATATTCTTCAAAGGGCTTATGCTGGAAAATCGACAACTCGGATCCTCTCGTTAAAGGATCAACTATTGAATCTTGAAAAAGGATCACAACCTGTTGCTTCTTATTTACAAAAGCTCAAGGAAATCTCAGATGAATTATCAATCATCGGTAATCCACTTGAAGATGCAGATATGGTTATTCACTGCCTTAATGGTCTTGGATCAGAATATAAAGAGATTGCGGCAGCAATCCGTGCTAGAGACTCTTTGATTTCATTTAATGACCTGCACCAAAAATTGACAGATCATGAAACATATTTGTTAAGGTCTTCACGTGTCAATAACAATGCTATTTCTACTGCATTGGTTGCAAATCGGCAGCCTTGGAATTCTCGTCGTCATATTAATAAGAAATTACATGGGCACACTCCAGGACCTATGCAGCATCAACAGACACATTCCACTAGATTTCCTGCCACTGGAAATTCTGTTGCAGCAGTCGGTGGCTCTCATGTCTCTTCTTCTATTATTAGTCAGTACTGTGACAAACCTAGACATACAGCCAAGCGCTGTTATAAAATTCATGGACGACCACGTCATAGGCAACCTGCGGCTAATTATACTCAAAAGAATCAGTCGTCCGATTTTTACATGTGGATTGTGGACTCCGGTGCCTCTCATCATATCACTAATGATTTGCATAATCTTTCACTTGTGACTCCGTATGATGGTTCAGATCAGCTAGTAGTAGGTAATGGTTCGGGTCTTCCGATTGCTAACACTGGTACATCAACACTCTCCACTTGTACAAAACCGTTATCTTTGACAAATATTCTTCATGTTCCGTCTCTTACGACTAACCTCCTATCTGTTAAGCACCTATGCACCACTAATAATGTCTTTGTTGAATTCTTTGATACCTACTTTCAGGTGAAGGATGCATCAACGAGGGCGGTTCTTTTGCAGGGCAATAGTACTGATGATCTATATTACATACACTTCCCGAGGCCATCTCCCACTGCTAATGTCGCTGTTTCCCAATCTTCTCCAAATCGGCATCACATCTTGGGACATCCGTCGTTTCCTATTTTACAGCATTTAAATAAATTGTTTGAGCTTCATATTGATTTGTCTTCATTGAGTCCTTGTTTTTCCTGTGCTTGTGCTAAGAGTCACAAACTATCATTCTCAAATAAACATCTTCGCAGTTGTCGTCCACTTAAGTTGATTTTTACTGATGTTTGGGGCCCCGCTCCTATCTGTTCTTTAGATGGCTTTCGCTATTATGTCGTATTTGTTGATCATTTTACCAAATATGTTTGGTTATATCCACTTCGTAATAAATCCGATGTCTCTACCCTTTTTCCTCAATTTAAATCTTTGGCTGAAAATTACTTTCGCTTTTCAGATAACCACTCTTTACTGTGACAATGGAGGTGAATATGTCGCTCTTCAACCCTTCTTACGACAACATGGTATTACACACTTCACCACACCACCACACACCCCGGAATTAAATGGCATGGCCGAGCGACGTCATCGTACTATTGTTGAAACCGGTCGTGCCCTTCTCCAACACGCTAAACTTCCCTCCATATTCTGGGTTCATGCTTTTCAAACTGTTGTTTATCTCATTAATAGACTACCCACACCACTTCTCAAAATGCAGTCTCCATATGAGGTACTCCACCAGTCATCACCTAATTATCGTCACTTACATGCTTTCGGGTGCCTATGTTTTCCATGGTTGAGACCATATACTCACAATAAACTCGAACCCAGGTCTACCCCGTGCATCTTTGTTGGCTATGCTGCTTCGCAATATGCCTATCTTTGTTATGATCCACGTACCAAAAGAACTTACACTTCACGTCATGTTACATTTTATGACAATTCATTTCCATATGAAAATCTTACCCAACCTCAATCCTCACCTCATATCCCTTCACCAAACTCACCGTCCATCATCCCAATGGTTTCTCGGCATTCATCGTTGGTTGAGCAACATACATCACCTGCTACAGTTACCAATAACTTGACCATGGCTGAGTCGGACCAGCCTCCATCAGTCCCTGTCACCGATCTGCAGCTACCTATTGCTACTGCCATCGAACCGTCTACTGCTGTTGCTCCTTCATCGAACCCACTCTTCACTACTGATATTGACAGCCCTGCCACACAACTACCTGCAACATCCAACACTCATCCGATGCAAACAAGGGCTAAGAACAACATCTTTAAACCGAAAAAGATGTATCAGGTTAGCAAACATCCTTTACCAACTACTCTTGAACCCTCTTGTGTTTCGCAGGCTATGAAGGATCCTTTATGGCGGGCTTCTATGAATGCTGAATTTAATGCACTTGTTAATAACCATACATGGGATTTGGTTCCGGCTCCGCCAAATGTTAACATTGTGGGAAATAAGTGGTTATTTCGAATAAAACGGCATCCGGATAGCTCTGTTGCGAGCTACAAATCTCGCTTAGTTGCAAAGGGATTTACACAAACACATGGCCTTGATTATCATGAGACTTTTTCCCCAGTTATCAAACCACAGACTGTGCGGATCATTCTCACAATTGCATTAGCCCACGGTTGGTCTCTTCATCAGATGGATGTGAACAATGCATTCTTACAAAGGGAACTAACTGAGGAAGTTTATATGCGTCAACCACCTGGTTTTGTACATCGAGATCATTAGACTCATGTTTGCAGATTACGTAAGGCTATTTATGGCCTTCGTCAAGCTCCAAGGGCATGGTATGATTCTTTGAAACGTTTTATTTTGTCCTTTGGGTTTCACAATTGCCTCAGTGATTCATCTCTTTTTATATACCACAAAGACGGAATTATTGCATACTTTGTTGTATACGTGGATGACTTATTATTAACGGGAAGTTCTCCTGAGTTTTTGACAACGTTTATTACGGCTTTATCTGAGGCCTTCTCTCTGAAGCATATGGGTTTTCCTAGTTACTTTTTGGGCATTGAGTTTATTCCTACATCATCGGGCTTATTCCTATCTCAGCATAAATATATCAGAGACATTTTAGATCGCTTTGGTATGACTGAAGCCAAACCAGTCTCCACTCCATTGTGTACTTCTACCTCGCTTTTACTGGAGGATGGCACAGCACCTGCCGATGTATCCCTTTGCAAACAGATGATTGGCTCTCTTCAGTATGTGATTCATACACGTCCGGATGTCGCCTTCTCGATAAACAAACTTGCCCAGTTCATGCATGCTCCGACTGTCACCCACTTTCAACAGGTCAAACGGATTTA
Organism: Erythroxylum novogranatense; assembly: GCA_029891385.1. Classification (NCBI taxonomy): domain Eukaryota; kingdom Viridiplantae; phylum Streptophyta; class Magnoliopsida; order Malpighiales; family Erythroxylaceae; genus Erythroxylum; species Erythroxylum novogranatense. The sequence goes on from CM057235.1 coordinate 22,254,865, forward strand.
TCGTTATCTAAAAGGTACGATCAATTTTGGTCTACAATTACACAAACCAAACAAGCGGCTCTTGAGTTTTGGTGATATTCGTTGCCGCTTCACGCTTATAGTGATGTTGATTGGTGGCAATCATGATGATAAAACATCTACGCCGCCTATATTGTATTTTTGGTGGCAATCTGTGTCTTGGCATTCGAAAGACAACGAGCGATTGCTCGTTCGTCTCTCGAAGCTGAATATCGCTCTGTTGCAACCACTCTTCTTTGAATTACAATGGCTTCAAAATCTTTTATCCGAGTTACATCTTCCTTTCAAGGTTCTCCGACTTTATTTTGTGACAATTTGGGTGCTACTTATCTTTGTAAAAATCTGTTTTCCACACTAGAATGAAGCATATTGCTTTGGACTATCATTTTGTTTGGCAATTAGTTCGTGATGGACTACTTCAGGTTCTGCATATTTCTACACACGATCAGATAGCGGATGCTCTTACAAAGCCTCTATCTTCTCATCGCCATGCGACTCTTAGATCCAAGATGCATGTCCTCGATGGGGACATGCTCTTGCGGGGGCGTAATAGATGATAAATCTAAATTGATCTTTGATATTTGTAACAACTGTATAGATAAGATTAGTTTGTTATAGATAAGATTAGTTCGTTCGGATAGTGTAGACTTAGTTAGACTTCACTTGTATTTAAGAGTTATACTTGTACACAACAATGGACATTTTCAATATTCAATTCATTATAATCTTTCAATACCTTCATCCTTGTTTAATATGGCAGTCCAAGTTTGCAGGCAAGGCACGTGCGCAATTTGTTGTAGGAGCAGGAGCTGCGTACCTAGATCATCCCTGACTTGTGCATTAGAGATTATGGCTAATGTGTCACATTACTCATCTCTCTTGTTGGCAGACGCCATTGCTGGATTTTATCATACATTCCAGTATTAGAGTAGATAGGAACCATGCTATAGTTTCTGTTTTTGTGCGCATATTTGTAATCGAATATGATATAGTATTTGAATGTATAATTGTTACTGGGAGGTGATTTGGTCTTGAAATGATCTTAGATTTCTCTCATCCCATATCGCAGTGATTATCGAAGATAAGGCAATCCAAAAACACTTGTGTGCAGTGTTATTTCTGTGTTTTGGCCGTAGTGTGTGTAGACTCTCCAGTTTGGTAATTACTCCATTTACGAGGCATATCTCTAATCATATGTTGCTGATAAAATCAGAATCAAAGAATAATTGTTCACCTATTTCTTCTGCTTGTCTAGTTATTTAAAATATGGCTAAAACTTTTTTTTGTTCAACTAAATAATTTTTTAGTAATTCAAAGTCCTATGTTATATTTATTTTCAATTTCGTTCTATTGTTATTTTATATTACAATTGTGACTATATAATGAATGCTGGCATAAGTCGGGCCAAATTAACGAAGTATATGAAGGAAAAATTAATCAACGCAAAATGTTACAAAGTCATATGAAAAAAGAAAAATATTATTATTATTATTATTATTAAGAAAAAAAGAAGAAGAAAATTAATAATAATAAGGAATTTAAAATATTATTATTATTATTATTATTATTATTAAAATAATAAAATAATAAGAATAATAATAAATAGAAAATTAATAATAATAATAATTAATAATAATAATAAAGATAATAAAATTAATGATAATAAAAAAATTAATAACAATAACAATAATAATGATATGTAATAATAATAGCAAATAAAAATAATAATAGTAAGAATAATAATAATAATAAGTAGAAAATTAATAATAATAATAATAATAATAATAATAATAATAATAATAAGAAGAAGAAAATTAATAATAATTAATAAATATAAATTAAGAATAAGAATACTAAAATTAATAAGAAGAAGAAAAGAAAATTAATAATAATAAGGAATTTTTAAAACAATAATAAAAGTAATAAGAATAATAAGAACAAGAAAATTAATAATAATAATAAGGAATTTAATAATAAGAAGAAGAAGAAATTTAATAATAATAAACAATTTAATAAATAATAATAATAATAAATTAAGAATAATAATAAGGAATAAATTAAATCACTAATAATAATAATAATAATAATAATAATAATAATAATAAGAAAATTAATGATAATGATGATGATGATGATAATGATAATAATAATAATGTAGTTAGTTACGACTATAATAGATATTTTGGTATTTTGTTAATTATTCCTTTGTAATTTTAAGTTTATATTTTCAAACCAAATATTGATATAAAAAATTTTAACAATAAACCAAATAAAATAATACTCTTTCTATTCTATTTTCATCTTTTCTATTTTTAAAATAATTGTCATATTCTTTATCAATTTTAACTGTTGAACCAAACCAAACTGAATATAAGACTTAATCAAGTTGTCCTCGTCTTGAGGCTTTGCATAATCTTTTTTTTTTTGTTGCTCACGAGATGTCCTAGGAGGATCCTAACTGTAGGAAAAATACCTTTAAACTATCCACACCCAAATTAATCACCGCTCGAACATGGTAGGTTCCTTGCGAGAAGCAAAACTCTGGTTCCAAGTTTTAAACAACTGCATACATAAGGACGTTTCAAACTCGTGATCTCACTTAAATCAAAAGAGCCCCTTACCAACTCACCTGTGCCTTAAGAGTCATTATCTTTATTGAGTACATCTTGTAAACTGAAAATGACCTTCATTATAAATGGACAATTCTCATAATTGAGTTTTGTGAGTTACGGATGGTGGAAGAATATAAAGAATCCTTTGGAGGTCATAGTTGGATCAATTACTAATTTGTTGAAAAATTTGATATAATAAGAAACATAAAACTTTAAAATAAGATATAAATTAAATTTAAAATTAAAATTTTATTATATTATATTTCAATTGTTAATTATTTTATAAAATTTCAGTGATTTTAATTTTAAAAATTAAATACAAAAAATTTGTAATTCTTTTACTATTTATAAAATTAAATTCGTACTTAATTTTCCCATATTGATATTCAAGCTCAAAAATTAAATAAAAATTTTCATAATTATTTTATTATGTGAGATTGAATCCTTAATTAACTTCCCTGTATTGATATTCGAGCTCATGTTAATTCTATAAGCCCATTAAAATATATGATTGTTATTTACCCAAATTTCGAAATTTAATCATAGTAAACAAATTATTCTAGAGTTCTTATTTCAAAGCTTGGAAACTTTCACCCAGCTTCGTCGGTCTTAGAAAACACCAACTTTACTTTTTACAATGCCTGCAATTTGGCTGTGTTTTGGGTTTCGTGCGTTAGTTTTGTGGTTTTTAGGGTTGCTAGAAAAGAAGCTCCTTGCGGTAGCTGGCGATGGAGCGTCAGCAATAAGAGGAATCGCAAGCTGCAGGCAAGAAGGTGGCAGATGCATCGGTTGTGAGCACCAACAACGTCAGTGTATCGTGCCTGGAGAAGACGTGTGGTAAAGACACGACGTTGGCAGTGCTGGTGGGTCACCCACTAGTGGTGATTTGTGCTTGCTGAAGCGTCACCAGAGGTTGTGCTTGTGTAATTGGCATTTTCAGCTGCGAGAAGGAGGCGTTAGTGGGCTGGTAGCAGCAATGAGCTTCAGAAGCGTGGGCGAAGAGCAGCTGGCGACACCATCAGGACCAAGGGTGGTGGCAGCTGCAGCCTTAGTTGGGGTTTTAGGGTTTATTTTGTGATATGAAATCTATGGTTTTTTAAGATGAATAGGGTTGTTAGGACGTAACGTTAGGCTTATTCTAGGCGCGGAATAAGCATTGCTTGGCGACATGGATATCAGGCCTAACAAGGGTTGTTTGGCTGTTAGAGTAAATTATCTCTAAAATTAAGATAGCCATTTTTTGAATACAAGTTTAAGCGTAACTTAAACTAGAAAAAATGTTAACTTATTAAGTTTTTATATTAAAGTAACCTTAAGACTAAATTAAGTTATTTTAAATATGGAGCAATGTATTCTTATTTTAATCCAAATGTCAAACATAATTCAAAATTGTTTTAAAATTTAAAATATTCAATATCAAAATAATTAATTATTTTCTTAATAGATTGAAAATAATAATTTTATTAATTCCTAATTAATTTTAGAAAATTGTTTCCAAAATTAGAATTAATTAGTTTCAATTAGATTGAAATTAATTAATTAGACTCTTTAAAATTAAAAAAATGTGTTTCTTAATTAAATTTATTTATTTTAATTTCACTAAAATAAATTAGATTTATTGATTTTACTTGTTTTATTGAATTATTTTTCAATTTATTTTGAATTGTTTATTAAGTTATGAATAACAAGTTTTTTATTCATTAGAAAATGTAATTTTCTTGATTAAAATTTGAAAAGTGTTTTCATTTATTAATTAAGAAAAAGAACTTTCCTAATATTTTGAAAATAATATATTAAAAATATTTCTTGACTAAAAATTTTGAAAGTAGATTTCTTTAAATATTAGAAACTACTTTTTAATTAAAATAATTTCTAATTAGATTAGAAATAGTTTTCCAACTCAATTAGAATTAATTGCTTGTTGAAGTTTTACAACGGAGTTTTCTAAATAATAATAAGGAGAATCTTTAAAGAAATACTATTAGCCCATAAGCCTGTTGGAGAATTCAGTAACTCAATGAAAAGAAGATGGAGTTTGGAATGACAATTATCTTTATATGTTGTTTTAATTATAACTCAAGCTTAAATAGTTTATGTAGTAAACTTAGATGATCCTTATACTTGTACATTGTCCTTTGATGCTCATTATTGGGCTATTAATGAATTACTTTCAAAAAAATTTTAAAAAGAAGAAGTATAATTTATAAAAATATTTAATTAATTTTGTTAAATAGGTCAAGATAATTAGAAATAGTTTTCAATTGAATATGAAAATTGTTTTCGAATCAAATTAAATTTCTATTTTGAATAGGAGTTTAATTTATTTGTGAATTAATAAGTTTAATCTAATTTAATCTTTCCAAGAAGTTAGAAATATTATTTTAAATTATGAAGATCAATAAATTAAAATGAAATAAAGCTTGATATTTTATACATATAATTTGATTATGAGTATATATATATATATATATATATATATATATATATAACTTAAAGCTGCATGTTTTATGTATGTGATATTATTACATATAATTTTGTATTTGATGAGACGAATAAAATTAAATTAAGTCATTCCAAATATTAAATACATGTTTTGAACTTGATTGTTAACAATTATAAATATAAACTAGAATTTTGTTTATTGTTAGGCTTTTGAGCAAAATCAAGGTCGCTTTAACTCGAATATGTTTAATCTTATTATAATGGGTCCTAATTAATTAAATTTTTGTGATTTGGATGAACAAACTTATCATATGAATTTAGAGGTAAGGTTAGGAATAACATATAAGATATATTTTAGCAAGAGTTGTCACCTAACAGATCTAGGAGTCACATAGGTGACAAATCTAGGAGTTACATAAGATGTGATCAATAAAGTTATTATCTACCTAATTTAAGTTTTGTTAGTTTGTTGAGAAAACTCAATATCAACTAAATTTGAACCTAATTTAAGTTTTGTTAGTTTGTTGAGAAAACTCAAGATCAACTAAATTTGAATGGGATCCTAACCTTATAGAGAGATTATAGTAATCTTTCTGAATATTAGTGAAAGTTATTATTTCAAATAAAATAATGGAATTAACTAAATACTTGATTAAAGTCCTAATCTCACTTGGTAGTTATGACACATAATCAATTACTTGTTTTTCTTACTTTTATATTTTTTTAGTGAAATTTACCCTATTTAGTATAGTTGATAGTAAGTTAGTGAACCAAATTTCTTAGACAAAGGTTATATTTGAGAAGTTCTCAAAGTTTGATAACAAAATTATAAGTCCATTATGCAATTTTGTTATTAATCCCTGTTAAAGATTTGGTGTTATAGTTTTAGAGATATGTTAAAATCATATGGATGACAAAATGTGTTGACATTACGAGTTGAGCAATGGTTCATAAACTTTGATGACATGTATGATGTATGTTAAGACCATGGTAGCAAAATACAAGAGGTTGCATGGAGTAGAGCTTAAAAGTATAGTGTCTTAATGAAATTGTTTCATTCAATTTACTCTACTAAAAGCATAATTGTAGACTAAAATTAAACGCATTTATTATATATAATAATATTTTTAAAATAAAAGATTCACTAAAACTCAATAAAGGGTTCAGTACAAAAGTAATGAAAAATGTAAGATTACAACAGAGGCAAACTCACTTTTACTAAAACAAAAGAAATAAACACCATAAGATTGTTATGCACTTCACAATTCTCTTTTATCTAAGATACAAGCTCCGCCTTCTTCTCAAGGATGAATTCAAGGATGTCGAAACATGAAGTTGAATAATTTCCCTTATCTAACAACAAATTCTATGAGATAGGTCATGACTGTACTTTTTTGTATTTTCAAACAATCTGTTGTTTCTTTCTCTCCATCTGGTATATACTAAATAGGTTAGAGATAGATTGATGTCTTATCTACCTTTTATCTTACATAGATTTTCGACCCATGTAAAAATGCTTTTTCATTGCTAATAAAGGCAATAAAGTCCTAACATATGTTGTTTTCTACTCCAAATGACTTCAGTGTATTGATATTGGAAGAATAAGTGACTAATAGATTCTGGAAACATATTACAGAGCATACATAACTAATCCTCCACTTGAAAGAGTCTATCTTTTGATTTGAGCCTCATGCTCGCAGCAATCACGGTGATGAAAGCAGCCTTAAGGACCTAGGCATTCTTACAAAATATGTTATACCAATTAACCTTTGGAGATCGAGGTTTTATTACTCTCAAACAAGATTGATTAGTGAAATCTCCTCCATTGTTTGGTAGCCAGTGAAAACTATCACTATAAAAAGGAATTAGGAGCATAATCTGGTAAGAAAGCACTAATTCTTTCACTTCCCCTGAATTCCATAAACCACACATCTTATTGAATTATATCATTGACTCTAGCCTTTTAAGGAATTCTAGATGTGAGTGAAGAGATTTCTTCCCTAATGAATAAAGGAAACTGCATAACTCAGCTATCATGCTAATACCAGCTAGCAGGACCATTGCCAATATGAATTTTAATAAAGGTATAGAACTCCCATCTCTTCCTTAGCACTTGGATGACAAACTAGGAGAATTCCTTTTTTTTACCCTCAATTTTCCAAAACTTGAGATGTTTGAGGTACCTTTCATTGATCCATTTAGGCCAGGTGGATTGCTTGTTAGTGAATAATCTCCAAATTCATTTAACTATCATCACCCTCTGACTCATCTGCAAGGAAATAATGTCTAACTCCCTTCTTGCTTGCTCCAACATAGCTGATCATATTTGATTTTAGCCTCTTTAGATTACTCTGCACTTCTTGTCTAAAGAAAATTTTTAATGCATTTTGTTAACTCCTTTTTGGTTTTCTTAGGAAGGAATAGATGGGAGAGACCTAATTAGTGTGAAGATCCCTCGATACAGAAGAAATAAGAATGAGTCTACCATTATATAAAAGGGACTTGTTTTGCTAGGATTTGATTCTCCTTTTATATTTATGTAAGCTTCCTAGAAGAAATAGAAACTCCCAAATACTTAAAAGGTAGTTATTGTGTAATCAGACTAATTAAGGATCTCAATTGTGCAGAGGATTTGATATGTGTTTAAATTTTGATTCATTTGATATACTACACTTAGTGATTGATGCCTTAGAAATGTTTAAGATACTCATTTTGATCATTTGCAATTTTAGGCACAATTCAAAAGCAAAGAAGTTAAAGTGAGTCAAAAGCATGATATATAGGTCATTTTCCAAAATTAATTTTCACTTGTCTTCATGGAGTAAGAATAAGAAAATTAAAAGATAAGAGGAAGAAAAGAAAAATGGAATACAAAGAAGAAGAATCATAGAAAGCACAGCACATGCATGTTTTTGCCATGCAAAAACATCAATTTAATATAGCAGAAAACGACATAAAATTAAGTATGAAATGGTAGCAGTTGATGAGGGGCAAAAAGGCCAAACTGACATTGCGCAGGCAGGGTAGATGTATGCGTTTCTGCGTACGCAAACAATGTCTATGTTCAACGCAGGCGTTGTGCATTAAACGCAAACAACGTGTGTGCACAATGCAACGCATTGTTCATTAAATGTAGATGCGATGTGTATTTAATGCATTAAACACATGGTCTGCATTTTACTTAGAATGCACAGTAAAAGGAGGGGGCGTGAACAGTAAATTGGACTAAAAAATAATTCACTAAATAGAGAACAGGAGCAGTAGTGTGAGGAGCATAATAGAAGTGGTGGTGATAGGTTTTCTTTCTTCGTTCCTTCACCACCGAAGTATGGAGACGATGGCTCACGCTTGGAGCATAAAAATGGAGATGGAAGGCTAGCCTCCCGACGTCGGTTCAATGGGAATATTGACGCTAAGTCACTGTTAAGCTATTTTTATCATTTTAAGTTATAATTTCTTTTCAAATTGTTGCGATCATAGTGTTGATTTGATCGGTTTTTGGGATGATCTATCTTAATATGTTATTTTCATTGTTCTCTTTTGAACCTATTGCTAAACCATTGAATGTAATCCATAATTGTTACTTTTGATGTTTATGAGTAGCACTTAATGATCTCTTATTATTAGAAACATCATAACTTAGGTTAAATAACCTGAACGTGTGATGTTATTGCTTATATTGATCATTTTTCACTTCGTAATGCAACTATCAAATTAAATATAGAAAGCATATCCTAGGTTACTCGGTAGCTGGGTTTAATTAATAATTGTGTCTTGATTAAACAAAACCCAAGGCAAAACTGAGATTAGTAAAGCATTCTATTAGTCTCAGATCGATAGTCCGAAGAGAGTTATAAAAATGGTAGGATGATGAAATATTCTTGATCGTGTTTAGGCCAAGATTGAACCTAGAACTGAACCTTATATATATTCGATAGTTTAATTATTTTCGATCGCTTGTTTTAATTTATTTTCGATAGTTAACTTTTATTTTATTTTCTAAATAGCTAAAAATCTAAAAACCCCCCTTTTATATTTTCCCTGCATTAATTAATTTTAGTTACAGAAATTAACCGAACATTCCATTTGGATTCAATCTCGACTCACCTAATTACAAATTTTAGTGTATAGAGTCAAGTAAATTTTGCAACGTACTCGACACGTGCTGTCAAATTTTGGGGTCGTTACTAGGGAGTGTGGTATTTAATTTTTGTATTTGATTTTAGTTGGTATTTTGCGAATATATTTGTTTATATTTATTCTTTTTGTTACTTTTTAATTTTTAATTGCTTGTTAGTGTTAGTGCATAGCAGTGACCATATCTCCTCGTAAAGAAATTGAGCAACTTGATCTGCAGATTGAGAGAACATTATAGAGATTGCGTAGGGAACCAAGGTCAACTTTGGTAGATGAATTGGAACTAGAAACCGAAGACACGATGGCAAATCCAAGAACTCTAAAAGAGTTGGCTGCACCCAATTTAACTTAAAGACCATTATGCATAACATTTTTCGATTTTCCCTAAACATATTAATTTTGAGTTAAAATCTAGATTAGTTCATTTATTGTCTAACTTTTATGGTCTTGCAGGTGAGGATGCACATAAGCATCTTAAAGAACGCGATGTGGTGTGTTTGAGCATAAAGCCTCTCGGGGTGATGGACAAGTAGATCATGTTGAGAGCCTTCTCGTTCTTACTCAAAGATACAGCAAAAGATTTGTTTAATTTACCAACAGGGACCATAAATACTTGGTTAGAGATGAAAAGACTGTTCTTAGAGAAATATTTTCTAGCCTCAAAGACGACAAGTATTTGGAAGAAGATATATGGAATCAAGCAGTATAATGGAGAATCTATTTACAAGTATTGGGAGCGGTTCAAGAAGTTATGTGTCAGTTGTCCGCACCACAACATATCAGAGTAACTTCTCATCCAATATTTCTATTAAGGACTGTTACAGATGGAGAGGAGTTTGGTTGATGCAATGAGTGGTGGGGCACTTTGCGAGAAGACTACCACTGAAGCCATGAAATTATTTGAGCAAATGGCTGCTAACACCCAACAATTCAGCACTTGTAACGATATTCGACGAGTGAACGAGGTAAACACTTCATCCATTGAATATCATTTAGATGAACTAATATCTTTTGTGAGACAAATTATAGTTGAACAGGAACAAATAAAAGTGTTTAGAATATGTTCAAATATGAGCCATTCAACTGATGAGTGCCCGACATTACAATAAGGAAGTATGGAGTACATGAATGCTGCAAGAGGAAACTTGCCGAATCAATATAATCCATACTCATAGACGTATAACCCAAGCTAGAAGGACCTTCCCAACTTAAGTTATGGAGGGAATAGGCAACAAAATTACTTCCAAAATCAGTCACAAGGAGCTCAACAGTTTCAACCAAGGGCACAAGGATCACAAGGAGCCTATTCTTCTAGTTCAGGTAATTCTATGGAAGAATTGATAAAAACTCTTACTACTAACAATCTCTAATTTCAACAGAACCTGCAGCATCATTTGCAACAGTCCTAATAAGAGACAAAATAGGGCATACAAAATTTGGAAAATTAAATGGGTCAAATGGTAGTGAGGATAAATCATATCGAATCGTAAATTAGAGGAAAGTTGCCATCACAACCTGAGGTGAGCCCAAAGAATGTCAATGTCATAACCTTGAGGGACATAAAGAAGATTGAGGGTCCTAAGAGAACCCCATCAAAGATTGTTACTAAGGAAGAGATTGAGAAGGAATTGGAAAAGCAAGAAAATTTGTCATCGAGTACGAAGGTAAATTTTGAAAGTCCAAATATTATTAAAACTAACCCTCCTCCTTTTCCGAGCAGATTGACAAGACCAAATAAGGAGGAGAAGGGCAAAGAGATATTGGAGACTTTCCAAAAGGTAGAAGTCAATATACCTTTTCTCAAGGCAATCAAGCAAGTACCAAGGTATGACAAATTCTTCAAAGAACTACATACACATAAGAGGAAACTGAGGGGTGATGAGAAAGTGATGTTGGGTGAGAATGTGTCGACGATATTCAGAAAGAAGATGCCTCCAAAATGTCAGGATCTAGGTATGTTTACTATTCCTTGCAAAATTGGTAATACTGTTATCAATAGAGCTATGTTAGATTTTGGTGCTTTTATTAATGTGATGCCTCGTTCGACTTATACTTCTTTGAATTTGGGTCCATTGAAAGAACCGAGTGTAATCATACAACTGGCTGACCGTACAAATACTTATCTTGATGGTGAGACTGAGGATGTTTTGGTGCAGTTAAATAAGTTAGTGTTTCTTACAGATTTCTATATTATGGATATAAATAATGACACCTTATGTAATCCAATACCTATCTTATTAGAGAGACCGTTTCTTAATACAGTTCAAACTAACATAGATGTTCATGAGGGCACCCTCACAATGGAATTTGATGGGAAAGTGAATCATTTCAATATTTTTGATGCCATGAAACACCCTTCTGATGATCATTACATTTTTTTTATTAAAGTGATTGATTCTTTGGTGCAAGAAATGTTTAAATTAAGTTGCAGGGATCATTTGGAAATGATTTTAATTGAAGATATGGAAGTAGAAGCCAACATTGATGTTGAGATGGGAGAAGAGCTTATGGAAATGATAGTCACCTTGGACTCATTGGAAAGCTCTCCAAAAATGTATGATTTGGCTTCTATATAACTACCTGAAGCTCACCAAAAGTTGTTACCTTCTGATGTGCAAGTACCAAAATTGGAATTGAAACCACTCCTCATACATCTGAAGTATGCCTATTCAGGATATAAGTAGACTCTCCCAGTTATCATTTCAGCATAGTTGACTTCAATTAAAAAGGAGAGGTTCGTTTGAATGCTAAGAGCATAAAAAGGCCTTCTAGTGGACTATCGTAGATATCCAAGAGATAAGCCCTTCCATATGCATACACCACATTTTGTTAAAGGAGGATGCAAAATCCACAAAGCTAGCTCAACATAGGATGAATCCTCCAATGATGGAAGTTGTGAAGAAGGAGGTGTTGAAGCTTCTGTTGGGGTTATCTACCTAATTTCTGACAGTAAGTGGGTAAGTCCTTTCCAGGTGGCTCTAAAGAAGTCTGGAATCACTGTTGTGACAAACCAAAAAGGTGAGTTAGTTCCCACCAGAGTGTAAATCAAGTGGCAAGTATATATTGATTATAGAAAGTTAAATTATGCTACTCATAAAGACCACTTTTTCCTTCCTTTTATTGATCAGATGCTTGAGAGATTGGCTGGTTATGACTATTATTGCTTTTTAGATAGCTTTTTAGGTTATCTGCAAATCTCGATCGCACCAGAAGATCAAAAGAAGATCACATTTACGTGTCCATTAGGTACGTTTCCTACTGAAGGATGCCATTTGGATTATGTAACGCACTCGCCACATTCCAAAAATGTAATATAGTCATAATTAAATAGTGAATTAACTAGAAAAAATCATGGCAACTTGACCATTTACTTTTATTTTTGTGATTAGTCAATATACATTATCTTTAAAAGAGTAGTGACTAGTGGTCGACAAAATTCTGTGAGATTTTGAGCCTTTATAGACTGACACATGCACATCAATCTCATTGTCTTTTGTTTATGTATGACCTTCATAACAAGTACATCCTAACTTTGCTTTGATTTTCTATTCAAGACTACATGTTTATCACATGCGTTAATATGGAAATGATATAGGCATTTTTTATTTCATAAGCTACAAAAGTCAAACAACCTACCTATTGATATGATTTTTTCTTTTAATAAGGCTCGTTGAGCTTTATTTGCCTTTTCTTTTTGTGTTAACAACATTATATTCCTTAAACCTAACTAGATGTCCTACCCAAGCTATAAAGCTAGTGGAGCATTATGATTATTGTTGTTTATGGATGCACAAAAGTATAAGTGTAAGGGTGTGCCTATATTTAGGTTAGTTGTAATTGTCAAAATGTCATTTTAAGTCTTGTCAATGAATTCCAATGTTAATATAGCTTTTTGCAATCTTTTATAAAAAAGACATAAAAAGAGAAAAAAGAAGAAAATATATATGTTTAAATAAAAGTATCACAGTGGAAATGCAATTGTTTTGTAAAGTTATTCATGATTAGTTTCTTTTCATAAAGTTGTATGGATTGGGTGATTTAAGTATGATGCATATAAGGTAGATGTTGTTTTGAAAGATCACCGCTTATGGTTATAATGTGTTGTTTGTCATTGACTGTATGATTGATTCCTTATGCTTCATGAGGGTTGTGGTGTGAGAGCTTAAATCTGAGCTGTGAAAAACATAGCTTTTGCATTCATCATAACTGATGGTATCTAGTTTTGAGTGAATATTAGTTTTTGTGCTTGATGTTACAATGAATGTTTTTATTGCCTCGCTAGTTTTGATGAAGTTTGTGTTATATTACCCAAATATTTCTCACCTTTACCTTTTTTGACATTACAATCTTAGAAAAGTCCTTTGATTCATGATTATGTATGTGAATCTTAACGGTGGAGAAATGAAATGATATGCATAATTGTGGAATGTCTTGATCATAAATAGTGTTTGAGTGTATCTATAAATTTATCATATTTAAATACATTTTGTCAAAGTCTATCCTTAGATTGTTCAGTTTCTGAAGGGAATGACTGTTGATTGGTTATGAGTAGAGGCATTGAATGTTAAGTTATTGACATAGTTTATAACCATCTATTATTAGAAAATATGAAAAATGAGTCAGTATTTTAGTTTGTGACTTTGATTTTGTTGTTTTACGTGCTTAATCGATTATACATTTACTCTTTAACACTTCGTGATTGATGCTATGAAATGTTTAAGGATCTCACTTTGGTTTATATTTGGTTTTGTGTACAACTTGAAAGTTCATAATCTAAAACGAGTTAAAAACACACTCGTTTAGTCATTCTCTTGATTTCAAACTCATTTGCTTTTGTGAAATAAAAAGGAGATGGATTAAAGTGAAGATGGGAGAATAAAATATAGGAAATGAAGAATTTACCATGTAGTGCAAGATGCACTACCGTGCAATGCAGAATTCTTGGTTTGCACAACCGTCCATCTTTTCGAAATGAGCATTTTATTGATGATGCACGGCTGGATACACAGTCGTGCTCCCAACCGTGCATATGCCCAGAAACCTAATTTTTGCTATAAATTGACATTTTGAGCGACCAAAAGGGAAGAATCGTTTTCGAAGCATGAGAAAGGGCAAAAACCTTACGTCTTTGGGATCTATTGAGGCGTAATCTTCCTTCTTCCAATTCGAAGGTGAAATCAATGTCGATGATCATTTTTGAACATATTATCATTTTGTATTGTTGAATATTTCTCTCTCTGGGGATTGTTTATGTTATTCTTGTTTATTAATTTGGGTATTTATGTAAGGATGATCTGAATCTTCTGTTAGATTGTTTCTACATAAATCCGTTGCCATAATCTCAAATACAATATGTAATAGTTGTGTTTTGGATTCATTTGTAGCAACAAATGGTGTTGAATCATTAGAGGTAACGTTATATAGGTTAAATGACCTAAGTTTATGTAGTTATTGCCTAGATTGATTTGTTTTCTTTATTTGTAATACCACTATTTGAGTAAATATAGAGAGCATGTTCTAAGTTGTTCGACAGCTAGGATTAGTTAAAAGAGCTTATTTTGATTAAACGCGATATAAGAAAAAATCGGAGTTAACTAAGTTTATTTTTAATCTATGATTAATAGTTTATAAGAACGCTATGAAAACAATAATGCAATGAAGTATGATTATTTATGTATAAGCTGAGATTGAACCATAGTCGTAAAGAGGATTTGTAGATAAGAATTACTCATGGTCTGAATAGTTTAGTCATGAAGGAAGTATTGTGACATATTATTCACTTAAAAAAAATAATCTCAAATCCTTTTTTATTGTTAAACTACTTCACCATACTAAGCTTTCTTATATTTTGTATAATTGTTACAAATCACGAAACAGAACTCTATTAAGATACAAGCTGACTAGTAATTCAACAGACGTATGCATCGGACGGATAATATTCAAGTGATGTGAAGCAAGTTCAAATTTGTTGAACAAAAGATTTGAAATTACAAACTTATTTCAAATATGGAGTCTCCTATTTTACTTAGGACTAGTAACGTGACTAACAATTAGTTGTAATATTAAATTTTTACTATCGTACGTCCTTTGCCGGACTGGCCTGGTCATTCATCTTCGAGCTCACTTGTTGGTATCTATGGACTTGACATAATAACTCTATCTTTGAGCCCAACTTTCTTCGGCCGACGTCCTCCACTCATATTATCCTAATTTTGACTTGGCAACACCGTGCTTATTTAGGACCTCCACCCCGTAAAGGACGACCCGTAGAGGACATGGCCGAGATATGTTTCTCGAGATTTATGTTATAATCGTTTTGTTTTCTTTTCCTTGTAATTAAAATAAATAAATAAATAAAATAAAATAAAATTTTACTATCGTAAATTATCAATGCCCTCTAATTAGTTGCCGCATTACTTTTTTCAAACAGACCCAGCCCCTGTTAAAATGTTTCATGCATTAGTAACAATACAGCTGTGAACAATAAGTCATGATTTTCTCCAATTGGTTTCTTCTACAACATGACATGAAACTTTAATTAGAACGTTAGTAAGCAAATTATTACTAAAAATAGATTGTTCCCAACTAAATAAAACAAAAAGAATGACAAATATTTCCTAAAAAAATTGAAGCTGCAGAAGAAGTCACACGTTCACGGGCTTGCAAAGGAACATAAGCGACGACGGCGAGGCGTCGCCGTTTCCGAGCCTCCCAAGTCTCTCATAATAATCGACACAGAACAAAGAAAGCGAGAGCTGCAACTCATCCCGGGTCCAGGCTCTCCTAATTCGGCCCGAGTCCCCGACTCGCCGGCATCCACCCCCGCCGCCGAGTCGACTCAACACGGGACGCACGCACACCATGTAGAGCCGCTTGTACCCACCGAGAGCGACCACCACGGGGCGGACTCCGGACGAAGGAGGAGGGGTGACTTGACGGAAGCAGAGCTCTTCCCATAGAGAGTCGTTGCGAGCAATGGTGCACCAGAGTCGACAGACGCAGGCGGCGGTGCATAGTGACCTGCCGTCGAGTCTTTTGAGAATCTCGATGAGAAGGTCGACGTGGTCGTTTATGCAGAACTTGGGTTTCTTTTCTTTGTCTTGTAAGAAGCCCATGTCCGGCGAGTTGATTGTAAAGCCCTAATGCCAGTTGTTGGGAGAGAGAGAGTTTGGGAGAGGGCAGGAGGTATGTGAGTGTACCTATTTAGCGTAGATATAGCAGTGGATGAAAGAAGGCTAACGTAAAGTTCACGGGAGTTGACCTGAGAGAGAGAAAGAGTTTGGTGGGAAAGTGTGTGCGGGTATCGGAAGAAGATAAGAAAGGGCCAAAGAGAAAATGTCGAAAGAAACTGGAAATTTATTTGAACAGTTCATTGTACTGTATAGATATGAGATGCAATAGGTAGATTTGTGAGGGTTTAGATGTATAAAGACGATTTGTTGTTACGTCGTTTTTGTTGTTTTTGTTTCTGTTTGTTTTGCATCTTCGAAGACTAAAACTATTATTTTACCGTGTTGGATGCCGCTGTGAAATAAATATTCATCACTCACTTGCAGTGTCTTGTCTTCCTTTGGAAGGAGAGATGCTACTTAACCGTTTACTAAGAGGGAGAGCCTTGTCTTTATCTTAGGGTTCATCAATTTCCCCACTATGTATAACAACAAACTTATGGAAGTAATTCATAGCCGTTACCATGCTTTGTTTTGATTATCAAGGTTTTAGTCCATCCCTTTCTTCAAAGAGTTGTTGGATCAGATGGTCTAATTTTCTTTAGAACTTCGTAGATGGTTTATAGAGATAAAAGATCATCTGTCTAATATTACTCTGTCTCATAAAATTTCAACCATTTATTTTGTGAGATCCACACGAGACTTATACAGGACCTACATAAATAAATGATTGAGATTTATTAGACACACCATAATATTAGACAGAAGATCTAAACTCGTTTATAAACCTAATTATTGTCAAACTCTTCCGATTTGAAGGTCATAAATATTGCACGGTGAAGTAGAATCCCGTTTTCACCAAACTTTATATTTGGTTGTCTTATGGGGGTTGGATTTTGGCCCAGAAAGGAAACCCCCAAGTGGTTTGAGACAGAAAGCACATATAATAATGCGACTTGGACAAAGGGTTGAAATTGACATCAGGTTTATAAAGGCATTGTTGAAAGTGGGGGTGACTGCTTACCCCACCTACAATTTTTCTCATAAGATTCATGGAAAGTTGTTTTGTATTGAGTTGGACTTGTTCCTTGGACATATTAGACCCAGCGCTGCTCCCTATTCCTGCCTCATGGCAACTCGATAATTGCAAAGTTACAAGCACAAACATGTAAACTGAGCAAAGATTTTTACAGTTTACACTCATCCACTTGACTGCTTTCTTCTTGTATTTAGTGCTTGTGAACTATGTAACAGGTGATAATAAGTCAACATTTACGAATACTAATCTTTTTGCTATTTCTTGGAAGCCAACACAATACAGTCATGTAAATGATCATTTTCTGAATGTTTTCAAATCAGTATCCTGATTCTTTAAAACAGTTCTGCTATATCTTTTTTAACCTGTGTTATACTTGAGATTAAACCATACAAATCAAGTTTGTTAATCGATGATATTAAGACATTTATTTTTCTTTTGAACAACAACATAACATTTAGTAAAAATTTCGTTAACACATTGGGTCTAAAAAGTTCAACAATACGCAATCTTACTCTTAACTTTTTAACTATGTTATATTTGAGATTAAAGAAAACTTATCAAATATGTTAATTGATAAAATTAAGATGTTTATTTCTCTTTGAACGACAACAATAACATTTAGTAAAAATCCTGTTGAGATTTGAAATTTAGAAAGGTCTAATAGTACATAATTTTATCTCTAATTAGTAGAAAACGTTTATTTTTTGAACTATTTTAAAATTCAAGATGTATAGTCAATAAAAAATTTCCATCATACTTAATTATATTCCTCTGTTTATTTAGAACTTTTTA
Organism: Erythroxylum novogranatense; assembly: GCA_029891385.1. Lineage (NCBI taxonomy): Eukaryota > Viridiplantae > Streptophyta > Magnoliopsida > Malpighiales > Erythroxylaceae > Erythroxylum > Erythroxylum novogranatense. Next base: position 22,273,074 of record CM057235.1, read on the forward strand.
TTACTAAATTTTATTGTCAAATATATTGTGTTTACTTTGCTATATGAAGAGTTAAAGAGGACAAATTTTTTAAGATTTTTATAACAAAACAAAGAAAACAAGGAGAAAAGATGCAACCAGAACAGGACCAGAAAATACAAACAATGTAATTACAGCCAGAGGGCCTAAATCGGAGCAATATATGACACCTTGTACTAACTGCTCTCTTAGCTTCAAGTGGGCGATCATGGAATCTAGTATTGAATTCCTTGTTGCGTGGGGTGCTTTTAGGAGGAAAATTCTAACTAATCCCCAAGAAAGTGATTATAACATGTATACCAAAGCGTATGGTTTTTAACTAAATAAGTTAGCGTGAGTGATTCAGCATTTTCATCCCTTAATTAAAGGTCTCGAGTTCGAGTTTTGAGAACGAAAAACTTTATTTGACCAGCACTTTATTCTTTACGGAGTGACCCAGTACAAGCAGAGATTAGTCTGAAAATAGATAATTTAAATACGCTTTTTCATAATTGGGACAATCCTAAAATACCTCGTGGGCTACCTTAAAAAAAAAAAAAAGCATACGGTTTTCCATTTACTAACAAAATTATATTTTAAAATCTTTTTACCTGCTGCGACTCACGACACGAGCTTTCGTTTCATTATCTAGTAAGTATCAATAGGACCGGTAATGCTTTGGTTCACAAGGCTTGCATGACAAGGTGACCGAAAGTGAGGAGATCACAAAAAATTATATGTCAAATTAAATAATTTTATTAATTTATCACATTTACATATTATTAGCTATATTAAATATTTTAACTAATGACAATTTATTCTAGTTATTTATATATTTATATATATTATAATTTAATAAAATAATAATATTTATTAGATAAATATAATAATAAATTAATTCTTTCATTAAATTTTTATTTATTATGAGGATCCTTAGTATTGTCATTAATATTGTTATAATTATTTTGTTTATGATTATTAAAGTTTGTATGATTCTTATTATTCTTATTATTTTCTATTATTATTAGTATCATTTTATTTTTTGTATTTTTACTATTATTTGTATCTATTAGTTATTTTATTTGATTCATTTTTCCTATTATTAATATTATTGTTTATTTATTTTATTTTTCTTCATTCATGTGGGTCATTTGGAAACAATCTTTCTACTAGTTAAGGATAAGGCTACGTCTACTAGACTTTTTCGATCTTACGTCTTAGTGAAAATTTTCTTGGATATTGTTGATGTTTTTATATAATGGTACTAATAACTAAGAAGATTAATTTCTCATTTAATTTAATTATTTTTAATATTAAGAAGAGAAGTTATAAAATTGTTATTTTTGTGATTTAAAATAGAATTTATAAAATTTTTATTTTTTGTGATTTAAAATATTTAGATATCATTACTTATATAAAATTACAATTACACTTAATATATAATATTTACTTTATTTATATTTATTATAGTGACTAATAATTAAGATATTTGTTAATTTAAGATGAAATAAATTAAGACTTTTATTTAGTATATAATGTCAATAGTAAGTAAGATTATCAATTCCTTATTTTTATTCATAACATATGTTATAAATAATCAACAATTAATTTAATTTATCTTCACTTAATAAAATTGAAAATATCTACTATAAATATATTACTAAAAGTAATATTAAGGCTAACTGGCCAATGAGATGGACAAAAAACTCAGTACTATCATTAGGTCTAGTAGACAATATGACTAGAAAAATTAATTGACATTAGTATTGAGTCTGATAGAAAAGTACTCTAGTGACTAATGTGACCAAAATTAAACAATATTATCAATAAAACTAATGAATCAATTTTATTAAAATATAAATATGAATTACTTATAAAATATGATAAATTTATCATCTTATTTATTAGTATTATTGCATAATAAATTATAATTTTATTTTCATATGAAACTAATAAATATATTATTATTTATTATTATAGTTAAAGACATGAGATCTCTTGTGATTTAATTTACTTTAAAATTTTTAGAGTTCATCTGCAACATCGCATGTTTGAAGCTAAACCCCATAATTGTAAACTGAGCGTACCTAGAGTAATTAGAGTGTATTGCATACTCATACATCATTATATTTTCGCACACACGTTAATATTTATTGTTAGCATATTTAAAATAATTATTCATGCATTTATTGACATTTTTGAGTATATTTGACTGAATAATGTGATTTAAAATGTGAATTGTGACATATTAGTATTAAAGATTTATTTTGAGACTGTTAGTATTATTTCAAAAATTTTGGTGAATTTTAAGAATTTCTGAAATTTGAGATATCTTGGACTAGGAAATAAAACCAGTTAAATTGTGATAAATGGCTCATGTGAACAGTGACACGTGAAGGACATGCAAAGACTACACATATTATTATGTTTTGGTTAGGAAGAGACTACTGTAGCTTCTGGTCTTCACTGAACCGACAATCTTTTCCCTGTTATTCAACACCAAATAGCTTTTTGTGTGGAAATTGATTCACCCTTACTGCTGGAATTGTTGTTGATTTAAGTAAGTGAAATTGATGATGTTATACTGTTGTTGATTTTGCATATGAATTTATCATGAGTAATTAGAGAAGTACAATTTTGGTGGTAATGTATCAAATGAATGATGTGGGAAATATGGATATGTTGTTTTTGCATATTTGAGGAACACTATATCATAAGGTAGCGTTGAAGGGAGTTTTGAGCTAGAAGAATCATTGAATCCGTGTTTAGGAAGACTGCAGAAATTCAAGAAAAAAAAACGAAGAACGTATACTTTGTTTTTGCTGTACATGCGTGAATATATGGGTGATTTTACTGCTCATGCATGAATTTGTGGAAATGAATTTAAATGAGTTAATGATATGAAATGAAGATTTGGTGAGGTCGTGATATAGAGTTGATGAATTAATAAGTTATTATAATGAAATGAAAGAGTTGAAAAATGGAAAAAAAATGTACCAGATGAATGTAGAAAGTAAAACAAAATATAGAAACTGGAATTTGCAAGTATAAGAATAAGATTTTTATGTTTAAATGTGAATTTTGGATTTTTGAATTGTTGTGTGTTGTTGAGTTGAAATGAAGTTAATAGAATTGGTTTAAGTGTTTTAAATGTAATTGATGAAGAAGATTAAAGAGAGATTAAAGATCTGGAAAATTGCAGTAGAGAGGGGAAGTTTTGGATTTTTGATATTTGGATGGTAAACTTGAATTTAATTTTGTTTAGAGTTTGTATTGGGTGTAGAAATGTATAATAGATGATTTAGAAGTGATTAAGTTAGAAAAAAAATGGAAGAAGAAGAAGTTGTTCAACACCGTGAAGAAGATCTGCAAGTTGAGATCATGCATTTATGAAGGTCACGAGTTACGACCGTGTTTAAGCACGATCGCGACTTCGTAAGCGTTTGGTGATCTCTGATCGCAACTTTCAATTACTTTTCTGAAAGTTATTTTCTGAACATCCTTTGATATTTTTGTTATAAATTTTGCTCCTGATATCCAAATGACATGAGACTTGAACCAATGGATTTCTAACACATTTTTCTACCTCTCCATAAAAATTGGTAGCATTATGAATTTATTTGAAAAAGATTTAATGAATGAAAGTATGAGAATCTATTGGAATTTTATGAACTGGAATGTTTTACTAAACATACTTCGATATTTTTATTAAATCTTGACTGGTAGAGTTTTAAATGAGATGATTCTTGATTGAAATGAACCTAGAGACATAAAGCTATGATTGTCCTAAAGAATTCTAAAATCTGTTCTGAAGTTGAAGTAAGAGTTCTGTTATAGTTTAAAAATAGACTGACATATTTGGAGTATAACTTCTTGTATACAAGCTTAAATTGAATGATTTTAGTGTCATTAGAAACCTAAGACACAGAGGAACAATTATTTGGAAGGAAGTGTTGTTTAAATCCTTCATTTTTTGGATCTTATTGATCATATATAGTTGACCATAACTTGTAATTTAATCAAACTAGCATTTTTTTTCATCATTTCACTTGAGTTATAGTTAAAGTGACGTCTTAGTGATACCATCTATAGTTGTGGTTTTAAATGTGATTATAGGTCCCTTTTTAATTATCTCTCACAACTTTATAGCTTCTGTCATTAGAAATAACCTCAAACATATTTTCTAATACAAGTAGTCATACTATAGAGGTAAGGATACCTCTATGTATGGCATGATAGTTTATTTCATATTATTAGATATATACTCATTTATTTCTAAAAAGGACATAAGTCGGGAGATAAATTTTGTGACTCCAATTAATTTTTTATTATAGGCAATTTATCGGACACTTTATAAGTTATTCAGTGAGCAACTTATAAACTTATGAAAATAAGATAAACTTTATGATATTAAAACAAGTTAACAATCAAGATACTAAAAGATATACTATGGTATATGGCATTGTTAAATAAAAAGTAATGGCACAAGCATTATCTAAATATTTGGTCTTTAAACAAGTAGCTTTACAGTTCACTTATTTAGCCTATATACCTCATATAACCTTTTTCTATTTCAATTCATATGATAATATGAATAAAAGCCCATAATATATCAATATTTAGTATTAATTAAATATAAGATATAACTAATTAGTTATACATACAATCAATCGAGTGAGAGAATATGTAAGTAAATAAAAAAGTATGGGAAAGTAATTTATAATGTTTTTATCCTTCTTAACTTGCATCCACTCTTTATGCTCAATAATTTTCAATCAACTAATTCTCTTCTTTGGTGATTGAAGAAAACTTATATAACCATCCTCTTTCTATTGCAAGAAAAAACCTTACAATTGTTAAGGTGTTTTAGAATTCTTTCTAAACACATCTAAACTTTAACACTTCCATAACTCTTAAAAGTTTACACAAACCTAACAAGCATAACATCTTGTAGGAGCCATAATAGTTTCAATCGATTTTACTTATAAAACTTTGATTAATTTGTATCTCTTGTTTCTACTTGTTTATTTTATGTACTATAGATTTAAAAGGCTCTTTATAGTGATCTTTTTCATCAAACAAGATTTTTTGTAAAGTTAAAGAAAAAATTAATCACTACGAAATGCATAATATGAGCTATAGGGGAGTTATTCCCAATCAAAAGCAATCAAGTTAAAAGCTAAGATTACAATTAAGGATTATAAGCCACATATAATATTACATAAAAAAAGAGTTAGCTATTTGATCCTCTAGGAATTGGCTAGGTGATTGCTACAATCATTGACCATAATGGAAGAAATAAGCTAATCCTTATCCTTAATTCCATAAACTCAGTCACCTCATTTTTATTCCTCACTTTATTTGTGAATCTTCTATAGTTTCTTTCCCTCCATATATCCTTTACACAAGCACCTAAGGATATTAGATAAACTGTCTTATTATCTTTAGGCATATTTGATTGATTTTATGACCATTGCAAGATATCTTGGTAAGAGATCACTTGAGAGTTCCTATAGAAATTACTAAAGTGCCTCTCAGCTTCCTTAAGGAGGTCCATCTAGTAATTAATAGTTCTACCATCTGAGTAAGGATAGAACAAACTCTATTAGCATTTCTTTTAGCAACTATAGAATTAAAGAATAAGTTTGAACACCTATCTCATTTTTTATCTAGTTCACTCTAGCCTTTTACTCTAACAAACTATAGTGAACTTTAATAGCTTACAATAGTCTTTTAATAAAAGGTTTTCAAAGTTTAAGAGAGTTGAATTAGCTAAATTTATGGAGAGTAAAGCTTGATTTGGTACCAACTTATATTTAGCTTTAGAGATAGTTTACAAAGTACTAGTATGTCTTTGCGCATTAAGCTTTTTTAAATCATTCTTAATATACTTCAACTTCTGTACACACTTGAATAGTAAAGTACTAGTTATAAATACTTATATACCTCTTATTAAAGGCTCTTAGAAGCAATCATCATTTGCTTAGGAATTGTTGAACATGAAAGGAAGCATTGTTCTCAAATTTTGAAAGATATCCTCATTCTTGTTTGAAAAGTGGTCAAAGAAGAGAGGCTTTGTGAAAGAAGCCTTGCTCTCATGGAATTAAGCCAAACAATATTGGTTTTACCAAGGCCCTATCAAACTTTTTCCTCAAAATATCATTTAGAAGAATGCTTATTACATTATGTGAAAGTTTAGCCTTGAGATAAAACATCAATAACTCCCAAGATCTCTATATTATTCATGACTTTTTTTAAAAAAATTTCTCAAGATAAAATGACTCTTAACCTCAGTTTTGTATAATGTGGATTGAAGTCTCTATAAACCAACTATGGATTAGAGACTCTCCTTTAAAATATCAACAGGCTATCACTTAACTCTTTCTTTTGAAATGTTAGATTAGATCCATAAACCGTAGAAGAGAAAATCTCCATATTCTCCTAGATGAAGTGCCATTTCATATGTATAACTTGCACCTTAGATTCAACAATTTCAATATCCACAAAATTAGGATTGTAACTAATCATTATTCTAATATAAGAATTAGCTTAACAACTGGAGATGAATCTCCATTTAGCTCCTAGCTTTTTTAGTTTATTAATATTCTCCAACATGAGTTTAGTTTCCAAAAAAGCAAAAACCTATGGATTCTCGTTATAGAAAAATCCCTCAAAGGAAAAAAGCTTATTAAGGCTTTTTAAACCTCTAGCATTCCATGACATTAAAGTCATTTAGCGAAGGTTTTATCTCTTGATCTTTTACCTTTACCTTTCCTATTATATTTCCTCCTTTTAACACTTTGAAATTGATCCTCAAGTAATTGATCTCCACTAGCTTCTTGCATTAATGGAAAGGAGAGGGTAGTTTCCTTTTATTGTTGATCCACTTCCTAACTAGATGTTATTAGTACCACTTTCTTCTTTTTTGTAACAAAATATTACTATTTATATTTGATTCTTATATGGTTTAGTTGACATTTCCATTTAGTCGATTGCATGCCTCGACACCTTAAAAATTCTCCTTATGATTTAGTCAACTGATCATAATGAAAGCTGCTGCTTCAACCTGGCCAAAGAGAATAACTCAAGCAAAATTGTCCTATCCTAGGATTTGTTCAATCCAGAGATACTTTTTTGTCACTTTAATGCCTTGGTAACTTTCTACTTAAAATATTAGAGCAGCGATTGAAAGGATTCAAATAAATTCTTCAAGGCTTGAAACATATTATAAACATCCTTAATCATGAATCTTTCATCTTAAATAATCATATTCAATTTATGTTCATTCATCAAATGCATGGAACAATAACTTCAAAGCTTCAAGCATCAACATCCTATCTTTAACGCACCTTGTATTTCATCATTATTCTTAATGTCATCTAGTACAAAATTAAATAAACTTTCTTAGTAATTAAATGTTTTTTGTTATCATTAAAATCTTGATTTCACTTAGTTCAACACCTTTATTTTTTAGTTCTACATTGAAATCAACCAAATAGTTCCAGTACCACTTATTTAGCTTTAATATTTGTTTAATCTTAGTGATTGTCACTTGCTCCCTAAATTTCATATTCTGAGTACTAATCAGTTTTCTCTATAATTGGTGTGTTAGTTTTAACATAAGTTATTATTTTAAAAACATTGATTGGTTTTAATATCAATCATCAGTGACTTGTACATATCAGTCTATGCCAACATATGTTTTAAGTTTTGATCTTGCATCAACTTGTGATGTCATTAATTTTCAATTATGTCATTTTTTTTATTCTCATTATAAAAAAGTTGACAAATTACATTTTCTAAAATCCATATAAAATTTGTTGATAATTAATTTTGTTTAATTCATTGTGTTTACTTTTATTATGTAACTTGTAGGAATTGTGTAGTAAATTGGGTTCCAAATGGATTCTAACTACACCTAGATCATGACATGCATTTTAGGCAGATTGTAAGAAATTTTATTTTTCCTTTAAAAATTTTAAAAATCAAGTTTTTAATCAATTAGTGCGATCAATATTTATTCAACTCCATTAATATATGAAATTAGGTTTAGCATCATATGAATATTATTAGCCTACAATTTGCAACATATTTTCATTTAATTAGTGCTAAATTATTTATTTGTTCACATTATTTTAATTTGTGATAAATTTTATTTAATATCAATTTTCATGTTTAATTCCATTTTAGTTGGTGATTAATTTTTTAATTGCATTATTACTATGTTTAGTTCTAGGGAGAGCTTTGGAGTAACTGGTAAAAGTTGCTCCTTTTTTTGGAAGAAAAAAAGTTGCTTCTTTGTGATCATAAGTTCACAAGTTCATATTATTGAGCTAAAATGGAAAAATCAACTAAAATGGAGGGCTACAAATATTAGAAGACTTATATGGAAAAAAGGAAAGAAATTAATGGTTTTTTTAATTAAAAAAAGATAAAATGTAAATAAGAAGGGAGAAGTTTCAATTTACATACCTTGAAACTCTTATAATCTCATAAATCCGTGTACTCCTTGGTACCTATAGTTGTTGGTGTTATGATTGACCTATTATAATGTTATAGAAGCTTGACTTTAAAAAATAAAGCCTAATGTTTCATTAGATAAAGCCTTGGGGCTTCATTTAACATTTAGGCTTATTTTTTAGATCAGGTCCAAGAGTCGGACATACATCTGTTTGGAATATGTAGCCCATTATAGATTCTCTAGATAAGCATTTAGACAGACCCATTTAGTTTTTAAGTGCAAATTAAGTCCTATTTTTTTATAAGAGCCTACACTTTGGGAGAGTATAGATTCATTTGTTTTAGAAACAAAGTTAACTTTAGCCTATATTCTTTTATTATCTGTGTCTCTCTTACTATGTGATAATGTGATCCAATTAAGTAGAGAATAAATTTAATTAACATGGGATTTTAAAAAAATATTGGTACAAAACAAATCTATTTGGAAAAAAGGTTAAAGCATATTTTTCAAAAGTTATATCTAAATAATCAAACAAATGAATAAAAATATTTACGTTAGTTTTTGGCTTAAGATTCATCGAATTCTTTATTGCTAAAAATTTAGTTCTTTTTCAGCCTTACGACCATGTTTCTTTTTTCTTCTTCATTGAAACTTTCCTTGCAAGTATATCGACCCATTTTGAGCTTAGTAAGCTTTTTATCTTCTTGAAAGAAAGCAAGAGGAAGAGAAAATTAGTTCAGGGAGAATCTAGTGTAGAAAATAAATACAAATTAAGAAGATAAAAGAAAGAACCTGATCAAAAACCCTTCTCCATGCCCCTTGAGGAAGGCCATATCCAGCGATAGAGAGAATCGCACCAATAATCTTGACCTGAGAAAAGAAGAAAGTAATCAGTGAAGTGAATCACACGTTATTACAATGCTTATTATATGATGTATAAATGCACAAGAAGGGGGGGTTGAATTGTGTATTTCTCCTTTTTTGAAAAACCTTCAAAATCGTTTTGTCAAAAGAAAAACTTGTTCTTTTCACAAGAACTACTGTAAATCAAAGTTAATTGTATTCTTCAAAAACTTGTTTGAAAACTAAGTAAAATTGAAACTTTGAATCGATAAGAGAGATAATGATAGAGAAGAGTTGACACAGTAATTTTTATACTGGTTCACCCTAAACCATAGGCTACGTCCAGTCCTCAGATGTCTTTCTGAGATTTCACTATCTCTCAACAACTTTACAAGTATTCTTTCTTTCTGAGCCTCTTCAGGTCTCTTTACAGTCAGTATTCTTTTACTCTTAGCCTCTGCAGGCTATCTGTACTACTTTCTTATAGAAAGATGTTTCGAGCTTCGTTACAGTAAGATAGCTCTAGCTATTTGCACAATAAACTCTCAAGTAAGCTTTTGTAATGTTCAAGTGTGTGTGTAACGTCGTCGTATGTCGTAACTTTGCAATCTTCAACTTCGACTCATATTTATAGCCTTCGTCTACAACTGCTTCTTGAATCTTGCTTCTTGAATCTTGAAAGAAATGGTTATTCAGTTGAGTTCTGTAACTAACTCAAACTGATTCTTGATTCAGACGTGATTTGCTTCCGTCTACTTTTCATCATCTGCTTTTGCTTCCGTCTTCTTTTCAATCTCCGTCTGCTTTTCAATCTTCCGTCTGTTTTTTAATCTCCGTCTGCTTTTCAATCTTCCGTCTGCTTTTCTTCTATTGTCTGCTTTTTATTCTCCGTCTGTTTTTCATTCTCCGTCTGTTTTTCTTCTTTCGTCTGCTTTTGCTTCCGTCTGCTTTTGGCTTTTGTTTGCTTTCGGCTTCCGTCTGCTTTTCAATCTCCGTCTGCTTTTCAATCTTCCGTCTGCTTTTCAATCTTCCATTATTTGTTCTTCATCAAAATCATTAATGTAAAGTCATTTTGACTTAAAAATCTCTCCCTTTTTTATGATAACAAATAATTACATATGTTCATAATGTCTTCGTCTGACTTCTTCATTTTCTGCTTACTCTTCCTCCCCTATCTTTTTCTTTCTTCTTCAAAAATTCATCTCCTTCATTCACCCCTTTTGATTTCTTCTTTCCATTCTCCCCTTATTTGTTATAAATAAAAAATGATTAGGGCCGATGATGCTTCAACAATTCTTTCACCATCTCCTTCAACTCCTTGACTTCTCTTCGTAGGTGCATTACCTCTGCTTGCAAGTCAAAAGGTAAGGTGGGTTGATCATCATCCTCCGGGTGTTCTACAAAAGCAATTATAGTCACATATGCGTCTGAAGATGGAATATAGTCTTCAACAATCTCCAAAGTAGGTGGTTGAACCGATAGGTTGGGCTCAGGAAGGTCTAAGTCATAAGGAGCAGGTAGCATTAATACTTGTCTTCCACGCAAGGGTAGAGCTTCTTCTTCAATTGACATTGTATTAGATAGTGGCCTAATACGCACTACTGTCTGCACAAGGGATTCAGTAAACGTCCCTTTAGTCAACTTTCCTCCCACTGGACAATGTTCATCCTTCTCTGTAGAACTGCTACTAGCTCTTGTAATCGACTTCTCTGAAGTGCATGCTTCATCTATTCTTCGCACTTCTTCTTCAATCTGATCTGCGAACAGATCATCAATTACCTCTTCTAGGTATAACTTCTTCTTCCCTTTATTCACATCCATGGGATATCTTGGTTGAAGGTCTGGTACAACCCTTATCACCGTTTCCTCTGTAATTGGGTAAATAGTGTGCGGTTGACTGGTCATCTTTGTAAGGTATGGCTTTGTGGTAGCATACCTTAAGGTTCATAAAAATTCCTTTCATCTTCATTCAACAGATGCCATGTCTCACTATTTAATGGAATAGGTAGTAAGTGTGCCTTCACTAACCTCCTCGGTGTATCCCTGATGATTATTGAAGTACTCCTTGTAGTCACAGGCTCAACTACTTCAATAAATCTGACTTCCAATTCATCTTTCCTCAGAAATTCAGAATAGTTGTATGGAACCAGACTGAGTTCTTCAGATTCCTCCTGTTGAACCTGTACTAAACTAAGTTCTGTTGCTTCTTCATGATGAACCTCAGTAGGAATAACATTTACCAGACTTAGTTCTTTTGTTGTCTCTTGTGGAATAGTAATAAGAGTATTCTGCTTCTGACTAACTTCTACTGATTTCTCTAGTGGAACAACAGTAGGAGTAGCTTTCTCCTAACTTGGTTTCTAAGCAATTGAAGTAGTCGTTTTCTGACTAACTTCCCTAGCAGTAGTAACACTCTTCTTCTGACTAACTACCTTAGTCTTCTTCACTGCCTCAGTCAGTCTTGGAGTTTTCTGAGGTTGAGGTCTCTGCCTCTCAGACTCCAATGTTCTTTTCCTCTCAGTCTCCTTGGCCTGTTTGGCTGAATCTTCACTCAAGATCGAGACTAGAGATCTCGTAGCCTTCGGTGTGCGAATCTCAAAGACTTATGCCTGAGTAAGTTCTCTGGCTCTCCTTTCTTCTTTCTGTCTCAAGGTTCAAATCCTGGGTGATCTGTTCGCCTTCTTTGGAATATCACTCAGAAGCTTCTCCCCTTTTCTCTTCAAGACACTTTCGTCTACACTCCGAACTTGGCTACTTTCTTTTTGAGAAATCATCTTTTCCGTCAAAACTTCTTCAGATGATTTTCTTCTTTCAATCATGGGCATTCTTGTACTAACTTAAGATTTAGAACTTTTTGTGGGAGACCTCTTCTGTATCCGCTCCCCCTCAGTTCTAGCTTTATTCTTAGAATCTGCTTCTGCTCTGTCCAGATTCTTCAAGCCCATTTTTCTTATAGTACCTGAGTCGATAACACTTTTAATAGGCACCATTCGTCTGATTCCCCTGTCAAGACGGACTCCAAACTCCCTGAAAATCCTTGTTAACAACATTCGGTACAGGTAACTATTAGTATCCTTCATCCCCTTAACCATATACTGAAAAATAAAAAATGGTAGGTCAACTGGTTGGCGATTCAGCAGGTAGAATAGGCATTGTTCATCCAGAGTAGTCACCAAATGCCTTGAACCCGCTCTCGGTAAGACGCGATTGAACAGAATCTCATGTAAGACCCTCGCCTTCGGCACTAGACTCGAGGTCTTCCTCTCCGTAGGGTAATTTTCTCCATACAATCGTCTACTCACTTCGTCTTCCTTTAAACTGACCTTTGCCATCCATCTGGCTTTGCTCATTAGCTTCTCTCCAACAGATGGACATCCAGTCACCTTCTCGATCAACTCAGTTGTTACAATAATAGACAGTCCGTCTACTATAAAAACAATAGCTTTGTCTACCATCTGCACATTCTTCCAAAACTTATATACTTCATTTTGATAAATATACTCCCGCACCTGGAAGAACTTCCTCCAACTGGCTTCTACAATCTTTGGTTCGATATCCATATCATTTCTCCTCAGAGATTCAAAATCTACATGCCTTCCGTAGATCATTGCTTGCTCCATTGATTCTGAATAGAAACTAAATTCGGTAATCTGTTCTTCAAAGGTAAGGTTGATTTCAGAGGTTTGAGAGAGCTGAAAAGTTTGTGGGTTAAGAGTATTGATTGAGCCCAAGTTTATCTTATTAATTGGCTACACTTTTACTGTTTTTAATGTACTTTTTGACTCTTAATTTGTGACTTTGTGCTTTAATTTTTCCCTTACAGTGAGTTTACAATTATGCAATTTTATAGTAAAATTTTCACAAATTAACATTAATTTCATCATAACTTTTCTAAGGACAATTGATACTGCCAAATTGTTGTTTGATGTTGCAGGGGACTAAGGGAGTCAAAAAGGTTGAAAAGAAGTCTTACGCCGTGACTAACACAGCAACACGTCGCGGCGAGGAACCAAGAAGTGCACGCCGTGGCGCCTAGAAATTATCTCATCGCGGCGAGACCAAGAGGAGCATGTCGCAACGTCGAATAATTATCTCGCCGCAGCGAGCGATCCAGAAGGAGCACGCCGCGGCGCCTACAAAATATGTCGCCGTGGCGAGGAGACTAATACCCAGACTTCAATTGGAAAGATCTCTCACTGTTCCGAACCGACCTGCATCCATCATTTAAAAACTTTGCTTTTTTTAGATCAAAGGACGAATATCTTCGGGGGACGTTTTAGAGGAGGAGAGACGACATTCCCTTCCATCACCATTTTCCATTTTCATCATCGTCAATCATCTCCATCATTTCCTAGACCACTGTCAGTATCTTCTACTACCATGGGAGACGTCCAATCTTCACCAGTTGTGAGAGAGTCCGGAGTCATGCGTAGCTAAACACCATTTCCTCTTGAAGATGTAGCATCAGCTTGAGTTCACTGGTTCTAAAAGGGAAGTTAATCTTGCATCGTCAAGTTTAATTACATTGTTGTAAATTCTTGAGTTAGGGTTTACTACTTGTAGTTAGATTAGCTTGGTTATAGTTTAATCAAGTGTTGAACGATGAATTGTGATATGGAATGCTAAATGTAGAACTTCGATGCTCAATATATGAAGTCTCATATATGTCTTTTGGTGATTGTGCTAACCCTCTTTATCTGTCTAGTTGTGTTTGATAATGAGATTGTGCTTGAACCAACTGACCAATTGCATTAGCTTGTCCATTTCACACACTAAGATGCATTTAACAAGGTTTTAGTTAACGGAGTTCGTTGATTAAAACCCTGGACTTAAAGAATCCCTTAAGTTTCTAAGGCTTTAGAGCACTTAATGGGATCTTGAGAAATGGAGTTCATTGATCAAGATCCTGGACTTGAGGAGAAGTCTTTAAGGTTGATATTTGAAAACTTAGTGAATTTCACTTCCCGAAAATTGTTTTGAACCATGATAGCCTAAGCTCATTTTCAAGAGGATTTATTATCATTTGCATGTTACTCAAATTTATAATTTCATTTAATTCCATAAAATCCAAAAATATACTTTTTACACTTTTTCCTTCAATTTAGTTAAATTTCTTTAGTTCTTTCAATGACCAAAACCCCCCATTTTATCAACTTTGATTGCAATTTTTGGTAATTAGGCTAGCTTAGACCTTTTTCACTTGGTTTCAATTAAGTAAGACGACCCGAGGTTGCATCCTGTATTGCAATCTTTGGAATTATTATTTTTGACAAGTTTCCAAGGATCGATCGTAAGGTCAAATCGACAAAGCCACGATCAAGTATTCAAAAGATTTCTGATTTGAGACTACTCGAAAGGTCTTATCAGACGTGTTCTAGAATCGGTGAGGTTCTCAAGGTTATGAGACTTTCCCCCCAAAATTTCCTTGTGAGAGAAGTTACCAGTTGTAACTCACTGTTTCTGACGCCGTTAACTTTGACTATCTTTTAACTTGGCTGTGAGATGTCAGATGGTTGGTCATTTAACATCACCATGTTGAGGTTCCGTCTGATTTCCTTAAACCGTTCTTCACTCAATGGTTTAGTGAAGATGTCCGCCCATTGAAACTTTGTCTCAATAAACTGTAGACTCACAACTTTTCTCTGAATGTAGTCTCTCAAGAAGTAATGTCTGACTTCGATATGTTTTACTCTCGAATGCTGTATAGGATTCTTCGATAAGTTGATGGCACTGGTGTTGTCACAGAAAATTGGGATCTCCTCTTCTTGAACTGAATAATCTTCTTGTTGGTATTTAATCCACAATGTTTGTGAACAACAGCTTGCAGCAGACATGTACTCGGCTTCTGCAGTTGATAAAGTGATTGAGCTTTGTCTCTTGCTCGACCAGGAAACTAGGTTTGAGCCAAGAAAGTGGCAGCCTCCACTCGTTCTCTTCCTTTCAACTCTATTTCCGACATAGTCCACATCGCAATATCCGATCAACTTGAAATCTTTACCTTGCTCAAACACTAAGCAAAGATCAATAGTATCTGCGAGATATCTCATAATTCTTTTAACATCTGTATAATGAGACTCTCTAGGATCGGCCTGAAACCTTGCACACAAGCATACACTGAACAGTATATCAGGTCTGCTTGCTGTAAGATAAAGCAAAGAATCGATCATCCCTCTATACAGGGTTTGATCCACCTTCTTACCAACTTTGTCTTTTGACAAAAGGTTCGAAGGATGCATCGGAGTTGCCATAGGCTTCACATTATTCATATCGAATTTAGACAACAGTTCTTTCACATATTTTTATTGATGGATAAAGATCTTCTCTTCGGTTTGCTTAACTTGCAACCCAAGAAAGAACTTCAACTCACCCATCATACTCATCTCAAACTCATTTTTCATTAGACTCTCAAAACTCATACATAAATTCTTTGACGTAGCACCAAAAATGATATCATCAACATAAATTTCCACTAAAATAAACTCATTCTCATAATTCTTTCTAAAGAGCGTCTTATCTATTTGACCTATACTAAAACCACTCTCAATAAGAAAGGTACTTAGAGGATCATACCAAGCTCTAGGAGCTTGCTTCAGGCCGTATAAAGCTTTATGAAGTCTATAGACATGATCTGGATACTTAATATCCTCGAAACTAGGAGGTTGCTTAACATACACCTCTTCATCTATAAAACCATTCAGAAATGTGCTTTTCACATCCATCTGAAAAAACTTTATATTATGACAAACCACATATGCCAGCAATATCCTAATTGCTTCAAGTCTTGCTACTGGAGCATATGTCTCATTGTAGTCTATTCCTTCTTGCTAATTATAGCCTTGTGCTACTAATCTAGCTTTATTCCGACTCACTCTCCCTGATTCGTCTAACTTATTCTTAAAAAACTATCTAGTTCCTATAATGGATTTCTTTAAGGGTTTAGGAACTAAAGACCAAACTTTATTCCTAGTAAATTGGTTCAGCTCCTCTTGCATGGCTAAAATCCAAGCTTCGTCCTGAAGAGCTTCCTCAATCTTCTTAGGCTCTATTTCAGAGATAAAAGCTACATTAGCTTCTCTTCTGAATTTGGACCTTGTTCTGACTCCTTCAGAGGTCTTTCCGATAAATAACTCTTCTGGATGAGAACTCTTATATCTCCATTATCTTTTTAATTCAATAGTTTTTAGAATATCCTCAACCTTGTCTAATTGAGTTCCTGATGATGAAGCTTCTATTATATCACCTAAGAGCTTTGAAGGGATTTCACTCTCCATGTCATCTCTTGAATCTTCCTGTTCTTCCTTTCAATAATTCCATTCTGCTGTGGAGTCCTAAGAGTAGAGAAATTGTAGAAAATTCCATTCTCCTCACAGAATATTCTAAACTTCTCATTCTCAAATTCTCCACCATGATCACTCCTGATACTGGCTGTAGACATTCCTTTTTCATTCTGTAACTTTCTGGAAAGGGTCCTAAAACACTTAAAAGACTCATCTTTGTGTGACAAAAATAATATCCAATAAAATCTAGTAAAGTCATCAATAATAACAAGTCCATATTTCTTTCCGCCAAGACTTATTGTCCTAGTTGGACCAAATAAATCCATATGTAACAACTCTAGAGGTCTAGAAGATGTTACGAAATTTTTAGAAGAAAATGATGTTTTGACTTGTTTCCCTTTCTGACAACATTCATGAAAGAAACCTTTGTCAAAACTTATTTTTGGTAAGCCTCTTACCAAATCATGCTTTAACAACTTTGAAATATGTTTAAAACTGATATGACCTAGCTTTTTATGCTAGATTAGTCTTTCTTCTTCAGTTGATAAAAAACATGAAACATTTGGATTTTGAAAATCTTCTAAATCAATTTTGTAAAGATTATTTCTTCTCTTGGCAGAAAAGAATATAGACTCATCTTTGTTTTTGACTTCACAAAGATTTTGATTGAACGTAACTTCAAAACCAGAATCACACAATTAACTGACACTAATCAAATTGTGTTTCAGACCATCAACAAGCAGCACATTATCAATGCATGCAAAGGAATCTTTACCTATTTTACCGATTCCAATTATCTTGCCCTGCTGGTTGTCTCCAAAAGTTACCGATCCTCCCTTCTTATACTGAAGATCTAGGAACATAGACCTTCTTCCCGTCATATGTCACGAGCATCCACTGTCTAAATACCAACGGTGCTTGTCGCATCTTCCAAGGAAGGATATCTGTAGGAGAAACTATTTTATTTTTTGGTACCCATATTTTCTTGGGTCCCCTTGGGTTAGTAATATGCACATAATGATTCATTTGATAAGTTTGTTGATGAACGTGTGTTTGGTGATACTTTTTTTTTTCTAGATGAAAGACTTTCTTCCATGATGAGATTTATTTCTTGTAAACCCTAATCCGATTTTATCACTCGGATGTCTACATTTTCCTAACATCTGATTCATTTTCCTTGTACTCTCAGTGAAGGTAGCTAAATCAGCAGAAAGATTCTTAATCCTAAGTTTTAGCTGATTGATCTCTTCAGATCTATCTCCAACTTTCTTTTTCTTATTCTCCTCTATTTGTTGTTTCAAACATATATTTTCTCTCTCTATTTCTTCTGTATGTTTAAGGTTTTCTACATACTTTTTCTTTAACAGTTTGTACTGTTTCAGAATAGCATAAGAATCTTCTAGTAGTTCCGAATATGCATTATGCAAGTCATCATATTTAGAAGTTACCTCCTCATCACTTTCTTCCTCGGCTACTAGGCAATGTTTGCATGTTCTGATGTCTCGGAGCTTGTATCTGATTCAGATGAATCTAGATCCTCCCAAGTTGTCATCATGCTTTTCTTGCCTTCTCTACTCTTCTTTGGTTTCTTCTTTAGAGTAGGACACTCAGACTTGTAATATCCAGGTTGATTACACTCGTAGCATATGATGGATGTCTTTTCTACTTTTCCATCATCTTTGTTGTTCTTCTTGAAGAATTGACTTCCTTTGGACTTCTCCTTCCACATCCGCCTAATCTTCTTTGATATGAAAGATAACTCATCATCTTCATCACTTGACTCTTGTTCTGAGTCGTTGGAGTCATCATTCTTTGATTCTTCGATCTTTAATGCTTTTGATGGCTTTCTCCTTCTTTGAGTCTTGTGATTCTTCTGTCCAGCCTTCAGTGCTATTGACTTGTCCCGTTTGGGCTTGTCTTCAGCATCGAGCTCAACTTCATGAATCTTCAGTGATCCAAGCAACTCGTCAAGCTTTAGTACGCTTAGATCCTTAGCTTCCTGCACAAAAGTAACTTTTGGTCTCCATCTCCTTGGAAGACTTCTTAAGATCTTACAAACATGATCTTGGTTTTCGTAAGTTCTTCCGAGAGCTTTCAATCCATTGATAATTGTTTGAAATCTTCCAAACATTAAATCAATAGATTCTTCATCTTTCATCTTGAAAAGCTCGTACTGGTGCACAAAAATGCTTATCTTGGATTCTTTGACTTGGTTTGTACCTTCATGTGCGATGGACAATGTGTCCCACATCTCCTTCCTAGTATCGCATTTGTGGACTTTGTCATACTCACTTCTGCTTAGGGCACAACTCAAGAAAAACTTCGCTTTAGAGTTTAGTTGAAATCTCGCCTTTTGATCAGCCGTCCATCTGATTCGTGGAATAAGATTTCCTTCTTCATATACTTGTGCGTATGGTTCATTCTCTATCATGTCCCAAAGGTCAACATGAGTAGATTCTATAAACAACCGCATCCTATCTTTCCAGTAATAATAATCTTCTCCGTTGAATGCTGGAAGCCTAGTGACTGAGGCACCTTCTGCAATGTACGTATGTGATTCCGCCATAATCTTTGATCCACACTTTGTTACAGTGATCCTTGGACACCAAGTTCTGATACTAATTGAAGTGAATCACATGTTATTACAATGCTTATTATATGATGTATAAATGCACAAGAAGGGGGGTTGAATTGTGTATTTCCCCTTTTTTGAAAAACCTTCAAAATCGTTTTGTCAAAAGAAAAACTTGTTCTTTTCACAAGAACTACTGTAAATTAAAGTTAATTGTATTCTTCGAAAACTTGTTTGAAAACTAAGTAAAATTGAAACTTTGAATCGATAGGAGAGATAAGGATAGAGAAGAGTTGACACAGTAATTTTTATACTAGTTCACCCTAAACCGTGGGCTACATCCAGTCCTCAGATGTCTTTATGAGATTTCACTATCTCTCAACAACTTCACAAGTATTCTTTCTTTCTGAGCCTCTTCAGGTCTCTTTACAGTCAGTATTCTTTTACTCTTAGCCTCTACAGGCTATCTGTACTACTTTCTTACAGAAAGATGTTTCGAGCTTCGTTACAGTAAGATAGCTCTAGCTATTTGCACAATAAACTCTCAAGTAAGCTTTTGTAATGTTCAAGTGTGTGTGTAACATCGTCATATGTCGTAACTTTGCAATCTTCGACTTCGACTCATATTTATAGCCTTCGTCTGCAACTACTTCTTGAATCTTCCTTCTTGAATCTTGCTTCTTGAATCTTGAAAGAAACGGTTATTCAGTTGAGTTCTGTAACTAACTCAAACTGATTCTTGATTCAGACGTGATTTGCTTCCGTCTGCTTTTCATCGTCTGCTTTTGCTTCCGTCTACTTTTCAATCTCCGTCTGCTTTTCAATCTTCCGTTTAGTTTTTAATCTCTGTCTGCTTTTCAATCTTCCGTCTGCTTTTCTTCTATCATCTGCTTTTCATTCTCCGTCTGTTTTTCATTCTCTGTCTATTTTCTTCTTTCGTCTGCTTTTCATCATCTGCTTTTGCTTCCGTCTGCTTTCGGCTTCTGTCTGCTTTTCAATCTTCCATTATTTGTACTTCATCAAAATCATTAATGTAAAGTCATTTTGACTTAACAATCAGATAAAGAAGAAGCAAGGAAGGATGAAACAAGCATAATTGTCTCACTTATGAGTGTTGGTTGAGGAATGAGACCTTCATCGCCACTGAAGAAATCAACCCTAATTGGGGAAGATGACGGGTAGCAAGAAGTAGAGGAGATGGAATTTTCTTCTTTAATCTAGACCCTTCAGCAATCAAGAAACGTTGTTGTGTAGTAAATATAGGGAATTAGAAACAAAGTCATTTTGTTAAGCATGTTTTTAGTAGCCGTTGGTTGGTTTTGGCAAAGGAGTACAATTTCGGAAAATGTTGTACCTTAGACTCATTTTCAATATATATATATACTCTATTTAATTTTTCAAAAAAACTTTTTATCTTCTTAGTTTCTCAATCTATCAAACTTACTTTAACTTTAGTTTGATTAGACCTTTTCATGTTATAAACATCATTAATTTATTTTATCTTATTTTAATTAATTTTATTTTATAAATTTTATCATTATATCTTTTTCGCAATCTTTATAAACCAAAATTCATTACTCATATTTCATCATTTTGATTTCTTTATTTTATTTTTATTTTGTTATATTCCAAATAGTTAAATCTTTCTTTAATATCATTTTGTCACATTTGCTTAAATCTTTCAAAATTACATCATTGTTCAAATATGCATATTTCTTTTAAATCCAAAGGTTCACTCAAATTGTCTTAAACTTGAACGGTGCCAATCTTACGTTTACTTTTTATTTTAAAATTACAAAATTCATCATAAACCTAGTTAACTAATTAAACAAAAAAAGTGGGGCGTTTAACACCTTCTTTCTCCCAAATTTTTATTCTCAATTTAGATTTTTATATTTTCTTTTTCTTTAGGCTGTTTTTATTTTTACTTAAAAAGGTAAAGTGACAACTTCATTTTTTTGTCCAAAATTTTATTGTAAATCTTCTCTCTATTAAAGGCATATGTTCTGAACACTAGTGAGAATTGGTATATATGTGAGATATTTTCCCTTTATTATAATTATATTTATAAGAAGTATGAGCATGTTTGTAAGAGCATTTTTCATGGCATTATACTTGAAATGAGGCATATTATGAGTGAGAGACTGATTATTGCTTCTAATGTGATGTTATGTGTAAAAGAGTAAGAAGATTTTTACATGTTATTTTGTGGCCTTACATAAAAGTTATATCTATTCTTGGCCTTCTAAGTTTGTACTCTAGGCTTATAATGAGAAAAAAAAAGAAGAATACAAGCGACATTCCTTTAAGGTGAGACCTAGAAGATGAGGCATGCACAAATTAGTTTTGTAGATATTTAGATGTAGATGCACACGTTCATTTTCTAACTTTTACAACGACTCCTCACAATGAATTATTTTTAAAAACAAATGTAGTTTGGCATTGGAAGCAGTCATATAATTGTATCAAATTTCGTGCTTCTTATTGGAACTTTTTTAGGCATATGACATGCTTTCTAGTTTCTCATTTTCTTTAGTAAATTTGGATAATGAGTTGTTGAGCGCATTGAATCCCTTCTTAAAATCCTTATTCTCATTCTCCAATTAATATAAATCATGATTATCAATAATAGCCACACTCTCAGATACTTTTATGTTATGTAACTCACTTTTTATCTTCTCGTTTTCATTCATATTTATAACTAAAAAAAATTTAGCCTCATTGAATTTGGAAGATAATTTCTTCATTTTTATGCTTGTCACTTTAAGATTACCAATCGATTCATCATAGATTAACTCAATATCACTCTCACAATCATAAGATATAAACCTAGAAAGTACTTCATTATTACTTTCACCTATGAAGCATATATGAATCACTTCTCCTTTTAAATTCTTACTTTAAAAATCCCTTGAGTCCTCCTAGGTACAAGATTTGACAACTTTCTTTTTGCTTATTTTCCCTTTTCTCCTTTATTTAATTTCTTACTTTGTTGTTATCATCTTTAAGGACTAGAATTCAAACTTCAAATTACATGGTTTCCTGCATTTGTAGAAAACCATGTTAGAAGAATTTATTTTGGAATCGTACTTACCATCTTTGAAGTTCTTTCTCTTAAAAAACTTATTTAACTTCTTAGTGATGAGTCTTATATGCTTTTAAGTATTACAAGATAAAGTCTCTTTTTCATAACTTGAATTGACCAAGTATTAAATGTTAAGTTCTTCCTAATTAAGCCATGTTTACTCATATGTTTCCTTAAGCCTTATTTTATAAGGAGGGATCCATTTAGCGTTTCTAGTAATAAGATATTCAAATCATTGGCTTATGTATGATTATCACTTTAGCTTCTTAAGCCTTTGAAAGAGACCTAAGTATTTTTCCATTATTTCAACATAAGCATAAAATTTTCCTAGACCCTTAAAACAATTAATAACATCAATAAATTTATTATGCTTAAATGCTTCCTTTATGCTTCATTTTAAACAAATCATATTGATGTGTAAGCATGCTCACTTTTTCCTACTTCACTTGATATATTCTTTAATGTGCGATTTTTAAAGTATCGAATTTTTTGCCAAAATTTGTTGGATACCTTATAGTTTGATATATTATTAATGTACCCTTAGAATTTTAGAACCTATCAATAACCACCTTCAGTTTTGGTCTTATAGAATTTATGTAACATCCCACTCTCAACAGGAATGGTAGAATAGTAATTTGGCATAGGATGAGAGTGATTGGGCTTCATTAGGACTGTTCATGCATATTAGTATTGGTACACAGTGAATTTTGTGCATATGAAATAACTGTACATGCATACATGACATTCCCGATTTTTGTGCCTAATGTAGTTTTACTGTGATTAACGTGGTTCTTGTGTTTGAAAAATTATTCTAAGTGCGCCATTGAGTGTTTTATATTTTAAGGGATTTTTTGGAATTTTTTTGAAATTTTTCGGAGAAAAATTCCCAGACCGGAAAAATCACCAAGCGACGAACCGGTTGATTAAAATTTCTATCCAATGGCACTGTAATATTGGGTATATTATTTTGATATTGAAATTAGGGCCATTGGACTAGAATGAGTCAAATTGCATTAGGGTTCCTATTTACTAATTTATTTTTAGCCTATTTTGTCTTTTTCTTAAACATAACACTTGTCTTACACCATTTAATGTATCCACCATTTGTTCCTATCCTTCATTTTCGGCAACTCCATAGAGACTAAAGGAAAAAGATGAGTTTTATCTCTTAAGGCCTTCATCCATCTGAAAACTCTCCCATTACCGGACGTTTGTCGAGGCAGTGCTGAAGTGAGAAGCTCCACGGAATGTGGCAGAGATTCGGAGTTTCCTTGGACTGGTCGGTTATTACCGGAGGTTTGTCGAGGGGTTTTCACTGATCTCAGCCCCTCTGACAAAACTTCTGAGAAAAAATGTACCTTTCAGATGAACTGAGGAGTGCCAAAAGAGCTTTGAGGAGCTGAAACATCGGTTGATTACTGCACCGGTGTTAGCTATTCCATCAGGGACTGGAGGATTTGAGGTGTTCAGTGATGCATTGCATCAGGGATTGGGGTGTGTTCTGATGCAGCATGGTAGAGTGATTGCATATGCCTCGAGACAGTTGAGAGCTCATGAGGTAACTTATCCACGGCAGTTGAGAGCTCATGAGGTAACTTATCCAGTGCATGATTTAGAGTTAGCTGCAGTTATTTTTGTCCTAAAAATTTGGAGATATTATCTGTATGGTGAGACATTTCAGATTTTCACGGATCATAAGAGTTTGAGGTATTTACTGAGCCAGAGAGAGTTGAATTTGAGACAGAGGAGATGGCTTGAGCTTCTAAAGGATTATGACTGTACCATCGAGTATCACCCTGGGAAGGCCAATGTAGTGGCAGATGCTCTGAGTAGGAAGTCTCATACTAATACATGACTCGATTCGAGCAATGAGGTTATCGAATTTGATTCAGTTGAGAGCCTTGAATGTACAGTTGAATCTGGAGCAGGATGGAGCTCTATTGGCCACTTTGAAGCTTAGACCGATGCTACTGGACAGGATCAGGAGAGTTCAGGACAAGGACCCTACTTTGATAAAACTGATTGAGAAAGTGAAGACTGATTCGAGTTCTGAGTTTGAATTGAGATATGAGACTTTATGGATGGGTCAGAGACTGTGTGTACCCGATGTGGATGATCTGAGACGTGAGATTCTAGAGGAGGTGCACATGGCCGCCTATGCTATGCATCCTGGTACTACCAAGATGTATAACACTCTTAAGCAACATTTCTGGTGGCCTGGCATGAAAAAGCAGGTAGCGGAGTATGTATCTAGGTGTATGACGTGCCAGCAGGTTAAGACTGAGCACCAGGCTCCAGTGGGGAAGCTCCATTCGTTGCCTATTCCCAAGTGGAAATGGGAACGGATTACTATGGATTTCATTATGGGATTGCCCAAGACTCCGAGACATCATGATTCTATCTGGGTCATCGTGGACCGGCTGACAAAATCGGCCCATTTCTTGCCAGTAAGGGAGAATAATTCCCTTGATCAGTTGGCCCAGAAGTATGTGGCTGAGGTAGTGAGACTGCACGGGATTTCGGTGTCGATAGTGTCAGTCCGGGATCCCAGATTTACTTCGAGGTTCTGGTAGAGCTTGCAGTCTGCTATGGGTACTAAGTTGAATTTCAGTACAGCATTTCATCCTCAGACAGATGGGCAGAGTGAGAGGACGATTAAGATTGTTGAGAATATGCTTCGGGCTTGTGTATTGGAGTTCAGAGGAGCATGGGATCAGTATTTGGCTCTGATTGAGTTCGCTTATAATAATCATTATCACAGCAGCATTGGGATGGCACCGTATGAGGCTCTGTATGGGTGGCAGTGTCGATCGCCTCTGTATTGGGATGAAGAGGGTGTGAGGATGATTGAAGGTCCTGAGCTGATTCAGGATACTGTAGATAAGGTGAAACTGATTCGGAGTCGCATCAAGGCGGCTCAAGATAGACAGAAGAGTTATGTGGATCAACATCGGAGGGAAATGGAGTATAATGTGGGAGACAGGGTATTCTTAAGGGTGTCCCCGTGGCATGGTGTATTGAGATTTGGTAAAAAGGGGAAGTTAAGCCCTAGGTACATTAGTCCATATGAGATCACTGAGAGGATAGGACCTTTGGCCTACAGGTTGGCTTTACCGAGTAAGATGTCTCAGTTACATGACGTCTTCCACATGAGTATGCTCCGCAGATATCGGTCAGATCCGACACATGTGATACCGGCTTAGGAGATTGAGGTTGCTAGTAATCTGAGTTATATTGAGGAGCCAATCCAGATTGTCGTGTCACGGGTTAAACAGTTGAGGAATAAAACGATTCCATTGGTGAAAGTTATCTGGAGAAATCATTCGACTGAGGAAGCCACTTGAGAGACCGAGGAGCATATGAGGAGGCAGTATCCTCATCTATTCAATCAACCAGGTAAGAATTTCGCGGACGAAATTTTTATTAGGAGGGGGGATTTGTAACATCCCACCCTCAACGGGAAGGGTAGAATAGTAATTTGGCATAGGATGAAAGTGATTGGGCTTCATTAGGACTGTTCATGCATACTAGTATTGGTACACAGTGAATTTTGTGCACATGAAATAACTGTACATGCATACATGACATTCCCGGTTTTTGTGCCTAATGTAGTTTTACTGTGATTAACGTGGTTCTTGTGTTTGAAAAATTATTCTGAGTGCGCCATTGAGTGTTTTATATTTTAAGGGATTTTTTGAAATTTTTCTGAAATTTTCCGGAGAAAAATTCCCAGATCGGAAAAATCGCCAAGCGGCGAACCGGTTGATTTTCGGTAGCGAAAATTTCTATCCAATGGTACTGCAATATTGGGTATATTATTTTGAGATTAAAATTAGGGCCATTGGACTATAATGGGTCAAATTGCATTAGGGTTCCTATTTACTAATTTATTTTTAGCCTATTTTGTCTTTTTCTTAAACATAACACTTGTCCTACACCATTTAATGCATCCACCATTTGTTCCTATCCTTCATTTTCAGCAACTCCATAGAGACTAAAGGAAAAAGATGAGTTTTATCTCTTAAGGCCTTCATCCATCCGAAAACTCTCCCATTTCCTTCTTCTTTATCAATTTCTTCATTGGCTTTTGTTCACTCATTCTTCTCCTACTTTAGTGCTTCCCTCATACTTGCAAGCTTAAGCTCTCTATCTTCTTTCCATGAGAACCATGTATGAGGATTAGAAAGTAGAGAAAGTGGAGAAGTTGGTGTAGTATTGAAGAGGGAAAACTTGATTAGGTAAGCTTTTATTTTAAGCTTTGGTTGTTTATTTAATGAATCATAGTTGTTAGATGCATTCATTTGGAGTTATGGTGCATTAAATATGATTTATGATGCATAAATTTCATGAAACCTATGGCTTGATTATTTGGGTATAAATGTATGTTGTGTGAGGGTAAGTGAATGAACATGGTTTAGATTGGTTTTAACTTGATTTTGGATTGAATATTGATGACTAATCTTGCATAGAAATTAAGAGTTTAATGCTGCAAAATTTTGACAATGGGTCTAATTTAGTGTAGGAATAATCTAGGGACTGATTTTGTGTCCAATTGGGATGCTTATAGTAGTAGAAGTTCAATTGGCATGATAGGAAGTGTATTTGAGTAGTAAAGCTGAAAATTGGTTTTTGACCTACTATACTGTTTTGAGCATAACTCATTGTGTGGTTATGAAAATGAGGTGAGGTTTATTCCAAATGAAACTTTGGCTTGTTGGCTACATTTTTGTGTGAAATATGTGTTGTCTAATTTTAGCCTTAAGAGGGTGAATTTTGGCTTGGAAAGTTACTGTTGATGTCTGTATGAACAGTAACCGAACCAATGACCTAAGTATTTTGATGATTTTTCTAAATTAATTTAGAAGGAATTGATGAAAATGGTCTTCATGAGAATTGAAACCTATATTGTTAGCTTTCTATTGCCACTGATTTTGCAATTTTTTGATTTGTATATTGGGAGATATCCACTGTTAACTATTGACTGATTTTGTACATTGTGGTGAAACCTAGCCTAAGTGTCAGATTTGTGACCATTTTGATTGGAAGCAATTTTAGCAATTTCTGTGAATTGAATTGGCTTGAGTGATCTTCTGAAGATTTGTAAAGGAAGAAATTATCTTGAAAATGGTATATCGCATGTGATTTTTGGAGATCAGATTTGGGAGTTATGAGTTTTCAAAAACTGAACCTGCATTAGGTTTCTAACTCACTTCGATCGAGTTATTTGTTTGGCGATTTTGAACTTGTTAGGGATGGAATTGGATTTTGAATCCTTCATGAAAATTGAAGTATGAGATCTTATCTTTCCAGTGATATAAGTTAGTGATTGTTTTGACATTTTTGCTAGGAGATATGCTGCTTTGAAATGTCTTTATTGATTGGAAAATTCGATTAGGCGAGATGCTTTGGTGAATTGTTTGGTCTAGTTAGCAAATGAATTTGATTTCAGGTTGTTCATGAAAGTTGTAGTTCTGAACATATTTATTGTGTAATTGTTGACAAAGGAAATGAGAAGTTATTGAATTTACAATATACTGTACTGTTTTAAAACCCATTGACTGGACAGTAACTTTGATTGCAGTTTTGACACCCTTAGAGGTGAAATTGGCTTTTGTGTCCTTCATAAAACTTGTAGAGCTCTCTTTTCTCTATGAAATAGACACCAAATTTGTCCAAATTGGAGTTCGGAGTAGGGAGTTATGGCCTAGACAATTTGGCATGTCGGAGGAAATTGTTTCAAGATCTGTCATTTTAATAGGACTAGTCGACTAGGATTCTTAAACCAGTTGACTACAACCTGCACTAGTCGACTAGGACATGTATTTTTCTACACTAGTCGACTACAACCTCTGACTAGTCGACTGGTATGTGTATTTTTCCTTCTTTTGCTCATAACTTTTCCGTCCGACATCCGATTGACCTGATTCTTGAGGCATCGGATTCGTGAAATGTTAAATTTTATTTTATGAGAAATTGGGAATTTTTGGACGGGAAATTAATGTGGGTCCGGTTTATTGTTTTCTGGTCATTGTTTTATTTATTTTTGGACCTATAGAGGTCCGAATTGAATGTCGTCAGCGCCTTTAGATTTCTAATTTTTAGACGAATTTTTATGATGGAAAAAGTGAGATTAGGGCCGGGAATATCATGAACAAGCATTATACACCTACATGTGCATGATTGAATAGTTATGATTGAACAGTTAGTAATATTCATCTTCTCTGATTTTTTATATAGAGGCACAATTGGAGCGTCGATCGATCGACGTAGCAGAGACTTCCCGGCATTAGCTCGGAAGTAATAGGTGAGTAACCTAGATGAGTTTCTCAATTATTAATTGTCTAATATGGGGATAACGGCGGGATCGGGAATGTGTAAATTGTGTGACTTGTTTGCCTCTTCGGGATTATTGTGATTAATTGTGACTTATGGATTTATTAATTGTGAATTATAGGCGTCAATTGTGATGATGGACTCTTAATTGTGCATTATGGACATTAATTAACTATTCAATTGGGCATAGGCATTTCATACAGATGCATAAGCGGATAAAAATAATTGTGAACCGAGTCGCCATCGAATCGAAACGAGCCTAGAGCTCGAAGGAGATAATCCTCCGAGACACGTCTCATCGATTCTCGATTCGCTAAGCGCTCGGTCACAACACCGAAATAAAAGCTGGAAAAAAGTCACATGTGCATTGCATCTTGGATGAATACCGAAATGACTTTTCTTGTATATGGTATGTGATTCTTGAGCTCAGATACCACTATGATCGCTGATTCTTCGGAACATGCTTATGTGATGCATGAATTAGGCGAACCATTGATGATGGTTCCTCATTGAGTTCGCAAACTCATCCAAAATTGTAATCTATTTTTCGGGGTTAAGAGTAGGTATTAGCTCCTCGGACCTGTAGAGCCTTGGACATCGGATTGGCGAGAGAGGTTATGGCTCAAAGGTCGGTCAGCTGGGATTTCTTTTGGAGACTTATAGTTAGAACTGTTCTTTGTGCCTTATTGTATAGTACTTAATGTAAAGTGTTTTGAAGGATTGTATAGACTGAAAATACTGACAGTTTGTAAATTTCTAAGTTTAAGTAAATGAAATGAAATACAGTTTGGTTTTAAAAAGTTACCAATTTCTTATTTCTGTTTTATTATTGTGATGCCATGGAGAGTTTAGCGGTGGTTGTTAGTAGTGCTCTCTTATCGTAGGATATGTACCGGAATGACCTACGGGCGTTTCGGTGGGTACTCTATAGTAAGGGGGCGCTACATTAGGTGGTATCAGAGCATGGTTTGGCATCTTTTGGGAATAGTCAAATATGTAGGTATGAATTTTTACAGAACATCAGAAATTGACTGGACTTCTTGTTTTGTTCTATGTCTTCTGTCTTAGGTGATCAGGTTGAGCAACCATCTGACCAAGGATTAGTCAGAGCCAGTAGAGAATCTTCTATACCTCGATCTGAGGAGTTACCTCCTAGAGTTCCCGTGAGACGGGAGAGGAGATATGATTTACTGTGCAAGCAGGGGGTTGTAGACTTCTATAGCGATCTGAGACCCGGCGAGGTGAGGATGGTGGAGGGATGAGAGAGTCTTCGACCAGATGGACTGCGAACCTGATGAGAGGTTTGATTATGCGGTCTCTCTTCTGTAGGGCCCAGCCTACAAGTGGTGGAAGATTGTTCCAGGCAGTACCACCAGGCCTTGCTTACTGTCATGGGGTGATTTTCTGAGGGCCTTCAGGGATAATTATATGCCCAAGGTCTATCTTGATATGAAGATGCAGGAGTTTTTGGAGCTGAAGTAGGGTAGGATGTGATAGAGTACGAGGTGAAATTCAATGAGCTGATGGATTATGCTACTGTTATGATTCTTACTGAGGCTGATAAGTGCAGGAGGTTCGAGAATGGCCTCAATACTGAGATCTGTACCCAGTTGGCCCGGTCAGATATGGGCACATTTATTGAGTTGAGGGCTGCTGTAGTGCGAGTGGAGCAGCTTATGAGGTAGAGACAGGTTGAGTTGGGGTCCTGGGGGAAGAGGTCGAGTGACAGTCAGGACAGCTCTAGCAGGAGTTTTAGTAAGCGCCAGGACAGGATTTTTAGGTCTCCGGGAGAATCGAGACAGTCTGGTTTTGGGCAGAGAGGAAGATTTGTCTGACCAGCGATGGCGATGGCGAGAGGCGGCGGCATCCCTCCAGTATGTGAGCATTGTGAGAGGAGACACAGTGGGGAGTGTCGATGGTTGACTGGAGCCTGCCTCAGATGCGGTTCGATGGAGCATCATGTTAGGGATTGCCCAGCCACATTGGGAGCTCAGTCTGCTAGAAGTGGACGAGCTGGGAGTTCTACTACTGTACAACAGAGTAGAGTTGGTGGATCCGGATAGAGAGGCTTTTGGAGTTCTACTACTGTAAGTCTTTTGGAGACTTATAGTTAGAATTGTTCTTTGTGCCTTATTGTATAGTACTTAATGTAAAGTGTTTTGAAGGATTGTATAGACTGAAAATACTGGTAGTTTGTAAATTTCTAAGTTTAAGTAAATGAAATGAAATACAGTTTGGTTTTAAAAAGTTACCAATTTCTCATTTCTGTTTTATTATTATGATGCCATGGAGAGTTTAGCGGTGGTTGTCAGTAATGGTCTCTTATCGTAGGATATGTACCGGAATGACCTACAGGCGTTCCGGTGGGTACTCTATGGTAAGGGGGCGCTACAATTTATCCACCTACCATCAACTCCCGTTGCAAACCTTAACTACAAACTTTAAAATAATGTCATATAGTATCACTTATAGTGTCATGTGTAGTATCACGTAATGAAAATAATGTCATTTCAGATTTTGCAAATAGAGTTTTTAACAAAAGTTGATGGCAGTGGGATAAATGTTGTAAAACCAAAACTGTAAGGATAGTTTTTAAAAATCATAGGGTACATTGATAATATGATAAACTATAGGAGATCCAACAAAATTAATGATTGAGCCCTAGTTTATTATCTAAATTAACAACACTTTTATGACCTTTACTACACTTTTTAACTCCTAATTCTTGATTTTATACTTAAAATGATCCTTGAGTGTGCACTTTTATTTTATGCAATTTGATGGTAAAAATTGTTACAAGTTGACATCATAAATTTTTTCAAGAACAATTGATATTGCAAAATTGCTATTTTTGATTGTAGGAGCCTCAAGGGAAAGGAGTCAATGGGCTTAAATGGAGTCAGAACGAGTACATGAGCTTTAGGATGTTCGCCGCGGCAAACCAGGACTGCCGCCACGGCACAAAATGAAGGAAAAGCTCGTCGCGGCGAAGGATCCAACAAGCATACGCCGCGACGCAGCTTGTCTGTCGACGAATTGTCAGAAACTAGGCTTAAATTAGAAAATTCTCTCACTGTTCCGACCCGACCCACAACCTAACATATAAAATCATGTCAAATTAGGTCATAAGGGACAATCACTCTTGGGCAGCAACACATAACATCGTCCGACACTTCACTCTCAACTTTCATCCATTGACTATCTCCACTGTCAACTTCACCATCTGCTGCTGCTGCTACCATGGGTAACATCGGAGCTCTTGCGGTTGTGAGGATTCCTGATGCTATGCTTGGCTAGAACACCTATTATTTTTGAAGATGTAGCGATGGCTTGAGTTCGATGGGCTTCAAAAGGGAGTTATTTTATATTGTCAAGTTTAACTGCATAGTTGTAAACTTATGAGTTAGGGTTTATGGCCGTGTGGTTAGATTAGCTGATTAGAGTTTAATCAAGTGTTGAACAATGCTTGTGATGTGGATTTGCTTATGTAGAACTTTGATGCTTAATATATGAGGTCTCATATATGTCTTTGTGGTGATTATGTTAACTCTCTTTTATTTGCCTAGTTGTGTTTGATATTGAGATTAAGCTTGATTCATATTGATCACTTGCATTAGCTCATCCATTAATACACACTAAGATGCATTTAACAAGGTTTTAAGAAATGAAGTTCATTAATTAAAACCTTGAACTTAAAGATTTCTTTAAGGTTTATCATTCGAAAACTTAGTGAATTTCTCTCCCGAAAGATTTGTTTTGAACCATGATAGCCAAAGGTCATTTTCAAGAGGATTTTATCATATTTGATCATTGTTTGAGTTTTTTTTTTACTTTTCACTTCCCCAAAAACCAAAAATTACCTTTTTATACATTTTTCTTTCATTTATTTCAATCTTCTAAATTTCTTTTACAAATGATCCAAACCCCCTTTTCTTTTTTATCAACTTAGTTTGCATTTTCGATAATTAGGCTAACTTAGACCACTTGCATTAGGTTTCGATTAAGTGAGACGACCAGATGTTGCATCATATATTGCAATCCTTGCAATTAAATTTTTGCTTTGATTTCTAAGGGTTAAATCTTTAGATTAAAGAGAGCCGATCAATTAACCTCAAATTTTATATTTTGATTCAATATAGAAATTATGATGAATTCATTTACACTTAACTTACAAAATAAGTTCTAAATGACTTTTCTCTATAAAGATATAAGTTTCTCATCATTAGCATTTATTTTTTATTCTTAGGAGAAATATTTTTTAATGTAGTAACTTCCACTTCGTTCATAGGAATATACGGACCTTTAGAAACATTACCCTATAAGTGAATGACCTCCATTATAAGGAAAAAATTTATTCTTATTTTCTAATAAAGCTAATCATTTGCATCAAAGAATAAAACCTTACTTATGTTTTTAACCTCTTACCTAGATGAAGATGAAAATGAATATGCTCTTAAATATGTCATAATGATTTTCCTTAAAATTATATTAGAAATATCCAAGCAATGATTCTTTCTTAAATACCACTTGTTGAACTTAAATGAAACTAAAGAGGCATCAAAATTAGGTATTTATGAATTTTGAAACTTTTTTCAAGACTAAATCTTGAATTGTTAAAAGGGATAATTAAATGATTAAATAATTTCAAAGTCATTGACATAAGAAAAAAAAAGTAAAGAAAGAGAATGCAAATGAATTTAGAATGGTTTAAAAGATAACTCCTACCTATATCCACTCTACAGGTAGTCTCACTTAGAATTTTGCTATCCTTTTCAATGAAATAGGTGAAGTGAGGAAAATTTTCACAAACTTTTCCTTTATCTCTACTAAAGAGTGACTATCTTATAAGCTCTTCCTTAATAGTGAAGAGAAATCACAAATCACAACTTTGATAGACCAAAACAACTTGAATTGCCTTCCCCCAAATGAATACAACTTAGGGATATTCTCAATTTAATACTTTATATAAATCTCAATTTAAATTCATAAGAAACAAGTTCTTTGAATGCTCAAGAAATTCTATCAAATGTGCCCTTGTTTCAATAAAATGTTATAAAATTTGTTCAACAATAAAAGTTCATGTATTTATAGTGAATAAGCCTTTAAATATTTATTAGAAACACAAAACAATCATTAAAAATAATTATTTTTTTAGCACAATAGGCTATTCAATGTATATCTTTTAGTTAGCTAATATCTATTCGATTGGGGTATCGGTTAGTCAAAATCCTAACTTAATACCTATAGTTAGATATCAAACCTAGAAAACATGATATTTTATTTATATTATGAATCTTTTGAAACTTGTTATACTAACGAATCAAATATCTTACCTAACATTGTCCATTTTGTGCATAAGCTTTAATTAGTGATAATAACTGGTTTGACTAGTCGATGCTATACAATATACAACTTTTCAAAAATAAACCAAATTGCCTAAGTTTTCAAATAATTAGTTTTTAAGATAAAACTCTTCATTTTGATAAAACTTTCCTAAATTATATTACAAAGTTTCCTAAAACTTTTTAGGAAACAACATTATTTACTTTAAAATCCAAAAGCTACTTTAGAACACAAAATTTTAATTCATCTTGATAAATGAAAATAACATACATTAATATTGGAAATATAATGATTATCCATATAGAGCTTGTAAAGCATTAAAATGACAAAATATAAAGTATAAGAAAGATTTAAGTGATTTAAACATAATG
Source organism: Erythroxylum novogranatense (assembly GCA_029891385.1). Taxonomy (NCBI): domain Eukaryota; kingdom Viridiplantae; phylum Streptophyta; class Magnoliopsida; order Malpighiales; family Erythroxylaceae; genus Erythroxylum; species Erythroxylum novogranatense. The sequence continues at coordinate 22,307,356 of CM057235.1, forward strand.
AAAAGTCTTGAAACTTTCTTAATCTTCGTTCATATGCCTTCCTTCTTCACTTGAAAAATGTTGGAGCTTATAACTTAGATTTAATTTCTTCATTTTAGCTTCAATGGTCACTTGATGCCTCATTTTGCTCTATTGTATATTTCTTTGCTCATCCATCTACTTGAATAAGTTTATGTTGCAACAATAGCAATAATGTCCTAATAGGAATCTAATTGAGATATGAGGCTTGGATAAGTATTGAAGTGTACAACCTTACTTCTAGCTAGTAGAGAGACTATTTTTGATGGCTCGCAAAAAAAATTAAAAAGGAAATGGGAGAAAACAATAGCCAAATACATAAACAAATAATTGCATAAGTACGAATAAAAATAAATGAATAAATAAAGAAACAAGAAAGAAAACAAATAAGTAAATAAAATAAGCAGGTAATTGAAAAAAAAGGAAACAAATAAATATAATAAATAAATGAGCAGGTGATAAAAATAAAAGTATTTAAGCTAATTAAAAGACATAGAAATCATCAAACATAAAATATTAGTAAATCAATCTTGTATTATCATATATTGGAACTTTCTTTAATTCAACAAAACTAATTTACGAGTTAATAAAAAGACCTTTAGAATATATTTTAGGAAACAATAATATTTTAACATGCAACTTTGGGCAAATTATCAAAACTATCCGGAACTCTAATTTTTAGCACTTTAATACCTTAACTCTTATATTATATCAAGTATAACTTGACAATAGTCCCGTTAGTAATTAACATTAAATAATCTGATGTGGCTTGATATTTAATATTTTGAACTCCATATCATAAGTGCTTACTTCTCTCTCTCTCAAACACACACACACACTCCCTGTCTCTCAAATATCAGTTTGTTCCTTAATGATACCATTACGTCAGTGCGGGGGGCCCACGATGGGAAGGCCCCCTAACTTTATCATTTAGTTTTTTAACTCCTACAGTATACAAGTAATTCACTCATAATTAATTTAACATTGGTGATGTTTTGAAGAATAAATATTAGGCAAATTATAAGATTGCAGGCAGTAAGTACTCTAAGTTTGTAAGTTTTAAGATTGCAGGTTACATAGGCTGCAGGTAGAGGTAGTAATAAATAATTTTATCATTGGTAATTTTTGACGTTTTAAGTTAACGTTAGGTAAGTTTATTTAACGTTATAAGTTAACATTTTTATTTATAAATAGTCTTGAAATATTTAAGTGTATTTTACCTTCTAATTTCTTTATTTTCATCAATATATATATTTAAAGTACTTCAACTAAAAATTAGCAGAAATTTTTTACAATTTTGTCTTTTGTGTTCGAGTATAATTTAAAGGTAAAGTTTTTGATTTTTTAATATATTTTTGCTCTTTGTTTTTATTTTAATATTAGATATTAAATTTTGCTGTTTATTTTTTCTCTATCACAGATATAATACTATTTATATATCTTTGTGATATATTAGTTTATATTATGTTGTCTAACAAATGTTGGATAATATTGATCTTGATAATATTATTAATAATTTTATATTTAGAAATGCGTGGAGAAATTGATTTGCATAAATTATGATCCTCTATATATTTGTTATTGTATTTGTTAATGTTATGATAATTTAATATTTAGTTGATTATGTAAACTTATAAATTGAATCGTTTATATTTTATAAAAATAAGTAAAATATATTGTCGATTTATTTGGGCATTTTTTTAATTTCGCCCAGGACCTATAAAACGATAGGAACGACCCTGCGACATTAAGCTTGTCTATTATGAAGAAATAGTAAAAGGGAGCATATCTTAAATCAATATAGCTTATAACACAATTAGTTAAGTTATCAGTCCAACTTCAGGAAAAAGTTAGACCGTAAGCAACGAGAGGCAGTAGAGATATTAAACTAACAATTGAACTTTAAGGCCATTGCAAGAGACTAACATCATTGCAAAGCATTTAACCTTTTCAAATTATCAACCATGACAAATTTGAAAGGACGAAGTACTAGATTCTCAACCAATACACAATAAAACCTTTAAATTACATTCGCATTTCACAAAATCTCCTCAATATGCATGTATTTAATCAGTCAAAAGATCAATCTCTCGACATAATGTTTCTCATAATCCAAATATCACCATCTTAGATCGTATCCAAATTATACAAAACCAAAAACTTAAAAGATAAAAATCTAAAATTTACATATAAACTTTAACATTATTGCTACAAAATTCATTACTACAATCAAAACAAGTGCAATTGCTTGAATCACGACTTAGCACATGCTACTTGAGGTTTTTTTAATTTGAGGTACATATTCCATAAGTTAAATATAAAGTCTACATGTTAAGCCACATTAGCTTAATTAACAATAATTACTAACAAAGATTAATATCAAGCTATATTTCATATAAAATAAGAATGCATATATAAAATGTTGAAACTTAGGGATTAGTATCAAGCTATATTAGATATAAAATAAGAGTTCACATAAAATGTTAAGAGATAGAGCTAAGACCAAAATTGATAATTTACATAAAGTTTTGAAATAGAATATTAAAATTTCTTACAATTTAATTTTCTAGTACTTATATGGTATTTTATTTATTAATTAGATGTTGTATATTTTTAACATTCTACTCATGTTAAATAACGAATAAAAGTATGAATTTGGTGAGTCTTTTCCCAATTGCATAAAAGGAAAATAGCGTGAACTATAGGAGTCGATAAATCGTGAAAAGTCCTATTACTTATATGTAAGAACACGTGATAAACTATTTTTCTTGTATTACATTTCGCGCTTTCATTTTAGGATTTTATCCGTTGGAAGTAAATTGAAAATTGGAATTTGTAGTAAATAAATTATTTTTGTGATCGTTATCTAAGATGAACTTAGACTTATTAGTTTCTGATTTATTTTTTATTTTAATTTTGGTAAAGAAGAATATGTTTGTTTAAGTTTTTAGTATTTGTTTCTTTCACTTTTCAAAATTTATGAAAACCAAAAAGTGATTTTATTTTCTTATAATCTGATTTACTATCAACTAAATATCTATTATTTAATTATTTAATATATTAATTATTAATAAGAATTATGAATGATTTAATTTAATTACAATTATGAATAATTTAATTTTATTGTTTAAATTTTGTAATTAAATTAAATTAATAATTATTAATAAATATAATTAAATTTAAAATATCTTCAAAATATATAAATTTCAAACAAATTTTGATTTAATAATTAAAACATATTTGAAATAAATATTAATTTATAAATAAAATTTCACTTTAAATTATTTATTTTAATAAAATAAAATAACTTGTATTGATAATTTATTAATAAATATTATATAAAAGATTTAAAAAATTTAATAAATTAAAAATTATCTTTAAATTTTAGCTAATATGTAATTATTATTAATAATAAAATATAGGTATATTGGCATTAATAAGTGAACATACTTTCATTTTATTTTAAAATAAAAACAAAAACAAAAATTAAACCTAAAAATTAAAAAAAAACATAAATGAAACCAAACTAGCGTTAAAGTAAAAGACGATAGAGCTTATCCTTTCTTACCACTTAAGAGAGATGTTATTTCCATATAAAAGATGTGAATTTCGTACCATATAGGCCAAAAATGGTACGAAATCTTCTAATTTAGTACTAATTATGGGAATTAGTTAGTACCAGAAGTTTTGTCTGGTACTAACTTGTACTGGTCAGTATTTAAAATACCAGTCAATACCATAAATTTTGGCTATTTTAAGGACTAAATTATAAAAAAGCTAACGAAACTATACCCCGACCTCTCACTATTGGCTCTTGCTCTCATCTCTCACTATCGTCGTCATCCAAGTCTCCCTTGCCACCACCGTGACACCACCACCCCCTAACTCCACCGCATTTGTTGGCTACTGCTCTCCCTCTCCACAGCGCCTCCCTGCTTGCTGGTGCACTGAGCCTCATTCACTTGCTGCATTGATGGGTGGAATTGTGAATGGTGATTCCTCGATTCATAGGGGATTCCTCGATTCATTAAATTGTTGGAATTGCGAATGTTGTGTTGTGTTGGAATTGTGAATGGTTGCATCGTGCTGGAATTGTTGGAGTTGAGATTTGAGAAATTAGGATTTAAAATTTGAAAGTTAGAAATGTTTGATGATGATTAAATCCAACAGCAATGTAAGTAATTTCTTAATCTAATAAAATGAAAGGCAAAAATTTTCTTCATACGATGATGTTAATGTGACGAAATTGGTAAAGAACAACCAAACATATTCAACCAAAGTGGTTCCTGGATCTATAATAACCCACTTGTTCCACTATGCCAAGATTTATAGAACTTGTATTAGAAGTCAGTCAATGTCCTAATGTAATGAATTTTGACTTTACTAGACAAACTTCATTCAATTACATTGCTACAATTGAATTAAACTAAAAGGTGAAATCTTACTTATATCAATATACATCAAAATCACACCTTAAGGTTAATGTCCTAATGTTTCTTTTATTTGTTTAATTATTTTGGTTTATTTTTATGTCCAAAGAACATGTTTATTTTTAACATATCATATATTAGTTTACCTCATATATTTCATAACATAGGTTAGGCTTCCTAAAATTTTTGAAATAAATTTTGTCTATAAACCTAACAAGAAATTTACTTTTGAATTTGAAAATTCTTAACATAACTTATTGAATATAATGTACTAAAAATCTGTTTATTTTCTTAAAAGGTTCAATTTTGATATTATTAGACCATTGTTTTCATAATGTAAATGAATGCCTTAATATGTTAAAGATGTTGTTTCATCGAAGATGAAAATACCAAAATATCATCTATATAAACTAATGTCATATTTAATTCATACATAATGAAGCAAAAACAATTCTTTATTTATTAAGTTCAATTCACTTCATACATGTAATGTTTTATATTTATCTTCAAACATATTCTTTAACATCCCGTTTTCTCCATGTTAAGGGTTATAACCCTAGAATACTGAATATGAGAGATATTATTGAGAAACTAGGACATGCATTTCATGCTCGTGCATCATTTAGCATACATACACGTGAATTTGATAATTGCACACATTATAATGACTATTCTTGCACTCATTTGACATATTCTAGGCATAAATAATTTTTAAATGATTATGATGTGAATAGTGAATATTTTGTCTTAAAAATTGATTTGGAGAGTATTATTATTGAATTTATAATTTTTGCTGAAAATTTGGAAAATTTTTATGAGATTATGGGTATTTTTGGATTAGAAAAAATATCAAATGGTAAGACAATTGACTTATGATAGTAGAATTAAGTGTCAAATGACCGTTGAAATAATTGGCAAATGGTACTAGAATTTGTTGAGAATATGACATTGAAAATTTGGTGACAATTGGTTTGGAAATTTGGAGACAAATAGACTGGATTTTAAGAGACATTAGTTAGCTTAAGATGATGACTTGTTAATTTGATTTTTAACCAAGCAATTTGTTTTTAACCTACCCACAACATTTTCTTCTCGGAAGACCATCTTTGTTTTGTCTTTCACGTTTGCCATATGCTTTCTTCTTCATTTTCATTTTCTTCACTCACGACCATCTTACTCTCACCCTTATTACGTTGGGCTCTTGCTATCCTTCACCTTATTTCTTCAAGATCCTTATTGTCTCTTCATCTTGCCACTAAATACCTAATCTACCCACCTCCATGTTGATGATCGTGTGAGCCATATAAAGCTAGGGTTCACGTGATTTTGAAGAGTTTGAAATTTTATCAAGTAAGTTGTACTTTGATCTTCATGGGTAGTTGCAAATGAATCAATTATGATGAATGATTTGCGATTTGATGACCATGATCATGGAGCTTCATATATGCTTTAACATAGTTGTAAATATAAAGAGATTTATGCTCTAAATTTTAGTATGTTAATGTTATTCATGAGTTGTTTAATAGAATCATTTATGATGATTATTTAGGGATGGATTGATTGTGATAATGGTATTTTAAGTGTGTTAGATGCTGGTGAACAAATGGATACATCATGTTCTATTTTTTATCAACAATAGTTTATAAATTATTTATGAATGATATTAAGCTGAAATTGAGGTGAGAATGAGGACGATATGATGTAGAGTTGATGAACTATGCATAAGATGGTTTGAATGTAACATATAGGAGTTGAAAATCTGGGAAAAGTGAAAGAAGAATTGCTGGAATATGTTAGCTATAGTGTTTTCATAGAATATTAATCTATATTTTAGCCATATCTTAATTTATACATATTCAAATGGGATGATTTTAATTTTAGATTAAACTAGAGACATATGGCTATCATTTTTATGAAGGAATCAAATTTGAATTCTGTCTTTAAGAGTTTCAAATCTTGGCTTAAAGTTGGTACTGTGTGTTGTCATTGTGTGAGAACAATCTATAGTATTTTGAGTATAACTTGCATAGTACTAAAACAAACTACATAATATTAATGTCATTAGAAACTAAATACATATAGGAACATTTGTTTTGCAAAATACCTCATTTTTTGTCAAAATGGCCACAAAAAATTGACCCAAAAATCTATTTTGAGAAAGGTTGAAATGATGATTGAATTAGGGATTATCAAGTAGTTGCACCATCGTGCACAAGCACGATCGTGACAGAGAAGGATCATTTAGTAGTTGCACGCTTATGAACAAGCACAATCGTGCACTACTATCTTCTTACCCTACCTTGGTGGTTTGGACTTAATTAAGGTTTGAAATGAACCTAGATGGTTGCTAAAGTAAGTGGCTAAGAGATTGATAAGTTTAGGATGTTGATTGACATTAGAAATGAAGATTGGATTTACTTGATATGAATGTATCTAAGTTATGAGTTGTTAATGATATAGAAGTGTTCTTATGAATAATATGAATTAGGTATGAATGAATGAAAGAGAATTGAGAAATTGTGTGGATGCATAATGCTAGGAAAGGATTGATAAATTTTTGATTGGTGAACAAAAGATTGATAAACTGAGGATAATCATGTTTCACAAGATATGATATATGGATGATCATAAGATGTGAATTAAGGAAATATACCTAGGATTGTTGTTGAGCATGCATTATACATATCACATATACACATGTATATGATTGAGTATTCATGAAAATGTACAAATTAGTAATGTGTAATTGTGTATGTATTGCATGATATACAAGAGTAATTAGAGTGACAACATCCAGACATTGCCGAAATATCGAGGCAATAGCTATCTGGAGCATACTGTGAGTAACCTAGATGGTCTCACATTGATTTATTGTTTTTTAAATTCTGAATTAAATTATTATGTGATGTGAATGTGTTGATTACGGACATTGAATGTCCAAGGTATTTGATGCATGAATAATAAATTAGAAGTGCTCATTGCATGTAAAATTTGACAGAATATGTGATACTCAACTTAATTATTGAATGTCAGACCAAGGTCCGATAATGAATATGAATGCGAAAGAAAATTGAGCATAAGTGAATGATTGAATACATATGATGAATTTCACTACGTGAATTATGACAATATAAAAGTAGCTGTGACTGAAGCCGCTAATGAAAAAGAGCTTAAGGCTCAAAATGTGGTAATGAGCCCTGTATCTCTAACGGATAAGAGATAATTATTAATGAGCTCGGTATTCACAATGGATATGGGACAGTGAAAAAGACACTTAGTCATAACAAAGTAATAAATAAAATTGAGTCCCATAAACATTATATGTACATTTTAATATGCATTATATGAATGATCAAATTAAATTGTATGAACCGTATGAATGAAAAGGTTGAATAAGTGAAGAAAGTGTTATATGGAGATTTTTGATCATTAGTGAAAGATGTGCATTATATGATGACATGAATTATTTGTGAACTTGAAACATGAACTGTATGTGTTATGTATTATGAGTGAGCAATCGATGATGGGTAGCTCACTGAGTTCACAAAATTCATCAAAATTGTAACATTGATTTTTCAAGTGCGAGAGAGCAGACTTAGCTTTTAAGAAAACTTGAAAGAGATCTAGTACTAATTTTGGGTAGAACAAGTGGTTCAAAGGTCGGTTAGCTAAGACTGAAGGATTGAGATAGAATTTTGTATAGTTCCTCAAGATATTTTGTAATAAAGTTGTAGACTTTGATAGTTCTTTGATATTGTATATAAGGATGAAGTATGTAATGCTACAATGTATATTTGATTTTATGAAATGAAAATGAGGAATTGGGTTTTTAAATAATGTCATATTTATGTTTTCATGATGATGCCATGATGTTGGGCCCCGAGTCTCAGTACTCATTCCAAGGTGACAATTTGAGACGGTCAGGTAAAGGTCATATGAGAGGAAAGTTGAAAGCTTCGATTTGTAAAGAGAATTTCAGCGTCAACATTGACAGGTTCACCACGCCAAAGAAGATGTTTCACCACGGCGAAGCTAGGGAATAATTCCAAGGACCTTTTAGGAAAAGTTTTCTATAGCCAAAGTCTGGCTTCGCTGTGGCGAAGTCTCAAGGTCAATCAAAAGCACCTTTCGGGAAAAATGCGTCACGATGAAAGTCTGGCTTCACTGCGACGAAGTTTTGAGATCGAGCCGAAAACACCTTTCAAGAAAGGTTCGTCGCATCCACAGTTTGGCTTCATTGTGGAGAAACCTTCGAATCTGTAACCTGAATGTAATAAACCAACACTAATTTGTCCATACAATTTCCAACAACCATTAACCACTCAACGAAAAGATAAATATGAACATATACAAAAGAAACTTCTTCAATTCTTAATCTCATTACTAGATCGAAACAGAGTTTAAGCATAGCTTTAATTACGTATCAACAGCCACAACAATAAATTAATACAAAATACAATTGAATGCTCATGCTTGATATGCTTATAAACTTACCCAAAAACAATCGAACTAACTTAGTTACTAAACGAAGCTATCTTAGAGTTTACCCAAAGCTTTGTAAAGATCAACAACCTTCTTATTCTGCACCTGAGGAGTGAAAAATAGTGGGTTGAGCTATGATGCTCAGTGGCTAATATGTTTATAATATATATATATAGCAATTCAATCATCAACAATTCCATCTCACAGACTCATAGTTAAAATGTCATCACACATAACATATCATGCATATTTAACCATTATAGCATAACACTCAAATGTGCATCATACTTAACAATTCAAAGATGAAATGCACAAACATAATGAATTTATAGTCCCATAGATCAAAATGGAGAAACTGAAGTTTACACCATAAACTAAATAGGTCTGTTTCTTAAGAGCTCCTGTGCCACAAGCGGGCAGCCGAAAGAAGGCTTTAAGTCAATGTGCACATGATGAACGAAATGGTATCTCTCTTGCCATACACAAGCAAACTTTTATGCTCAATTCATTTCATCACATGTTCATACTTTCATACTTCTAATGCTATTTCCTCTTTTGATTATACCAAATGTCATAACATCTTTCAAAGTATAACATGATAATAAATCATAATACATTTTTCAACAATCACAACAATTCAAACCCAAGCAATTAAGCATACATACACAAGTAAGAAAATTGCCCATCTCCATAATAACTATAAACATATTACCCACCTAAATTGCTTAGAAATCCAAACTCAAGTTTGACTTTCCTCTTGCTCTCGCATGGGATTTCTTAGTTTCCTTCAAACAAACCAAATTTTATTCAAACCAATGTTTCAATAGAAAATCCATAAAGCTTCAATAATCTAAAATATAAAATATATTTAAAAATTGAACTTAGACTTAATCTACCAATAGTTTACCTAGGCTAGAAAACATAAACCTAGTTTAAAGACCCACAAAAATAAAAATGGGTTCCTTGGTTCTCTTCTTTCTCCCTTTATTTCCAACAAAAACTCATCCTTCTAATTCCTTTTCTACCCAAACAAGAGGAAAAGATGATGGAGATTACCTAAAACAAGTTGATTCCTCTTCCTTCTTCTTCTTTCTCCTTCTCCACGTTTTCTTCTTCTTTCCTAGCTTCTCTCATGTTTTCTTCTTCTTTCTTTCTTCTCCACGTCTTTCTCTCTTCTTTCATTTGATCAAGACCACTTTATTTTTTTATCTTTCCAATTTACCCTTCCACATTTAATGTAATACCTACTTACTCCTTTAGTCTATTATGCCTATTAAAGTCTAACTTAATCCTAACATTTCTATTCAAAATTTTAATTTCTATTCATGCTTGCTAAATTAATGGACTAAATTCAAAAAAATATAAATCAACAATTAATTAATTAATTAGGGATCCAACACATGAGAAGTGACGTGATTGCTCTAACATGCCACCCTTATGGGGTACGTATTTGGATATTTCTCCAAAATGTCTTGTATTTGTCGTATAAGAGTGGGATGTTGTATATTCAAGCTGATGACTATAAAGTTTATTGTTTTATTATGTATGTTGAATACTTGAATTGTTAGTTTGTGACTTATGGTGAATTGTGTTGAATGAAATTGAATTGTGTATGATATAATTATACAAAATGATATAATCATACAAAATGAGTTATATTATATAATATGGACATACATATTGTGTAATTGTCTTTGTTGAATATTTGAATTGTTGGTTTTAACTTATTGGTGAATTATATTGGATGAAATTGAATTGTATATGATGTAATCACACAAAATGAGTTATATTATATAAGATGAACATGAATATTGTGCAATTGTCTCGTTGAATACTTAACTTGTTGGTTTTGACCTATTGGTGAATTGTGTTGGATAAAATTTAATTGTGTATGATGTAATCATACAAAATGAGTTATATTATATAAGATGGACTTGTGTATTATGTAATTATGTTAGTTTGGACTTTTGAGTTAAACAATACATATTTTATGATAGTAGTTGATAATAAAATTATGTATTTTTTATTTTGACATATGTCTTCATTTATTTTTATAGATAAGTATAAGGAAGTTCAAATATTCCTGATCATTTAACCGCTTCAGGAAGATCCAACGATACAACTTGGGGCTGATGCTGTATTGGTCCCTAATATAAAGAACCATAGTATTTGCTTATTTTGTAATAAGCATTTGAAAGGTAGAGGAATCACTCGATTAAAGAAACATTTAGTTGGGGTTAAAGGAGATGTGAAACCCTGTCAAAAAGTAAGTCATAGTGACAAATGAAAAATTTTCTTGAAGAATATCCACACGAGAAAGATAGAAAGAAGAGATTGAATTATGAAATTGGTAATAGAAGTTCGCTAGCTATTGTTCATAATGATAGTGAAATTGTTGAAGGTGGTGGTAGTAGTGGTAGTGGTGTTTCTTCCCAGCTAGAAATGAATGTTGCATTTAGACCTAATGTTAGAAAAAGAAGAAGGCAAGTGTCAAATTTTTTTGCACCACGAATAATTCTTGGAGCTTAACCTTCTATTCGTAGTGTCATGCAATCAAAAGAAGTGACTCAAAATATAGATATGGCAATGGCTATATGGTGGTAGGATTTAGATGTAGCATTCAATACTTCCTAATCTTATTATTATCAGCTTATAGTGGATGTTATAGCTTCTTACGGTTTAAGATGCAAAGCTCCTTCTGTTAATGATTACAGAGGTAAACTTTGCTCAATCATATGTGATGATTGGACAAATAGAAGAGATGAGTCTGTTATTGATTTTTTGTTTTATTTTGCAAAGGGCTCAATGTTTTCGAAGTTTATCGATGCATCTAGCCTTGTTAAGGATACTGATATTTTATTTGAAATATTCGATGAAATTGTGAATGAAGGAGGGCCAAAAAATATTGTTCATTTTATTACAAACAATGTTATGCTTATAAAGGGGCGAGAAGAAGGTTACAAAGCAAATATCATACTTTTTTTTACTCCTTGTGCTATACATTACATTGACTTAATGTTGAAAAATATAAGGGATGCTAGGTAATTTTCCTATTATTGATGAAACTATGCAGAAAGTCAAAAAGGTGATCAAGTTTATCTATAATCGTGCTTGTCTCTGGAATTTAATGAGAAAGGATTTGACCAATGATAGAAATTTGTGTCATCTTGTTATTATAAGATTTGCAACAAATTTCTTATCACTTCAGTGTTTTATTATGATAAAAAAAAGTTGAGACAAATGTTTACAAGTGATAAATGGGTTACATCTCAAGATGATATGCTTAATGCTAAATTAGAAGTTTTCAGAATTATACTTGAAAATACTGAATTTTGGTCCTACTGCCAATTTTTCATTCAAGTTTGTGAGCCTTTGGTGAGAGTTCTTCGTTTGATTGATAGTGATGAAAAGGCAAAAATGAGTTCTTTTTTTATGCAATGGAGAGGGCGAAAGAAGCAATTAAGCCTAATTTGAAAATTAGGTCTTCTTTGTACATACTTTATCTTGCAATGATCACTGACAAATGGGAAAGATAACTTTACTTTCTATTGTTTGCAGCTGGGGTATTTTTGAATCCAAGTATCTATTTCAGACCATATTTAACAAAGAAAACTGAAGTTAATAAGGCAATGCTATTAACTACTACCACCATTTTTATCCATGAGATTATGTAAGATCTCCTAAGCTCGTAAATGGAGCTTTATAAGTAGTCTTATGAGGATTTTGAGATGTTAATTGTTATTTGACAAAGATCAAATCTTAATCCAGGTATATATTCTTTCACTTTTGTTATTTGTTGAAAATTAATTATCATTTTATTTTGTTTATAACGCTACTTTTATTGTCTTACTACTTAAAACTTTATGATGTTCTTTTTAAATGGTATTCCATAATTGCAAAGGTTTGCAATTCAAACTCCAAGCAAATGTATGAGTACATAAGGCGATGAAAAGAACTGAAGCGTATTTGAATTTATCCATTATAAGAAAAGGAAAATATTGGAGCACAAGAGATTAAATGACTTAGTTTTCGTTCGTTATAGTTTAAAGTTTCAATAAATGTATATTATTATCATTATTAATTTAGATATAATTTCTTATAATTTATTAGCTATTTTATAAATTTAAAAAATTGCTCAAAATAATACCCGATATTAAAGGGCACCGATACAATACCACACTAGAAACCAATCTCGTATCAAACATGTCGGTATTCATGACATTGTTCCATATTGAAACACTTTCTAGCCAACAATTTCGTATGTATCCTATTTTTCATAAAGCCTTTTAGTTGAAAACAATGATGAAAAAACCAGAGCGGACCGGTCACTTCGAACGGATTAAGTACAAACTAGACTGGTTTTCAGTTCGGTTTTTATTTTTGAAATTTATCAATAAAAGTCGGCTGGTTTAATTGACTACTGATGTTCTTTAAAAAAGAATAGAAAAAACTACTCTTAACTACTAACTGGTTTTAAAAATGAATGATTAAGAAAATAAATAAAGAAATTATGTAGACTAATATTATATATATATATATATATATATATATATATATATATATATATATACATATACATATATATAGCAAAAGATTATATTGTCCAAAATTAATACTTAAAGACAAATTTTATATTTTATATATCAAAACCAATATTAAATCATGAATATTAAATTATAATAAAATTATTTACTTCTTTAAAAATAATCTTTTTATGTTATGTTTAATATTTTAATATTAAAAGGTAAACATTAAAAGTAATTGATTATTAATAAATAGTTTCATTTTAACACTAAAGTTATTATTTATTAAAAGAAATTAAATAACTGAAAATTAATTAATTCAAAATTTATACATCTTATTTGTTATATATCAATTTTATAGTAGTTTAAGATTAATTAAAACTTTAAATCTTAAAATTTTCCTTTTCTTGCCGGATTTTTTAAACGTTGCTTTAAAAAAATTAGTTTAAGAATAAAAAACGAAAAATAGTACGTTCCCTCTTTAAACAAGCAAAAGGGAGCAGGGCCTATCAGAACTGAAGTTGATGTACTCTATCTCAACGTTTCTCACAACAGAGGTTTGTTCAAGAGCTCCTTTTTTTCTGTTTGAACTTATGAGCCAAATTTGACAATCTTTTATTAACCCACAAAACAACTTAAGTACATGTGATGACTTCTCCTTTTCGTCGATTCTTAACGCTGATTGCTTCTGGTTCGAAGCAATCCAAGCAAAAGGGAGCAGGGGCCTATCAGAACTGGAGTTAATGAACTCTATCTCAATGTTTCTCACAACAGAGGTTTGTTCGAGAGCTCCTTTTTTCTGTTTGAACTTATGAGCCAAATTTGACAATCTTTCATTAACCCACAAAACAACTTAAGTACATGTGATGACTTCTCCTTTTCGTCGATTCTCAACGCTGATTGCTTCTGATTCGAAGCAATCCATATCTTCAAATCCCAAGTTTCCTTTGAATTTGGGGAGGAGGAATAGGAACGTAATTCCAATACCTCATAGAACTATCCCTCATCTCAAAGGTCAAGACTTGGATTTTGTTAATGTTGCTTATAGTCATGTTATTCACTCTGATTGGAATAAGCTTCATCTGTTAGCGACCCATTTGACGCCGTGTAGAGTCAAGCATGTTTTGTTGAAGATTCGGAAAGACTATGTTCTTTCTCTTGAGTTCTTTAACTGGGTCAAAACCCTGAACCCTAATTTCCATACCTTGGAGTCTCATTCCATCATTCTCCATATTCTAACTAAAAATCGTAAATTTAAGTCTGCGGAATCCATTCTAAGGAGTCTTCTCATATTGGGTTCGGTTGATATGCCTGATAGGCTGTTTGAAGCAGTGCTTTATTCTTATAGAATGTGTGATTCTTCGCCTCGTGTTTTTGATTCATTGTTCAAAACTTATGCTCATATGAAGAAATTCAGGAATGCTTCAGACACTTTTTCCCAGATGAAAGTCTATGGATTTTTTCCCCCTGTTGAGTCTTGCAATGCCTATTTGAGCTCATTGCTTGATTTAAGAAGGGCAGATATTGCTCTGGCATTTTATAAGGAGATGGGGAGATGTAGGATATCAGCAAATGTCTACACTCTAAACATGGTGATGCATGCTTTTTGCCAACTAGGGAAACTTGAAAAGGCTGTTAATGTGATGAGGGATATGGAGACCATGGGAATTACTCCTAATGTTGCTTCTTTCAACACTTTGATTGCAGGACATTGCCATAGGGGTCTTCTAAATTTGGCTATGAAGCTTAAAAACATGATGGGAAGGAATGGGGTGGAGCCAAATGTGGTTACTTATAACAGTTTAATTTATGGGTTTTGCAAAGAAGGCAAACTGCAGGAAGCCAATAAAGTCTTTAGTGAAATGAAGGTTATGAAAGTAGCTCCTAACACTATAACATACAATACTTTGATAAATGGCTATAGTCAAGCAAGTAACACTGATATGGCTGGTAAGGTTTATGAGGAAATGTCTCAAAATGGTGTTAAGGCAGATATACTAACTTACAATGCCTTGATTTTGGGGCTATGCAAAGAAGGAAAGATTAAAAAAGCTTCCTGTTTGGTTAAAGAACTTGATAAGAAGAACTTGGTCCCCAATGCTTCAACTTTTTCGGCACTTATTAGTGGGCAGTGCATAAAGAAGAACTCTGACCGTGCATTCCAGCTGTATAAAAGCATGGTGAGGAGTGGTTGTCATCCAAATGAGCAAACTTTTAACATGTTGATATCGACCTTCTGCGAGAATGATGATTTTGAGGGGGCTTTGTATGTGTTAACTGAAATGTTCAGGAGATGTATGACTCCTGGATCAGAAGCACTTTCAGAAATATACAATGGACTTTGTAGATGTCGAAAAGATCACCTGGCAATAAAACTTTGTGGTGAGATGGAAGCTATAAATCTCATGCCAACAATTTTTGACAAAGCTAAATGTTCCAACTTGGAGACTCGAGAAAGGGGATAAAAGATTTGAGGATCATTCATGAAATGTCTAAACTCCTGTTTTGGATGTTATTTTCTCAAGTTCAGCACAGTTTTGGTTATCATGCAAAAGGTATCTGTTTCAATTTAAAACTATTAAGAAAGCTCATCTTTGATTCAAAAAATTCATCTTCATTTATTGAATTTATATATAATGAGAATTATTTATTGGAAAAGTTATTTATTGGCCATAACCTGGTACATTCAGCATTTCTAAAAACCCTTTTGTACATTGTCTGATGTAGATTTCTGAAATTGATTAGATATGCTAATTTAGTATACATTGTTGTAGGCAAAGTTTTCTGTTTAGCTACCAATTTTAGATTGTCTACATTAATGTCTTATGATTGTTTGTTTCATGGAGAAGGTAGTTAGTGTTAGGCCTTAGTTACCTCTTGACACGACTATTTATCAAGGGGTTTATTCAATTTAGATTTTTCTACTTAAGGAATCTTTGATGTTGGAAGAGGAAAAAGAAAGAAGTTAACTGTTTGGTATTTGCTCCAAGAGGTCACTCAAGGAAACCTTAAAAGTTGCTCTAATATGTTTCTTTAGTTCTTTTTCTTCTTATTATCTTGGAAATGCAAATAACCCTGTTTAATACTTGTTCACCAAAATATATTATAATTGAAAAATTTTCTCCCCGTTGAACTTCATTGCATAGCCCCTCCATAAGCATGATCAGATTGAATTGTAATTGTTTGACTATTTTGACCTTTATATATATATTTTTTTTCTTGTATCTATGTACTTATTTTGTTGTCTTGGTGTTCATATACTAATGCTTTTGAAATTCAGTTTTAGCCATACTATTTTACTGTGACTTTTTTTAACTTTTTGACATTTTTTCTTCAATATTTTGACATATCTGTTTCTCTGTGTCTCTGTGTTGCCATCTAATACTTATTCACTCTATCCTTCAATTTCCATTTATGTTTGTTGACCATTAGCCTCTATGTCATCAAAGCTATTTTGATATAGCGTTTGCACCAAATTATAGGTATCAGATCTTATCGTTTTAGAGTCTTAAAAAAGAACCTTAAAACTTCTAGTGAAACCCTTAATGGGATTAAGAGTTTGTCAGTAACTTTCATATCAGCTTTGATGTGACATTTTTTAATTTTTAAGTGGAACCCACAGTGCTATATAGATTTCTCAGAATCAAGGCAGTTCCTCTCATGCTCTCTATCCTTATCTTGATCTTAGGTTCACGGTCGCATAGGTGCCAGAGGGTATGTTAGACTCAGTGGGATGAAAGAGTTGGGAGAGGAGGAGTTCCTGATACTTCTTTTGCGGGAGAGGAGGAGTTCCTGATGCTTCTTTTGCTGTTCGACCTATTCTTGACAAGTTTGGAGTGCTAATTGGTTTCTTGGGCTTTGGTCAAGACGACTGGTTTTCTAAGGTTATTGCAATTTGCTAGCATGTCAAAGTGGCCGAGTAAGAGAAAAAACTTAATTTCTGCTCGAGTAAAAGTTTAAAATCTATCGGTAAAAGTGAGAATGATCATAAAACTCCGGCTGATGAGGTTTAAATGAGAAATTGTATATCAAATTTAAGTAGATATCTGAATGAAGCATCTAAAGAGCAAGGGGGGAGAACTTTTGACATTTTGAGATGCTGGAAACTACACAAACCTAGCACTTGATGTATTTCTAGTTCCTTTACCTGGGGCATTTCAAAGGCAGTGTTTGACACAAGTGTTATGTTGTTCCATAACTATTGAATCATCTGATGGGCATGAGTTGTTTTCATGTAGTTGAAGAGTTTGGGCGTGAGTTGTGATCGTCTGGTTGAAGAGTACAAGACCAGTTTCCCATTGCACCCTTTCTTTATGAATGCTTTAGAATATTAGTATCTAACTTGTATTAATTTAATTACACTTTTTTTAAGAGAGACTTTTTTGTTTTACCTTTACAGAGGCCCCAAGTGGGTAACTGTACCTTTCAGACTACCAAGCCTCACACTCAAGATTAGGAAGATGTAGGGCTTTGAGCCAAATTTTGCATTGAGGTTTCCGAATTGCATCTTCGTAAACGTTTTGGGGGCTTGAAAACAAGAACCGAGAGAGCAAGGCGGGGATATGGAGCGTTGTTTCCTTGCATCGCGGTTGTTCAATCTACAAATGACGGGAACAAAAAGACAAGACGTTACTAGCTCTTGCGTTAGAACACACAATTAAATTGTTTATTTTATTCTTTCTGTACATACTTTATCATTAAAATACACGTTAATAGCCAAGCTATTCTCCCTTTTTGACGTGTAACCGATATATGTGAAAAGCGTGAGCACACATCTTTTTGTGCCTATCGTTCCATTCAGAGTGTAGTCTTTTTAACTTGGTATCAGACCATTTCATTCTTCAATAGCTTCCTCTTCAGTAGCGTCTTTCACATCTGTTATTTTTATCCAAACTATCCACACCTCCAAAACATACTCTTTGTTTAATTCCTCCAACCAAACAGCTTCTATCAAGTTGGATAGAAGAAACTATCTCGTGTGTGAATCAGTTGTCCTATCACTTATCAAAGGAAACCTCCTCTAATCACATATCAACGGCTCTGCCTCGACACCCTCTCGATACATTTTTGAAGGAGCAGAAATGACTCCAAATCCAATCTTCGAAGAATGGTATGCTATAGACCGACGTCTAGTTGGTTGGTTATGTAATACAATGACCCAAGAAGTTGGAACTCAACTGCTACACTGCCACATAGCTCGTGATCTCACTTGTGCGTCAATGAAATCACGTGTTATGGTCAAGTTGGAGCTTCATTAAACACGTAAAAACTCAATGAAGATGGATGAGTATATCAAGTAAAATGAAAAGTGTCACAGATCAGCTCATACTGGCTGGAGCTCCTGTTGCAATAGAAGATCTTATTCTCCATACATTAAACGGTATTCACTCAGACTATAATGCTATTGTAGTAAAGTTGGTTGATCAACCTAACCTTACCTGGATTGAAGCACAATCTACTCTCCTTGTCTTCGAGAGTCATTTGGAGCAACTCAACTATTAATCGACTCTATCCGTTTAACTCACTGCAAATGTTGCTCAAGGTGATGACATTAATAATCAAACCTCAAATAATACCATCAAGCAAGATTCCTGGAGAGGATCATGTGGAAGTTCTCGAGGATGTCGAGGTCGAGGAAACTGAGGTGGCTGCAACAATGGAAATCGACCATACTATCACCTGTGTGAGAAACCAGGATATGTGGTAACAAACTGCTACCATCATTTCGAGAGAAATTTTCATCCTCCATCTAACTTTGGTTATGGTTTTGGGAATCATTCTGCTCCACAAGCTTTCTATGCTAACTCATCAGAAAGGTACCATGCTCATCCACAAACAATCTCTGATCCATTAGGGTATATAGACAACGAAGCAAACTATCATGTGACTCTATACGCTAATCAATTGGAGAATGTCAATCATGTAGGTAAGACTCATCTCTATACTTACACTGGAGAACCAACTTGCGTAGTTGGAATAGGTTCTACATTTTTATCTGTATCTAACTCTAGACTCCATCTTAAAGATGTACTGCTATTCCCTTTTGCAACTAAAAATCTTACGAGTGTTAATAAACTCACTAAAGACAATCCAGTTGATGTTCATTTTACTAATGAATGTCGTGTTGTGAAGGACAAGAAGACAGGTCGTCATCTGGTACACGAGATAGCAAATCAAGGAATGTATCAGATGTTTGAACGTGCTCTGGTGGCTCAAGTACATATCGCGTCACTTACACAGAAAGAGAAAGAATTCTTAAAATGACACTACAAGCTATGACATCCCAATGATAGAGTTCTAAAGCAAATATTGAATAAATGCAAGGTGAACATTCAACATCTGAATTTTGTTTGTGAAGCATGCCAATATGCAAATCAAAACAGTTACCATTTTTCAATTTTGTGTGTCATGCTTCTTTTCCTTTAGAGTTAGTTCATACAGATCTTTGGGACCATCATCAGTTCAATCAGTAAGTGGCCATCGTTTCTATAATCAATTTTTCGATGATTACAGTAGACATACCTAGCTATATCCACTGAAACACAAAGGTGAAGCTGTGTATGCATTTAACTTATTTCAGGCACAAGTTGAAAACTACTTTAACACAAAATCAAAACAATACAATGTGACAATTGAACTAAATGCAGACCCTTCGTGAGTATTACACAAGCAGCAAGAATTGAAATGAGATTCACCTACCCTTATACTTCTGCACAGAATGGGAGAGCAGAACACAAACATCGACATGTTATTGAGACGAGTTTAACATTACTAACTCAAGTTTAGTTACCCCTCATATACTGAGTAGATGCTTTTCAAATGGCTGTATATCTCATCAACCGGTTACCAACACCTACGCTTGAAGGATTAACTCTTCCGTTTCAGTTTTACGGCATAGAACCTAATTGTAAAACCTTGCAACCTTTCAGATGTGTATGTTATCCTTGTCTAAAACCATACAATGAGCATAAGTTCTACTTCTATAGTCAGAACTCCAAATAAAGAAATCACCCGTAATCTTGAGAGCATCAACATTACAGAATCTCTAAACAATAACAAAGAACAAGTTAGCTCAATGGATAATTCTCCAACAGCTATAATCTCCTCACATAAACCTCATTTATCAAGTCATGGGTCTTCCTCAACAGATGGATTGAGCTCGAGTGGGCAAAGTAGAAGTGAAAAGGAAGCAAGATCGATTCAAACAAACACACACGCAATGACTACACGAGCAAAGGATGGCATATACAAACTCAAACTTCCATTTGTTGGGTCACTTCACTTAGAAAAATCTATTTATTTAGCTCAGCTCACAGAACCTCGAAATGTATAGATGCCCTGACCTTATTATATTGGAAACAAGCCATGGCTGATGAATTCACAACCCTTCAGCGAAATAAGACATGGATCTTTGTTCCTTACACCAGTACACAGAAGTTGGTTGATTGCAAACGAGTTTTCAAAAACAAACTTAAACTAGACGGCTCCATTCTCAAGCATAAAGCTAGGCTTATTGCAAAAGGATTCCAGCAGGCACTGGGAATTGACTACGGATAAACGTTCAGCCCTATGGTAAAACCAACAACAATCCGAATTGTTCTCACCATTGTTGTTACCTACGGTTGGGAAATTCAATAATTGGACGTTAATAATGTGTTCCACAATGGTCTTCTTCGAGAAAATGCTTACATGCGCCAACCGAAAGGCTTCTGTGATCGTCGACGTCCAAATCATGTGTGCAAACTGATAAAAGCAGTTTACGGACTTAAGCAAGCACCTCGTGCTTGGTTCGATCGACTACGCTTGACATTATTGAGTTGGGGATTTTAGAATGCTAAAAGTGATGTATCACTTTTCTTCCTACGTACGACGAAGCTCACAGTTTTTATTCTCATATATGTCGATGACATACTAATCACTAATAATGATCCCAACCACCTTAAGTCTCAAATTTTGAAGCTGAACAATTTATTTTCCGTGAAAGATCTTGGTCTCGTATACTATTTTCTTGGAATAGAAATCTGCAGAGACAATGTTAACATTCATCTGAATCAAGCTAAGTATACCTTTAATATCTTGAAAAATTTTAACGTGATGGACTGCAAACCAGTACCAACTCCAATGGTTATTGGACGTCAATTTACAAAAAATGATGGAACACCCATGAAAGGTCCATCTCTTTATCGTCAAGCTATTGGACAGTATCTTATCACCATCAGACCTGATGTAGCTTACTCAGTGAATAAACATAGCCAGTTTTTATTTATCTCATCCCACTGGCACTCACTTTCAAGGAGTAAAACATATTCTTATGTCTTAATGGTACTTGTCAATTGGGTCTACGTATCAAGCCTTTCAAATCTCTTTAGGTGACTGCATTTATTGATGCAGATTGGGCCAAAAAAGTCGATTAAAAAATCCATGGCTAGTGTTTGTGTATATTTGAAAATACGTTGGTTTCTTAGTGCTTTCGTAAACAAAGAGTTGTTTTCCACTCAAGCATAGAGTTATCGAGCTCTAGCAGATGGTACAACTGAAGTTAAGTGGTTATGTTCATTGCTGTCTGAACTTGGATTATTTTTACAACAACCGTTTATGATATAGTATGACAATCTAAGTGCTCGTGTTCTTGCCTCCAATCCAGTTCAGCATGCATGTGGTAAACATATAGAGATCGACATCCACTTTATTTGTAATCTCATACTTTCCGGTTTTATCAACGTTCACTATATACTCTCATCTCATCAAGGAGTAGATTGCTTCACTAAGGTGTTAACTCATTCTCATAATTAAATTGTTTACTTTATTCTTTCTGTACATACTGTATTATTACAATACACGCGTATGGCTAAGCTATTCTCCCTCTCTGACAAATAACAAATTCTGTTATTATAACTGATACATATGAAAAGCGTAAGCAAACATCTCTGTGTGCGCCTATCATTTCATTCATTGTGTAGTCTTTCTAACTTCTTGGTAGACAGCTGAATGTAATTCATTACATTGACAGCTGCTGCAACTGACAGTAAGTATGGCACTGCTTGCTATTCTTTGCCTACATTGACAGCTGCTGCAACTGACACTAAGTATGGCGCTGCTTGCTATTCTTTGCTAATCTACCTGATTGATCATTCGATTGAGATTATATGGTCATGGAAAACGTTAAGTACATGCCGGAAGTCAAAGCGTAGTTGACTAACCATAAACATTTGCTTATTTGAAATTTTGTTTTTGCAACCATTGTAATAACCTTCTAGCCATTTTTAGCGTTTTAGAAAGTATTAAATGTTTTGACTTATTCAACATAATCTACTAGTTGATAACCAAACAAACTAAGTAGCTGTTTGACGTAACCCAATCAGTTGATTATTTAAAAGTTCTTCTATAAAAGCGTTTTTGGTGATCAACTAATAAAACTTTGTTTGATTAACGGTTGTGCCCTTTATTCTTTTAATAGTGATGGAGGTCCTCGTTCCCTTTCTTGATTAATCAATCAGCCTTTTTTTAATTTTACTTATGAGAAAACTTGACTTTGATATTATAGTTAATTATATTTATATACTTTTATTTAATATTTTAAAATAATAACTTTTATAATATTATTTTAATTATAGTCCAAGTTCTAATATATTATGTCATCCTCCACTCTTCCATAATTCTAAAACTATTAATAATTAATTTTTTAATACTACTTTATTCTAAGTAAATATAATTAAACAAATTATTTAAAAATATATAGTATTTGCATGAAACAATATTTTGTTGGTGATAGGCTTTAATATTTGCAATCCTTATCTAATTGTATATAACTTCCGTAGTTATTTGTATTAACATAGTTAATTATGTACCTTGAAGGTCGTGAAATAAACAAGAATTGTTTTTGAAAAATGGAATATTAGTTTATATTAACGATACTTTAAGTCTGAACCTTTGTCGTAAATTAGCAATCAACAAAATAATAAATAAATAAAATAAAATAAAATAGTTAAAATATATGGTTTTCTGTTGATTTATGTTAATGATTTTTGGTATTATTATTATTATTATTATTATTATTATTATTATTATTGTATATTCTAAATTTTTATTAGAGCTATAAACATAATTTTGTAAATTAAATATCTAAAATTTAATTTCTCGTGAGATTTTAACTTATATCCTTATAAGTTATTTTACTTATAAATAATTAATACTAAATATGTAATTTTTCAAACACTTTTAATAAATATCTGATGTTATCCGTTGATCAAATCAGTTGATATAATCCTTTATTAACTAACCATTAATGTAATAAGCTAACAGTTAATACAATCTACTATTTACCTAACAGAGTCTAACATCTAATCACCAATTAGTCATGAAATACAAGCTTTTTCTTTATGCTATATGGTTTTTTAAGAATATCATTTTGACTTACCATTTAATCATTTTGCATTCCTACACATTTGAGCTTACTAAGATAGTGATGCCAGAATCTTTTTCATCGGCTGCAGATATTTCATTTTCAGAGAATTCAATTTCTTGTTAATTTGTCCTTATATTTAATATGGTAAGGATTTAGATAAATGTTACGGATACCGAACTGAACTTAGTATCATATTAAATTTTAGTATGCAGTCTTATCTAGTATCAATTAATATCGAGTATCGTTTGAGATAATTTTAAATTTATAAAATAGTCCATAAGTTTTTTAAAATTGCAAAATAATCCTTCAATATTTTACTATATAATTTAAAACAACCTTGTCTAAAAAATCATAATAATAGAAATTTAAAATAACAATTTATTTATTTTCTTAATATAATAGAAATTTAAAATAACAATTTATTTATTTTTCTTAAAATTATTTTCACATATTCCACATAAATAATAACCATAATTAATATGAAAATATTATTTTATCATAATAGAAATATAAAATTAAGAAAAATACAAAGTATTCAAAATATTACAATTTCATCATATAATAAATAATAATTATATCAAAATATCAAATAAAATAATTTATCATTAATAAAATATAATTTCTATCTTAATATTTAATTTTCAATAATAAAATATATATTTTTATCTTAATATGTAATTTTTTAATAATAAAATATTGTTATATTTATATTAACAATTATTCTTTGCAGAAAAATATAACTACTATTTACTACATGAATTTAAATGTTATATTATTAATAATAAAAGAGATGATGATGGTGAAGGAGAGAGAGTGACAGTGTGAGAGAAAAAATAAACAAAGGAAGAAGTTAAAGAGATGATGACGGTGAAGGAGAGAGAGTGAGAGTGTGAGAGAAAAAATAAACAAAGGAAGAAGAAGACAGCTTAGTCGGGTTCGGGTGAGTTTGAAAAAAATTTTGGGTTAAATTTTTTTTTTGTAGAAATGCCTCTGATGTTTTAAATTTTTTTAATATCGGCCGGTATTTCAAATATGGACAGTACTGGCCGGTACTAGACGAAGCAGACCAGTATTTAAATCCGATATCAAAACATTCCATTTTGTACCGTTTTCTAACCAGTACGGTACGAGATTCATTATATATATATATATGTGTGTGTGTGTGTGTAGTTTTCT
The DNA here is from genome assembly GCA_029891385.1 of Erythroxylum novogranatense. Classification (NCBI taxonomy): domain Eukaryota; kingdom Viridiplantae; phylum Streptophyta; class Magnoliopsida; order Malpighiales; family Erythroxylaceae; genus Erythroxylum; species Erythroxylum novogranatense. The sequence goes on from CM057235.1 coordinate 22,332,390, forward strand.
TCTAAATAGAATCACAAACTAGCTTAGTAACATCAAGTTTTTATAGTAAAAGATTTGTTACACATGATGTAGAAAGAATTAAAAAAAATGATAAATTGGATGATCTTAAAAAAGATCATATATATATATATATATATATATATATATATATGATAAATTTGACGAGTACCTTAAGCAATTTTATATCAATAATCGCAAAGTGTTAGGGAATAATTTCATAATCAATTAAGCACCTATCAATTTCTCCCACACTAATACTTTGACTGTCCTTAGGCAAAACATTAGCTCATAGACCCAAAATCAACATTTACTAAATTTCCATATTTTTTAAGGATATATAATCATAAACAAAGATAAATGACTTTAAAAAATCATAGCAAGAAGTTGACATTTTAAGCTTTTATTCATGATCAATTGGCATTCATCATCTTCAAAAACTGAGCAATCTAATGGTAGACTCGGAAAATGTGTTTACCTAAAATATATCCATAGGTACACTCAACAATATTCATGATCATGTCATTCCACAATTTTACATATTATTTCATTTGTCTACTACTAATGTTCATATACAAAATCATGAGTCAAAGGACTTTTAAAAGTTGTAAAATGGGCAAAGGTAAGGTAAGATGTATTTGGGTTAAGTAGCATGAAAGTCGTCAAAGTTAGTGAAACAAAGCAACACTCATCAAAAACTAGATACCGTCAGCTATGATAAATGCAGCATTTATATTTCACAACCTCATTCAGATCTTACACACAAACCATATGAAGCATATACCAATCCGAATGAATCACTCATACAATTTAAGCCAACAATTGAAATCACAAGAGTGAACCTTCCAAGCCAACATCTACCTCATATTCAACATCCTTAAATAACACATTTATTACAACTTTAGGAAGATGCATTAACCATAAACAACTTTTCAACACATGCAATTCCTCTTTGACACATTTATTTAAATAATTTTTTTATTCTTTTTCTTTCTCTTTCTTTCTTTCCTTTTCTTTTCCTTTTCTTGTGCTTTTCTCTTTTCTTTCTTTTTTTAATTAAAAAAACTACATTAACATGAAAATTTCAAGGATAAGATATAAAATAACATCTCAACATTATAACCAACCCTCACATATATACCACCACACACTTAGAATTTTGTACATCCACAAACTCAACAATAACAAATGTTCCACTAACTTTATGGCTTGGGTAGGACATTTGGTTAAGTTTAAAAGCATAAAATGTGGTTTATACAAAAAGAAAGGTATAAAACTCAAAGGGGATTAACAAGGGACAAACCATGTCAATAGGGCAGGCTATTGGCTAATGTAGTTCGGAAAAATAAAGAATGTCTAATCATTTCCATGTTAATGCATGTGATAAAAATGTGGTCTCGAATAGAAATTTAAAACAAAATCAGGATGTACATGTCATGAAGGTCACATACTATCAAAAGACAATGAGACTAAAATAAAGGTGTCAGTCTAGTAAGGCTCAAAATCTCACCAGCTTTGTCTATCATTAGTCATTACTCTTCCAAAGATAATGCACATCGACCAATCACAAGAGTAAAAGTATATGTTAAAGTTGCTATGAAATTCTCTAGTCAATGCATTATCTAATCACTGAAATAAAGGTGCCAGTCGAGTAAGCCTCAAAATCTCACCAGCTTTGTCTATCATTAGTCAGTACTCTTCTAAAGATAATGCACATCGACCAATCACAAGAGTAAAAGTATATGTTAAAGTTGCTATGAAATTCTCTATTCAATGCATTATCTAATCATGACTATATAATCCCAGAAGAAACAAAAAACAAGAAAATATTTGTTTGTGTATTTTATTCTCTCATTTTGATTGAAAACTTAAAACAAGTAGAACAACCAAATTTAAAAACACACGTGTATAAAAAGTAATGCGGAAATGTAAAGAAAAGAAATTTACTTCCCTTAGGTTGCCTCCCAAGAAGCGTCTTTGTTTAGGGTTGTTGGCTCGACTCCATGTTTCCTCCTCACGTGACAAAATTGTGATCTTTAGGTGTCACATGTGGCTCCTTCATGTGAGGTTCTTCAAGATAGGGTCTCAGTTGATGATCAGTCATATTCAACATCTTCCCTATCCTTTGACTTTCAATCTCAACTGAGTTCATACACTTCGAAAAGATCTCAAATGTGTCTTCGCCTTTTTCTTCCTTATTTAATTCCTCTAACCTGTTATGTATAGGTGAAGAGTCATTCTCAACAATAAAATGGAACTTAGTAATTACCTCCAAGCTAAAAAAATGTCTTTTCTGCTTCAAGCTCCTCCTCTACTTTTTCTACACAAGCAATTCGTTGAGGGTTGACCTCAAAATTCTCAAATTCCTCATCACTTTATAAAGTTTCCGGACAAACGTTCATTAGGTAAACCTTGGGTTGATGCGACTGCTCCTCTTCGCTTTGTAGTTCCAGATGATTGATATCTCCCTATCGAGGCAATGCATCTTACTGGAATTGTAGAGCATCCTGTCAGATTTCTGTACACCTTGCTGAGACATCTGTTGCATATTCTATTGAAACTACTGCATATCTTGTCGAATTTGAATATTGTTGGCAGCCGTAATATTAAGCATTTCTTCTAAAGATGTACCTAAGTCGTGTTGGCTCTCTAAATCTTGGGCACTAGACTATGTATTTTTTAGAAATTGCCCCCCATCCTTCTGGAATTGTAGAGCATTTTGTTGTAATTGCGAAGTATTAGTGTTCACAATATTAATCAACTCGTTTAGAGATAGACCAGAGTCGTGATAGGAAGCTTCTGGTCTGTATGAGAATTGTTGTGCGTCTTAAAACTATCATGGAAGTAATTCTGATGATTATCCCATCCATAACAAAAGTTAAGTTGATCAATCCAAACATTGTTATAGAATTGAGAATATGAGTTATAAAAGAAATTACCTCCGTCCATATCGATTTTTTTTTCACAAACATGAAATGAAAAATGAAAAGATCACGAAATAACTAAAAAGAAATCAATTACGAACAAATATGTACAAAACACCAATTAAATCAAAAACTAAAACTAGAACACCACACTCCCTAACAACAAGGCCAAAATTGACCACGTGTCGTAACGCTGGTTAAAATTAAATAACTAGACTACTACTATAGCAGTAGTTTGTCTAAGTCGATCCCACAAAGTGTGTACAAAGTTTATGAAATGAAATTAATTAGTGTTTAGAAAAAAGGGGGTTTAGATTTTGAAATAAGAAAATAAAATTAAAGTGACTCAATGAAAACAAATTAAAGAAAACATGCGAAAAATGATAAAAGTGAAAAATTTGGTAGGGATCTGATTCTTTGGTTTAATCTTGGCCTATACCCTAATTAAGTATATTTCATTGATTTGTTGTTTTCAAATCTCTCTTAGTAACTATTAATTGTGGGTTAATAATTAACCCGATTTTTTCCTTAAATAGTGTTTAATCAAGATACAATTATTAATAACATAACGACCGAATAACCTAGGATACAATCTCCATATTTAATTAGGCAGTAGCATTACGAATTAGAAAAATCGATTAATCGTCAACAACTACATACAATGCGTCATTTAACCTAGGTCATGTTGGCCTTAATGATTACGAATCATTAGTCACTACATATGAATTTTAACATAACAATTATGGATTATATCAAACTTTTAGCAATGAGTTTGCAATTAAACGATTCAATGAACGCATTAAAATCATCTTTTCACAATACCTAACGGGTTTATATACAAATAACCGAAAAATAACAAAAATTTGATTATCCATACGTAATACCTAAATCAATTAATATAGGATAACACAATCAATTTCTAATGAGAGAAACAACAATAAAATAGTTAAAAAATACTTAACTCAGGTTATCGGCATTAGAAACTTAGCTTTCTATGGGTCTATCTAAAAAAAAATGCTTAAGCCCCACTCCAATCCCCAGCTGAAACCCCCTAATTAACCTTTAATTTGTTTCAACCCTCAAAGAGCCTCCACCCTCTCAGTTTTAGTCTTCACTGCACCTCCTTCTCGTTTATGTTCTATTCTCTTCTACGTGGTCCAACCCAAGCTATAGTCCATCTAAAAACAAAACCACGCTATATCCCATGCCTCTCTAACCGTTACTGTAGCTTTGATGTGACAAAGTAAGTTTTTGGGTTACACATACTATTTATGCCTACAATCCTCTCTACGACTGTGTTTCATGTTAGATATACATCTGCGTTCAATGTCCTAGCAGCTAGAGTTTTGGTTGTGGCGTATTATGGCCATACTTCGTCGTTTTTGGCTGGTGTAGGAAATAATTAACATGAAACACTGTTTACAACAAGGGAGCTGCCGGCATTGCAAAGGCGTCATTTTCTCCTAGACCATACTGTCATTTTGCTTCTCTTTAATCCTCCTGTATGTGCAGTGTTTTGGCCTTGGATTCCAACATTTGTGTTGCGTCGTTTCTATGAAGAATTATAACAAAGTTATTAAGAGAGAGAACAACCTTTCTCACTCTATATTTTTCATTACTAACAAAGCTCACAATGAATGCTTAAATAGCGTCTGTACAAAAAAAAAGGAGTTATACAAAAAAAAAGTAGTTACTACCCTACTACGAATTATCCAACTGTAAAACTAAACAGTAAGCTAGCTATACTATTTCACTAATTACAAAAACTACAAAACTAATAATCTTTACATCCCCCCTCAAGTTGGACTTTGATAAAAATCGATCAAAGCCAACTTGAACAACAAATGATGAAATACTGGTGAAGGAAGAGGCTTGGTAAAAATGTCCGCAACCTGCAAAGAAGAAGCCACATGAAGCGGAGAAATAAAACTCTGTTTATACAAATTCCGAACAACATGACAATCAATGTCAAGGTGTTTTGTCTGCTCATGGAACACAGGATTACAGGTGATATGGATGGCAGATTTATCGTCACAATGAAAAGGAATTGGCAAAGAAACTGGAACCCTCAAATCAGCAAGCAAATAACTAATCTATTGTAACTCACACACAGCCGAAGCCATAGCCCTGTACTCTGCCTCAGCTGAGCTTCGAGAGACAGTAGTCTGTCGTTTCGTCTTCCAGGAAATCGGACTTGTTCCCAAAATATACAAAAACCAGTTAAAGATTTCCTAGTAAAAATACATGTAGCCCAATCCGCGTCTGAATAAGCCTGTAAAGACAAATCCGAATTCGCAGGGAAATGAAGACCTAAAGAAGGGTTACCTTTAAGATACTTCAGAACATAAACAACATGACGAAGATGAACTTCCTGAGGAGACTATAAGAACTGACTGAGTTACTGTACACAGTAAGTGATATCTGGTCTGGAAAATCCCAAATATAACAATCTCCTAACTATGCTTCGAAACTTCTGAGGATTCTCTAATAGAGGACTACTGTCACTCTGCAAATCACCACCCTTCAGGAAAGGCACGCGTTTAGGCTTAGATTCAAGAAGACCCATATCTGTTAGCAAATCTAATACATATTTTCTCTGATTCAGAAAAACACCAGTATGATCACGAATGAGTTCCAAACCAAGGAAATACTTAGCCTCCCCTAAATCTTTAATGGTGAATTTCTCATGAAGTGCAGATTTCAACCGATTAATAGTGACAACAGAATTCTCATTGACAAGAAGATCATCCACGTATACCAGAAGCATTAAGAAGCAATCATCCTTACAAAACACAAACAAAAAGTTATCATGCACACTTTGTTGAAAACCAAATTTGAGAAGGAAACCTGTGAGCTCTGCGTTCCACTGCTGTGAGGCTTGTTTAAGCCCATACAAAGATCGCACAAGCTTACAGACCTGTCCTTCATGTGCCGTAGTATATCCTTCCGGTGGTACCATATAAACGTCTTCATCGAGATAGCCATGTAAAAACGCGTTATTGATGTCCAATTGATACAAACCTCATCCTCGAGCCGTCGCAATAGCCAGAAAAATCCGCACTGTTACAACCTCGGCAACCGGTGAAAAGCTATCATTGTAATCTTCTCCATAAATCTGATTTTACCCCTTGGCCACCAGACAAGCTTTATGCCGATCGATCGTCCCATCCGGCTTGTATTTCAACTTATAGACCCACTTACTCCCAATAGTAGTCTTCCCAGATGGCAACGTAGTAAGCTCCCAAGTATGATTCTTCTCCAACGCCTCCAACTCGGAATCCATAGCCTGAATCCATCTAACATCTTGACAAGCCTCTTGGAAATTTCTAGGTTCCTTTGCGACATCCACATGACAGAGAAAACCCGCCATATCTACAGATAACCTAGTAGGAGCAGAGTAGGGAAATGTGCTGGGCAGATGAGGCGAAGTACACGATTTGGCGTCTAGTGTGTGATTCACCACATAATCAGACATCCACAATGGTGGTCTCCTTACTCGGCTACTTCTACGGTCTTCAGGAAGCTGAGAAGAACGGCGCACCATAGCTGGATGCACGTCCGACACTGGATGTGTCATACGAGGCTCGACGGATAACAGAGAAACTTGATGCTCCACAGCTGGACGCACATCCGGGAGTGCCACACGAGGTTCTTCAATATTCGTGTCTCTAAGTGCCACACGAGGCTCTTCAAGATCCGTGTCGAACCGATTCCCACCACTTGGAGGAACACGTGGATGATTTACATCTACAACCTCATTCAAAACAGGAAGTGATGGAATAGGTGTGCCCGTATCCTCAAAAAACTGATGCCCTGCACAAGGAAATAAAGTTTCATGAAAAGTAACGTCCCTAGAGATGAATACTTTTCCGGTGTCTACATCATAAACCTTATAACCCTTGACGCCAGTGACATAACCTAGAAAAAGGCATTTAGAAGCTTTTACAGCAAACTTATCATTCTTCGGCTTAGTATCTGTGGAATAACACAAACAACTAAACACCCTCAAATTACCAAGATCAGGAGGTTTTCCGAACAGAGCTTCATAAGGAGTCTTCCATTCCAAAGTAGCAGTGGGCAATTTATTGATTAAGTACGTAGCATGAAGAATAGCTTCACCCCAAAACTTATTCGACATGTGAGCTTGATGCAAGAAAGCTCAGGCTACTTGAAGAATATGTCTATGCTTCCTCTCAACTCTACCATTCTGCTGTGTAGTATAAACACAAGATCGTTGATGTTGTATACCATGATCAGTAAACACTTGCTAGCAATTATATCCAACAAACTCACCCTCATTATCTGTCCGAACGACCTTAACCAGGCAATTATAATGTGTTTGTTCCAGTAAGAAAAATATGCGCAAAATAGAACCAACCTGATCCTTATTCTGCATAAGAAAAATCCAAGTAATGCGACTACAATCTTCTACTATGGTGAGAAAATAAAAAGCACCAGTCAAAGATGGTCTCTTATACGGACCCCAAACATCAACATGAAGTACTTCAAAAAATTTATCACTACGACTTTCACTAATGGGAAATGGTAATCGAGATTGTTTAGCCCTCGCACAAACATCACAAACAACATCTGTATCACTCAACCTTTTATTAACAAAAGGAAACTTCTGTACAATGTCAAAAGAGGATGTCCTAAACGTTGATGCCATAATCCTGTAGAGTCAACACCATTAACTCTGTTTACATATTTCGCATCTTTATTCAAACAACAATCAACAACTTCAATTGTATTTCTTCTTAAAGAAACAGAAGCAGTAGTCAACACATCAGTATGAAAAGATTCTGCCGTAAGGTAATATAGATGACCAACAACTCTCCCCACAGCCAAGACACTCTTAAATTTCTGGTCCTGTAAAACACAGAAGGAAGGATAGAAAATAAAAACTCCATCGCCATGTTGTAGGATTCGGTTCACAGATAACAAATTATACTTGAAACTCGGGACATAAAAAACATGTGTCAATACAATATCCTTGCTAAGTCTTATTTCTCCCACCATGCTAACTTTCTTGATCGTACCATCTGGTAAGCTAACTGTTGAGGCCCTTTTTGCCGGAACTAGCTTATTAAACAAGCTAGCATTACCTGAAATATGTATACTGGCCCCAGTATCCACTATCCAACAGAAGTTCTTTATGTCTTGATTGCCTAATTTCTTTTCAAGGGCAGAAATATTACCTGCAAATTCTGCACCAAAGTTCACTTTCTCCATGGTAGGCAACTGTTTTTGATCTTTCATCAACTTCAATAACTCCTGTTGAATGATTTCCCTCATGCTTAATCCTCCAGTATCATCTTCAATGTCCTCCAAAGGTGTCTCGGCCAAGTTAACTTTTCCTGCTTGACCACTAATTTTCTTCTGTTGAGTGCGATTTTTAAGATCAATATACCACTCAGGATAACCATGTAACTTAAAACATGTATCCTTAGTGTGTCCATCTATTTTGCAAAACGAACATTTTTTATCCTTTTTATCGACTTTCCAATCCTTTTTCTTTCCATTCCCTTTTCCTGAATTGTAAGTTTTTACTGTCCCTGAGCCAATCATAAGGGCATTCCCTTCTGTTACCTCCCCAAAAGAATTGGAAACCTGCTTTTGCCTCTCCACATTGATCAGCATTGAATACACCTTGTCGATATTAGGATAAGAATCCATCATAAGGATCTGGTTCTTGACATGGTTATATGATTCATTTAGTCCCATTAAAAACTGAATAATTTTTGCATTATCATTAAGCCTCATAATCTTGCCAGAAACATCACAAGTACAACATCCACAAATGCATTGTGGAACAGGTATGATACACTGTAGTTCATCCCATAGTTTGCATAGTTTGGTATAATACATGGAAAGACTAGAGTTACCTTGTGAAATACTACCAATTTCCCTTCGGATTTGATATTCTTGAGGTCTAGTAGAATCACCAAACCGATTGGCAAGTTTATCCCACAGATCTTTGGCAGAAGACACGTAAAGAAATGCATCATGCAAATCCTTGGTCAATGAATTCAGAATCCAAGATTCCAGCATTGCATTTCCACTCATAATTTCCTCGTAATCTTCCACATCCTCAGCTGGAATTTGTATCTTGCCAGTTATATAACCGAGTTTGTGCTTAGCGGCAAGAGCTATCTTCATAGATGTACTCCATGTTCTGTAGTTGAAACCATTCAGAGGAGTAGTGATGAGGCATGCACCTGGATTATCTGAATCTTTCTTTGAGATTGTCGCCATCGCAAATCTGCAGTTCTTGAAAGAAAACCGTTTTATGATCAAGAGTCCGACGTCTTAGATCAACAGCGTGAAACGGTTATGGCTCTGATACCATATGAAGAATTATAACAGAGTTATTAAGAGAGAGAACAACCTTTCTCACTCTATATTTTTCATTACTTAACAAAGCTCAAAATGAATGCTTAAATAGCGTCTGTACAAAAGAAAAGTAGTTACTACCCTACTACGAATTATCCAACTGTAAAACTAAACAGTAAACTAGCTATACTACTTTAGTAATTACAAAAACTACAAAACTAATAATCTTTACAGTTTCATGCCTTTTGGACATCTCTTTCAGCTGTACATTGTATGCATGTTGTTTGTGTCCATCTTGCCAGCAACTGTTTTGCATTTTACTCTTCATGGCTGTGCGTTCTTGGCGTGTTGGCATGGTCTATGTTGCTTCTTCTTGCTTTAATTGTTCTGTTAATAATTCACATAACTACATACATGTGAGTGTTGATTTTCTACTTCCTTATGCTTCCAGCATGTGTTATCTATAATCCATTAAATATGCTATTCGTTAAATCATTATCTTGCATGGATGTCTAGAGTGAGTGATTCTTCAGAAAACAACCCAAAATATCATACTTTCGACTCACTTTAACTTCTTTGCTTTAGAATCGTACCTAAAATCACATGAGTCAAAGAGAGTATCTTAAGCAATTTTATGTCAATAATCGTTAAGTATTAGGGAATAATTTCATAATCAATTAAGCACATGTCAGCATGCCTAATCATTTTCCTGATAATGCATGTGATAAAAATATGATCTTGAATAAAAAATCAAAGCAAAATCAGGAAGTAAATGTCATGAAGGTTACTCATAAATAAAAAGACAATGAGAATGATATGAATGTGTCAATCTATAAAGCCCTAAAATCTCACTAACTTTGTATGTCACTAGTTACTACTCTTTTAAAAGTAATGCACATTAACTAATCACAAGAGCAAAAGTATAGGCCAAATTTTGCTATCGATTTTTCTAGTTAGTTCACACTCTAGTTATGATTACATAGTCTTAAAAGCAATAGAAAATAAGAAAATTTTTGATTTTGAAAATCGTCTAAGAAGTCATATAAGCAACAATCAAGCTATAAAACATACATAAAAGCTAATATCAAACTAAGATCTCCACCCCCACACTTAAACTTACACTGTCCCCAATGTAACATCGAATGCAAGAAATAGGGCATTTAAGGAAAATAGCAATTGTGAAAATGTAAAAAGACAGAAATCAACTTTCCTTGGGTTGCCTCCCAAACAGTGCCTTTATTTACAGTCATTAGCTCAACTTCACATTGCTCAATCTTCATAATGGGGGTTTTCTATCCCTATCACTTCCACATCCTCCACTTGGAATCCTTTATAAAAGGGTTTTAGTCAATGACCATTGAATTTGAATTTCTTATTTGTCTGTAAGTTTTCAATTTCAACTGTACCATGTGAAAACACATTAGTAACAACAAAAGATCCAATCCAACAGGAACACAATTTACTTGGTAAAAGCTTAAGTTGTGAATGGTAGAGAAGAACTTTTTGTCCAACCACAAAATTCTTCCTAACAATTATCTTATCATTAAATAGTTTAATCTTTTCTTTGTAAATTATGCACTCTTATAAGATTCAAGCCTAAGCTCTTCCAATTCTTGCAATCGCAGTTTTCGTTGTTCACCTACCACATCCATCTTCATATTGCATTGCTTAATGGCCTAAAAGGCTTTGTGCTCAATTTCCACTGAAAGATGACACAACTTTTTATAAATTAGTTGGTATGGAGACTTGTCAATTGATGTCTTGTATGCGGTCCTATATGCCCAAAGAGCATTGTTAAGTCGTTGACTCCAATCTTTATAATTTGGGCTCAGCACTTTTCTTAAAGATGGACTTGATTTCTCTATTTGACACCTCTAGGATGATAGGTCATAGACACCTTATGAGTAACTTGGTACTTTAAAAGATTTCTCACCAATCGGTTGCAAAAATAAGTACCCCTATCGCTAATCAATGCTCACGGTGTTCCAAAGCTAGCAAAGTTGTTATACTTGAAAAATTCTACAACAATTTTAGAATCATTAGTTTTGATGGCTTTAGCTTCCATCCATTTAGAAACATAATCCAATGCCAACAAATTGTAAATAAAATCAAAAGAAGAAGGAAATGGTTCCATAAAATCAATGCCCATACATCAAAAATTTCACGTGCAAAAATTGGAGATAAAGGCATTTGATCTCTATTAGATAAATTACCATGTTTCTGGCATTGTTCACATGCTTTATAAAGCATATAGGAATCTCAAAATATATTTAGCCAATAAAAACCACATTCAAGTATTTTCCTAGCTATTCTATTAGGCTCAAAATGGCCACCAGAAGCATAAGAATGGAAAATTTTCAAAATTGATTCATATTCATGTTTAGGCACACATCTCCCAATCACTTGATCAAAACAATAATTCCATAATTGAGGATCATCCTAGATATAATATTTTGACTCACTCTTTATTATGTTCCATTTAGCCTTACTTAAATCATTAGGTATCTTATGGTTCACTAGATAGTTTACAATATCAGCATACCATGGAAGCTTACCTTGAAGTGTTAGTACTTGCTCATCCGGAAACAACTCTTGCAATGGTTTTGAGACATTTTCCTTCACAACTTGAATCAAGTGGTTCGTGACTGAATCCTCTACACCTTTCTTGCCTTTAATCTCTAAGTCAAACTCTTGGAGCAGGAGAATCCATTTAATAAGCCTTGACTTCCCTTCCTTCTTTGATAAAAGATGCCTTAATGTTGTATGATTAGAATACACAATCACTTTAGAACCAAACAAATAAGCTATAAATTTATCTAAAGCAAACATAATAGCTAAAAGCTCTTTTTCTGTGGTGGAGTAGTGCATTATGTTGGATTGAGATTCTTGAAGCGTAGTAAATGGCATGAGACATCTTGCCACGTTTTTGACCAAGAATGGCACCCACGGAAAAATTGCTTGCATCGCACATAATCTTAAATGGTTGACTCCAGTTAGGTGGTTGAATGATTGGTGCTAAGGTCAAAAGCTCTTTTAATTTATCAAATGTTTGCTTGCATCCCCTATAAAACTTAAATGGCATATCCTTTTGTTACAAATGATAGAGACTTGTTGAGATCTTATTGAAGTCTTTGATAAACCTGTGATAAAAACCTGCATATCTAAGAAAAGAATGAACCTCCCACACATTTGTGGGGTAAGGTAAGTTTTACATAATTTCTACCTTAGCTTTATTAACCAAAATTCCTCTAGATGAGATTACATGTCCCAAAATTATTCCTTGTTCACCCATAAAATGACATTTTTTAGAATTGAGAACAAGATTAGTTTCGATGCATCGTTCAAGTACACAATTTAGATTACCCAAGCATGCATCAAATGAATCTCCATAAATAGTAAAACCATCCATAAAAACCTCAATAATGTGCTAAACATACCTAGAGAAAATACTTACCATGCATATTTGAAAGGTAGCTGGGGCATTACAGAGTCCAAACGACATCCTTCTATAGGAAAATGTAACAAATGGGCATATGAAGGTTACTTTCTCCTTATCCTTTAGAGCAATCACAATATAACCTGAATATCCATCAAGAAAACAGTAGTGAGATCATCTTATAAGTTGTTCAAGCATCTATTCGATGAATAGGAGTGGAAAGTGATCCTTGTGAGTAGCAACATTTAACTTCCTATAATCGATATATACTCGCCATCCATTTTGAATTCTTGTAGGGACAAACTCATTATTCTCATTCTTAACCACTATAATCCCAGTTTTCTTCGATACTACATGAACTGGACTCACCCATTTACTATCCAAAATTGGATAGATTATGCCAACATCAAGAAACTTTAAAATCTTCATCTTTACCACTTCCATTATTGAAGGATTCAATCTTCTATGTGATTCTCTTGAAGGTTTGGATCCTTCTTCCAAAAGAATTCGGTGCATACATGTCGAAGGGTTAATACCTTAAATGTCAACTATGGTCCACCCTATAGCTATGATGTGGTCCTTAAGCATTCAAACGAGTTTTTACTCTTGAATCTTGGTTAAGTTCCTTACTATAATTACCAAAAGTGTTTCTCCTTCTCCCAAAAACACATATTTCAAGTGCTCCAGTAATTGCTTTAATTCAATTATAGGTGCCTACACAACCGAAGGTAGAGATTTCGTATTAGAAGTTGGTAGTTCAATATTTAGAAATACATACCTTTTCGGTATTGGTTGTAGTGATTGCAATGCTAGCACCATTTCTTCCATTTCATCTGTAATGAACAAGTTAGAATTTTGCGAAGTGTTTTCCTTTAAACTCATGCAAAGAATGATTTCTAACTTATATTTACCATCCACATCAATACTTCTTGAGACAAAAAATCAATGACATCAATTGATAAAACAGAATGAGCATCACTAAGGTACCTTATAGCCTAAAAAAATATTAAAGAAAACAATTTCACTGTCAAACTCCATAGTTAATGTTCCTACAGCCATGTCAATCTTTGTCTTTGATGTCTTCAAAAATGGTCGGCCCAGTAGGACTGGTGAATAATTAGATGAAGATTCTCCCTCCATGTTTAACATATAAAAGTCAGCTGGGAAAACCAATTCATTAACTTGCACTAAGGCATCCTCTACAACCCCTTTAGGATAAGTGTTAGATCTATCAACCAATTAAATTATAAAATACGTTTCCTTTAAAGATCCCAAATTCAATGAAGTGTAAATGGAATATGGCATGACATTAATTGAAGCTCCTAGATCTAACATTTCCTTCTCAAACCTAGTATCACCCATTTTGTAGGGAATTGTAAATGTACCTGGATCATTATATTTTAGGGGAAGCTTTCTCTGAATGACTGCAAACAAATTTCCCCCTCACTTACTTTCTCGTCTCCCCTTAATTTCCTTTTTGACGTGCATAACTCTTTGAGAAATTTGGCATATCAAGAAACTTACTTTGTGGCATCAATTAGAGCTATGTTTATCCTTACCTTTTTAAACATCTCCAAAATCTCCTATCTTGCTCCTATTTCTTCAATTTAGCAAACCTGCTAGGAAAAGGAGACAAAGTATTAGTAAGACTTTTAATTATAGGAGATTAATAATTTACCTTAGTTCCCTTTCCAGCTTCTTTCAGAGACACTTTAAGTTCCTTTTCATATTCTTCGTCATTGCCAATAACAAGAGTCTTGTGTGGTGCCTCTATTTCTTTACCACTTCTTAGGTTGATAGCACTTGTATTCTCTTTCGATTTCACAATTGTTTAAGCAAGAAGCTTACTCGAATTCTGATTCTCCAATTGGATCACTGTAGTAGTTATATGACTCAGTTGATTCTCCAAATTTTGAATGCTAGCTCTAGTTTGTTGTTGGAATTAGATGGTATTATTTTGGAGTTGAGTGGTATTTTGAGTCAATGTTTTCATCATTTCTTCCAGTGAAGGCCCAGAACTTGATGGTTGAGCTTGTCTTTGATATGGTTGTTAGTATGAGCCTTGTTGTTGTCCTTGTTGGCCATAAGCGTTGAATGGAGGATTCTTCCATATTGAGATATGTGCATAGGGGTAGCTCATATTCCTTTGTGGTTGACCTAGAAAGCATCCGAAAGTATTCACTTGTTTTGTAGAAGTCTCCAACAAGGTTGGACACATATTAGTGGGACGTCCTACCATTGTGCAAATTCCACATATCTTGACTTGTTGGGCATCATTTGCAGCCATTTACCTTACTAAACATGTTAACCCAGCTATCTGTTGCTCTAATGTAGTAGTACTAGCTTCACTGACTTTCAATGGTTAGGGGTCTTCTTGAATGTTGAATTGTTGAAAGTTAGCAGCCATGTTAGAAATCAAATTTTTGGTTGCAATGGGTGTCTTGTCTACTAGTGCACCTATGCTTATTACATCTATCATACTTCTTTCTTGTGGGATAAGCCTTTCATAGAAGTATTGGATTAAGATTTGTTCACTGATTTGATGGTACGAGCAACTAGCATATAACCTTTTGAAATGCTCCCAGTACTCATATATTGTTTCCCTATGGTGTTATTAGATTGCACATATCTCCTTTCTCTAGAAAAAGTCTTTGCATCTCATTCCATGTAGTCTTTATACCCCAGCTGACTTCATGCTAGAATAAATCATATGGAACTCATTGAGATGTTTGTGAGGATCTTCACCTGGCATACCATAAAAAGTAGGCAAAAGATGAATTAGACCATATTTAAGCTCAAAAGCAACATCAATAGTAAGAAAATCAATGCATAAAGGTTGATGATTAAAATCAGGAGTAGTTAACTGCTTAAGAGTGCAATCATTGTTTTGACCTACCATATTAGAATCAGTTTCAAAAATGGAATCACTAGAAGAATTAGAAAGAAAATCTAAAACTATTCGCATTCCTAGTGATGAATCAAGTTTCCTATTAGATGATGACAAATCCTCATAACTTTATACAACTTGTCTTCTCGCTTTGTGTAATGTTCTTTTAAGTTCTTGATCAAATTTCAATTCACCAGAGTAAGAAAATCATGTCATACACCATACCTAACCAAATAAGAAAAGAAGTTAATTGAAAAGAAAAAGAAAAAGAAAAAGAAAAAGAAAAATAACAAAACAAAAAAACTCAGAAAAGAAAAGGATATGAATCCTTAGCAACAACACCAATATTGGTCACACATCGTAATGCTACCAAAATAACTGACTATAGCTAGTGGTAAGTCTAGGTCAATCCCACAGAGATTAATTGTTTGGTCACACGTTGTAATGCTACCAAAATAGCTGGACTAAAACTATAGCTAGTGGTAAGTCTAGGTCGATCCCACAGATTAATTCTAAATACTTTCCTAAACTCTACATATATGTAAAACACAGGGGCGGATTTGTCACACGTCGTAATGCTACCAAAATAACTGGACTAAAACTACAGCTAGTGGTAAGTCTAGGTCAATCCCACAAAGATTAATTCCAAATACTTTCCTAAATTCTACATATGTGTAAAATATAAAAGGAGGGGGGTAGGGGTGGGGGGGAGGTTGATTCAATATAAATTAGAAAAAAATGTAAAATTAAATATGTAAAAGCAATTCAATCTAACAATAACAAAGTGATAAAATTGAATGATTTGAAATCTAGTTCTTTGGTTTAATTTCAGCCTAAGCACAATTTCACATACGTCATTGAATTATTGTCTTCAAACCTCTCTTTAGACTATTGATTGTGAATTACCGTCAAGCTCTATTAATTCCAGTTTTTCCCTAGGTTGTAGTTAATTAAGAAGAGCTCGTTAATTAACCCTAACTATTAGATAACTTAAAATAACTTTCTAAGTTTAATCAGGCAATTGCAATACAATTAAGAAAACAAATCAATCTAAGCAATAATCACACAAGCTCAGATTATTTAATTTATGTTACTTTATCCCTAACGATTTAATACCATTAGTTGCCACATACGACTTCAAACACGACTATTATGTATTGTACTGAAATTCTAGTAATGAGTTTTTAAGCAAAACAATTCAATAGAGCATCAAAAGCATTCTGACATAACACCCAATCATTAATCTTAAGATAACACAATCAATCCTAAAAAATGGGAAAGAAAACGATACACAATGACGTATACTTAAATGTGCTCCTTCACGTTGTTTGCACCTCTGAACTGGTGTCGGGTGGTTTATCCGTCCATCTTCTCCATCAACATCCAAGAATCAGCTCTCTTAGCGTCCATTCTTGCTAGAAAACAAAGATAAAACAATGAAGAGAGTGGTCTGTCTGCTACTGTCTAAGTTTTTCACATTATTCCTCCTTGAAAACCAAAGAGAAAACGATGATGTATGGCTTCTCCACAGCTGTGTTGTTGCTCCACTCTTGTCTAGTCACCTGTCCCCAGCTGTCACATTATTCCATCTTCAAAATCCCAGAAAAATTGATGAAGAATAACGTCTTGGAGGTCTCTCCACTGCTGGTGCGTTAATCCTTGTTTGGCCCTTTTGTTCTCTCGATTCTATCACTTCAGCCGACACTCACACCCTTTATTTTTTTAGCTTGCGTCCACAATGCACTTCAGCTGCTATTTTATTCCTCCCCACTCCCCTTACCGTCACACCACCTTGCTTATTATAAAAACTAGGTTAAAAATGATAGTATATATGACATGTGGCTCAAGTGAGATGACTAACATTCCAATTGTTGTTTTTTTAGTCCTAGGATGCATTCAACACCAAATGAGGCAGCTAGGTTTTCATGAGATAAAATGGACAGCTGACTTGAAAAATGGGATAGCATAAGGTGTTTCTTGGTAGGTTAAAATAATCTTTGTAATTCATGTTGCGAACTTGGTCTCATGGCTGTAACTTTTTAATTGTTACAATCGTGGTCTCCATTTTTATGCTCTATTTTGTCTCCTTTTCTTTTCTCTATTTTGTCTCCTTTTCTTTTAATCTTTTTCTTCTTCTTGTTCTATGAAGACAATAGGGGATGAACATTAAGAAGATGGCTTAATAAGTATGCTTTCAAGTCACTTTATCCTTCACTTTCAAAATATACCTAAAATCAAATATGACCTAAAATGAGTATCCGAAGCGTTTTAAGGCATTAATTAATCACTAAGTGTAATGGATTAAATGTTGGTTCAATATAAATTAAAAAAAAATAAAATTAAATATGTAAAAACAATTCAATCTAACAATAACAAAGTGATAAAATTGATTAATGATTTGAAATCTAGTTCTTTGGTTTAATTTCAGCCTAAGCACAATTTCACATACGTCATTGAATTATTGTCTTCACACCTCTATGTAGACTATTGATTGTGAATTACCAACAAGCTCTATTAATTCCAGTTTTTCCCTAGGTTGTAGTTAATTAAGAAGAGCTCATTAATTAACCTTAACTATCAGATAACTTAAAATAACTTTCTAAGTTTAACCAAGCAGCTACAATACAATTAAGAAAATAGATCAATCTAAGTAATAATCACACAAGCTCGGATCATTTAATTTACATTACGCTATCCCTAATGATTTAATACCATTAGTTACTACATATGACTTTAAACACGACTATTATGTATCATATTCAAATTCTAGCAATGAGTTTTCATGCAAAACAATTCAATAGAGCATCAAAAGCATTCTTACATAATACCCAATCATTAATCTCAAGATAACGCAATCAATCCAAAAAAAGGGAAAGAAACAATACACAATAACATATGCTTAAATGTGCTCCTTCATGTCGTTTGCACCTTTAAACTAGCGTCAAGTGGTTTATCCGTCCATCTTCTCCATCAACATCTAAGAATCAGCTCCCATAACGTCCGTTCTTGTTGGAAAACAAAGAGAAAATGATGAAGAGAGTGTTCTGTCTGCTACTATCGAAGTTTTTCACGTTATTCCTCCTTGAAAACCAAAGAGAAAACGATGATGTATGGCTTCTCCACAGCTATGTTGTTGCTCCACTCTTATCCAGTCACCTCTCCCCAGTTGTCACGTTATTCCATCTTCAAAATCCCATAAAAATTGATGAAGAATAATGTCTTGGAGGTCTCTCCACTGCTGGACCGTTAATCCTTATCTAGCCCTTTTGTTCTCTCGATTCTATCACTTACAGCAGACACTCACACCCTTTATTTTTCAAGCCTACGTCTAGAGCCGACCCTGGGTAGGGCAGCCAAGGGCACTTGCCCAGGGCTCACCACATAAAGGGGCCCTCTAATGCCTATGGGTATTTAATTGGTGTTGTTAGGTTGAGAAGTATTTAATAGGGTATTTAATGGGGGAACGTTGGTGTTGTCTGGTGGAGAAAACATTGCCTAAGGGAGCAACGTAAGTTACAAGTTACAATGTTTTTAGCATTTAATAGTTGCAGATCTTTTCATCTAAATCTTAAGCTTGGAAAGTAATAACGTTATTAGCATTTAATAAGTTAACATTAACTTAGAAAGTTAACGTTAACTTTTTTATTATAAATAGTTTTGAATCATTTGGGTTATATTCTTACCTTCTAATTTCTTTATTTTCATCAATATATGTATTTAAGGTACTCCAACTCAAAAATTAGCAGCAAAAAAATTCACATTTCTATCTTCCGAGTTCGAGTATAATTTAAAGGTAAAGTTTCTAATTTTTCAATGAATTTTTAGCTTATTAAATATTTGAGTATGTTATAATTAATTTGTAATTTTTCATTAATGTGGACATTGTATTAGCATTTTAATTCATAACATTTATATTAAATGATATTGTATTTATTTTGTATCCTCTTTTTATTTTTAGATTACTTATTATTTATAATAATTTAATTTTGAAATTATAATTTTCATTATACTTTATGACAAATAATGTAGTAATTGTTGGATTTGTGTTCTTGTAGAGTTCACTTAAATTTAGTGATAATATGACTAAATCAAATAATTTAGGTTACTCAATTCAAAGACTATATAAATGGCTTTTCTTTATTATAAAATACGTATGCTTATATTAAACATGTCATAATAAAATAATAATAATAATAATAATAATAATAATAATAATAATAATAATAATAATAATAATAATAATAATAATAATAATAATAATAATAATAATAATAATATTCAATCATTTCCACTACTTATGAAATAGGATAATATTTAACTTGGGAAATTTAGAATATTTAATAACTTAGAATATTATTTACTATATTTTTCCTAAGTATGTTAATTTCTTGTATTTTTAGAAATTAGTGTGTCTCTATCATTAAAATTTGCTCTTTGTTTTATTATTTTTAATATTAGTTATTAAATTTTGTTATTTATTTTTCCTCTATCACGATA
The DNA here is from genome assembly GCA_029891385.1 of Erythroxylum novogranatense. Taxonomy (NCBI): domain Eukaryota; kingdom Viridiplantae; phylum Streptophyta; class Magnoliopsida; order Malpighiales; family Erythroxylaceae; genus Erythroxylum; species Erythroxylum novogranatense. The sequence continues at coordinate 22,352,464 of CM057235.1, forward strand.
TAATACCATTTATATATCTTTGTCATATATTGTGAAGCTATTAGAGTTTGGTTGTACCTGCATACTTCTTTCAGTTTCATATAAGTGCTTTTGTTCTTTTTCTAATCCAACTATGTTGTAATTGGTTTATATTATGTTGCCTAAAAAGCATTTGTCTGGAAGTCAAAAAAGGAAAAAAGAAAACAAGTAGCACAATTGATAGAATCCTAAAAAGGAGCAATTAATAAATTTATTAAAAAAGTAGGTTCCTCTAGTGAGAGTCCCGAGGAATTAGATGAAGGTAGTTTTGAACAATATAAAGAAAACATAAGTGATGAGATTCATATTCATGAGGATATTAGAAATCTGAGTGAGCCTGATCATGTACCAAATGCATCCACTTTAGAAAATTTAAAGGCAGATGAACAAGTAAACCCTATATTGGACATTTTTGATCCTAGAAATTGGGATAATCTTGATAATAAAGCAAGGGATATTTTAGTTGAAAATGGGTCTGTAAGAGAACTAAATCTTATGTTTCCTTTAGATAATACCTCTTGTCATTTTTCATATTCTTATTATTATAGGAATTTGAGTAATGGAGAGATTAGCGATAGAAAATGGTTGGTTTATTCTAAACATGTAGATAAAGTATATTGTTTTTATTGTAAGTTGTTTAAATCTACTAACAAACAAAGTGGATTAGCAAATGACGGATTTAGAGATTGGAAGCATCTTAGTTAGAGACTCAAAAAACATGAGAATTGCATTGAGAATATGAATAATATGAGAACCTGGAATGAATTAAGAGTGAGATTGAACAAAAATCAAACAGTTGATAAAGATTTGCAACAAGAAATTGCAAAGGAGAAAGAACGTTGGAGACAAGTTTTGATAAGAATAGTTTCTGCTGTGAAATATCTTGCTAAATATAATTTAGCTTTTCGAGGATCCAATGAGGAACTTTACCAAGATGGTAATGGTAATTTTTTAGGATTGATTAAGATGATTACTGGATTTGATGTGATAATGCAAGATCATGTTAGATGTATTCAAAATCATGAAATTCATCATCATTATCTTGGTCACAAAATTCAAAATGAGTTGATTTCTCTGTTGGCCCATAATGTTAGAAGTTTTATCCTAAGGATCATTAAAGAGGTGAAATACTTTTCTATTATTCTTGATTGTACCCTAGATTTGAGTCATCAAGAACAAATGAATTTGTTAGTATGATGCATGAATATGTCCAATAATAAAATAAAAATAGAGTACTTTTTAGAGTTCTTAAAGGTAGATGACACATCTGGAGTGGGGCTTTTCAATGAATTATTGAATGCATTTAATTCTCTTGATCTTAATGTTTATAATATAAGGGGTCAAGGTTATGACAATGGTTCTAATATGAAGGGAAAACACCAAGGGGTTCAAAAGCGACTACTTGAAATAAATCCAAGAGCATTATATATGCCGTGTGCTTGTCATAATTTTAATCTTACTTTTAGTGATATGTCACATTCTTATGTTAAAGCTGTTTCATTTTTTGGAGCTGTGCAACGTATATATGCATTATTTTCAAGCTCTCCTAAAAGGTGGAAAGTTTTGTTTGATAATGTTTTAGGCTTAACTATGAAATCATTGTCCAACACTCATTGGGAGAGTCGAATAAAAAGTGTTAAAGCTATTAGATTTCAAGCTCCTCAAATAAGATTGGCTTTGATGGAATTATCTAGATCTTGTGATGATGCCAAGTCAAAGAGTGAAGCAGAAAGCTTTGTTAGTGTACTTGAGACTTTTGAGTTTTTACTTGGTATGGTTATTTGGTATGATATTTTATTCGCTATTAACATGGTGAGTAAAAAGTTGCAATCTAAATCTATGTGCATTAATGCTACCATAAAACAATTAGAAGATGTGATGGTATTTTTTGAGAAATATAGAGATGAAGGGTTTAGCTCTAGTATGAATATTGCCAAAAGTCTTGCACTTGAGATGAATATAGAGCCTACATTTCCAATTAGACGTTGTATTATTAGGAAAGATAATTTGATGAAATTAGCCATAATGGAGAAATACAATCAGCTGAAGATTATTTCAGAGTTAATTACTTTCTAGTTGTTGTAGATATGGCAATTACTTCGTTAAAGAATATATTTGAACAATTAACGACATTTGATAATATTTTTGGGTTCCTATTTGATTTAAGGAAATTGAGGTTATTAGATGATAAGTAATTAAGAAAATGTTGCACTAATTTTACAATGACTTTTTCTCATGATAATGTGTCAGATGTGGATTTAGTTCTGAATTAAAAGTATTGCAAACGACTTTTCCAAATGAGTCAATATTATCTGTTGAAATTTTAGAATTTGTTAAAGCTGCAAATTGTTATCCAAATGTTTCAATTGTTTATTGAATTCTATTGACTATACCTGTGATTGTAGCATCAGCTAAGAGAAGTTTTTCTAAGTTAAAATTATTGAAAACCTACTTGAGGTCATCAATGTCACAAGAAAGGTTGAATGGTTTAGCTATATTATGTATTGAGAAGGATATGTTAGACAATATTGATCTTGATAATATTATTAATGATTTTGCATCTAGAAATGCATGAAGAAATTGTTTTCATAAATCATGATCCTCTGTATATTTGTTATTGTAATTTTTTTAGTGTTTTGCAATCTAATATTGTTGTTTGATTATCGCTATTGCTATTTTGTTGTTACAGTAACTATTTTTAGTTATTTTATTGTTAATGATATTTGTAAGATATTATTAGCTGATATTATGATCATTTAATATTTTGTTGAGTATGTAGACTTCTGAATTGAGTAATTTATATTTCATACAAACATGTAAACTTAAGTATATTTTTAATTTATTAGGGCTTTTTTTTAAATTTCGCCCAGGGCCTATAAAACGATAGGAACGGCCCTGCCTGCATCTACAATGCACTTCAACTGCTATTTTATTCCTCCCCATTCCCCTCACCGTCACACCACCATGCTTATTATAAAAACTAGGTTAAAAATGATAGTATATATGACATGTGGCTCATGTGAGATGTCTAACATTCCAACTGCTGTTTTTTTATTCCTAGGCTACATTCAACACCAAATGAGGCAGCTAGGTTTTCATGAGATAAAATGGACAGCTGACTTGGAAAATGGGACAGCATAAGGTGTTTCTTGGTAGGTTAAAATAATCTTTGTAATTCATGTTGCGAACTTGTCTCATGGCTGTAACTTTTTAATTGTTACAGCCATGGTCTCCATTTTTATGCTCTATTTTGTCTCCTTTTCTTTTAATCTTTTTCTTCTTCTTATTCCATAAAGAAATTAGGGGATGAACATTGAGAAGATGACTCAATAAGTATGCTTTCGGGTCACTTTATCCTTCACTTTTGAAATGTACCTAAAATTAAATATGAGCTAAAGTGAGTATTCGAAGCATTTTAAGGCATTAATCAGTAAGTGTAATGGATTAAATGTATCAACAATTAAGCGCATATCAAAGTCCAACCTTATAAGATAACTCAATATAGAATATAAATATCCTATAATAACAATATAATATATATTCCAAGATAATGACTGACAAAGGAATTCTTTAATAAACAAATCTAAATATTGCATAAATTGTTTTAGAAGGATCGTATGTTTCTTATTTGACTACAAACTTTTCTCATATATTATTAAGCTCTACTCATGTTTTTCTATTTAAGATGAATTGGCAACTACATTTAGTTCTTACATATTGACTTGTAGGAGTTGATTAAATTTTGAACTTTTTTAAAATCTAAATCATTAGCCACGACTAGAGAGTAATTAATGAAATAACTTGTCACAATACTGGAGAAAAGTTTTCATGTTATAATAATTTTGAAATAAGATCTTGTTTCATTTTGTGAGCTATATGGCTAACTCTTTGATCGTGAAGTATTATATAGGATTTGAAATATTGTTGACAAACCATCATTATCAATGACAACAACTCAATCTCTGTTGACGAGTTTTTTTTTCATTTTTTCCTTTGTTCTCTCGTCAGAGAAATTTCTTATTATATTTATGGATTTGAAGATGGTGTAAAATTAAATATGTAAAAGCAATTCAATCTAACATTAACAAAGTGATAAAATTGATTAATGATCTGAAATCTAGTTCTTTGGTTTAATCTCGGCTTAAGCACAATTTCACATATGTTATTGAATTATTGTCTTCACACCTCTTTTAGACTATTGATCGTGAATTACCGACAAGATATATTAATTCCAATTTTTTCCTAGGTTGTAGTTAATTAAGAAGAGCTGGTTAATTAACCCTAATTATCGAATAACTTAGAAATAGATTTCTAAGTTTAATCAGGCAGTTGCAATACAATTAAGAAATCAGACCAATCTAAGCAATAACCACACAAGCTCGGATTATTTAATTTATGTTACGTTATCCCTAACGATTTAATACCATTAGATGCCACATACGACTTTAAACATAACTATTATGTATCATATTCAAATTCTAACAATGGGTTTTCATGAAAAACAATTCAATAGAGCATAAAAATCATTCTTACATAATACCCAATCAGTTTAAAAAAGGGAAAGAAAATGATACACAATGACTTATGCTTAAATGTGCTCCTTCGCGTCGATTGCACCTCTGAACTAGCATCGGGTGGTTTATCTGTCCATCTTCTCTATCAAAATCCAAGAATTAGCTCCTATAGCCTCCATTCTTGTTGGAAAACAAAGACAAAACGATGAAGAGAGTTGTCTGTCTGATACTGTCTAAGTTTTTCACGTTATTCCTCCTTAAAAACCAAAGAGAAAATGATGATGTATGGCTTCTCCATAGCTGTATTATTGCTCCATTTTTGTCCAGTCACCTCTCCCCGGCTGTCACCTTATTCCATCTTCAAAATCCCACAAAAATTGATGAAGAATAACGTCTTGGAAGTCTATCCACTGCTGGTGTGTTAATCCTAGTCTAGCCCCTTGTTCTCTTGATCTATCACTTACAGCAGACACTTACGCCCTTTATTTTTATTAGAATTTACAATAAGCTTACGGGCCCATATGAGAAGAAAAGTTAGACCACATACAAGTCTAAGTGAGTTTCCATCCTAAAACTAATTGGTGATAGGTAGAGTAGCCCACTAGACTTATATGTTAGTCTTCTTTGCTCCCTTTCTCCAATATGGGACAAACTCCCACTCTTTATATTTCAACACCCCCCTCATGTATGGGTCTAACATGTGACATAATCTATCGTTTTGAGGTGTTAACGACTAATATAAGAGCAACCTGCTCTGATACCATGATAATTCTTCGTGATAGAATATGAAGAAAATGATTTTATTGATTGAATGTTGATATATATACAGGAGATATAGCTGTACAATGGGTTACGAATAAACTTTCTCTCTCATCTAACGAACAAATATTCCTTTTGTGATTATATATAGCTTGGTGGTGTGTGAGGGTGGTTAGAAAGTATGTGTGTCTGGTGCAGTTGGAAAAGTGGCATGGGCCTATCGACAGCCCCCCTCAAGTTGGTGTCGGTGAAACTGGACCCAACTTGATGATGTTTGAAGATAGGGCCATGGAGGATAATGGTTTTGTGAAGCAGTCAGCTAACTGTGTGGATGATGGAGTGTACGAAGTGGAGATGAAGCCTTTAGTGAAAACATTATGAACAAGGTGACAGTCGATTTCGACGTGTTTCATTCGTTAATGAAATACGGGATTTTTGGAGATGTGAATTGCGGCTGCATTTTCGCAATAGAAGGGGATAGGTAGAGACAATGGAATATGCATGTCTTGGAGCTTCTACATGATCCAACGAGTTTCACACAAAGCGCTGGCCATACTCCTGTACTCAGCTTCGGTGGAGGAGTGACTGACAGTGCGTTGTTTCTTGATTTTCCACGACATCAAAGCATCACCCAACATAATGCAGTATCCAGTGAGTGATTTTCGGGTGTAATTACAGGATGCCCAATCGGAGTCAGAGAAAACGTGGAGAGGCATTGCATGTTGTACTAGATATAGGAGGCGTGAGGTTGTTATGTGCTTGAGATAATGGAGAAGATGTGCTAGAGCGGCCCAATGCAGCTGGCATGATGCAAAGGTGAATTATGTCAATTAATGTACTGCAAAAGCGATGTCGAGTCTGGTAAGATTTAAGTAAAGCAGTTGGTTGATGATACATTGGTTTCGATCTGGGTTGTCTAGCTTTCTTCAGATTTGGTAGAGTTACTTCGAAGAGAATATCTTGTATGTATTTGTCTTGGCACAGTGAGATGCCTTCGGGGGAATGGTGCAGCTCAATGCTAATGAAGTTTTTTGCATGACCCATGTCTTTTATAGTGAACAAACATTGAAGGTATGCTTTGATGTCCTGAATTAACTCCTCTGAAGGACTGCTGATGAGTATATCATCTACGTAAAGGAGAAGAGCAATAAATGTGTTAACAGAACCTTTAATAAATAAGCAGAGATCAGAAATCGATTGAGTAAAATCGTAAGACTGGAGTTTGGAAGTGATTTCGTGGTTCCACTGTCATTCGACTTGTTTAAGGCCGTAGAGTGATTTTTGTAATCGGCAAACCTGATGTAACATCCTGTTACCCTAGTAAAGGCAAAATTAATAGATGAGAGAAAGTGTTGAGGAAGTAAGAAACACGTTCCATGCTCATGCATAAGATGACATGCACATACATATTAAATAGTAAATGTTCCTGAACATAAAAATAATTGTACATGCATTCATTGACAACTTCCAGGTATGATTGTTTTTGAATGTGATTTTATTGAAAATGAGAAGTAGAAGGAGTTGAAAGAGTGATCTGGAAGTGTTCACTGAGTGTGCTTCAGTTTGTTAGCCATAACTTGTTCTCTAGTTATCCAGACGTGATGATTCTGGATTGGGATTAAACTAGGAACCTGTGGCTACATTTCTTATGAAGACATCGAATTTAAATTCGGTCTTTAAGAATCTCAAAGTTTGTCATAAAGTTGAGAATTGGGTGCAGTACATTGAATGAATATAGAAAATTAAATCTAGGCTAGATTAGAGAAATTGTCTTCTCAGAAGTTGTAGAAATTTTGGATGTTTGAGTTGAAAGTCAGGGTCCTTGTAAGCGAAGATGTTTCTTCTATATTTTGCTTCCTCTGTGATGATGTCATTGATGACATCATCTTCTTATGTGTTTTGTATCGTCTACCTTTTGTATCTTTTGTGTTTTGTATCGTCTATGTTCATGAACTTCTTCTAGGTTACTGTTTATGAACTTCTTCTGTCTTTTGCTATCTTCTATGTTTTGCTGATTTGCTTCTTCTAACTTTTGCATCTTCTGAGTTTTGCTTCGTCTACCTTTTGTTTCGTCTAAGCTTCCGCTTTTCGCTTCTTTTGTTTTCGTTTCATTTGTGTTTTGCTATCTTCTGGGTTACTGTTCATAAACTTCTTCTGGGTTCCTGTTTATGAACTTCTTCAGTCTTTTGCTATCTTCTGTGTTTTGTCGATTTGCTTCTTCTGACTTTTGCATCTTCTGAGTTTTGCTTCATCTGCCTTTTGCTTCGCCTAAGCTTCTGCCTTTCGCTTCTTCTGTTTTCACTTCATCTGTGTTTTGCTATCTTCTGGGTTACTGTTCATAAACTTCTTTTGGGTTACTGTTTATGAACTTCTTCTGTCTTTTGCTATCTTCTGTGTTTTGCCGAATTGCTTCTTCTGACTTTTGCATCTTTTGAGTTTTGCTTCGTCTGCCTTTTACTTCGTCTAAGCTTTTGCCTTTCGCTTCTTCTGTTTTCGCTTCGTCTGTGTTTTGCTATCTTCTGGGTTACTGTTCATAAACTTCTTCTAGGTTACTATTTATGAACTTCTTCTGTCTTTTGCTATCTTCTGTGTTTTGCTGATTTGCTTCTTTTGACTTTTGCATCTTTTGAGTTTTACTTTGTCTGACTTTTGCTTCGTCTAAGCTTCTGCCTTTTGCTTCTTCTGTTTTCGCTTCGTCTGTGTTTTGCTATCTTTTGGTTTACTGTTCATCTTATATCTTCTGTTCCATTTTTGATCATTCAGAAGATAGAATTTGTCTTCAAGGTCTTCATGAAAGTTGTAGAGCTTGAAGTCTTCTTTCGAACCATATAGAGGAAACCTAACTCCTATATCTATAGGGAAAGTTATAGCAATTTTTTCACTTCTTCTGTCTTTCTTCGCTTGGCCATAACTTCTTCTATAGGAGTCCAAATGAATTGATTCTTAAAGCATTGGACTCGTAAGACATTACCTTACATCTTCACCTAAAAATCTTAGCCATCTGAAATGAATTGAGAAAGATTGAGTAAAAAACGTGGAATAGGTACAATGAGTGTGCTCTAAAATTTTATGAACTGGGGTTATTCCACTGAGCAACACTTCAGTATTTTAAGTGTATCTAGACTTGTAGGATTCCAAATGAGACGATTGTTGTTTTGGAGTGGACTAGAGATATAGGCCTACAAATTGTCTCAGAATTATAATTGTGATTCAGTTTATAAGATATTTAAGTTTTAAACGGAAGTTGTGCATAGTACATTATTTTTGGAATATGACAATCCAAAAATATCTGAGGCACATCTTCTGAAGTACTGAACCAAATTAAGTGATTTTGGTGTCAATGGAAAGATCTAGAAATGGATAAGTGGTTAAGAATTGGACAGGCTTCCTAGTTAAAGTGGAGTTTTAAATAACCTTGAAGGAGAAGTCACGGTACTTGCCTTCATTTCTTTCTCTTAAAGCTTCTTTCTCTAGAGCTCCTCCAACCTAGAGCTTTTCATCAAATATTCCTCGAAGTTAAACCTTGCTTTTCTCTGTTGTCATCACTTCCACTCTGATATTTCTTTCTTCTACTCCAAGAAAAGACCGAGCCCCCTGTCAACCTTCAAGATGAGGTACGTGGGTTGCATGAGAAACTAAGGTTCACGTGAATTAAAAATGTTAGGGCTTTATGATGGTTGCAGGTTTAGAGCTTTAAACAAGTAAGCTTATTATGATTACGTAGTTTTGCATGAAATGAAGCATGCATCATTAGTTCACTGCTAAATGGTTAAGAATAGGGATATTCGTAATTGTTGGAAAATGAGTGAGGATATTTTGAGTATGCCATATATACAATTTTTTTTGGAATTAATGATCAAATGTTATAAGAAATTGTAGAAATGATTTTGGAGTTGGAAGATCAATGAAAAAGTGTATGATGATGTTTAGAGCTGAGAAAGAAAGATTTAAGTGATAGCTAAAAAAAAGTGAAGTGAATGAAAGTACAGTAATGCAGAAAATGAGATGAATGTACGTAATGAATGTTTCTTCTTTTGATGATTATGAAAAATGATAGATTTTGATTGATTTGGGAAGTTGGTAAGGTACTCGGGATTGTCACTGAACATGCATTTTACATAGTCCATATAGCTATTTGTGCATAAATGAGTTTTGTAACGTGTGTGAATTGTGTATTGTATAAATGGGTTGTGCAGGTTTAGTGTCCGCATTCAGGCATTCCTAGAATTTGAAAACAAATGCTAATTTGGAGCGTATTGTGAGTAGACCTAGATGGTCTCATTCCACTGTTTGCTTTTTTCAACTTTTTGATATTGATCGAATTCTAACTGATTATGTGAAAGTGTTTGACTGTGTTAGTTTCCGGATAGGAGGTCCGATGAATGTGTTGTATGAAAGAATTATTGAAGTGCTCATTGTATGTGAATGAGATAAAATAAGTATGCATAATGTGATTTCTAAATGTCGGACCACGGTCTGATGACAAGTGTGTTTTTGAATATGCATTTGCATATGAATGAAAAATTGATTCGCAACTTGATGTTGAATGCTCGACTACGGTCTAATGATATGTGCAAATGTGATTGATACATTTCATAAAATGCATGTTCAGATGAAGGTATTGTGACTTGAGTTGCCAATATGAAACGCTTCCACGTAGAGCCTTGCTCCGTGATTTTTGATTCTACACGTAGAGCTTTGCTCCGTGATATGTGTTTTGTACATAGAGATATACTCTATAATTATGTTCTAACTAAGCCCTATGGGCCAGTATTTGTATAAGTGTGTGATAGGCACTCAGTCACAACAATAAGAACGAATGTGAGTCTAATGCATATAGCATTATAAGATCGATATTCATTGAATGTGAAATGTGAACTGATGTACAATATGTGAATTTATGTGTTATATGACTAGGTGAGCCATCGATGATGGTCACTTATTAAGTTCGCAAAATTTACCTAAAATTTGTAATTATTTTTAAGATTAGAAGACTACCCCGTTAGGCCAACGGGAGTATACCTGCAGCATAAGTGAAGGATAGAAGTCGGGATCAATTCGCGTTTGCATTCTTATTTCTTGCATTTATATCAGATTGTGATTTCAGTAATGATTGTATCAACTTTCCAAATTAGAAATGTTAGTAAATGATTTTGAAGTGTAATGAAATTATGACTACAAGTCTTCTATTTTTGTAATGGGAACAAATGACATTGAAATTTTATTGACTTTATTGTGTGGATTAAAAATGTTTATGAATGAAATGGGCCCAATTTGAGTATCGATTTCTGCATAAAATGTTTGTGGTATTTTTAGGAAGAAATTTTTTTAATACCGATTTATGAATGTGTTAAGTGTTTTAGCACGCCACTCTCACGGAGCGTAGACTCGGATATCACTATCGATGTCGGGTTCGGGGCATACGAGAGTAGGGTGCTACACTTGACCAGGTGCAGCCTTCGAATACCCCTATGGAGGATGGATATATAATTCTTTTATGATGGAGCCATGAAGATAAGCGTTGTTAATATCACAGTGATGTAATGGCCAATTGTGGGCAGCGACGAGGGCAATCAACACATGAACGGTGATGGGTTTAGATATTGGGGAGAAAATATCCGTATAATCTAGTCCTTTTTGGCTGTAGCCACTAACCACCAGCCTAGCCTTTTGACGATCCACTGACCCCCGTCTAGTTTTCATTTGATTTTAAAAATCCATTTTGTGTGTAAGACTCATTTGCCTTTCCGGAGAGTAGTCAATTCCTAAGTTTTGTTTTGCTCCAGTGCAACTAGCTCCAAATCCATAGGTCTGGCCTAAAAAGGATTAGTAATGGTAGTAGCAAAGGATCATGGTTCATATTTAGTATCAATGTTTTCCATGAAGGTTAGGTAAGGGTTGGAGTGAGAAAAAAATAAAGTATACGAGGTTGAACGTACCTAGGAAGGAGACGTTGTAGCTGCATCGAGGAAGGGATGTTACGTAATCCCATAAGTAAGAGGGATGAGACTGTAAACGAGTGTTTTTGGAAGTAGAGGAACGTTAGGCTGGGGTGATAGAAGACGAGAGTCAGCTGAGGTAATACTGTGTGGGTTTGGTGAGAAAATTGTTGGTTGGCTGGTAGTTGGTGAGGTAGTCTGGGAAGCTAGTATAACGTCGTATGGTGGATGGGAGGAAGGAGATGGGCTTTGTAGGGGAATGTGATTGATGGGGCTGTGAGGAAGGTGAGGAAAAATTGTGTTGTGAGGTTGGTTGATGTGGTTGGAAAATGGGAATTGGGTTTCGTAAAAAATTACATCTCTGGAGACCAAAGTTTTTTTTGGTATTAAGATCAAACAATTTAAAACCTTTTTGCCTGGATACGTAGCTTAGAAAAATACATTTTGTGGCACGTGGTTCTAATTTGTCTTTGAAAGGTTTGGTATTTGTTGCATAACAAAGATAGCCAAAAACTTGTATATTTTTGTACGACGGTTGTTTATGGTAAAGCTTTTCATAGGGGTTTTTCTAAGATAGGAATTTTGTTGGGAGTCAGTTAATTAGATAGGTGGATATGAGTAAAGCTTCCCCCCAAAAATGTTTAGGTAAATTTGCTTGATATAGTAAGGCCCTGGTAATTTGAAGAAGGTGTTTATGTTTGCGTTCAACAAAGTCATTTTGTTAGGGTGTGGGGGGGCATGACTTTTGATGTTCTATTCCTTTTGTTTGAAAAGTTCCTTACATTTGTTGTTGACAAATTGGGTGCCATTATCAGTACGAATACAAAGGATGGATAGTTTGTGTTGGGTTTCAATCATGGCTATGTAAACTTTCAAGGTTTCAAATACTTGATCCTTACTGTTTAAGAGGTAAGTTCAGATGGCTCTTGTGAAATCGTCAACTATGATCAAAAAATAACGTGAGCCATCGAAATTTTGGACTCCATACGGTCCCCAAAAATCAATATGTAAGGTTTCAAAAGGTTGGTGGGTGGTCACAATGTAAGTTAGAAATGGTTTTCTACTTTGTTTGGCTAAAGGACAAATATCACAGGAAATATTGTTAGGAATTTAAATGCTAAAATTGGGTAAATGTATGATTTTTTCCTTTGAAATATGGCCGAGGCATAAATGCCAAACATGAAAATTGTCTAGGACATAATTAGCAACTAGGTTTTTGATATAAAATTCTAGAGAAGTACCTTTGAAAGTGCATGGGTTTAATAGGTTCTCAGCTCCGATCTTGTATAATCCCCCATCCGCCTCACTCACAGCTACAATGTCATTAGTCCGCAGGTCCTACAAATATACTTTATCAATTACAAAAATGATACCAATGTGGTTTTGGGTGGCTAGCTTGTGGACTAACATTAGAGTATGGTTAAAAGTGGGTATATGAAGGGCGTTTTATAGTTGTAAAGTTTTATGAAAATCAACGGTGTAGATATGGTTAACATTTTTGTTTAAATCGTTTGGGAGGGTTACTGGTTTGAGAGAAGTGACTTCGGTTTTGGTTTGTGAAGAGGGTAGGGTTGTGACTCATATGTGTAAAGGCCCTCGAATCTACTATCCATGTACCATCATCATATTTGTTACTGCTAAAACTAAAAGGCTTTGGGTTCGTACTTGTATAGCTGTTGTAAGCTACGTGATTAAGTTTAGTCGAGGATTTACCCTTGATTATGCACATCAGGTCTTGGACCTGCAGTGTGAGGGTTGCTATATTGACTTCGGTTTTTGACTATGGTTCTATCTTTTGTTCCTCCAGGGGGTTGCTTACATTCATTGCAGTATATGTAGGTTTACCCTTCTTCTTCTATAGTTCTCTATACCAGTTTGGTATTCTATATAGCTAGAAACATGCATCCTTTGTGCCCCCCTTCTCCCTGCAATGTTTGCAAAATTTTTTGTCTCTCCTATTACCAAAACTTCTTCCACCGAACTCCTTGTTTCCCTATTTCTTATAGATGCTTGTATTTGCCATAAGGGCAACACCCATTTGATTCATGCTTTCAGAGTTTAAATTCTTTTGTTTTTCTATCGTCAGTGTAAGCTTTGTTTACTTGCGTCAAAGGTTCTATCAGCATAATCTGACTTACCACAGTGGCGTATTCTTCCCTGAGACCTAGCAGGAACTGCATCAGTCTATTAGTGTTAAAAATTTCTAAGCTTTTTCTGGCATGTTCACAGTTACACACACTCATTGGCATTAAGAAATCTAGATCGTTCTATAGTGCAACATCCCAGTACCATAGGGTACATACCCAAACTTTCAGAAACATTAACTATGACAATGGTATGTTAGAGCAAAACAATTCCAACTTACACATGGCATCAACTAACATCATTTGAAAGTCAGAAAATTTTAAAAACCATTCATTGCATCAATCTACAAAATTTACATTGTTTCCTTTAGACAAATATTTATATAACCTCATGCAGGTTCTAACAAAAACAACAAAATACAAGACACAATACTCCTAGAGCCAGCTAACAGACCTATAAGCCATAACAAAATCCGAAGGGTTCTTTAGTCTTGTCTAAGAACTAGGTCTCCTGTCTCGTACCTGAAAAACCACGTTGCAATTTTTATGAGTTTTGTGAACTCAATAAGTGAACCATCATTGATGATTTCACCGGATCACATACACATAATATATATTTTACAGACACCCATTCAGATCATAAACACATTCCAGATGTTCACATAACATGGTATATCACAAGATCACACAGTTCACATTGCTAAGAATAGCAAATAAATCACATTAATTTATCACTCATTTAGCTTTGCAAATCATTAGATAAATTTTAGTCTTATAATGTCATATGCATGAGACTCACATTATTTCTAATTGTTGTGATCGAGTACCTATCACAAACTTAGTCAAATAGAATCACGGAGCATAGCTCTACATGCAAAATCAGAAATCATAGAGCAAAGCTCTACGTGGAAGCGCTTCACACTGGCAACTCAAGTCACAACGCCTTTATCTGAGCATGCATTTTATGAAATGCAACAATTTCTGAATATCTCATATATCACAATCTTATACAAATGCTCAGATAAGATTTCACAATCATCGGACCTAAGTCCGGCATTCAACTTTCGTTAAGAATCAAATGTCAAAATTCATATCAAATCAAAACACTCCCAATATATACCCAACTATTAAACTCCTCTGATCTCAGGTCCGGAATCCAGAAACAAATCACAAACAATTCAATAATGTTGGAAGTTTAACAAATCAAATTAAATTTGTCAAATTCATATCAAATCAAAACACTCCCATTACATGCCCAACTATTAAACTCCTCGGACCTCAGGTCCGGAATCTAGAAACAACTACAAATAGTTCAATAATATTGGAAGTTTAACAAATCAATCCTAGGAAATCATCTAGGTTGACTCATAGTACACTCCAAGAAGCTATTGCCTAGATGGTCCGGCAATGTCCGACTAGTATCCGATGTGCTCCTCTAAAACATACACAACACATTCACAAATATCACATTTTTGCACAAATGTACAAATGTTCTTTTATGCACATCAATGTATAGAAAGTATGCACAATGCATCTTCAATGACAATTCCGGGTATCTTATTGAAATTCTCATCATCAAATCAATCAGATATCAAAGCCCTCATTAACATCATTTGTATTTATAATTTGGACCATAATAAAGCATATGTGAAATCCATTACATAACTTAATTGACCATTACAGATTTTGTACCCATATAATTTCAGGTCAACTTTGCATAATTAATCTGATAGGGTAAATGACAAAATTAGGCAAAATTTCTTCTGGAAAGTTATTCTATAGTGTATTAAGTTTCTAATGACTTCAAGATCATCCAATTTTATTCAGTATTCAATGAGTTATGCATAAAATACCACAGACTGTGCACATTTGAACTTTTAGCTAGTACATGATCATACCCTCTAATTGTAGAACTCATATCTTTCAGCTTAGACAACCAAAAATTTCAAAATTTTTACCAATTTAAAGCTAAGAGAATAAGCTAAAATTTAAGTTCAGAAATCTCAGCTTAATTCGGCCCACATCAGTACATTTTATTCAATAACCACAGGACATGATTTCTGTCCTTGGTAGTGCTACAGCCTAAGTTAAAACTCAGTTCCATGCCACTTTTGAAAATCATAGAGACAGACTTAAAATTAGACTTAGACTTCTTCACAAAAGTTGTAGAAATATGTCTCTAGTTTAATATTAATAAAAAATTAACTCATTCAGAAATCTACAGCTCAAGTTATAATTAGAAAACTAAAGCATAATCATGAACATTTTCAGTTCATAACATTCCAGCAGACTTCCACACTTTCATCCTATCAATCACTTTTAAATCAAATCAGATAGCTCTAAATTTTTATGAACCGAAAGGAAAATGTCTTAATAATCCCTTGGTCTAAGTTTCAAGTTATTTGGAGTTCGGATGAAAAAGTTATAGGAAAAAGACTTAGGGTTGTTCAATGATAAACTTATACAAGCAACTATCATCTATTCTGTCTCTAGAACGTAGATCATCTTCCCCACTGAAAACCCATATTTTTTCTCCACTTTTCCACTTTTACACTTCATATCTACTACATCCATTACATAAACCAGCTTTCCTTACTCTCCTTTAAGCTCAATAACTCACAATAAAACAAAAATCCAAGGTTCATACTTAACCATCAAAATCAGAAATCTCACCCTCACTTTCTGCATATTTTTGTTTTGCCTCTACAACAACTACTCATGTATTGATCCACAACCATGAAAACATACACCATTCATATATGCATCTATTAAAACATTAAAACATCAAATTACTGTGCTACTGATTATTGTAAGCAAATTCAATCAAAGCTATATTTTATCCCATGCTCCCTAAAACTCCAAAACACAAGCTCTGAGCATATCCTCGATAGTCTTGATCATTCTCTCACTCTAAACATCTGTCTAAGGATGAAAGGCCAAACTGAAATTCAGCTTGGTACCCAAAGCTGACTGTAAACTACCCCAAAATCTCGAGCTAAATTTAGGATCCTTGTCTGAAACTATGGACACTGGAACCCCATGTAACCTTACAACCTCATTCACATATCGCTGAGCTAACTGATCTAGTGAAAGATTTTCTCTCACTGGCGAGAAATAAGCCGATTTGGTCAGTCTATCCACAATGACCCAAATGGCATCATGTTACCTCGGAGTCCTCGGTAAACTCATAATAAAATCCATCGTGATTCGTTTCCATTTCCACTTTATAATAGGTAACGAATGTAATTTCCCAGCTGGAGCCTGATGTTCAGCCTTAACCTGTTGGTAACTTATACATTTAGAAACAAATTTTGCTACTTGCTTTTTCATGCCAGGCCACCAGTAATGTTGTTTTAGCATGTTATACATCTTGGTAGTACTAGGTTGCATAGCATAAGTTGCTGAATGTACTTCCTCTAAAATCTCTTTCCTCAAATTATCAACGTTAGGCACACATAGTCTTTGCTTTAACTTCAAAGTATCATCTCTCACTTCAAACTCAGAATCTAGATTCACTTTCAACCTCTCAATTAACTTCACTAAATCTAGATCTCTGTTCTGAGCCTCTTTGATTCTTTCAACCAAAACAGGTCTCAACTTCAAGGTAGCTACTAGTTTATTATTTTTCTCCAAGTTTAATTCAACATTCAATGCTCTCAACTGAACTAGGCTCGATAACCTCAATAACTGTACTTGTGCCTCACTGTTGTATGATTTCCTACTTAATGCATCAGCTACAACGTTAGCTTTGTCAGGATGATACTCAATGGTACAATAATAATCTTTTAACAACTCAATCTATCTTCTCTGTCTCATATTCAATTCTTTTTGGATCAACAGATATTTCAAACTTTTGTGATCAGTGAACACCTGAAAAGTTTCTTCATACAGATAGTGTCTCCAAATTTTCAAAGCAAATACTACTGCAACAATTTCCAGATCATGAATTGGATAATTAAATTCATGGGGCCTCAATTGTCTCGATGCATATGCTATTACTTTACCATGTTGCATTAGTACACATCCTAAACCTTGATGTGACGCATCACTGTACACAACATAACCTCCAGAACCCGATGGGATAGCTAACACAGGTACTGAAGTTAACCGATGCTTTAGCTCCTCAAAACACCTCTGACAATCATCACTCCATCTAAAAGGCACATTCTTTCTCAGAAGTTTTATCAAAGGGGTCGAAATCAGTAAAAATCCCTCGACAAGCCTTTTATAATACTCGGCTTATCCAAGGAAACTTCGAATCTCAGACACATTCTTCGAAGCCTCCCACTTCATTACTGCTTCTATTTTCTTTAGGTCCACCTGAATGCTCTGTCCAGACATGATGTGACCCAGAAATACTACTCGATCAAGCCAAAATTTGCACTTGCTGAACTTGACATATAACTGTTTCTCTCTCATTGTCTGAAGAACCACTCTCAGATGTGCCACATGATCTTCTCTACACCTCGAGTAAACCAAAATATCATCAATAAAAATAATTAAAAATTGATCTAAATAAGGTTGAAATACTTTATTCATCAATGCCATAAAAGTTGTCGGAGCATTAGTCAATCCAAATGGCATTACCAAAAACTCGAAGTGCCCATATCTAGTTCTAAATGCACTCTTGGAAACATCTGCCTCAGCTATCCTAAGCTGGTAATATCCCGATCTCAAGTCTAACTTTGTGAACACCTAAGCTACCTGTAACTGGTCAAGCAAATCATCAATCCTCGGCAGTGGATATTTATTCTTAACTTTTATCCGATTCAACTACTGGTAATCAATGCACAATCTTAGAGTGCCATCCTTCTTCTTTACAATCAATACCGGAGCTCCCCAAGGTGACAAACTAGGACTGATGAACCTTTATCTAACAACTCCTGTAACTAGGTTTTCAATTCCTTCAGTTCAACAGGCTCCATCCTATATGGAGGAATTGATATAGGAGCGGCACCTAAGACAATATCAATAGTGAACTCCGTCTCCCTATCTAGGGGTAATCCCAGTAGTTCAGCCGGAAACACATCCAAAAATTTCCTAACAACTGGAATGTCCTGAATGGTTTGCTCATTCCGAGTATCCACCACATGGGCTAGATAAGCCTCACATCTACCTCGGATCAACCTCAAAGCACTCAGAAATGAAATTAGTCAGGCTGGCACTGCCTGACTAACTCCTCGAAACACCACTCTCGACTGATTAGGGAATTCAAGTACTACCTCCTTAGTATAACAATTCATCACTGCCCTATGAGCAGTGAGCCAATCCATGCCTAAGATGAGGTCTATCTCTTTCAGTTGCAATATAATCAAATCAACTTCTAATTTTTCCTGATCAATCTGAACTATACACCTTTTACATACTTCACCAATCCCTGTTGTGCTACCCACTAGAGTGCTCACTACCAACCCACATTTCAGTATCTCTCACTCACAATGCAATCTAGATGCCAGATGTGGGGTAATGAATGAATGTGTAGATCCTGGATCTACCAGTGCATATGCCTCAAAATTAAAAACATTCAACACACCTGCTACTACATCTGGAGAGTTTTGCGCCTCTTGTTTAGTAATGACGTAGACCTTGGCCTGAGATTGCGGCAGGTTGTTCTACACCTCAGTCCTGGTATTGAGCCCTGCTGATTGAGTCCTACCTCTACCACTACCCCTCTGTGCAGGTTTGCCAGCTCTACTGTGCTGAACTGTAGTATCAGTCATAGTTTCTCTTCTAGCTCCAAACTGTGTTTCCAACATCTCAAGACAATCTTTAATATGATGCTCATATGAGCCACATCGAAAACATGCTCCCGTTATCCACCAAGACTCACCAACATGCTTTTTAGCACAATGCTCACATTCAGACAATTGGTGCAACTGACTGGCAGGCATCTGTCCTCTGCCTCTCCCAGACTGAACAAATCTATCTCTTCCTCGAGATCCAAATTGTCTCGATCTAGACTGGAATTGAGATGATCTATTCTGACATTTTCTAAAGCTTTTGCTAGAATAAGCCTGAGACTCATCTTGCCTCTTACCTCTAACCTCCTATTTATTCTCTGCCTGAACATCTTTCAACAATTGATCAATTCTGATCGATGCCGCTCGGATTTCTGTAAAACTGTTCAAGTTAGAAATGTTTATTCTTGTTCTAATCTCCATATTCAAACCATCCTCAAATCGTCTACATTTTTCTTCTTCAGTTGGGATCAATGCAATTGCATATCTCATTAGCTCATTGAATTTTATCTCATACTCTACCACTGTGAGTCTGCCTTGCTTCAGTTCTAAAAATTCTTTCATTTTTCGATTCATGTAAATCTTCGACATGTAGTTCTCTCAGAACACTCTCAAGAAATCCTCCTAGGTCAAACTACAAGGTCTGGTGGTATTGTTCGGAAAAGTTTTTCACCACTAATATATGGGACCTTGCAAGAGTGAGATAGCATAGTCCAATTTCTCATCTGCCTCACAGTCCATCTGGTTGAACATTCTTTCAGTTCGCTCAAGCCACCCTTCTACTTCAGTTGGGTCTGTACTTCCGTAGAAGTCCACAACCCCTTGTTTTCTCAACTTATCGTATATTCTTTCTCGCCTCATGGGAATTCTCGAAGGCATCTGAGCAAACTCAGGTATAGGAGACTCTAAATTAACTCCTACAGACTCCATGTCAGCTGACTCTCTAATGTGATCTCCTATGGAAGGTGACCTATAACAAACAAAAGTTGTGATCACTATCGAAATATCTCACTAATTATCTTATCTCAACTCATAATTGTCCCTAAAGATGCCAAACCATACTCTGATACCAAAAATACAACATCCCAGTACCATAGGGTACATACCCAAACTTTCAAGAACATAACCTATGATAACGATGTGTTAGAGCAAAACAATTCCAACTTACACATGGCATCAACTAACATTATTTGAAAGTCAACAAATTTTAAAAACCATTCATTGCATTAATCCACAAAATTTACACTATTTCCTTTAGATAAATATTTACATAACCTCATACAGGTTCTAACAAAAACAACAAAATACAAAACACAACACTCCTGGAGCCAGCTGACAGACCTCTAAGCCATAAAAAAATCCAAAGGGTCCTTTAGTCCTGTCTAATAACTAGGTCTCCTGTCTTGTACCTAAAAAATTACGTTGCAATTTTTATGAGTTTTGCGAACTCAATAAGTGAACCATCATTGATGATTTCACCGGATCACATACATATAATATATATTTTACAGACACCCATTCAGATCATAAACACATTCTAGATGTTCACATAACATGGTATATCACAAGATCACACAGTTCACATTGTTAAGCATAGCAAATAAATCATATTAATTTATCACTCATTAACAAAAGTTGTAGAAATATGTCTCTTGTTTAATATTAATCAAAAATTAACTCATTCAGAAATCTGCATCTCAAGTTATAATTAGAAAACCGAAGCATGATCATGAACATTTCCAGTTCATAACATTCCAGCAGACTTCCACACTTTCAACCCATCAATCAATTTCAAATCAATTCAGATAACTCTAAATTTTTATGGAGAGAAAGGAAAATGTCTTAGGAATCCATTGGTCTAAGTTTCAAGTTATTTGGAGTTCGGATGGAAAATTTATAGGCAAAAGACTTAGGGCTGTTCAATGATAAACTTATACAAGAACCTATCATCTATTCTCTCTCTAGAACGTAGACCATCTTCCCCACTGAAAACCCATATTTTTTCTCCATTTTTCTACTTTTCCACTTCATATCTACTACATCCATTACATAAACTAGCTTTCCTTACTCTCCTTTCAGCTCAACAACTCACAACAAAACAAAAATCTAAGGTTCATACTTAACCATCAAAATCAGAAATCTCACCTTCACTTTCTACATATTTTTGTTTTAACTCTACAACAACCACTTATGTATTGATCCATAACCATGAAAACATACACCATTCATATATGAATCTATTAAAACATTAAAACATCAATGTAACTTTCTTGTTTATACTTCAGCAAAATTCCAGAAATGGGGAGAGCAAATAGGAAGGAAAATGAAAGTAAATGGTTTCGGTGAAACCAAAGAAAACAGTTGCAAAATTTTTCTTTTTTCTTTTTTTTTTGCCTAGGTGTTTCATTAGTGCTTTAACACATGTCTCCAATGCATGTCTTCCACTTGCCCACTAGATAAGTTACCATCTGTCTCATAGCTATAAGTCCACATGTCACATATGATTTTATCCATTTGTCACTCCATAATTTGTCCATTTGTCAATTAATTTCTAATACAATTGTCACACTTCTATTTATCCCTTATTTCACTATTTTTCCTAGTCTAAAATATCTTTTTTTTGATAAATTTCCAAAATGCCCCAAATTTTTGAAAATTTCTAAAATTTACCAAAAATTTTGAAATAATAATATGACTCTCCAATTAAATTTTCAGCCCCAAAAATTCACAATTCATATTTTAATCGCATTTTTAACAATTAATTATAACCGAAAAATGTCAAAGAATGCATGTACAATTTTTTTAATGTATCAAAATAAATATTCACATATGTGTGAATATACAATGATGTATGACATGAATTATGCTTCCTAATATCTCATTAATATCTAATAATCACCATTTTAATCTTAATTCAAGTGACGAGATGTTACAATTCTCCCCTCCTAACAAAAATTTTGTCCTCGAAATTCTTACCTGATGATTCAAATAAGTAGGGATATTGACATCTCATATGATCCTCAGTTTCCCATGTTGCTTCCTCAGTTGAGTGATTTCTCCAACGAACTTTCACCAATGGAACCACTCTATTTCTCAACTACTTTGTCTTATAACCCACTATTTTAATCGGTTCCTCAATATAACTCAAATTGTTATCAATCTCAATTTCTTGAGCCGGTAACACATGAGTAAGATCAGATCTGTATCTTCTTAACATGCTAACGTGAAACACATTATGCAGTTGAGACATCTCGTTAGGTAAAGCTAACTTATTTTTTAAAGGTCTAATCCTCTCAAGAATATCATAAGGACCAATGAATCTCGGGCTTAACTTGCCCTTTTCACCAAATCTCAGTACACCATGCCAAGGCGACACTTTCAGAAAGACTCTGTCTCCAACATTATATTCCATATCTGTTCTATGTTGATCCACATAACTTTTTTGTCTATCCTGAGCCGCTTTTATTCGACTCCTGATCAATATCACCATCTCTATAGTATCCTATATCAGTTCTGAGCCCTCAATCATTCTCAAACCTTCTTCATCCCAGTATAAAGGCAAGCGACACTTCCTGCCGTACAATGCCTTATATGGAGCCATATCGATACTACTGTGATACTGATTATTGTAAGCAAATTCAATCAAAGCTATATATTTATCCCATGCTCCCTGAAACTCCAAAACACAAACTCTGAGCATATCCTCGACAGTCTTGATCGTTCTCTCACTCTGACCATTTTTCTGAGGATGAAAGGTCATACTGAAATTCAGCTTAGTACCCAAAGCTGTATGTAAACTATCCCAAAATCTTGAGGTAAATCTAGGATCCCTGTCTGAAAATATAGACACTGGAACCCCATGTAACCTCACAACCTCATTCACATATCGTTGAGCTAACTGATCTAGTGAAAGATTTTCTCTCACTGGGAAGAAATGAGTCGATTTGGCCAGTCTATCTACAATGACCCAAATGGCATCATGTTGCCTTGGAGTCCTCGGCAAACTCATAATAAAATCCATCGTGATTCGTTCCCATTTCCACTCTGGAATAGGTAACGAACGTAATTTCTCAACTGGAGCCTGATGTTCAACCTTAAGTTGTTGGCAAGTTATACACTTAGAAACAAATTCCGCTACTTGCTTTTTCAGTTGAGGTCTATCTCTTTCAGTTGCAATATAATCAAATCAACTTCTAATTCCTAAGATGAGGTCTATCTCTTTCAGTTGCAATATAATCAAATCAACTTCTAATTCTGCCTGATCAATCTGAACTATACACCTCTTACATACCTCACCAATCCCTGTTGTGTTACCCACTGGAGTGCTCACTACCAATCCACATTTCAATATCTCTCACTCACAATGCAATCTAGATGCCAGATGCAGGGTAATGAATGAATGTGTAGATCCTAGATCTACCAATGCATATGCCTCAAAATTAAAAACATTCAACACACCTGCTACTACATCTGGAGAGTTCTGCACCTCTTGTTTAGTAATGGCGTAGACCTTGGCCTGAGATTGCGGCCGGTTGCTCCACACCTCAATCCTGGCATTGAGCCCTGCTGACTGAGTCCTACCTCTACCCCTACCTCTCTATGCAGGTCTGTCAGCTCTAGTGTGCTGAACTGTAATATCAGTCCTAGTTCCTCCTCTAGCTCCAGACTGTGTTTCCAACATCTCAAGACAATCTTTAATCTGATGCTCATATGAGCCACATCGAAAACATGCTCCCGTTATCCGCCAACACTCACCACCATGCTTTTTACCACAGTGCTCACATTCAGGCAATTGGTGCAACTGACTGGCAGGCATCTGTCCTCTGCCTCTCCCAGACTGAACAAATCTACCACTTCTTCGAGATCTAGATTGTCTTGATCTAGACTGGAATCGAGATGATCTGTTCTGACACTTTCTGAAGCTTCTGCAAGAATCAGCCTGAGACTCATCCTACCTCTTACCTCTAACCTCTTATTTGTTCTCTGCCTGACCATCTTTCAATAATTGTTCAATTCTAATCGATGCCGCTCGGATTTTTGTAAAACTGTTCAAGTTAGAAATGTTTATTCTCGTTCTGATCTCCATATTCAAACCATCCTCAAATCGTCTACACTTTTCTTCTTCAGTTGGGATCAATGCAATTGCATATCTCATTAGCTCATTGAATTTTATCTCATACTCTGCCACTGTGAGTCTGCCTTACTTCAGTTTTAAAAGTTCTTTCATTTTTCGATTCATGTAAATCTTCGGCATGTAGTTCTCTCAGAACACTCTCAGGAAATCCTCCCAGGTCAACCTACAAGGTCTGATGGTACTGCCTAGAGCAGTTTTTCACCACTGATATGCGGGACCTTGCAAGAGTGAGACAACATAGTTGAATTTCTCATCTGCTTACAGTCCATCTGATCGAACACTCTTTCAGTTCGCTCATGCCACCCTTCTGCTTCAGTCGGGTCTGTACTTCCGTAGAAGTCCATAGCCCCTTGTTTTCTCACCTTATCATATCTTGTTTCTCACCTCACGGGAATTCTCGGAGTCAACTGAGCAAACTCAGGTATAGGAGACTCTAAATTGACTCCTACAGACTCCATGTCAATTGACTCTCCAATGTGATCTCCTATGGAAGGTGACCTATAACAAACAAAAGTTGTGATCACTATCGGAATATCTCACTAATTATCATATCTCAACTCATAATTGTCCCTAAAGATGTCAAACCATACTCTGATACCAAAAATGCAACATCCCATTACCATAGGGTACATACCCAAAATTTCAGGAACATAACCTATGATAATTGTATGTTAGAGCAAAACAATTCCAACTTACACATCGCATCAACTAACATCATTTGAAAGTCAGCAAATTTTAAAAACCATTCATTGCATTAATCCATAAAATTTACACTGTTTCCTTTAGACAAATATTTACATAACCTCATACTGGTTCTAACAAAAACAACAAAATACAAGACACAACACTCCTGGAACCAGCTGACAGACCTCTGAGCCATAACAAAATCCAAAGGGTCTTTTAGTCTTGTCTAAGAACTAGGTCTCCTGTCTCGTACCTGAAAAGCCACGTTGCAATTTTTATGAGTTTTGTGAACTCAATAAGTGAACCATCATTGATGATTTCACCGGATCACATACATATAATATATATTTTACAGACACCCATTCAAATCATAAACATATTCCAGATGTTCACATAACATGGTAAATCACATGATCACATAGTTCACATTGCTAAGCATAGCAAATAAATCACATTAATTTATCACTCATTTAGCTTTGCCAATCATTCAATAAATCACGGAGCAAAGCTCTACGTGGAAGTGCTTCACACTGGCAACTCAGGTCACAACGCCTTTATCTAAGCATGTATTTTATGAAATGCAACAATTTCTTAATATCTCATATATCACAATCTTATACAAACGCTCAGACAAGATTTCACAATCATCAGACCTAAGTCCAGCATTCAACTTTCGTTAAGAATCAAATGTCAAAATTTATATCAAATCAAAACACTCCCAACACATACCCAACTATTAAACTCCTCGAACCTCATGTCCGGAATCCAGAAACAACTCAAAAACAGTTCAATAATAATGGAAGTTTAATAAATCAAATTAAATTCATCAAATTCATATCAAATCAAAACACTCCCAATACAAACCCAACTATTAAACTCCTCAGACCTCAAGTCCGAAATCCAGAAATAACTCACAAACAGCTCAATAATATTGGAAGTTTAACAAATCAATCCTAGGAAATCATCTAGGTTAACTCAAAATATGCTCCAAGAAGCTATTGCCTAGATGGTCTAGCAATATTTGACTAACGTCCGATGTGCTCCTCTAAAACATACACAACACATTCACAAATATCACATTTTTACACAAATGTACAAGTGTTCTTTTAGGCACATCAATGTATAGAAAGTATCCACAATGCATGTTCAATGACAATTTTGGGTATCTTATTGAAATTCTCATCTTCAAATCGATCAGATATCAAAGCCCCCATTAACATCATTTGTATTTATAATTTGGACCATAATAAAGCATATGTGAAATCCATTACATAACTTAATTGACTATTACAGATTTTATACTCATATAATTTCGGGTCAACATTGCATAATTAATCTAATAAGGTAAATGACAAAATTAGGCAAAAATTTCTTCTGGAAAGTTGTTCTACAGTGTCTTAAGTTTCTAATGACTCCTAGATCTTCCAATTTCATTCAGTATTCAATGGGTTATGCACAAAATACGACAGACTATGCCCATTTGAACTTTTAGCTAGTACATGATCATACCCTCTAATTGTACAACTCATATATTTTAGCTCAGATATCCAAAAATTTCAAAATTTATACCAATTTAAAGCTAAGAGAATAAGCTACAATTTTAGTGAAGACAAACAAACCTAATTCGGCCCACATCAATACAGTTTATCCAATAACCATAGGACATGATTTCTATCCCTAGTAGTGCTACAACCTAAGTTAAAACTCAGTTCCATGCCACTTTTGAAAATCATAGAGACAGACTTAAAATTAGACTTAGACTTCTTCACAAAAGTTGTAAAAATATGTCTCTAGTTTAATATTAATTAAAAATTAACTCATTCAGAAATCTGCAGCTCAAGTTATAATTAGAAAACCGAAGCATGAGCATGAAAATTTCCAGTTCATAACATTCCAGTAGACTTCCACACTTTCATCCCATCAATAACTTTCAAATCAATTCATATAACTCTAAATTTTTATGGAGAGAAAGGAAAATGTATTAGGAATCCATTGGTCTAAGTTTCAAGTTATTTGGAGTTCGGATGAAAAAGTTATAGGCAAAAGACTTATGGCTATTCAATGATAAACTTATACAAGTAACTATCATCTATTCTCTCTCTAGAACGTAGACCATCTTCTCCACCAAAAACCCATATTTTTTCTCCACTTTTCCATTTTTACACTTCATATCTACTACATCCATTACATAAACTAGCTTTCCCTACTCTCCTTTCAGCTCAACAACTCACAACAAAACAAAAATCGAAGGTTCATACTTAACCATCAAAATCAGAAATCTCACCTTCACTTTCTGCATATTTTTGTTTTGCCTCTACAACAACCACTCATGTATTGATCCACAACCATGAAAACATACACCATTCATACATGCATCTATTAAAACATTAAAACATCAATGTAACTTACTTGTTTATACTTCAGCAAAATTCCAAAAATGGGGAGAGCAAATAGGAAGGAAAATGAAAGTAGATGGTTTCAGTGAAACCAAAGAAAATAGCTGCAAAATTTCTTTTTTTCTTTTTTTTTTTGCCTAGGTGTTTCATTAGTTCTTTAACACATGTCTCCAATGCATGTCTTCCACTTGTCCACTAGATAAGCTACCATTTGACTGATAGCTATAGGTCCAAGTGTCACATATGATTTTATCCATTTGTCACTCCATAATTTGTACATTTGTCAATTAATTTCTATTACAATTGTCGCACTTTTGTTTATCCCTTATTTCACTATTTTTAAATACCTCATTTTTTTGATAAATTTCCAAAATACCCCAAATTTTCAAAAAATTTTAAAATTTACCAAAAATTCTGAAATAATAATATGACTCCAAATAAATTTTTACCCCCAAAAATTTACAATTCACATTTTCATTGCATTTTTAACAATTAATTATACCCGAAAAATGTCAATGAATGCATGTACAATTTTTTTAATGTATCAAAATAAATATTCACATATATGTGATATACAATGATGCATGAGCATGAATTATGCTTCCTAATTTCTCATTAATCTCTAATAATCACCATTTTAATCTTAATTCAAGTGATGCGATGTTACACATAGTCCCTTTAACTTTGTAAAATAAGCAGTCAGAGTGTTGTTATGTTGCCTCAGGTTGCTAAATTCTTGTGTGATTTAGTATAGGTGAGGTCCACTACTTTCACCGTAGCGTCCCTTTAGCTCTTCCTATGGATCCTTCGATGTCATCACCACTAGGAAAGAGTCTGAGATCTCCTTTGATAATGAGTTAATAATCCAAGCTATGACCATGTTGTCTGCCTTTTTTCACTTCTTCATAAGTTTTTCATCTTCGATGGGTGGTGGTATTTCTCCATTTACAAAACCAAGTTTTCCCTTAGCCTTTAACGAAATGATCATCGAACGACTCCATGACAGGTAGTTTGCTCCTTGTAGAGGCTTGTTTACGAGTGGGTTTCCTGGGTTGTTTGCTGTTGTAATGTGGTAAGCATCCTCATCGATCGTGATTTGCACACTGTCTACCATCTCCATTGTTACATTTACAATGGTAAGGTTTTAAGAGGTTAAGGTTTTTTTGTTCATTTAGACTTATATGTGGTCTAACTTTCCTTCTTGTGTGAGCCCATAAGCTCATTATAAATTCTAACAATTTTTCCAGCCTGTGTCCACAATGCACTTCAACTACTATTTTATTCCTCCTCACTTCCCTCACCGTCACACCACCTTGCTTATTATAAAGACTAGGACAAAAATGATAGTATGACAGGTGGCTCACGTGAGATGTCTAACACTCCAACTGTTGTTTTTTTATTCCTAAGCTACGTTCAACACCAAATGAGGCAACTGGGTTTTCATGAGATAAAATGAACAGCTGACTTGAAAAATGGGACAACATAAGGTGTTTCTTGGTAGGTTAAAATAATCTTTGTAATTTATGTTGCGACCTTTGTCTCATGGTTGTAACTTTTTAATTGTTACATCTATGGTCTCCATTTTTATGCTCTATTTTGTCTCCTTTTCTTTTAATCTTTTTCTTTTTCTTCTTCCATGAAGACAATATGGTATGAACATTGAGAAGATGGCTCAATAAGTATGCTTTCGGGTCACTTTATCTCCTTCACTTTCGAAATGTACCTAAAATCAAATATGAGCTAAAGTGAGAATCCTAAGCATTTTAAGGCATTAATTATTAAGTGTAATGGATTAAATGTATCAACAATTAAGTGCATATCAAAGTCCAACCTTATAAGATAACTCAATATATAATATAAATATCCTATAATAACAATATAATATGTATTCCAAGATAACAACCGGTAAAGGAATTCTTTGGTAAACAAATCTAAATATTGTATACATTGTTTTAGAAGGATCATATGTTTCTTATTTGACTACAAAAATTTTCTCATATATTATTAAGCTCTACTCATGTTTTTCTATTTCAGATGAATTGGCAACTACATTTAGTTCTTACGTATTGACTTGTAGGAGTTGGTTAAATTTTGAATTTTTTAAAAATTTAAATCATTAGCCACGATTGGAGAGTAATTAATGAAATATTTTATGACAATACTGGAGAAAAGGTTTCATGTTATAACAATTTTGAAACAAGATCTTGTTTCATTTTGTGAGCTATATGGCTAACTCTTTGCTCGTGAAGTATTACATAGGATTTGAAATATTGTTTACAAACCATCATTATCATTGACAACAACTCAATCTCTATTGACAAGCTTTTTTTTAAATTTTTTTCCTTTGTTCTCTTGACACAGAGAAATTTCTTATTATATTTGTTGAATAGAAAACCATATTGCAAATTAACATAAGTCTTAGGTATTTTCCTCTTCTTTTGAAATTTGAAGAACATGCATCTTTACAATATCATTTTTGTGTATAATATGTTCTTTGATATTCTGGACACTAGCAACTCATCATATTATGCCTAACATTTAAAAGTTTGTAGTGTTACAAAAACTCTAAAGGCTATAAATGTTCTAAGGACTGTGAATGCTTCATTATAGTAAATCCTACTTATTACTCTTGAAATCATGATTTCGCAATCAAAGATATCCTTCATCTACTAGAAATCACTCTCCATCTTCTTTTTGCCCAATAATTCACCACTTACAATAAATTTTTCTCGGACTTCTGGTCAGTTCCTTTTTTTTTTCCTTTTTCTCAAGGATAAGGCAACCAATGAATCAATAAGGCATCAGTATCCTTTGACCACCAAAGAAAGAGGCTAATCTTGCAAAAGTAGATTCATTTGATGCATGCCATGCACGTATAATTCACCCTCACATTACTTTTTCCATAAGGTAGATTTACCTACTTCAAGTTCTTCAATGCCTATGAATGTTGACTTGTTCTCTAAGAAATTTGTTTATAATTTCTTTTATCTTTAATTGATCATAAAAGTAATGTGCCATTCCAGATCGTCTACTCAGATGTTTGGAGTCTTACAACTATTTTTTCTAATTTAGTTTGTAGGCGATTACAAACTATAACAAAGTAGAAAATAGGCTACAAAAGATATAGCCAATTGTTTGAAAAATGTGACTTATAGTTATTAGCAACATTTCTATTTGGTCACAAAAAAGCGTTGCCAATTTCCCATAACTAAAAATTATAAACGACATTTATAGAAATCATAGACAAAAAGTATTAATTACGAAAAAAATTTCAAAGCTAAAAATTGTAGCAAAAAATTGAATATTAGTCAACATTGGCAGAAAAATTTAACGCGAACGATTGACAAAGAAAATAAATATAGCTAATTGTTTTGATAATATTTTTGTCCTTCATAGCTATATAGTATTAGCTACATTTTTCGTAATGTAGCAAAATGTTATTTATTATGTTTTATAACATAGAGATATTATTTGCTACATTTTAATGATGTAGTGACATGTTATTTGTTACGCTTTTAATCCATAAAATTAAACAATACATTTGTGTATAATGTATCAACATTTTTTGGTTATTTGTTTAATTCATTTTCATACCATATGTTACTAACATTAATGTTAGTAATATTGCCATTCACTTCTAAGTTAATCTCTTTGTCACCAAGATTAAACCATTTGCACTTAAATAAAAAAAAATCTTTTCATCCTTGATGTAATGTGATTGGTGGATTTCTATACCAATAATTAAATTACTGCAAGTGCACAGTATAGTTGTAGCTAGCACAAACAAGTACGGGTTAATCCCATGAAAATTGTAAATACTAGTAATTACCTTTTTTATTATCTAGGCTACGAATTAAATTTTTTGTTTTACTTAAAAAACTTTAAAAAGCTAAAATTGGAAACAATGACGAACATAATCTGAAGGAAATTAATTAGGAAAATCAATATAAAATATTGATTTATGGGTGATGAATACTATAAAAATCATTAAATAACTAATCTTTTATCATACAATTATATTATTATTTGTTGGATTGTAGAAATTCATATCTTATGTTAATATCTCTCTCAAGATTACTAGCAAATAATTCAACAGTTGATTAACAAAAATCTTTCTAGTTAAAACATTTAGGATTGCATTATCAATTTATGAACTTCACTATTAAGTTTAATCCTAATCCAGAGGATTTTTGTCGACCTATCTCAAGGTTTGTAATCAAATGCTTTCAACTTTGATAGACCTATCCATACAAAAGAACTTCTCAATCTCAAACATATGAAATTAAATTATGCACTAATATCCAAGTATATTTAACAAGAGTAAAACACATAGTTGAATCGCAATAGATCAATCAATATAATTATATTAAAAGAAAAGATTTAAACATATTGTTATCCTAAACTAGGTTCATCACACCTAGACACTAAACACTTTTAGTTTCTAATCATAGAAAATGAAATAAAAGATAAATATGCATGAAACGAATAGAAAAAAAAGATTTCATAATTCTAAATCTCCCTTTTTCTTCTATTGAATCTTCTTACAATTTTAGGTTAGATTTCTTTTTATGATAATTTTGTGTATTACTCATCCTTTGATCAAATCATCACCTCTCAGGATGTTTCACGTCTCAGATCTACTTTAAAATTTAGCTCTCTTCAATTTGCCTCCGCTTTCATTGTTTTTAGTTAATTTTAAGGCATGTCAGAGACTATGTATAATAAAAAAAAACCTGAATTTGCACTTTCACATAGGCAATGTACACAATTGTGTATCTTCTGGTCATGCGGAATTACACGCCAATGTAAACCAACTTCTTCAATCTTCACATGTTTACAGAGATTTACACTATCTCTATACACAGATGTGTAGGTCTTTAGTTGCATCAAATCTTTGACTTATGCCATGTTTTCATCTAAATTCTTCTCCTTTTGTTCCATTAAGGCAATTATAACCTATAAATGCATGTAGGTGAATTAAGTACCAAATATACAACAAAACTATAAAATATCAAGAAAAATACATAAAATATAAGTCTATAATTATAGTCAAATTAGCATCTATCAAACATCCCCACACTTAAACTTTTACTTTTCCTCAAGGAAATTATCAACTTATGACATCCATCCTTTATTAATCCCAACTTGTCCGTCCATACTCTAAATCATCATATCATATTAAAACCAACTTCATAAGTCAATATTAATAGTAATCAAGTCATTAATCTTATTGAAATCAAAAGCATAAATCTTTACACCCTTACCAAGGTTTCACTCAAGTGTTTAGGGTGAAAAGTATCAAACTCTCAAACTAATGCATAGCATAACTCTTACCATAGGCTTGCAATATTATCATATCTTCACCACTTATATGTAAACTAGAAAGAAAAATCAAAACTCTTTATAAGGGATATATTGGGGCTTGGATAAGGTATGATTCGGGTAATAAACGCGTCTTAAATTTGAAGGAAATTTATAAAGGGAAAACATTATGCTAAGCTTGCAATTTGTTTTTTGATATATCTTTTTTTGACCATTCATTATCTACCATAATTAAAAAATATTGGACCTTTCAAATTTTCAAGTTTCAATCATTGGGCCTTACAATTTTCTTTTTATATGCCTATTGTTGATGTTTGACTTATGTACGTGTAATGTTCATATTTGAGTTATATATATCCAATATAATGGAACCTTGTTAGACCTCGTTTTTGAAGCCCAACATCGGAGTCATAAACCTTTGAATTGCGTAGTACCTTGTAGGGTCAATTCCAATAACCCTAAATAACCATCATCCTATAAGAGTGGAGTGCCCACACTAGTCAAACACCCAAAATTCCAATTAGACTTCATCAAAGAAATTGTAGCTATGAATCTCTAGTTCGTTTTGAAGTAATAATCATCTCAATCGGAGCCCTACAGCTCAAGATATCCTAAGAAAACTAAAGCATGTACATGCCCCAATTAGGCTCTCCCAACTGACCCCTCACTTTCTCTCCATCAATCCTATTCAAACCAACTCTAAAAGATGCAAATTTTCATGGAGAGATACACATAGATTTTAGAAATCCATTGCTTCAAGAATCACTTCATTTGGGGGTAGGATGAGGAAGTTATGGCCAAAAGGGTCTAACACTTTTATGCCTTTACTAGTATTGTACATGTCTTGGCGAGAATGCCATAACTTTTGCTACAGGTGCTGGATTGATTTCGTTTTTGAACCATTTAAAAGAAGACTTCGAGATCTATAAATTTCATGAAGATGCCATCTAGAGTATCAAATGTGCACCAGAAGATGTTCTAGCCAAACTAAGACGATGCTGACGTCATGAGACGAATTGCTGATATCATGAGATGAATTGGAAAATTAGTTATAACTTTCTATACAGAACTCAGATTCAGGTGTTCTTTTGATGAATATAAAGAGGACTTTAAGATCTACAACTCTCATAAAGACTTTAAAGACCAATTCTATCATCTAGAGGATCAAATTTGGACTAGAAGATGTTTTGTCTAAACTAAGATGATGCAGACATCATGAGATGAATTGGAAAAATGATCATAACTTTCTGTATAGAACTCAGGATGAATAGAAAGAGGACTTTAATATCTACAACTATCATGAAGACCTTAAAGACCAATTCTATCATCTAGAGGATCAAATTTGGACCAGAATATGTTCTGGCCAAACTAAGACTATGCTGACGTCATGAGACGAATTGGAAAAATGGTTATAACTTTTTGTATAGAACTCAGATTTAGGTGTTCTTTGGATGAATAGAAATAGGACTTCAAGATATACAACTCTCATGAAGGCCTTAAAGATCAATTCTATCATCTAGAGGATTTGAACCAAATGATGTTTTGGCCAAACTAAGACGATGCTGACGTCATGAGACGAACTGCTGATGTCATGAGATGAATTGGAAAAATGGTCATAAATTTTTATACAGAACTCCGATTCAGGTGTTCTTTGGATGAATAGAAAGAGGCCTTCAAGATCTACAACTCTTATTAAGACCTTAAAGACCAATTCTGTTGGATCCAGGACCCAACTGCTTATAACTTAACACTCTTGCTCTTGCTCTGGTACCACAGTTGTTGGATCCAGGACCCAACTGCATAGACTTACCACTGTCACAGTTTCTTTGACACCAAAAGATATTGGACCCCGCTCCCGGAGCCCAACTTCCGTATTCTTGAAACCTTGCGCTTATAATATTGCAGTGCTGTATGCTGTTATTCCATAAAAGTGATGAGCGCATACTACCTAAAAATCGTAATCACATATTGACTTGTTCATATGAAAAATAGCTTAAAGACTCACGTTAGCATAGAGGCAAGAATCGCCTTAATCGGAGTTATATAACTCAAGATACACTCCAAAAACCTAAAAGAGTTCACACCTGAAACATGTTCTCTTAACTGGCCTCTCACTTCCTTTAATGTGAACTTCCTCAATTTAACTCCAAATGATACCAATATTTGTAGCAATAAAGATATATGTCTTATAAATCCAATGGTTCAAGCCTCACCTCAATTGGAGGTCGGATGAGGGATTTATACCCAAAACAATAGACCATGCTCACTTCCAAAATCAAATTGAAACTCTTTTGGAGCGATTGCCATAACTTTTTATCTAGATGTTGGATTGTGTTCTTTATTTCACCATTTGAAAGTACACATCTAGATATACAACTCTTATGAAGACCACAAAATGAGATTCGGCCTCTAACATTGTCCAAAACATCATTTTTCCCGTAGCTATCCGTTAAACGGACACGTTCGGGTGAAAGTGTACCAATTGGTTCGCAAATGTCCGTTAAACGGACATGCAAGTCCGTTTAATGGACATGGGCAGGGTAAAGGGTGTTTTCGCACCCGAGGCTGTCCGTTTAACGGACATACGTGTTCGTTTAACGGACACGCCTTTCTTCAAAACTTCAAACCCTCTCCTCTTCAATCCAACTTCAAACCACTTGACACTAGCGTCTTTCAAAACTCATAACTTCTTAATCCTAACTCCAACATGTGCATACTACACCTCTATGGAAAGATAACAAGATTCTCTACAACTCTCATGAAGGATGAAAAAGCTAATTCCATCATTAATCAAGGCAAAAAGCCACTCAAAGGACACTACTCATTAAAGACCAACGTAACAGTAATATAGCTAAATGAACAGTGACTGAATGTGTTCTTCACCTCATAACTTTTTAACCCTAAGTCCAAATGAGACAAATGATACACCCTTAGAAATTTCTGAACTTCTACTAAAATCTTCACGAAGACTTCCCGATCTAAATCAAGCCCTAAGAGGGTCTAAAACTGAAGCGAATTTCTGTCAAATTTTAGGAAAATTTGACAGCACTTCCCTTGAAAATGCAACTAACCAATTTGCAATCCTAATGCTTCCACCTGCATAAAACTCAACATGCAACCTCATATAACATAACTCAATCCCAAAAGCATCTCCAAATGCAATTCAAGGCAACAACCACACTTTTAGCATTCTAACCATATCCAAACTATACAATGATGCAATTGTTTTAAAACATACATGGATTTCACGAAATACATTAGAACTTAACATTCTTGCTTTCATATGAAAAATATGAGTTATTACAAGGCTTTAGAGGCATTTTAAGCCACTTGCATCCAAAATCCAAAATACAACTTGTAAAAGTAAACTTGCCCAAATTGCATCTAAAGCATTGATTTACAAAAGCTATCTTGAAAATACAAAATCATCATTTCTGGAGTAATGCCTTTAAGCTCGATGGCGATCTCGTGCTCCTCACCGGAGATGGGACGGGATTGGAGGGTGAGCTTTAAACAAATGGGTAACATGTTTATATTTATGCAAATAAGCTGAATCTATTCATTATTCATACTGTTAGCAATTTTCTCATCAAACATTCATACAACTTGCATTCTCATAATTTCATCAAGCTAAAAGCATAACTTCCATGATTCATGCATCTTTCATTCTGCACATACATGCTACACATAGACACATAGCTGATGGTTCATAAGTCCACAATAACCCATTTAACTACATGAGTGTAGTCGTATCTTTGAGGAGTCCAAAAGGAACATCCTATGCCACAATCGGGCGGTAGTGAAGCTATCTTGGTCAACGTGCGTGACTTTCTTTGGGTGGACTTAAGTACCTACATAACACAAATTCATGCATTAAAATCTGGATCGTTCTTGTCCATTGGCTGATTTCTGAAATTGGATTTTCATGCATCCAAATAGCTGATTCTTAAAATTGTATTTCATGCTTAAATCACCTTTTATGATTTCACTAATATTCATGCTCATTCAATTCATGAACTTGTCAAGCAAAAGCAAGCAATGTCATATACTAATCAAACTCTCATATAATGGCAATCATAAATCAATTAATACACAACCAAAGCTCAATCAATGCTCAACCCAAGGTAATTGAAAAACATTAATTTTCCTTAGTTGAGATAGTATTTAGAACTTACTAACATAAAGATAAAAATGAAACCCACCTTATAACTTGCTTAATCCTTGCTTAGGAGTGCTCTTCTCCTTGCTCTTCTCCTCTCTCTTGCTCTACTTCAAGAGAAACAAGAACCCATTTCAACATAAATTCAATTAAAATTCTACATAACCTCTTTCATGAAATCAACTTTAAAATCACTAAACCCACTTCCTTTCTAAGCTTTCTACACCAAAACCCAACTAAAAACCAACACTTGAAATCATGAATTACCTTGGTTCTTGACTCAACCAAAGAGTTTCTTGGTTCAAGATGTAGCTTAGCTCTTCCTCTACACTTTTCCTTCTTGAACTTTCTTCAAACTCTTGCTTAATCTCTTGGAATCTCAAACCCTAGCCATGCTTTTCTCTTTTCTTCTTCTTCCTTCTCCTTCCACGACATCTTCCCTCTTCTCCCTCTAAAATTTCGAAACTCTTCTTCTTTTTCCTACTAAATCACTTATTCCATTTCCTTTTATACTCCTTATTAATTCACTTAAGCCCAAAAGCCTAAAGCCCACTCACTTCTTCTTCCTTCCTTCTCATTTCCTCTTTAAACTTCTCAAGGCCCACTTGTCTCTCAAGCCCATCTTATCTTTCTTTTCCTACCTCATTAAGGCCCAACTAACTCATTTAATTTCATTAATTCACCACCTAACTCATTAATGCTATCACACATTAATTAATATCAACTCAATTTATGCTAACATAACTTACTCAATTAATCTAATCATGCTTAATTTAAAAAAAAAATTTGGGGCTAACATTTCTCCCCCCCTTTAGAAATTTCATCCTCGAAATTCTTACCTGATCCATTGAAGAGGAGTGGATACTTCTCCTTCATTGCATCCAAAGGTTCCCACGTCTCCTCTTCAACTGCATGATTCCTCCAAAGGACTTTAACTAGCTGAATTGTCTTGTTCCTGAGAACTTTCTCCTTGCTATCCAGAATTGCCACTGGCATCTCCTCATAGCTCGGATCATCACTCAATTTGAACCTCCGAGGTTCGAATAATGTGAGAAGGATCGATCTGTACCTTCTCAACATGGAAACATGAAAACATCATAGATCCGAGACAACTCGGAGGCAATGCCAACTCAGTAAGCTAACGGCCCGATCCTCTCTAGAATCTCATACGGACCCACATACCGAGGACTTAACTTGCCTTTCTTGCCAAACCTCATGACTCCCTTCCATGGAGACGTCTTGAGAATACTTTGTCACCTATTATGACTCCATCTCCTTCCCGTGAGCATCTGATAACTCTTCATTCTATCCCGAAATTTGCCTTAAGCATTGCTTGATCAAACTAACCTTATTCATTATCATCTCAACCAATTACGGTCCTACCAGCTTCCTTTCACCTTCTCCATCCCAACATATTGAGTCCTGCATCTTCGCCATCTGGTAACTTCATAAGGAGCCATCCAATGCTCGAATGGTACGAATTGTTATAGGCAAATTTGACCAACGACAAATGTTCATCCCATGCTCCTTTGAAGTCCATGACACACACTCTGAGCATTCCCTCTAGGGTCTGAATGGTCCTCTCAGATTGACCATCCGTCTTAGGATGAAATGCTGTGCTGAAACTCAACTTAGTCCCTAAAGCTTCCTACAAACTACTCCAGAATCTCGACGTAAATCGAGGATCCCTGTCGGATACTATGGAATCTGGAACTCCATGTAACCTCACTACCTCATCAATGTATTTCCTTGCTAACACCTGCAATGAATCTGTCTGCTTAATTTCCAGAAAATGGGCTGACTTGGTTAACCGATCTACAATAACCCATATGGCATCATGCTTCCTACTAGTTCTGGGTAAACTCATCAGAAAATCCATAGTGATCCTTTGCCACTTCCATTCAGAATGGACAATGGCATAACAAGCTGAAGGTGCACGGTGTTCACCTTGACCTTCTTGACACACTAGACATCTGCTCACATACTCTGCTACATCCCTCTTTATGCCTTTCCACGAAATGCTCCTTCAGTCCCTCAGACATCCCAGTGCTTGCTGGGTGCATGGAATAAGGCGCGTTATGTGCCTCATCCAAGATCTCGTCCTTGACTTCCTTAATATTCTAATACATATACTGCTTGACTACCATAAGTCCGTCATCTCTCACTACCACTTCAGACTGCTTGCCATTCTGGATTTCCTCACGAAGCTTACTCAATTCTGCATCCTGCTCCTGCAACTCCTTGACTTTCTTTCTAAGTATCGGCCTCACCCTGAATTGAGCAAGAATGCATTCTGACTTATCCTGCTTCAAGCTTATCTTAAGCTTAGCCATCTGTTCCAACAAAGGCAAGTAAACTGCCTGGACATGAGCTATGGATGACTTCCTACTCAATGCATCCGCTACTACATTTGCCTTGCCTGGATGGTACTCAATTATCAAATCGTAGTCCTTAAGTAACTCAATCCACCTTCTCTGCCTCAAATTAAGCTCTTTCTGGCTCACTAAATACTTAAGACTCTTGTGATCCGTGAAAATCCTAGTCTGCACCCCATACAAATAATGTCTCCAAATTTCCAGGGCAAAAATTACTGCTACTAGGTCTAAATCATGAGTAGGATAATTCAACTCATATGGCTTCAACTGTCGTGAAGCATAGGCTATCACTCTGTCGTTCTGCATTAACACACAACCTAAGCCTTTTCTCGAAGCATCATCAGTACCTCAGATACCCTTGATCTCCATTGGGCAGGATTAGGATTGGAGCGCTCGTTAATCTATGCTTGAGTCCCTCAAAACTCTTCTGACATTCTTCACTCCAGATAAACTGCTGATTCTTCCTCAACAACTTAGTTATCGGCGCGACTATCATGGAGAATCCTCCACAAACCTTCTCGTAATAACTTTGCCAGCCTAGAAAACTACGTGCCTCTTTTCTTGTCTTAGGCTCTTGCCAATTAACCACTGCTTCTAATTTTCTCGGATCAACATGGATCCCTCTGCTGGAAATCACATGTCGAGGAAAACCACTTCATGCAGCCAAAATTCACACTTGCTGAATTTGGCATATAGCTCTCTTTCCTTTAATCTTTGCAACACTATTCTAAGATGCTCTGCATGTTCCCCTTCATCCTTGGAATAGACCAGAATGTCATCGATAAATACTATGACAAACTGATCTAAAACTCCTGAAAAACCCTGTTTATAAGGTCCATGAATGCAGCTGGAGCATTGGTCATCCAATGGCATGACCACAACTCATAGTGCCGTAACGGTCCCTGAAGTTTTCTTACTAACATCGACTCCACGATTGGAGTTGATGTTAACCTGATCTGAGATCTATCTTTAAAAAGACCCTTGCTCCCTGCAGCTGATCAAACAGATCATCTATCCTGGGCAGAGGATACTTGTTCTTAACCGTCACCTTGTTGAGTTTCCTGTAATCAATGCACATCCGCCAGGTTCCATCCTTCTTTTTAACAAATAGAACTGATGCTCCCCAAGGTGATGAACTTGGCCTGATAAACTGCTTTTCTAATAATTCCTACAATTGCTCTTTAAGCTCCCTCAACTCAGCTGGAGCCATCCTGTATGGTGGTATTGAAATGGCTGCGGTTTCGGGAATCAAGTCAATTGCAAACTCAATTTCCCTCACCGGCAAACCCGTAACTCTTCCGAAATACTTAGGAACTACCTCACTATAGGGTAATCCTCCAACCTTCCTACTTTCACCTCTGGATCCACCACATGTGCCAAAAAGGCCTCGGCCCCCTGGCCCATCATCCTGTCAGCTAGCAAAGCTAAAATGATCCTCGGTGCTGGCATCTTCCTGTTCCCCTTGAAGACCACTTTCTCTCCATCACCTAGGTCAAACTCCACTTCCTTACTGCTACAATCTAACTTTGCCCGGTACTTTTCCATGGCATCCATACCTAGTATGACATCTAGCCCCTTTAGGTCTAGAGGTAGCAAGTCTACTACCAATCTAGCACCATCGATACTGAGCTCGCACTCCTTATAGACTAGACTGATCACCACCTTACTCCCTAAAGGAGTACTAACAACCAGAAAATTATCCATAATCTCAGGATTCATAGCATGCATATTCAGACTTGAGGACACAAATGAATGTGTAGAGCCAGTATCAATCAGAACATAAACTGCTGAATTAAATAATTGAGCCATACCAGTCACAACTCCGAGAGCAGCTGCGACTTCTTCCCTGGTCATGGAAAATACTCTAGCTGGTGTCTGATCCTGTGCCCTTGGCCTCCCTGCAGGATTTGCCTTCCTCATGCCTCTGAATTGCCTATTTACATGGCAGTGCAGTTCTCTGCTGTTTAGTCTACCTCTGGACTTGAAATTGAGAGCCCTCTTGCCTTAACCTCTGAGGACAATCTCTCATCATGTGCCCCTTCTCTCCACATTGGAAACAACCACCAAACCCCCTGAGACACTTCTCCGGATAAAACTTCCCACATTGATCACATTGAGGGTTTGCATACTTGCCTTTCCATGTCTTCCCTGGGCCTCCCACACTAGAGACCCCTTTCGAAACTGCCACTTGATCTGCTGGCTCTTGGCAGGACCACTATTGCCCATACCACCACGAGAATGAAAAATCCTTGTGCTCCTTTCGGATCTTGGAGCACTCACTCCCTCTGGAAGGCGCTCCCGGTCTTCCTCTTTACATTACCTCGACTTGATGTTCTCCAACTTTTTGCTGAGACCAAAGATCTACCAACTATTTGGTAGTCATAGAAATTATGGATCAAGACCTTCTCCCCGATTCTAAGTGCAATCCACTCTCGAACTTGCGGCACTTATCCTCTTGATCGCCACAATGTTTCTTGCATACCGTGACAACCGAGTGAATTTCAGCTCATATTCACTCACACTCGGCTCCTCCGCTGAGGCTCGAAACTCCCGACCTTCTCTGGGCGTAAACCCTCGAGAAGTACTTCTTCCTAATACTTCCGAAACTCCCTCCATGTCAAGATTGGAGGTATTGCTCCATGGGGCACCGACTCCCACCAAAGGTCAGCGCGATCCCTTGCAATAAACTAGCTGCATATTCTAACCTCTCCTCATCCGAGCACTTCATCGATTCAGACCCTCTCGGTCCGCTTCAGCCATCTTCACTTCCTGGGATTAGCAGTCCGCTGAAATCGACAAATTCCATACTTAGGAGTTTGTCATCGCCCACTCCGATCTGCTGGAGTTGGCATCTGAGCTTGCATTCCTTGGCCTATGGCGTAAGTAAAAACTCAGGCGAAGGCTGAAAGAGCTGGGATCTCTTGGATTTACTTGAGGTATAGGAGGGGCCGAGAGGCACTTCATGCCGCACACTTGGTTCCTCTGAATCAAACAGGATGGTCCTCGCATCACAGGGAATATGGGATTCATCCGTACTTCCCGCGAGAGCTGATCGAGATTGAGCTCCTCGAGTTCTCCTTGAGGCACGTATTACTCCTTTAAATGAAAACCATTTCAAATCTTTAACTCATGCTTTGTGAAACCAGTTCAAATCATGTAAAACAATTCAAAACCAATAGTGCATGTACTGTATTTAAAACAATGCATAGGGTTCATGTAACATGATGCATGCTGACTCTACCCTTGAGGCTACCCACTAGGGTTCCTAGGAAATCATAAACCTAGAGCTGCTCTGATACCACAGTTGTTGGATCCAGGACCCAACTGCTTACAACTTAGCACCCTTGCTCTTGCTCTGGTACCACAGTTCTTGGATCCAGGACCCAACTGCATAGACTTACCACTGTCACAGTTGCTTTGATACCACAAGATATTGGACCCTGCTCCCAGAGCCCAACTTCCGTATTCCTGAAACCTTGCGCTTATAACATTGTAGTGCTGTATGCTGTTGTTCCATAAAAGTGATGAGCGCACACTACCTAAACATCGTAATCACATATTGACTTGTTCATATCAAAAATAGCTTAAAGCCTCACGTTCGCATAGAGGCAAGAATCGCCTTAATCGGAGTTATATAACTCAAGATACACTCCAAAAACCTAAAAAAGTTCACACCCCAAACATGCTCTCTTAACCGGCCTCTCACTTCCTTTAATGTGAACTTCCTAAATTTATCTCCAAATGATACCAATTTTTGTAGCAATAAAGATATATGTCTTATAAATCCAATGGTTCAAGCCTCACCTTAATTGGAGGTCGGATGAGGGATTTATACCCAAAACAATAGACCATGTTCACTTCCAAAATCAAATTGAAACTCTTTTGGCGCGATTTCCATAATTTTTTATCTATATGTCTGATTGCGTTCGTTCTTTCACCATTTGAAAGAAGAAATCTAGATCTACAACTCTTATGAAGACCACAAAACGATATTCGGCCTCTAAAATTGTCCAAAACATCATTTTCCCGTAGTTGTCCGTTAAACGGACACACATGTCCGTTTAACGAACATGTTCGGGTGAAAGTGTACCAATTGGTTCGCAAATGTCCGTTAAACGGACATGGGCAGGGTAAGGGGTGTTTTGGCACCCGAGGCTGTCCGTTTAACGGACATTCATGTCCGTTTATCAGACACGCCTTTCTTCAAAACTTCAAACCCTCTCCTCTTCAATCCAACTTCAAACCACTTGACACTAGCGTCTTTCAAAACTCATAACTTCTTAATCCTAACTCCAACATGTGCATACTACACCACTATGGAAAGATAACAAGATTCTCTACAACTCTCATGAAGGATGCAAAAGCTAATTCCATCATTAATCAAGGCAAAAAGCCACTCAAAGGACACTACTCATTAAAGACCAATGTAACAGTAATATAGCTAAATGAACAGTGACTGAATGTGTTCTTCACCTCATAACTTTTTAACCCTAAGTCCAAATGAGATAAATGATACACCCTTAGAAAGTTCTGAACTTCTACTAAAATCTTCACGAAGACTTCCAATCTAAATCAAGCCCTAAGAGGGTCTAAAACTGAAGCGAAGTTCTGTCAAATTTTAGGAAAATTTGACAGCACTTCCCTTGAAAATGCAACTAACCAATTTGCAATCCTAATGCTTCCACCTGCATAAAACTTAACATGCAACCTCATATAACATAACTCAATCCCAAAAGCATCTCCAAATGCAATTCAAGGCAACAACCACACATTTAGCATTCTAACCATATCCAAACTATACAATGATGCAATTGTTTTAAAACATACATGGATTTCACGAAATACATTAGAACTTAACATTCTTGCTTTCATATGAAAAATATGAGTTATTACAAGGCTTTAGAGGCATTTTAAGCCACTTGCATCCAAAATCCAAAATACAACTTGTAAAAGTAAACTTGCCCAAATTGCATC
The DNA here is from genome assembly GCA_029891385.1 of Erythroxylum novogranatense. Classification (NCBI taxonomy): domain Eukaryota; kingdom Viridiplantae; phylum Streptophyta; class Magnoliopsida; order Malpighiales; family Erythroxylaceae; genus Erythroxylum; species Erythroxylum novogranatense. Next base: position 22,396,560 of record CM057235.1, read on the forward strand.
TAAAGCATTGATTTACAAAGCTATCTTGAAAATACAAAATCATCATTTACGAGTAATGCCTTTAAGCTCGATGGTCGATCTCGTGCTCCTCACCGGAGATGGGGCGGGATTGGAGGGTGAGCTTTAAACTCGTGGGTAACATGTTTATATTTATGAAAATAAGCTGAATCTATTCATTATTCATCTTGTTAGCAATTTTCTCATCAAACATTCATACAACTTGCATTCTCATAATTTCATCAAGCTAAAAGCATAACTTTCATGATTCATGCATCTTTCATTCTGGCACATACATGCTACACATAGACACATAGCTGATGGTTCATAAGTCCACAATAACCCATTTAACTACATGAGTGTAGTCGTATCTTTGAGGAGTCCAAAAGGAACATCCTATGCCACAATCGGGCGGTAGTGCGAAGCTATCTTTGGTCAACGATGCACGTGACTTTCTTTGGGTGGACTTAAGTACCCACATAACACAAATTCATGCATTAAAATCTGATTTGTTCTTGTCCATTTGGCTGATTTCTGAAATTGGATTTTCATGCATCCAAATAGCTTATTCTTAAAAATTGTATTTCATGCTTAAATCACCTTTCATGATTTCACTAATATTCATGCTCATTCAATTCATGAACTTGTCAAGCAAAAGCAAGCAATGTCATATACTAATCAAACTCTAACATAATGGCAATCATAAATTAATTAATACACAACCAAAGCTCAATCAATGCTCAACCCAAGGTAATTGAAAAACATTAATTTTCTTTAGTTTAGATAGTATTTAGAACTTACTAACATAAAGATAAAAATGAAACCCACCTTATAACTTGCTTAATCCTTGCTTAGGAGTGCTCTTCTCCTTGCTCTTCTCCTCTCTCTTGCTCTACTTCAAGAGAAACAAGAACCCATTTCAACATAAATTCAATTAAAATTCTACATAACCCCTTTCATGAAATCAACTTTAAAATCACTAAACCCACTTCCTTTCTAAGCTTTCTACACCAAAACCCAACTAAAAACCAACACTTGAAATCATGACTTACCTTGGTTCTTGACTTAACCAAAGAGTTTCTTGGTTCAAGATGTAGCTTAGCTCTTCCTCTACACTTTTCCTTCTTGAACTTTCTTCAAACTCTTGCTTAATCTCTTGGAATCTCAAACCCTAGCCATGCTTTTCTCTTTTCTTCTTCTTCCTTCTCCTTCCACGACATCTTCCCTCTTCTCCCTCTAACAATTCGAAACTCTTCTTCTTTTTCCTACTAAATCACTTATTCCATTTCCTTTTATACTCCTTATTAATTCACTTAAGCCCAAAAGCCTAAAGCCCACTTACTTCTTCTTCCTTCCTTCTCATTTCCTCTTTAAAATTCTCAAGGCCCACTTGTCTCTCAAGCCCATCTTATCTTTCTTTTCCTACCTCATTAAGGCCCAACTAACTCATTTAATTTCATTAATTCACCACCTAACTCATTAATGCTATCACACATTAATTAATATCAACTCAATTTATGCTAACATAACTTACTCAATTAATCTAATCATGCTTAATTTTAAAAAAAAATTGGGGCTAACATTTCTCCCCCCCTTAAGAAATTTCATCCTCGAAATTCTTACCTGATCCATTGAAGAGGTGTGGATACTTCTCCTTCATTGCATCCAAAGGTTCCCACGTCGCCTCTTCAACTGCATGATTCCTCCAAAGGACTTTAACTAGCTGAATTGTCTTGTTCCTGAGAACTTTCTCCTTGCTATCCAGAATTGCCACTGGCATCTCCTCATAGCTCAGATCATCACTCAATTTGAACCTCCGAGGTTCGAATAATGTGAGAAGGATCTGATCTGTACCTTCTCAACATAGAAATATGAAAAATATTATGGATCTGAGACAACTCTGGAGGCAATGCCAACCTGTAAGCTAACGGCCCGATCCTCTCTAGAATCTCATACGGACCCACATACCGAGGACTTAACTTGCCTTTCTTGCCAAACCTCATGACTCCCTTCCATGGAGACGTCTTCAGGAATACTTTGTCACCTATTGCGTACTCCATCTCCTTCCTGTGAGCATCTGCATAACTCTTCATTCTATCCTGAGCTGCCTTAAGCCGCTGCTTGATCAAACTAACCTTATTCATTGTCATCTGAACCAATTCTGGTCCTACCAGTTTCCTTTCACCTTCTTCATCCCAACATATTGGAGTCCTGCATCTTCTGCCATACATCGCTTCATAAGGAGCCATCTGAATGCTCGAATGGTACGAATTATTATAGGGAAATTCGACCAACGACAAATGTTCATCCCATGCTCCTTTGAAGTCCATGACACACGCTCTGAGCATTCCCTCTAGGGTCTGAATGGTCCTCTCAGATTGACCATCCGTCTGAGGATGAAATGTTGTGCTGAAACTCAACTTAGTTCTTAGAGCTTCCTGCAAACTACTCCAGAATCTCGACGTAAATCGAGGATCCCTATCGGATACTATGGAATCTGGAACTCCATGTAACCTCACTACCTCATCAATGTATTTCCTTGCTAACACCTGCAATGAATCTGTCTGCTTAATTGCCAGAAAATGGGCTGACTTGGTTAACCGATCTACAATAACCCATATGGCATCATGCTTCCTACTAGTTCTGGGTAAACCCATCAGAAAATCCATAGTGATCCTTTGCCACTTCCATTCAGGAATGGACAATGGCCTTAACAAGCCTGAAGGTGCCTGGTGTTCAGCCTTGACCTGCTGACACACTAGACATCTGCTCACATACTCTGCTACATCCCTCTTCATGCCTTTCCACCAGAAATGCTCCTTCAAGTCCCTATACATCCTGGTGCTGCCTGGGTGCATGGAATAAGGCGCATTATGTGCCTCATCCAAGATCTCGTCCTTGACTTCCTTAATATTCGGAATACACAATCTGCTTCCGACTACCATAAGTCCGTCATCTCTCACTACCACTTCAGACTACTTGCCATTCTGGATTTCCTCACGAAGCTTACTCAATTCTGCATCCTGCTCCTGCAACTCCTTGACTTTCTCTCTAAGTATCGGCCTCACCCTGAATTGAGCAAGAAGATGTTCTACCCAAACTAAGACGATGCTGACGTCATGAGATGAATTGTTGACGTCATACTGAGATGCAAAACTAAGATGAAGCAATAAAAAGGGCATAACTTTCACTACAAGTTTCGGATTGAGGTCATTCTTAGACCATTTTAAGGAAGACTTCTAGACCTACAACTTCCATGAAGACCTCATAAACTATTTTTGCCTCTGTAAGGGTTAAAAATTTTAAAACAATGCAGCTTTCCCGAAAGTTCACCCTATGAAACAATATCAACTTCAAATGATCACAACTTTCTACTACGATCTCCAAATCTTACAAACTTTATATCGTTGAAAAATTGGAAAAATCATCTACAACTTCCTAGAAGACAATTTTGCTTAATTCATCTCATATTAACCCAGAATATCCTTGAAGTCAGTACACACATTTTGTTCCCCCTACGTAACCTTGAGTATCATGGGCAGAAACAAAATCATAAGCCATCAGTATCAAAAGATCGTAGTTTTACAAAGCTTTAATGGGCATTTCAAGCCCCTAATACACGAATGTTTCAAGAATATTCCAAGATACAAAAGATATGTGAACAATAAATTGCTCAAAATGCAATTAAAATCTTGTTTTACTAGATTTGTTTAAATTACACCAACATTTCAAAAGTGGAGTGATGTCTTGGCCCTTGTTTACTCAATCTCTTGCTCATCACCTGCTTATGGGGAGGAAAGTGGGGGTAAACTCAAAGGCTTGCGGGTAACAATTTTATAGTTTACAACAAGCAAAAACATTTTAAAAACATTTTCCATATAGGAAATCATGTGTATGCAGTCATGAATGCATCACTCATATCAACTTGTCATGAACACATAAACATATCAGATGGTTTGGGTGGATCCAAAACAGAACATACTACATATTTCTACATAATGATCTTGCGTAGCCGTGAACTTATGGGAGTCTCTGAAGGAGCTCCAATGCGGCTAGTGGGCAGGCGGGAGAAGCCTTTAACTTGGTCAACGTGCACGCGACATAACTTAGGGGACCACCACAAACCCACATAACACATATTTCATGATCTTGCAAGCTTGATGGCCAAAATGGCCCTTCTCTTGAAAACTTGCTTTTTCGTATACTTGTTATATCTTGAATCATTTCCAAAAGCATGGTCTCAAAAATTATGCATCATTTCAAAGAATCATTTAAAAACAACTTTTCATGATTTATCACATAAATCATGTATAATCATGTACCACAATCTTACAGCATTTAGAAAACATTAAATGCACATGAATGAGGTAGTTGAAAAATCATTTACTATGATTTCTTGACAAAAACTTTATTGGCTTATTACTTAACTATAAAAGTGAAACCCACCTTGAAGTCCTTGACTATGGCTTGCTCAAATGTGCCTCTCCTCTTACTCCTCTTGTCTTTCTTGATTCCCTTTTCATAGACAAAAATTTCCATCTTGAATAGGGTTGCTATAATGGAAACCAACAAAGTATGTTCCATAAGATGGTTCTAGAAAACTTAAACCCATGCATTTTCTAAGCTTCATGAACCAAAACCCTTCCCATATCTAAAGCATTAAAATGCTCTTAACTTAGATCTTCACCAAAAGAAGAGATGCTTGGTTTAAAAGAAAGCTCTTGATTTTCTCTACCTTTTTTCCCTTCTTGCAAAACCTCTAAATCTCTCTAGAAAGCTTAGGAAAGATGAAACCCTAGCTCAAATCTCTTCCTTCCTCTCAACCACTGAAATCTCTCTTTCTCTTTCTCTTTGATTTGTTATTTCACTTTTCCTCTTCCATTTTCGTTTTTCTCCTTCTTAAGGAAGGAAATAACACTTCTTTCTTCCCATCTTACCCTTAATGACTTATAAAAGTCCACCTTGCCCTTCCTTTAATGCCTAATGGTTTCTAGACTTATGTGGCTTGCCAAAGTTGCCCTCATACTCTTTTACTACTTTAATACTTTCACTAACCCCTGTCATATTTTCTTTCACACTTTAACATAATTAAACACTCCTGATAAATAACTTATCTATCAAAACCTTGAAATCAATTTTAAATCATGCTTATTCATTAAAAAAAATTCAGGGCCAATAAACCTAGTAGAGACAAAGGAAAGAAGGTGGCAAGTATTGAATTTGTCGCTAGTCAACAACAACCACATCAATTAGACCCTAGTCGATAACAGCAATCGACTTCATCCACCAATGAAGCTAGTTAGCAACAACCTCTATCTACCTCAACTGGTACTAAAGGATCTACATGTGTGTTAACCTTTAACATCTATAATTAGACTTATGCTCAAATATATATTTACATGTTTAATGCGTATTTTCTTATCATTATTGCTTTGTTGTCAGGTTGCAATATCGCCATCAGAAAAAGAGGTAGAGGTATAACTAAAAGTTGTGAGTTATAAAACATGAATGTTGCAATGAACGTCAAGTTGTCTATATATATTGATGCCTTGTAAGGTTGTTCTATAAACAAGGTTCAACCGACAAAATTGTCTAGTAAGTTGGGGTAATTGCCAGAAATGAATTATCTTGCCTTAAGCAAGCCAAGCAGTTGAGGGAAGACAACTTGCTAGAGATTGCTTTGGACAAAGTTTCAATAAATTTTCAATTTATTTAATTATATGCAATATTGTTTTACTTATTTAAAGAATAATTACACTTTTACTTTTCGCAAATGAAGCTCAATATCATCAATATCGACAACCCTAAAGTTTCAAATTGTGTCACTTCACTTTTGAAACAAAGGACAGAGTATCATCATTATCCACTATATAAATATTACAAATCTTTTCCTTTGAATGAGGAGGCAAAGAGATATGTTTTGCATTGAATCTCTTTAGAAATTATGTGATTATTGGGCCTCTCCCAATGTTTAGGTTTGTTCTCTTTCCTTTCACATTTGTTTCCATTAATCTTGTTAGATGATTTAATCATTATTTTTCTTTATTTAGGAAAAGTGTGAGAAAGTCAAGGTTAACAGAGGAAAAATGAAAAATTCTCATAACCAAGGCTCCAAATCATTTGTTGTCGTGCGAAATGAATATGAAAGTTCCTTATTTACAAGTTATAATTATATTAGTAAATACAATACTATTTATTATGTTTTGAATTTTTTCCATAAAACAAAGGCAGAAGGAACTATAAAGAGAAGCGTATGATAGGATCACACTCTACAAACTGACACACTATAAGGAAGGAGAAAGCTGGATGTTTGAAGAAGCGCGCAATAATTATGTAAGTATAAAAAATTATTTAAATTTTAACTTTATTTATTTATATAGTACTAACTAATAATATTTGAATTGAATATTGATTTTTTTTAATTTCAGAATAAGATGTAGGAGTTGTTGCAAACATCAATATCTGACAGAAATGAGCCTAATGTAGATGGCATTTGCAACAAGGTGCTTGGTATAAGATTCAAGTATATCAAAGGTTTTGGGTTTAGGGCTAAGCCAACTACTACATCCTTATTAAGACCAACATATGTTGGCCATCTTCATGAGGAGAATCAGTCACTTAAGACTAAATTAGAGCGTAGTGAATAAAACTTGAAATGAAAAAACAAGTTGGCCAAGCTTGAATTAGCTTGAAAAGTTGGTCAAAAAATTACTTGATATGAATTATATAAGTAATGATGATGAAAACGAGTATTAGTCATTAAACTAATATTAATTTTTGTATCTTTTACATAAGTATTTTTGTTAACGTTTGCAATTAACATTTAATGATATTTTATTGTTTATATACAATACTTCTACTTTCTAATTATTTTTATTATTTTTGTATAATAATATAAAATTTTCTAAATATTACATACAATAACATTGGTTAAAAATGTCACCAATAATTATAAGTATTCAGTGGACAGGAATACTGTAAATCTTCTGGGAACTACAGGGATGTAGTGCTCTAGCAGTAGATTAAGCTTCAATCCTTCTCCTACTCTGTTTATGTCCCTCCTGCTATTACTCTATGTCCCTCCTACTAATACTCTCTTTTCTTCCTTTTACCCTTGTCCCTCTACAAATGTAACATCCCGTCCCCATATTAAGGGTTAGGACCCGAAATTTCAGTACATGTGAGCTCAAAGAGAAATTAAGATAATGCATTTTCTTGCTCATGCATCATATTAGTATATATGCACATAAATATAGAATGTTTTCGCATAAAAAGTGGCACATGCATTCATTGACAACTTCCGGGTATAATTGATGTTAAATGTGATTTTTTTGAAAATGGGGAGTAGAAGGAGTATAAAGAGTAATCTGGTATGAGTTGTGATAATGAAAGGTTTAGAAACAAAATTGATAGTGATCTGGGAAATATTCACTGAGTGTGCAGTGGTCTGTTAGCCATAACTTTTTATCTAGTTATCTAAAAGAGATGATTCCTAATTTGGATTAAACTATAAACTTATGGCTACATTTCATATGAAGACATCGAATTTCAATTATGTCTTTAAGAATCTCAAAAGTTGTCACGAACTTAAGAAATTGGTGCAGCGCGTTAGTGTATGAATGGAAAATTCATCTTTGGACTTTAGGGGCAAATTTGGGATTGATATAAATAGATTTTAGCTAGGGTGACTTCTGGAAATTTATAGATCTTTCTTTTATCTTTCCAAAGGTATATTATATGAAAAATGTGGACATCAAAGACAAAAGTTGTGATTCTTATAAGTAGATACGTTCTGGACGCAAAAGTGAGACGGAAGAAGTGAGACAATAGAAATGAGACGATGAAAAGTAAGACGAAGTTACTGTTCATCATCTCAATTACTGTTCATCATCTTAGTACTGTTCATCGTCTCAGTTACTGCTCATCAGTACTGTTCATCGTCTTAGTTACTGTTTATTTCTTCCGTCTTAAAATGACATCCTACCTTCTGTTCTTTTTTTGACCTCACAGATGAAATAATTGGCCTTTGAAGTCTTCATAAGCTTGTAGCTCTTGAATTCTTCTTTCAAGCCATATAAATATCTCCTTAATCCGATATCTGTAGGGAAAGTTATGGCAATTTTCCTAACCTTGAATCGTCTGATGACATCATCTTCGTCTCAAAATGACGTCATATCGTCTGTTTTCTTTTTGACCCCTCAGATGAACGAATTGGCCTTTGAGGTCTTCATAAGAGTTGTAGCTCTTGAATTCTTCTTTCACACTATAGAAAGAACCCCTTAATCCGATATCTGTAGAGAAATTTATGGCTGTTTCCCCGAAACAGGTTCAGTATGATTGAGTTCATCAACATGGTTGCTTCTTTTGACCATAACTTCTTCTCTAGACCTCCAAATGACTTAATTCTTGAACCATTGAATTAGTAAGAATTTTCTATACATCGCCACCAAGAATCATGGCTATCTAAAATGAAGGGGGATATATTGAATGAAAAGAGTGGGACGGGTACAGTGAGTATGTTTTTAAAGGATATGAACTGATGTTATTCCATTGAACATACTTCGGTATTTTGATGATTTCTGGAGCTATACAGATTCAAATGAGATAATTTTTGATTTGTGATAAACTAGATACATCGAGCTACAAATGGTATGAAGAAATTGTAATCTTATTCAATCTATAAGATGTTTAAATTTCAAATGGAATTTGTATATAGTATATTGTTATGGACAAGAGTAGTCCAAACATATTTGAAGTGTATCTTTTGAAACACTGAACCGAATCAAATGAGTTTGGAGGCATTAGAAACTTAAGACAGTGAGGGACATTTTTCTTAAAGAAAGTGTTATGTTTGAATGTTCAAGGTTATTTTTCGCAAGACACTTAAGTTTTAAAGAGCATAAGCTTATAAGGAAGGATAAAATGGACTTTTTGGACTCATTAATGGCAAAATTGGAAAAAAGAAGTATTGTCTAGCTTATAAATAAAGGGGAGAAAGAAAATGGACAAGAAAAGAGAGAAATATCATGAAGAAGAAAGAGAAATACGAAGAGAAGAAGAATGAAAGAGAGAGAAAGAAGAGAGAACAAGCTAGGGTTTTAATTTCCTTAGCCTTCAAGAGAGATTTTAAAGTTGTTCAAGAAGAGAAAATGTAAGAGGAAGAAAAGAGCTTCCATTTGAGCTAAAGATCTCTTTTTGGTGAAGAATCAAGGTAAGATATTTCACTCTTTTGGATTTTTGGAAGGATTCTAGCTTATGAAGTTTAGAAATTGGTTGAGTTTAAATGTTCTAGAATCAATTTTGGAGATTTTGCATTGTGGGATTTGTAAGTGGATTTCTATTGAATGAGATTTGGTTTGTTTTAGGAAACCAAGAGAATCCTACCCAAGAACAAGGGGAAATACAATTTTGACTCGAAGTTTTGCAAGCCAACTAGGTGGGTAATATATTTATGGTTTTTGTGTAAATGGGCAATATGCCTAAATGTGTACATATGTTTAAATTGCTAAGCTATGAATGGGTATTTGATATTATGAGATCATGTGAGGTTAGAAAAGAGATGATGAAAAATTGAGTTATGATATAGAGTAACCAAGTGTTCTTGAAGTGTAGCTTATGAATAAGCTAGACATATAAAAAAGGGTAAAGATTGAAAGGAGCATTCAGATTGATCATGTACAAATGAAGTGTAAGTCTAAGTTCAATAAGACATGTATGAATTTTGAAATGGGAATGAGCATAATATGTGTTCTAAAACATACCCGGGATTGTCATTAAGCATGCATTGTACATAGTCCATTTATTATCTGTGTGTACTTATTGATGAGTGTGAAATGAGTGTTTTGCATATATAGGCTGTGTAGGTCGAGTGTCCACATTCTAACGTTCCAGAATTGGGAAGCAAATGCTATTTTGGAGCGTACTGTGAGTAGACTTAGATGGTCTTACTTTATTGTTTGTTTTGTTTATGTTATAAATTGAGTGATTATGACTAATTATGAATGTGTCTTGATTGTTGAAATTTAGACAATGAAGGTCCGATGAAGGTGCTATATGAATGAGATATTGAAGTGTTAATTGTATGTGAATGTGATAGTTAAATGTGCATTTGTATTTGGATATGAATGAAATTGTGGAATTTTCCACTTCAATGTGGAATGCCAGACTAAGGTCCGATGATATGAGAAAGTGATTGAATGGGATATGCAAGTGTGAGTGATGCATTCCATTGCATGAATGCACGCAACATAATGGCAGTAGTGACCAGAGTAGCCACCGATCAGAGCTTCAAGCTCAACGTGTGAAAAGAGCCTCGAGCTCAAAAGTAATTCAGAGCCTCAGGCTCAACGTTTGATGAGCCCTATATGGGACGGTTATCAATGAGCCCAGTATCCAATGGATATGGGACAGTTTAGGCACTCGGTCACAATAAAGTAACAAATGGAAAGTGAGTCTCATGTGCACTGCATATGCATGATATAAATGATTAAATTATATTGAATGTGAAATGAAAATGATGTGAATATGATTTGTGTGTATATGATGAGTGAGTCATCGATGATGGTCACTCACTGAGTTCGCAAAACTCACCCAAAATTTACAAATATTTTTCAGGATTCAGAAGAATACCCCATTAGGCCAACGGGAGTATACCTACAACATTCAAGTAAAGGATAGAGATTGGGATCAGTTCGCGTCTGCATTGTCTGTCTTTATTTTTGTATTAAATTGTATATTCTGCAACTTCCGTATAAATTGTATTTTGAAATGACTCAAGTGTTTGTATTTGTGAAAGGGCCAAATGGCCATATGGGAATTTTGTAAATGGCATTGTATGATGGGAAAGGGCTTATGCCCTATTTGATTATTGACTTCCGCATGTGTGTTTGTGAAAAAAAATATACCTAATTTTGATTGATTGAGTGATTTAGCACACCACCCTCGTGGGGTTCGGACTCAGATATCACCATCGATGTCAGGTTTAGGTCTTACGGGAGTGAGGTGCTATATTTATGTGGTATCAGAGCCCATAAGCACTATCTTATATGGGCATTCTGAAATATGTGTCAAGTTATATGCATATGCATATTAGTCATGTCATAGTAGACAGTGGCAACTGATCCCCCAGTATGAGTCACATGCATGAGCATTTCCTTAAGAGTTTGAGCGGTTAATTGCATTGAGAAAATTGATGATTTGACAGAATGTGCAAAAATGAAGGTTTATGGACATCTTGGAAATGGGAAATAGCATATGGTTTTGTATGATAGATAAAGGTTCACCCCAATGGGGGTATGTACCCTTAAAGGTGATATAGGTGGGAATAGGTATATTGTTACAGATTGATTGAGGAAAAATCGGGATATGAGGTGAATTGTAATCATAAAATTGTTATGATCATAAAAGCATGACTTTGAAAACAAAATGGTTATGTGAGTATTGTGATAAGAGTTTATAATTCAGTATCAGGAGATAGATATGTCCTCGAAGGTGAGATATAAATGTGAATACACTGTCATGGGTTGTTTGAAAAAAAAAGGGATATGAAAAAAAATGAATGATGAGATTAAGGTGTACAAGCCAAGTTGTTATGACCTTGAAAGGTTGAACTTGGACTTAAAATGGTTGTGTGATTATCGATATAAGAGTTTATGATTCAGTATGAGAATATATTTGTGAAATGGAGATTTAAGCTTCATATGGATTATGCCCCTACAATTATAAATTGATTGAAAATAAATATGTCCGAGATGAAATAAAATGAGTGACAATATGAAGAGGAGACAAAGATGAGGAAAGAAAGGAATAATAGGGGAAAGAAATAGAAATGAACGACTTTATATGAGATGGATGATAGGTAGTAAGGAGAAAGTTATCAATGCATAAAAGATAGGATTTTAGGTGAGAATGAGAAAGAGATAAGCAAAAGCCCCCAAGGTCAAGTTAATTTGTTACCGTGAGGACAAAATTGATAATGGGGTTATTATATCAAGTGAGAATATTGGGCACATATGTGTGTGGAATAATATAGGAAGCAATCTAAGGCTTATTGAATATTATTAGTCGTAGTTCTTATAGCCCAAAGCCTGATATGAATTGGAGAAACACATGAAAGTGTTAATAGTGATCCATAGAGGATAGATTGACATTGTTAATGATGTTACTACGGGTGATGAATTTTTGTGAAAAAGAAAAGGGCCCGATCGTGGCACAGTCTTCATGATCGAGAACAGATACAAAAGGAAAATTGTTGTCCTGAATCAAATGAGATTAAGGTATCTTGAATATAAGTTATTAATTGATGAATTGCCTTAAAAGACATATCTGGAAAAGAGATAGAATGATCTTGATGATTTATGCCAAAGTATTAGAGTAAATGAAATTGTTTATTGCCCTACAGAGCCTCATTTCAAGGGACATTCTGATCATGTAAGCTATGGCACAACTTGATCCTATTTGGGATATTATGTATAGTTGAAATTGATCTTCTTAAGATACTAAGAATGACTGATAAGTAATTATGGAAAATAATTGGTTGATAAGGATTTCATGACTAGTATCGACGATTGTAGCAAGAAATCTTCTTTCAAAGAAGAATTTCCCTAAAGTGAGTCTAGTTGATTAGACGATTCAGTTTAAGAGTGATCATTGAAGAAATAAATCAGAAATGACTATGTAATAAATCAAAAGTGGATAATGGAGTCTTTTCCCAAACTGAGATTTAGGCATAAGAGGTGGAATACTGAGAATGTATACAGTTTGTTTGATGTAAAGTAGCCAACTTTATAAGTGGATTTTAAATTCGAGGTGACACTATTGCAAATGTGAGGAGAATATAGGTCTACATTATATTTGATGTAAATATGTTCGAGAGATCCAAATTGAATATGAGGAAGTGAGACCAACACGCAAAGTGAAGAATTCAATGAATTGAAAATGTGTGGAGGAACTAGTACGATTGAATAGGCATCCGAATAAGTCGATGTGAATGTGAGGAAATCGAATGAAAAGAGAAAATCATTAGAGACAAGAAGTCAAATGGGAGATAAAAAAAAAATTGAGTGATATCTGTGGGAGTTAATCATACCCCAATAGCATTATGATATTGAAGATTTAAGTGATCCAAGCAAAATTGTATCAATTAGTGACTGTGATCATAGATGGTATTTTGAGTGTGTTTGAAGGGTAAAAAGGGATATTTTAAATCTTTGAGGAATATGACGTTGATGATAAGCATATCATTTGGATTTGGAGATTATGCAATATATGATGAAGTTTCATATCAGAGAATAAGATACAATCTGTTGTAATAGTATAATGTGGTTTTGTATGGATAAAGACAATTAAAGTCTTACAAGTTGATTTTGATATGTGGTAGAAGTGTTATGATAGAAATCGTTTTGAAGTCTTAGAGACATTAGATGTGCCAAGTCATTTCTGGAATGTACAAATTATGTAAGGTTGGGGAAAATTATTGAGTTTGAAGAATGTACAAATGAGTGCTATACTGGTAAAGGTAGTGTGTAATCTGACATATTGAACAGACAATTCTATAATGAACTAGTGAAATTTCAGATATTGAGGTTACCAAATCTAGTGTAATGAAGAGTGCAAAATGCTGAGTGGAATATGGGGCAAAATGAAGTGTATTTTAGACCAATTTATTTGAAAGAAGTAAGAAAACCTAAAAACTAAAGATTTAGATGAGTCCCATAGTGGAATTGAAAACGAATATGAACTTTCAAGGGGAATCGAAAGAATGATATTTGGTGATTAAAATAAAAAGTAGGTGTACCCGATAAAGATGTTTAAACAAAGAAAGTCTTAGAGAAGCTTAAGTAATAACCTAAGCTTGACATCCTGATAGGAATACACTAAGATTGCATTTTAGCTACTAAGGATGTAGAAACATGTGGTTAAATGTTTAAGCTACCCACAGTTTTAACTGTTGGAAACATGCTTGAAGCTTATATTTTTGAGTTCATAAGAAGATGAGATTGAGTTGAAGAGGGCCTAAAATGGTATAAGGCTATAGTAAATGTGAGATATTGTTAGTGAGTGAGATGAATCTGACATCAAAGTAAAGTGATTTATGAAAGATAGGTGCATCAACACCGGACAGATGGAATATAGTGAAACGGACATAAGAATTTAATGTATTCACACGGAAAAGAAGTGGATTGTCAAAGGGGAGATGGAGTGTTTTTGTAAGTACCACCTTGGCAAGGTGTGCTCATATTTGGAGAAAGGATAATTTAAGCTATATGAATTGGTATGTATGAAAATTATTATGAGTTAGTGTTACTGGTGAAAAATGTTTTAAATTCACACTATGTGATATGTGAATAAGTTCTGAAATAATGACATGATCGACAGAGATAGATTGACAGCATACGAAGTAAAAGTTAGTGAGTAATCTGAAATATACCGATGAAATAGTTAAGATAGTGTAATAGCTGAATCAGTGATTGAAGGACATATTGAGTTATTAACTGTGGTCATTGGAAGGAGCGTATTTGAGTGATGAAGTATATGGGGAATGGAGGAACATATGAGGAATTATCACCTCTACCATATTGATCAATCGGCTGAAAATTTCGAGGACAAAATTTATTAAGAAGGAGAGAAATGTAACATCCCGTCCCCATATTAAGGGTTAGGACCCAAAATTTTAGTACATGTGAGCTCAAAGAGAAATTAAGACAATGCATTTTCTTGCTCATGCATCATGTTAGTATATATGCACATAAAAATGGAATGTTTTCGCATAAAAAGCGGCACATGCATTCATTGACAACTTATGGGTATAATTGATTTCAAATGTGATTTTTTTGAAAATGGGGAGTAGAAGGAGTAGAAAGAGTAATCTAGTATGAGTTGTGATAATGAAAGGTTTAGAAACAAAATTGATAGTGATCTGGGAAATATTCACTGAGTGTGCATTGGTCTGTTAGCCATAACTTTTTCTCTAGTTATCCAAACAAGATGATTCTTAATTTGGATTAAACTATAAACTTATGGCTACATTTCATATGAACACAATTTCAATTATGTCTCTAAGAATCTCAAAAGTTGTCACGAACTTAAGAAATTGGTGTAGCACGTTAGTGTATGAATGGAAAATTCATCTTCGGAGTTTAGGGGCAAATTTGGGATTGATATAAATAGATTTTAGCTAGGGTGCCTTTTGGAAAGTTGTATATCTTTCCAATGGTATATTATATGAAAAATTTGGACATCGAAGTCAAAAGTTGTAATTCTTATAAGTAGATACGTTCTGGACGCAAAAGTGAGACGAAAGAAGTGAGACGATAGAAATGAGACGATGAAAAGTAAGACAAAGTTACTGTTCATCATCTCAGTTACTATTCATCATCTCAGTACTATTCATCGTCTCAGTTACTATTTATCGTCTTAGTTACTGCTCATCGTCTCAGTACTGTTCATCGTCTTAGTTACTGTTCATTTCTTCCGTCTTAAAATGACATCCTACCTTCTGTTCTTTTTTTGACCTCACAAATGAAATAATTGGCCTTTGAAGTCTTCATAAGCTTGTAGCTCTTGAATTCTTCTTTCAAGCCATATAAGTATCTCCTTAATCCGATATCTGTGGGGAAAGTTATGGCAATTTTCCCAACCTTGAATCGTCTGATGATGTCATCTTCGTCTCAAAATGACGTCATATCGTCTGCTTTCTTTTTGACCCCCCAGATGAACAAATTGGCCTTTGAGGTCTTCATAAGAGTTATAGCTCTTGAATTCTTCTTTCACACTATAGAAAGAACCCCTTAATCCGATATCTGTAGAGAAATTTATGGCTATTTCCCCGAAACAGGTTCAGTATGATTGAGTTCATCAACATGGTTGCTTCTTTTGACTATAACTTCTTCTCTAGACCTCCAAATGACTTAATTCTTGAACCATTGGATTAGTAAGACTTCTCTATACATCTCCACCAAGAATCATGGCTATCTAAAATGAAGGGGGATATATTGAATGAAAAGATTGGGACGGGTACAGTGAGTGTGTTTTTAAAGGATATGAACTGGTGTTATTTCATTGAACAAACTTCGGTATTTTGATGATTTCTGGAGCTATACTGATCCAAATGAGATGATTTCTGATTTGTGATAAACTAGAGACATGGAGCTACAAATGGTATGAAGAAATTGTAATCTAATTCAGTCGTTTAAATTTCAGATGGAAGTTGTATATAGTATACTGTTATGGACAAGAGCAGTCCAAACATATTTGAAGTATATCTTTTGAAACACTAAACCGAATCAAATGAGTTTGGAGGCATTAGAAACTTAAGACAGTGAGGGACATTTTTCTTAAAGAAAGTGTTATGTTTGAATGTTCAAGGTTATTTTTGGCAAGGCACTTAAGTTTTAAAGAGCATAAGCTTATAGGGAAGGATAAAATAGACTTTTTGGACTCATTAATGACAAAATTGGAAAAAAGAAGTATTGTCTAGCTTATAAATAAAGGGGAGAACGAAAATGGACAAGAAAAGAGAGAAATATCATGAAGAAGAAAGAGAAATACGAAGAGAAGAAGAATGAAAGAGAGAGAAAGAAGAGAGAACAAGCTAGGGTTTTAATTTCCTTAGCCTTCAAGAGAGATTTTAAAGTTGTTCAAGAAGAGAAAATGTAAGCGGAAGAAAAGAGCTTCCATTTGAGCTAAAGATCTCTTTTTGGTGAAGAATTAAGGTAAGATCTTTTTGACTCTTTTGGATTTTTGGAAGGATTCTAGCTTATGAAGTTTAGAAATTGGTTGAGTTTAAATGTTCTAGAATCAATTTTGGAGATTTTGCATTGTGGGATTTGTAAGTGGATTTCTATTGAATGAGATTTGGTTTGTTTTAGGAAACCAAGAGAATCCTACCCAAGAACAAGGGGAAATACAATTTTGACTCGAAGTTTTGCAAGCCAACTAGGTGGGTAATATATTTATGGTTTTTGTGTAAATGGGCAATATGCCTAAATGTGTACATATGTTTAAATTGCTAAGCTATGAATGGGTATTTGATATTATGAGATCATGTGAGGTTAGAAAAGAGATGATGAAAAATTGAGTTATGATATAGAGTAACCAAGTGTTCTTGAAGTGTAGCTTATGAATAAGCTAGACATATAAAAAAGGGTAAAGATTGAAAGGAGCATTCAGATTGATCATGTACAAATGAAGTGTAAGTCTAAGTTCAATGAGACATGTATGAATTTTGAAATGGGAATGAGCATAATATGTGTTCTAAAACATACCCGGGATTGTCATTAAGCATGCATTGTACATAGTCCATTTATTATCTGTGTGTACTTATTGATGAGTGTGAAATGAGTGTTTTGCATATATAGGCTGTGTAGGTCGAGTGTCCACATTCTAACGTTCCAGAATTGGGAAGCAAATGCTATTTTGGAGCGTACTGTGAGTAGACCTAGATGGTCTTACTTTATTGTTTGTTTTGTTTATGTTATAAATTGAGTGATTATGACTAATTATGAATGTGTCTTGATTGTTGAAATTCAGACAATGAAGGTCCGATGAAGGTGCTATATGAATGAGATATTGAAGTGTTAATTGTATGTGAATGTGATAGTTAAATGTGCATTTGTATTTGGATATGAATGAAATTGTGGAATTCTCCACTTCAATGTGGAATGCCGGACTAAGGTCCAATGATATGAGAAAGTGATTGAATGGGATATGCAAGTGTGAGTGATGCATTCCATTGCATGAATGCATGCAACATAATGGCAGTTGTGACTAGAGTAGCCACTGATCAGAGCTTCAAGCTCAACGTGTGAAAAGAGGCTCGAGCTCAAAAGTGATTCAGAGCCTCAGGCTCAACGTTTAATGAGCCCTATATGGGACAGTTATCAATGAGCCCGGTATCCAATGGATACGGGACAGCTTAGGCACTTGGTCATAACATAGTAACAAATGGAAAGTGAGTCTCATGTGCACTGCATATGCATGATATAAATGATTAAATTATATTGAATGTGAAATGAAAATGATGTGAATATGATTTGTGTGTATATGATGAGTGAGTCATCGATGATGGTCACTTACTGAGTTCGCAAAACTCACCCAAAATTTGTAAATATTTTTCAGGATTCAGAAGAATACCCCGTTAGGCCAATGGGAGTATACCTACAACATTCAAGTAAAGGATAGAGGTCGGGATCAGTTCGCGTCTGCATTGCATGTCTTTATTTTTGTGTTAAATTGTATATTCCGCAACTTCCGTATAAATTGTATTTTGAAATGACTCAAGTGTTTGTATTTGTGAAAGGGCCAAATGGCCATATGGAAATTTTGTAAATGGCATTACATGATGGGAAAGGGCTTATGCCCTATTTGATTATTGACTTCCGCATGTGTGTTTGTGAAAAAAAAAAAAACAAATTTTGATTGATTGAGTGCTTTAACACACTACCCTCGGGGGCCTCGGACTCAGATATCACCATCAATGTCAGGTTCAGGTCTTACGGGAGTGGGGTGCTACAACAAACCTGCCATTCTCTTTCTTCCATCCTCCTTCCTACTCCTCCTGTCTAGGGGTAGTAATGTCTTTTCCCGCACAAGCCCTTTTCCTGCCCTTTTCTCTTTACCATGTCTAAACCAACACTTCCTGCTTCATCTCTTGCATTACTGCTACCTTACCTAAAGTAGTCTTCTTCCTTACAACAAGTGACCTCACACCTCCCAACCTTTATGAATTTCCTCCTTTACATTGTGCATCTCTCCATCCTCCTTTTTTGAATCTCCCCCTACTCCGTCACAAGCTATCATAAACCTAAACATTTCTAACATCCATTCCCTTTCATCTTCCTCCTCCTCTATCAGGTCCCCTACAATACCATTCCCTCTTTTCTCCCAACATTTAAAGGCAAGCACCCTCCCCCCCAGATTCACACCCAAACTTTACCAAACCAGTCATAACAACTAAAGTAGTCTAGAATTTTGTGCAAACTAAGAAAACTTGGAAACATGTGGTAGGGGAGAGCTCTAAATCTTCTCTTTTCTACGATCCCTCGATGGAAGTTGATGAAAAATTAATAGTGGCCCCAAGTCTTGACATCTTATAGGAAGGTGCAAAAACTTAGGAAGTAGCAATCATAGGCTTCTTCATGGATAAACGTCCACCTTTTCTTGTTATACAAGCATGGGTTCAAGAAACTGGAA
Source organism: Erythroxylum novogranatense (assembly GCA_029891385.1). Taxonomy (NCBI): domain Eukaryota; kingdom Viridiplantae; phylum Streptophyta; class Magnoliopsida; order Malpighiales; family Erythroxylaceae; genus Erythroxylum; species Erythroxylum novogranatense. Next base: position 22,415,748 of record CM057235.1, read on the forward strand.
AGGAAGACGCATAAAAGAGGTAATGTTAACAAAAAAATGGCAACATTATTTTTACCTTTAGTGTAAAATTAGAGGCTTAAAAAGTGATAGAAGAAGGACCATGGCACATCTTACAGCATCCAATATTCCTCCAGAATTGGCAACCTGGTATGGAATTAGAAAAAAATTAGAGTAAAGAATATACCACTATGGGTAAACATCCACAATATTCCACTGTAATATTGGACCACCAAATGCCTAAGCTTGTTTAATAAGCTACTTGGGAAAACCAATATGCATGGATGAGAATACAACATTGAGAAAACATATTGGCTATGCTAGATTATGTGTAAGTATGGATATTTTGAAGGAGATGAAAGATTATATTCCCATTCTAAGGTTGACAGATGAAAATTCCCTCAAGGAGGATAAAGTTATGGTAACTTACCATTGAAAACCATCCCCATAAGTTCAAGGTAAAACATGAAAGCCAACAAGGAAAGTTTTTGTTAAGGGAGATTATAGAGAATTAATGGGGCTTAATGAGAATAAGACAGAAGGGAAACCCAAAAATTGATGAACATGAACTTGAAATGTATGGAAGGATACCAAAGGATCAGGGATTGGTTATTCAAGTTGATAAAAGTCTGTCCTATGAGGCAAAGGGAGACCAAACTAAATACATTTTAGAGGATCAACAACAAAAACTGATGGTAATAGGAAATATGGCAGCATAACACAAAACTGAGGTAATGGAAGAACATGATAATTGTAATACAGATAAAGGAGAATTGTAGAAGGGAGAGCCTCAAGGAGTTCAACAATAGGCAGCCACCCATTTTCCACAACAACCAAAAGTCATTCATCAGGGGGAAAATCAGGAGGACAAGCTTGAACATGTACAAACTAGAAAGAGCAATCAAAGTTGTAGGAAAGGATCAACAGGTAAAATCAATATTACATGAGCTTTCTAGTTAAAATTTTAGAGGAATAAACAACCCTTCGAAGCTCAATGCCTTGAAGGAGTTTTCAGATATGAGAAGCCTAAATTATTTTATCTTTTAGAAACAAAAATCAAACTCGTAAATTTGAAAAAATTACGTTTTTTTGGAAGTCAATGGTAGACAAAATCTAATCACCAGTACCAAGAATCATCATAGTCTACGATGAGGACCTTATAAAGGTGGAGTTTTTGGAAGCAACTGGGCAATTCATACATACGGAAATGACATTCAAAATGGAGCACACTTTAGTGTTGGCTACCTTCGTCTATGGTCATAATACTACGTTCAAAGAATGGAACTATGGAATTAAAAAAAGAAGACTAAAAGGATCAGCTAGTGCCCCATGGATTATAATTGACGATTTCAATTCCACTATTTGTCAATCGGAAGTGGAAAGGAATTGTAATTTGCTCAATTACAATACATATTTGTTTGATTGCACCAAAGATGTAGAAATTTCTGACTTAAAATTTGAGAGATATAGATTTGCTTGGACTAACAAGTAGAGCTCTAATTGGCTCATCAAAAAGAAATTAGATAGGGCTTGGTAAATGTGGAGTGGTTAATAAACTTTCCAAACAGTAAAGTCATGGTTTTAGGCCCAGTGTTTTCGAACCATACCTCAATCAAGGTGGACAACCTCTTCAAAAAGGTTTATTTAAAACAACCTTTCATGTTTAATAATTTCTTGGCCAAAGTGGAAGGATTCCAAGAAGCTATTATCAAGGGATTAGAGTTTGAAGTCACCGGTACTAAACAGTTTATTTGTTTGCAAAAACTAAAGGCTATAAAGCAAGAATTGAAGAGATTAAATGGAAGTAGGGGTCTGAGCACAGACCAAGGGATAGAAGCTGCTAGACTTTGACTATCACTCATATAGAAATCATTGGCTAACAATCCTATAGATGAGTCTATTGCAAAGGAGGAGAAGGAGGCCTTGAAGCTCTACATGCAAGCAGTAGACAACCACTACTCATTACTAAGATAGCAGTATAGAATTATCTGGATTAAGGATGGAGACAGATGTACAAGGTTTTTCATTAATACTATTAAGGCAAGGAGGAAATACTTCGATTAAAATGGAATCAAGGGAGATCTTGCTTGAGCAAACTGAAATTGTTTAAGATTCGTTGACACATTTCCAAGAGCTCTTAGGATCTGAGGGAAATGCTAGCACTTGCAGTACAAATTTTAGGGCGTTTATTTTTGCTAAAATTCCTAAAGATCAACCGGAATCAAGCAGGTCACATATCAATAGATAGGAGCAATGGTGATTAAAATGACTGGCTTGAAGGCTTTAGGACCAGATGGTTTGAATGGTTTCTTCTATAAGAAAACTTGGGATACAACAGGGAAAATTATGAAAGAAGTAGTGCATAAATTCTTTAAAAATGGAGTAATTCTTAAGATCAATAAGACTTCCAAGTGTTTGATTCCAAAAACTTATAACACTTCTAGATAGAGCAATTTTATGCCAATTTCATGCACTAACTTCAGTTACAAGATTATTGTTAAAATTATGTCCAATAAATTGAAATATATGCTACACTACATCATTAGTGAGAACCAAGGAGCATTCTTAATCAGGCATAATATCGGAGATAACATCTTAATATTGCAGGAACTTTTGAAAGGGTACACAAGAGGAAAATCCCCTTAAAACTGCACTTTAAAAATGGATCTCCATAAAGCTTTTGATAGCGTCAGTTGGGGTTTTCTACTGCAGACTATGGGAGTTATAAGTTTCCCCCAGATTTTTATTAATTGGATTAAAGAGTGCATATCTATGATTTCTTTTGGGATTATGATCAATGGGTGTCCCACTAAGACGTTTAAAGGAAAAAGGGAATATAGGTAAGGGGATCCTCTTTCCTCTTACCTATTTACCTTTATGCCGAAATACAAGATCTCTTCAAATCCAGATTTCAAGTTCCATACCAAGTGTAAATTGCTTTCACTAACCAGTTTATGTTTTGTGGATGATCTAATCCTTTTTAGTAAGGTTAATATCCCCTCAATTACATTACTAATGAATACCTTACAAAGATTTAAGGAGATGTTGGGATTGAGCATCAATTTTCAAAAAAGTTTTTCATCCTATCGAAGAGTGTTGTACATTTAGCTAATGGCATATCCCTTGTCATTGGAATGGGAAATCAGGATCCTCCTATCGCCTATTTGGGCATTCCTATCTCTTCAAGATGACTACGATTTAGAGAATGTCTATCCCATATTGAAAAGATACAAAGGAAATTAGATTCATGGACAAACAAAACGTTATCTTATGGTGGCAAACTTTAGCTTTTGAAGTATGTTATTATGTCTATGAATACATATTGGTGTTCTCACATTTTCCTCTCTAAAGGGTTGGTCAAAACTATGGAAAAAATGATGAAACAACTCCTATAGAGCAAGGGGAAAGGAGAAAAAGGAATAGCTAAAGTCAGTTGCACTCAAATATGTCAACCAAAAGCAACTGGAGGATTGGGATGGGAGTCAATTGGCAGAAGTAACAAATGCTTATTGCTGAAAAGGTTGTGGAGAATTTTAATTGAAAAGGAATCATTATAGATTAAATGGATGCATAACTATATCTTAAGGGGTGGTAGTCTATGGGCAATTAGACTTAAAAATAGTTTCTTATGGTTCTTTAATCAAATACTTAGACTGAGGGAGGAAGTTCAGCACCAAATCACTTGCAGGATAGGGGCAAGGGATCGAATTTCATTATGGTATAACAATTGGACACGTTAAGGAGCACTAATTCACCATTCGATAGCTAGGGATATTATGGATATATTAAAAAAAACTAAAATCCAAGAATTAATTGCAGGTGGCAACAGGGATCTTTCCCAAAAGGAGATTAGATCACTTTCGATACCATAGTATTGACACAATGAAAGCGAAGATATATATCTATGTAATGGCCTAGCTATATCGGACATAACAAATAGGAAAACAAAACAAATAAAGTATTGGACAAACCCAAGAATTGGATGGTGTAAGTTGATATGGAGTAACATCATCAAGCCAAATGCCAGCTTCCTGAGCTAGTTAGCCATGAAGGACATACTAAGCATTATGACAAGATTAAAATTCCTCTCCTCCTCTAAAGGATATATCCTTTGTAACCTAAAGGAAGAGGACAGAGACCATTTATTCTTCAAATGCGAGTTTTCTAATAGAATATGGCAACAAATTTCCTCTCTATGCACACTTAATTGCTATCAAAGCAATTTAAATGACATTATACAAGAGATACTACTGAACCATGCATCCAAACATAACAAGGATGTTTACATGGTGGCCATTACAACATGTATACAGGAGATTTGGAGGGAGAGGAATAACAAAAGATTTGCAAGAAGGGAAAAAGGCTTACATGTTCTCACAAAAATCATCTTTAATAGTATTAGAGAATAATTGGTCATAAGCCAGATGGAGAAGAAATGCAGTGAGAGACTAGTAATTTCCTAGAGACTCTAATGAGACTCAAGAATACCTAGTACATCTTTGAACAATATATCTATATGACCAAAATTAGCAAGGTACCACACACATAACTCTTGTGCAGAAAAAGGCTACATCTTTTAGAGGCTGCCATAAACACATCAAGTATAAAAGGAAAAAAAAAACAAAAGAGGAAAAAGGAGCTTATTGCATCAACCACCATCAAGAAACCTTAGAGAGAGTTCATCGAGAGATTGAGAAAGAGACAAAAGAAGAGAGACGTGGAGAAGAAGCCGACGTGAAGTACTTCCTAGAATTAGAGATTTCCCAACGTTGATGCCCCCGTCGTCCGTTCAGATCTGATTTTTAGTGTATTTCAATTTTATTTATGTATAGAATTGGGATAGCTGTTGAGATAGGATTTTATGAATGTTAAGGAATGTCTAAACTCAACTTCAGATTGTTTTTATCTCTGATTCAATAAAAATAGGATTGTTTATGTTATTTGGATTCATTGTGATTGAATTCTACACTTGCATAATTCGATGATAGACTGGGAGGGTGAATCAAATAAAAAATAATTAAATTGGGCAAACGAGAGTTTAGTGATTTAATAAGAATGAAAAATCAATCAAATCGGTAATTGTATGAAGAGAGATCTCACATAGGTTTCTGGTAGTCTAGTGGAAAACTTTAGATTTAATTAGGATTTGGATAAATTGTGAATTAAGAAATTGTAACTTTCCATAATCTGATTAGGGTTTATAATTTAGGGCTATTGCTTATAACTCGAGAGAGAGTATTTAACCTTAGGATCGTCCAGGACTAATAATCCAACAATTCATAATTAATTAGATTAGTGTTGAAGATAAGTAAAAATTCCTCTTCTCTTAATTGGTAGTTCCTTAGGTTGATTCTTAATGTGTGTGTTGCAATTTACTGATTTTTTAATATTTCGTGATTAATTCCTGAATTGAGTTATTTGATTGAATTGCATCATTGTTTTAGTTTAGTTAAATTTGAATTTTTACGATTAGTTTTAGCCTTAGATTTTAGAATTAAATTAACCATCCTTGTGGGATCGACACCTTAGGTATTATGCAAACGGCCTTTACACTTACGAACTATCGAAGTTAAAATATTAAAACTACACATATCGGAAAATCGCGATCAGGTAGGAAGAACATGCCAAACCCAAGTATGTCTTTAGTTTACAGCTTATTTTCTGGGCTTTAAAAAAATAATGAATATGTATATTTGTTCATGCTTTTCATTGACTATTGAGGCTTAATCCCAATTGTTTCTTCTTTCTTCAAATATGTTTGTTCATGCTTGTCGTCCACTGAGGAAGCTTTTGTATCCGCTAAGGAAGCTTTTGTATCGATGTCGATTTAAAAATCTGAATCAAATATGATTTAATCCTTTTATTTATGATTCTTATTTTTAAGTTATTCAGTTACAAAATCTAATAAAAAAATTGCAAACTCATGATTCAATTACAATTAGTTTTCGAACAATAGTACAATTTCTTTTCAACATCCCCTTGATGATTAAATACATTTTTAGAGTAGTAAGTAGCAAGGTTATGAGTACCGGATTGTATATACCGGTCCAAAATCGGTACTGTATTTTGAGTTTTGGTACTGGGCTTGAATACCGATTGGTACCGGCCGATATTTAAAATATCAGCCAAATATCGGCCGATATCGAAAATTTTAAAAAATTGGGAGACTTTTTTTGAAAATTTTCAAAATTTTCAAAAATTTCCAAAATATTCCTCCCTCCTTCCCACCTCTCCTTTCCCCTTTTTTCAAAGTTTTAAAATAATAATGAATATTTTATTACTAATAATAATTATAAATTATATAAACTTAAAAATAAAATATTTTTTATTTTATTAGTAATAAATTATTACTGATAAATTATTTTATTTAAATTTATTTTAATATTTATATAATATTTATTAATAATGTATTAATAAAAGTATTTTATTTTTTAAAATAAATAATTTAAAATTATTATTTATAAACTAATATTTATTTTATATATTTTAATTATTAAATCAAAATTTATTTGAAAATTATATATTTTAAAATATATTTTAAATTTAATTACATTTATTAATAACAATTAAATTAATTTTATATATTAAATTAAAATTGTGATTATGTCTAATTAAATGTAAAATGAAATGGAATGTGAAAAACAACAATTCTAAAAATAATTCAAATTTTGATAAAATACAAAATTTGATTATTATATGTAGATATATATTATATATAGATAATTATTATATATAGAAATAATTAGAATGTAATAAAGATATATATAAACTAAAATAGATAAGATATAAACAAAAAGCTAAATTAAATAAAATACAATTGTACAATATGATAATGAACTATTTTGTAATTTAAAAAAATCGAGACTATTTTATAAATTTAAAAATTACTAAAATAGTACTCGGTATTAACTAATACCAATACAATATCGTATAAAAATCTAATTTGGTATTAAATTTAATACGGTATTCATAACATTGAAAAGTATAGTTAATCTTCCACACTTTCTCCGAGTTGTTTTCTTATTCTTTCTCTCTCCATTTGTCAAATAAAATAACCTCTTCCCTTATCCTTTTGTTGGAAGCTCTCATTTTTCCCATTTGTAACGAAAGACGACCCACACAATCTTTTACTTCTTAGGAATTTACTAATTAATTATTGTAGCTTAAAATCTTTCAAAAACTATTTTCTTATTTAGACATCCAATACTAATTGTAATAATTACATGTATTTATTTGTAATAGTTTTGACATTTGAACGAAAGAGACTGATTGGTTCTGTTATAACAAAATAAAAACTGAACATGCTACTCATATAGTGATTTTCTCCTTAAACGTCCTATGATAAAGTGACTTTCCAAGCTTTTGAGTTACGATCGGTCACATGAAGATGAAGGAATGAATATATATATATATATGGTGAATGAAGTGCTTTCATTCCATTTCTTTCTTTCTCTTTCAGCCTCACCCCACTCCATGCATGCATGCAGGCTGGAGCACCTACCGGCATATGATATGATTGAAACAAAACGACACCGATCTCGAGGCACCCATAGTATTTTACAATTTTGAAGTAAAGGTTGCCGGGCCTGAGAAAAATGGCAGGCCGGACTTTAAAAACCCAAAATTTGTACGGATCGATTTTTGAAAAAGAATTTGCACTCAACACCAAAGCTCATCTCCTTTTCTTCTCGGAGAACCCCGTCAGCTTTCAATTATCTTCGATCTGTAACAATCTCTTTCCTTCTTCTTTTTAATTTTTATCACGCACATTCACGTGTCTCTTCTGGGTCGTTCTTCGTTTTTCTTGAATCTGTAGATTTTGTACAAAGTTTGGATCTTTTGGTTCCTATTTTTCTCGTGGGCTTGGACCTATGATCTTCTTAGTTTTTTTTGAGGTATTTGAATTTGTGTTCAGATACATTTTAGGGTTGTGCCATTTGGGGTTGCTGGTTATACATGAGATAGGTCAAGAACTTGTTATGTTTCCTACGCATTTGTGTTTGTAATTTTTTTTTTTTTGCACTAACAGAGTCTGTTTATTGAATTTGTGGCGGGGAAGAGGATTGTTGAATTGGAATTTGTATTTCTATTTTTTTCCCTTTTTCTCGTTCTTGATCGCCTCAAGTTTTTACTTTTGTTTTTGGGGGCCTAACTTCATTTTTCCATTTGCCGTAGAGGAAGAAGGTATTTTTGAAGTTGTTAGTTTAGGTTTTTGCTCTTGTTTGGAAAGTTGCTACTTTTCTTTCTTTCTTTTCAGTCACTTGTTTGTTTGAATGCTTAGTTTGACCATGTTTCCTTCGTTTGCTTCAATTTGCTTTCAGGCTTTGTCAGGAATTCTTTTTAGTACCTGGTATTACATTTTTAAAAGTTGATTATGGCGGAATCAAGCTCAGTTGATGTAATTCTCGAATATTTACAAAAGAATGGCTTCGCAAGAGCTGAGGCGGCATTGCGCAGTGAGCTCGGTAGCCGTCCTGATTTGAAAGGGTTCCTCCAAAAGCTAAGCATTGATGACAAAGACTCATGGAAGTTAGTGGAAGACAAGAACGGGAACAAATGTACAAGTGAGAAGCAGAGATCAAGTTCACAAAACAGTGGTGAAATTTCCAAAGAACTTATTGTAAAAGAGATAGAATGTGGAACTGGTAAAAATGGCTTTAAAACAAAATGGCAAACATCTGCTTCTATTGGGGAACGGGATAGCAAACCTAATGAAGAAATTGGGGTAATTGATTCTGAGGATACTGTTCTTGATTTATATTCATGGAATTTTAAACCTACTAATGGTTCTTCTGGTGCTTATCAAAACGATGGAGGTACTCGTGCCCCTAACTTCTTTGCCAAAACAAATATGAAAACTGGAGAAGTTAAAATTTCCAGTGAAAAAAGAAGTTCTTGGAATGGAAATGCTAGTACCAGTACTAGTAATCCCAATGTGGAGTTGAAATATGAAAGGTCTGAATCAAAGGAACTTGACCAGCAACATAAGACTACTCTTGCATCGTCGACAGATGTCATATGGTCTAGAGGGGAGGTGCCTATAAGTTCTACAGATTTATGGAAAGACTGTTCTGTCAAGACTGTTTTCCCGTTCCCTAAAATGGACGAGTCAACCAGTTATGATACAAATAGTCCTTTGGAGAAAAAAAAAGAAAGGAGAAAAGCAGAAAATAGCGAAGTTAGAGTGGCTATCAAAGAGCAGGTGGATGAGGTTGGAAGAGCTTTGTACTTGGGAAAGTCACAAGGTAGTAGCGAGCCAATAAATTTGAGCAGTTTTGATTTTCCACATGCATCTGATAACACGAGGGAAGAATTTCCTAGGCTTCCTCCTGTGAAACTCAAGTCAGAGGAGAAGTTAATGAATGTCAATTGGCAGGAAAATTTTGAGCATGAAGGGCCAGGGGCAAAGCTTGGCACTACTGATAATGCTTTGTTCATAGGGTCATATCTTGACGTCCCTGTTGGACAAGAAATCAGCTCTTCAGGTCAGTGGACTTTGGTTTCAACTTATTTCTTTTTCATTGTCTTACTGTGAGAAAACTTATGTTTTTTTTACTCCTTTACACTTGGGGATGCAAATAATGGATTTTAGAACAAAATATAGGGAAAATCAGTTGTCATCCATCATTATTGAATCTCTTTTAACATCTAAGATGTAGCTATTATGAGCTGTTAGAAGTGATAATTCTTATTTTCTGTTGAAGGTGCTCAACTTGTTTAATTAGCCTCTTAAGAACTCCTGTGGTCTTGTGCTTTAGAACTACTGCAGCCTTGTTCTTGAATTTACAGAAAGGGAACCTAAAGCCTTTTAGGGTCTCTTTTGTGCACTTGATTTGAGCGTAGAATAGTGTGGTCTTGTGCTTTAGCATTACTGCAGCCTTGTTCTTGTATTTATGGAAAATGAACTTAAAAACTTCTAGGGTCTCTTTTGTGCACATGACTGAAGCATAAAATATTGTAGAATATAATAGCATTTGATACAAATTTTGTTTGAGAGAGAGAGTGGATGATATGCTTATGTTACTATATTAGCTTGATTTGATTAGTAAGACAAAATTATGCAAATTTTGAGCGTGCAAAAATGATAAAAGCTTGTTTTCAAATGAGCTAATAAACAAGCTTTAAATGACCTTGTAAACAAGTCTTTAGATGAGTTTATACTCTAGTTTCTAGTTAAATTTTGATAGCAAAATTGATAGCAATATGGATCCTAAACCCATATTGACATATGCTAGGAGGAAGAAGGGGAACATGGGCCACAAACCCATGTTGACATATTCTAGGAAATTCACTAAGGTAGGGAGGGAAGAGTCATCAAACGGTTAGAGAAGTTAGTTAGAGGAGAGAGAGGAAAGAACTATGTATGGGATGGGGGTGGTATCTCTTCACTTGCTTGTTTTCGGCTGATAGCTGAAGGGCCTTTAGTGGTTGGTTAGCTTGGTGTTGTAGATTTTACTACAAGGCTATAGCTAAATATCAATAAAATACCTGATTCTCATCCATTGCTTATCATTGGTGCTTTCATTGAGAGCCTGGTGTATGCAAACTAGAATGGCGTCACAGAAGTGGGAAGCGATGGATGCTCGACTGACAGCTGTAGAGACGAAACTGTTGGATCATTCGGCTCAACTGGGAAGCTTGCATAAGGGGGTCGATGAACTCTCCAGGGCGTTAGTGGCGATGCACGCCGAGATGCGAGAAGGGTTCCAGCCAGATGAATGTACCGATCACCGAGGTCGGGTCCACTGTTGATCGGGGAATCGTCTGACGACGAGGGGAACAATGTGACTTCCACGGTGTCGGAGGAGTATCAGCTCCGATCCAAACGAATAGAGCTCCCTCCATTCCAAGGCGAAGACCCGGTAGGATGGGTCTCACGGGCGGAAATGTATTTTGCAGTCCAAGGAACACCGCCCGAGCTTCGGGTACAACTGGCTCAAATCTGTATGGACGGCATGACTTGGCACTGGTTTAAGGTCCTTCTAGCGTCGAGACCAGAGTTGGACTGGGAGACCTTCAAGAGGGCCTTGTTCGATCGGTATGGAGACCATTATATAGGGAACCCATTTTCCCAGCTGAAGACGTTGACGCAGCAGGGAACCGTCGATGAATATGTGGAAACCTTTGAGATGTTGATGGCTCAGGTTCCACCTCTTCCCGAAGACCAGTACATGGGTCTTTTCCTTGGAGGGTTGCGAGAGGATATCCGACTGGAGGTGGCAGCACTGGACCCTTCTTCTCACTATTGACTGATAGCAGCAGCTTGTGCGGTGGAGCGGAAGTTGAATCCATCGGCACACCCCAAGACGTCTATGGGCTGGAGGTCCATGGGCAGTGCGCGAGTCGGGCCTCCCAACTCGACTGTAGGAGGACGAAACTGGGTCGGACCACCACCCGGACAAACCCGTCCCCAAGCGCCCACCAGCAACGACGCGAATCAGTGGGGAAACCGTGAGGGAGGAGCAGATCGGCGTCCCGGCATGGAGAGAGCCACCGAAGGACGACCTAAAGGAACCAGAAATCTTTCTTACCAGGAATTGATGGATCGGAGGATCAAGGGATTATGCTTTAAATGTGGGCAACAATACAGCCCTACCCACATCTGTCCCGATAAACATCTGCGACTATTGATTTGGGAGGAAAATGGAGAAGGAGAGGGGCCATCCTCTGGAGTTGAGAACAAGGAGGAACCCGACGAGGGAGAAGCATGGGAGATGGTCTGTCAAGTCGCAGAATATGGGGAAATCGTTCAGTCCAAGACTTTAAAGGTTGAGGGGAAATTGGCGGGGATTCCAATCTTGTTCCTCATCGACAGTGGGGCAAGCCACAATTACCTTTCGCAAGAATTGGTGACTACCTTGGGGTTACCGGTTGTTCCCACAGCAGCTTATGGAGTCAAATTGGGGAATGGGACGAAGTGCTACTCACAGGGTCGGTGCAGGGGACTGGTGGTGCTAGTAGGAAATGTGGAGTTGAGGATTGACGCTTACATTTTGCAATTGGGAGGAATAGATTTGGTTCTGGGTGTCGAATGGTTGGAGACCTTGGGAGAAGTACGGGTGGACTTTAAGCAGAAAACAGTAAAGTGGGGGTTTGAGCAGGGGAAGGAGGTAGTCACCTTGAGAGGACAGAGCAATAATCAGCTCCAACAGATTTTGGCCTTGCAAGGCATGCTTCAGTCCATTGCCATGGATTACCCGACTGAGCAGCAAGGAGGGGAAGTGAGAATGCTAGCCCCGGGAACTAATGCCACCCTATTACCAGACCAGTTACAAGATCTAAACTTAGTTTTGCAAGCAAGTCAGTTGGTGTTCCAAGAACCGCAGGGCCTTCCACCTTTGAGGAGCCATGATCATGCCATTAATCTGGTCAGTGGAGCTAGCCCGGTTAGCGTTCGCCCTTACAGGTATGCTTGTCACCATAAGGATGAAATTGAGCAGCAAGTCAGAGAATTGCTTGCAAGTGGAGCTATCCGACATAGCACCAGCCCATTTTCCAGCCCGGTAATCCTTTTGAAAAAGAAGGATCATTCATGGAGAATGTGTGTAGATTACCGTGCTTTGAACAAGGTAACAATTCCGGACAAATTCCCAATTCCTACTATCAACGAGCTTATTGATGAATTGCATGGATCCAAGTATTTCTCTAAGATTGATTTGAAGTCCGGATTTCACCAAATCCGAATAAAGATTGATGAATTGCATGGATCCAAGTATTTCTCTAAGATTGATTTGAAGTCCGGATTTCACCAAATCCGAATAAAGATTGAGGATGTTCATAAGACCGCTTTCCGGACTCATGAAGGCCACTATGAGTATCTAGTAATGCTGTTTGGGCTGATGAATGCCCCTTCCACATTTTAGTCCACCATGAATTCGGTTTTCAGACCACTTCTAAGGAAAGGTGTGTTGATTTTCTTCGACGATATCCTAATCTATAGTAGTAGTTGGCAGCAGCATCTCAGGCAATTGGAACAAGCTTTACAGCTCTTAATTGAGCATCAATTTGTTGCTAATCAGAAGAAATGCTTATTCGGGTAGCAATCCATCGAGTATTTGGGGCATGTGATCTCGGCTGAAGGGGTTGCAATGGATCCCAACAAAATTAGAAGTGTGAAGGAGTGGCCTATTCCCAAGAATGTGACAGGGGTTAGAGGGTTCCTTGGTCTCATAGGGTATTATAGGAAGTTTATCAAGGATTATGGGAAGATTGCTCGGCCTCTCACTGATCTCACCAAGAAGGATAATTTTTTTTGGGGTTCCGAGGCACAGAGAGCTTTTGATGAGTTGAAAAATTATCTAACTTCCTCTCCGGTCCTCACCTTTCCAGACTTCTCCAAGGAATTTGTGGTGGAATGTGATGCTTCAGGTTATGGTTTGGGGGCTGTCCTTATGCAAGAAAATCGACCTATCGCCTATTTCAGCAAGGCCCTTTCATCTACAGCCAAGTCTAAGTCAGTATATGAGAAGGAGATTATGGCCTTGGTGTTAGCAATCCAACATTGGAGGCATTACCTTTTGGGAAGGTCATTCTGATAGGTTCCAGGAAATAGGTAAGAAAAATGTATATATTGCTGTTGAATTTCTGTAAACGAATACGAAGAAAATCTGGTTTCGAGGACCAAGAACCTCCAACCTATGGCTCAAACACTCACAATATACTCAATATATTCCTTCCCTTCATCTATGGCTTATTTATACAATCAATCATTAGGAATAATGATTCTGTAAACTACCTCTCCGTAACTAACATCATATGTATATGTATATATATATTTTACTATATCTGTAAATATATTCTCGAGTAGTCTTGGGTCTATCAATACTCCCCCCATCAGCTTCACCTTGTCCTCAAGGTGAAAGGCGGGAGCACTGGATTTCATGTCTTCATATGCGGGTCTCCTCCTCCAATTCCTCCTCCTGTTTGGTTTCTTCATCCATGACCGCCGAACTTGGAGCTCTACCTTTTGCATCGGTGGCTCTGGCTGAATTTTTCATCACATCTAAAACAAAGCCCTTAGCCTTTTATCTTCTAATTCACTCACCGTCAACCTCCTAAATCCTCCCCTGCTCGGATTTACGCCTTGATCACATTTGGGTGCCTAGTTTCGTAGTGGCCCAATCATTAGCTAACTCTTCCCTCCTTTTCTCCATAATCATGCTGTCCGTTCTAGCCCCCATATGTCCCAACCTTGTGTTTGCACCCCATCGGTGCCACGTCAACTCACTCATCCGTCTGAATTTTTCCTCTACTTGTTGGGATAACTCCATCATTTCGGCTAGACTCCGCGGTTTCAGTAACTGCACTTCCAATCTAATTTCTTCCATCAATCCATTCATGAAGGTACTCTCCAGTACCGCATCTGGTAATTCTGGAAGTGGAGCCGCAAGTTCCAGAAACTTACTAGTGTACTCCCCCACTGTCCCCGTCTGTTTCACTCCCAACAAGCGTTGACACTGTGTCCCTTCATGCGCTGGTCGAAACTTCTGGGTCACTAACTTTTTACACTCCTTCCAGTCCACAATAGGTCGACGTCCTTCAACCCACCGGAACCACGTTAATCGCCTTCTCTAGACTCATCCCAACTAGTTCCATCTTCTCGCCTCAAAAACCTCCCTCATCGAAAAAATCGCTCCACACGGTAGATCCACCCATCGGGATCATCACCGCTGAAGATGGGCATTTCAATCCGTCTAGGCTTGCAATCGCGCCTCCACTCAGGTGGTCGAGGTTCGTCATCTCCCTGTCCCTTCGCCACGTTCTTGGTCAGAACCCTCCTCCTCACGAATCGTCCCTTCACTCCAGTAGCCCCTGGTTTCACGGTGAATCGCTCTTTCCTATTCGGTCTTCTCCCTCGCGCCACTGCCCTATGCGATTTCGTCCCTCTTCCAGCCCTCTATCGTGCCCTATTCTGTTCCCGACTAAGTGTTTAATAGTCGGGTCAGACCCATCTTTCACCTGGAGCTCTGCGGGTCGCCCATGGGCATACGGTTCCAACCCGACCCACCCATCATCTCCTCCTTCTTGAACCGTGTCCATCCCTGTATAAACACCCTCCTTAGCCTCCTCTTTTCGGCCTCTTCTCATGCCAGTCACCGAGGACTCCCCTTCAAACAACGTCGCCGAGTGAAGCTGTGGCGGTGCGGGACCATCAACCCTCTTCCCCGTTTGCAACACCGACAGCATCATACTTTTTATTTCAGACCTTAGGCGTTCTCCCATTTCTCGATTGATCGCCTCCATCTTCTCCTGGAGCTTCGAGCTGTGGTCGTCCAGATGTCGCTGCCACTCTTGAGTGGAACGACGAAATGCTTCTCAAACTCTTGGTGAGCTTGATCGATTGCTCGTATCTCCTCCCCATCTCGCGCTCTCTTCCGAAGGAGCTCCAAATCCTTCTCAATACCTTCCAACCTATTATCGCCTTTCTTGGCGACCATTTAGAGGATCAACTGCTCGATACCAGTTGATAGGTTCCAGAAATAGGTAAGAAAATGTATATATTCTTTGTTGAATTTCTAAACGAATACGAAGAAAATCTGGTTTCGAGGACCAAGAACCTCCAAATTTATGGCTCAAACACTCACAATATACTCAATATATTCCTTCCCTTCGTCTATGGCTTATTTATACACCGAATCATTAGGAATAATGATTCTAAGTAGCTCCCCTCCCGTAACTAACATCATATGTATATGTATATATATATTTTTACTATATCTGTAAATATATTCTGAGTAGTCTTGGGTCTATCACATTCAAGGTATATACCGATCACAAGACGCTGAAGCATCTTCTACAACAGAGATTAAACACACCTGATCAGTATCATTGGTTGTCCAAGTTGATGGGCTTTCAGTTTGAGATTTTCTACAAGCCGGGACCCGATAACAAGGCAGCTGATGCCTTATCACGAGCACCAGAATTTCACCATCTGGTTTCCTCTCCGAGCTGGGTTGACTCTAATAAGCTACAAGAGGAATACCAAGGAGACCCCTGGTTGTCCAGTATTTTGCAGAAACTCTCCACTCACCTTACAACAGTTTCAGATTTCCAATTGTCTGGAAGTTTATTATTTAAGGGAGACAAGTTGGTTTTACCTCAAACTTCTTCCCTAATACCAGAATTTTTGCAAGAGTTTCATTCTACTCCCATGGGAGGACATTCCGGTTTTACTAAAACCTATAAGAGGATAGCTAGATGTTTGTATTGGGTTGGCATGCGAAGGCGGATTTGGCAGTATGTGAAAGAATGCGAAGTGTGCCAAAGACACAAGTATGAAACTCTTGCTCCAGCCGGGTTACTTCAACCCCTTCCTATTCCTGAAGCGGTTTGGGAGGATATCTCGATGGATTTTATAACCGGGTTGCCTAAGAGCCAAGGGTTTGAGGTCATTATGGTAGTGGTGGACAGATTGTCGAAGTATGCCCACTTTATTCCTCTCAAACATCCTTTTACCGCCAAGATTGTGGCTGATTGTTTTGTCAAGGAAATGGTTAAACTCCATGGCGTCCCAAAGTCAATTGTAAGTGATCGGGATCCCATTTTTGTTAGTAATTTTTGGAAGGAACTTTGGAGGCTGCAAGGAATGGTTCTTCGCATGAGTACTTTGTATCATCCAGAAACGGATGGACAATCCGAAGTGGTCAACAGGTGACTTGAAACCTACCTCCGGTGTTTTGTATCTGAGCAACCTAAACAGTGGCATAGCTGGTTATCTTGGGCTGAATTTTGGTATAATACTTCATTTCATTCCGCAACCGCCGCAACTCCCTTCGAGGTGGTGTATGGCTGACCTCCACCTAAGGTTCCTCACTTCCTTATTGGAGAGTCTCCTATTGATGCTGTGAATGGTGTGTTGATTGATAGGGATGAAGCCTTGAGACAGCTAAAATTCCACCTAGCTCGTGCTCAACAGGTGATGAAATCTGCAGCAGATGGGAGGCGAAGGGATGTTCAGTTGGAGAAGGGAGATTGGGTCTATGTTAAGCTTAGGCCCCACAGGTAGGTTTCCGTGGCTAGGCGGATTTGTCCTAAACTTTCTGCTCGATATTTTGGCCCTTTTCAGGTGATAGATCGGATTGGGGCGGTGGCATACAAGCTGGCTCTTCCAGATACTTCAAGAATTCACCCGGTGTTCCATATTTCCTAGCTTAAGAAGATGATTGGCAATCATGTGCCAGAACCTACATTTCCTTCAGGTCTAGAGGTTGATTCCATTGAACCTTTAGCACCTGAAGCTATCCTTGCGGAACGGACTGTTCAGAGAAATCAGGAGCAAATAGTTGAGTGGCTTGTGTTATGAAAGGGCCGTCCTATTGAGGAAGCTTCATGGACAGCAGCTGCTCAAATCCAGCAGCAGTTTCCTTCCTTCTGCCTTGAGGACAAGGTAGATTCTGTAGGGGGTGGAATTGAGAGCAGAATTGATAGCAATATGGATCCTAAACCCATATTGACATATGCTAGGAGGAAGAAGGGGAACATGGGCCACAAACCCATGTTGACATATTCTAGGAAATTCACTAAGGCACGGAGGGGTGAGTCATCAAACGGTTAGAGAAGTTAGTTAGAGGAGAGAGAGGAAAGAACTATGTATGGGATGGGGTAGTGCATGGGGGGGGGGGGGATCTCTTCACTTGCTTGTTTTCGGCTGATAGCTGAAGGGCCATTAGTGGCTGGTTAGCTTGGTGTTGTAGATTTTACTACAAGGCTATAGTTAAATATCAATAAAATACCTGATTCTCATCCATTGCTTATCAAATTTGCAAATGAATTGTTCAAGGTCCTAAATTAGTCGAGTACAGCTTGCTAACTAAGGAAGCCTTAACTAGAACACAAGTTACCCTTTTATGTATATGAATGATCCCCAAATAAGATGTTACCAAATTGAACAGCTAGCAATTGGTGATGGCTCAAATGAGATGTGGTTTTCATTAATAGTTAATTGTTGTCACATTTTTGGGTGATGATGGTTGGCAAAAATTAAAAAAAAATGTTTAAAGCTTAATTCTTTCTGTTTTAGTGTACTAAGGAAGCAGTTGTGTTTTCATTATCCATTTGGCTTGCTTGGATAAGCACAAGTTATTGCATGGAGAAGTGACAGAAATAATTGGACTTGAAGAGCAAGCAAGTTACCTGCTCAATTGTTTCATAATTGTAGGATAAGGAGAATTGTCTTTCTTGTCTTGTTTGTTGTGTAGATCCTTTTCTACCCATACCTACTCTTCAAGAGTTTAAGACTTTTGTGAAGTCAGGTAATCATCATGTTGGATGGGATTTTGTATCGTGAAACAAAGGCATTTTATTGCCTTCGTTATGGAGATCTGTCTATGAGAACATTTTCAACTTATAGGCAATCAATGCTGGATCATCTTGTTTCTAATGACTGTTTATCGTGAGATTTTAGTCTATGTTTATATGTCATGCATTCCCTCTTTGATCATGGTTCTTTATTATGTAAAGTGGTGTTATATTATGTTTGTTTCATTGATTAATGTGGTGAAGGTTGTGCATTTGCTGATATATCTGAAACTGGTAGCGATAATTAAATGGGTAATTTGGACTTATGTCTTAGCTTGTAGTAGGATTAGTCATTGAGCCTAATAGCAATTTTGGATGGAGGCAAATAATAGTTCATTCTTTAAAAATCAAACTTTTGGTATATGTTTGAATATACGACTCGCTGACAATTATGCATTCCTATCTGGTTCTCTGAGTCAATCTATGGGGGGAGAGAGTTATGGATAGTTTTAGGTGTTAATTAACAAGTGGATGGTTAAGGGCTCGACAAGGATGTTTGGAGCATTTTCCGTAATGATTAGCATTTGTTGTCGAATTCCTGCTAGTAGTTTTAAGAAGGAAATCAGGAATATGAACGTGGGTGATAACTTCACTTATGAGATCAAAGCAATCATAACTTGCATAAATCTTAGTGAACATGTAAATTCCTTGAATGCCATTTCTCCTTAAGTGATGAGATGCAAAACAAGTGCAATTATTACTGCAACTTGGAACTTTTATCATCCTAAATAGGCTTTACACAAAGAATTATTATAGCATATTCTTATTTTATCTCTGAATTATGGTCTAGCTGCAAAGCGGATTGCAGGAGGCAGCTGGTTATCTGTAAGTCAGGGAATTGCAGAGGATACATCTGATCTGGTTTCTGGTTTTGCTACTGTTGGTGATGGGATAAGTGAATCCATAGACTATCCAAATGAATATTGGGATTCTGATGAATATGATGATGATGATGATGATGGCTACACAAGACAACCTATTGATGATGAGACTTGGTTTCTGGCTCATGAAATTGATTATCCAAGCGATAATGAAAAAGGAACAGGGCATGGAAGTGTACCAGACCCACAGGAAAAAGATCCAAGAAAAGATGATGATGATCAATCTTTTGCTGAGGAAGATTCATACTTCTCTGGTGAACAATACTTTCTAGGAAAGTCTGTTGAACCACTTACAGTTTCAGATGACCCAGTAGGTTTGTCAGTGACTGAAATGTATAAGAGGACCAATGAGAGTGATTTAATGTCTCAATATGATGGACAATTGCTGGATGATGAAGAGATAAATTTGATGCGTGCAGAACCTGTATGGCAAGGATTTGTCACTCAGACAGATGAACTTGTCATGTTAGGGGGTGGGAAGATCCTGAATGAATGTGGAGGGGCACAACTGCATGATATTTGTATGGATGATGATCAACGTGGCTCAGTGAGATCTATTGGTGTAGGTATTAACAGTGATGCTGCTGATATTGGCAGTGAAGTACGGGAAAGTTTGGTTGGTGGAAGCAGCGAGGGGGATCTAGAATATTTTCATGATCACGATGTTCGAACTGGTGCGTTTAGACATTCTCACCCTGACTCAGAGAAGAAGTATGCTGATATACTAAACAGGGATAAAAAGAGAATCACAAAACATGATTATAAACAAGTGGTTGAGAGTGACAAAGTTGCTTCTACTCAAGTGAAAAATCATACTGATGCGGGATTTTCTTTCCCTCCACCACTGATGGATGGACAAGTGATGCAGGCTGCATCTAGTAAATCCTTATGGTCAAACAACTGTGATGCAGTTATTGATGATGAAGCTGATGAGTGTTTGAATGCTTTGATGGGAAATAATGACATGCTTGCCTCATGGAATCGGAAGAGTAGTGATTCCTCAACTGTAAAGAGTCCTAGGGGTGAAATGAATACCAATACTATTAGATCTGCAGATTCTTCTCCATCTTCACTCTCAAATTATGGCTATGCAGAACAAGAGCATGACAAGAAGAAAGATGATGAGAAAACTGGCAGTGTGAGGGAAGATCCTGGAGCATCACTTGATGATAAAGAGGCTGCTGCTGTTCAAGAGCAAGTGAGCCAAATCAAAGCTCAGGAGGAGGAATTCGAAACTTTCAACCTTAAAATTGTGCACAGGAAAAACAAGTATCCTCTTTAGACTTATTTACTTGAAATGATAAATTGCTTATTTCATTATGTTATCACAAATTTATGCTGTTGGCCATTATAAAAATTGTGTCAATTGCAATACTAATCTCTCCCCTCTACCCTTTATCTGTGTATGCTTTATGCTTTTTAGTAATTGTTAGAGGTGTTATACCTCCAGGGTAGGACTAGTAATATTTTGTAAAACATGCTCCTTACGCTAATTTACTTTGTGAAAGAGGTGCCATGCTGAATTATAACCTCTACAATTTTTATACCTCTGGGCTAACACTAGTATATTTGGTAAAAGCATGCTACTTACCCTCGTTTACTTTGTGAAAGTGCTACCATGCTGAGTGATGACCCTGACGAGTTTTGGCAACTCTGGAATTCTTTTTCTTTTATCAGTATTATGCTTTTTAACGAGTTATGCTTATCAGTGTGGTTTTCTGTTGTACTCTTCATGTGTCAGACATCTGTTTTGCTTATGTCATTTATGTGACATATTCAAGATAAAAAGTTGTTTTTCGTTCTCTTCTTCTCCCTGGATTTTGCTATCTTACTCTTGGCCCTACTTTGAAATTGAATTTTAACTTTAAAGTGTTGCATTAATTTTCCAGAACTGGTTTTGAGGAGGACAAGAACTTCCATGTTGTTTTGAATTCTATAATAGCTGGGCGCTATCACGTGACTGAGTATCTTGGATCTGCGGCATTCAGTAAAGCTATACAAGCACATGACCTCCACACAGGCATGGATGTCTGTGTCAAAATTATAAAGAACAACAAGGACTTCTTTGATCAGAGTCTCGATGAGATAAAACTTCTCAAGTATGTCAACAAGCATGATCCGGCTGACAAGTACCATATTCTTAGATTGTACGATTATTTTTATTACCGAGTAAGTTCTCTTTATGTATGTCATTAATTTTCTATTAGTTTATTGCTACAGTTAAAAAGAAAACTAAATGGCTAATTTATTTATGTTTCGAAGATATACAAGTACTTCTGTTAGTTAGAGTGCGAATTTGTTAAATTGTGGTCCATGCTTTAAACGATGCCATAATTCGCAGTTTGTAAGCTTGTATAGTATTCCAAAGATTGTTCAAAGGCTGATATAAAGTGAATACTGGTTCCATTTTTCTTGTTTACTGTTTTAAACTTCTGAACTTAGATTTCAATTACGGTTTGGGTGTTTTGATAATTATGTTGGCTCAATATGTGTCCCGTCTTGCTAACTTTTTTTTTTTTCAAGTTTTAAGTTGGACGTGGTTTTAACTCATTGAAACATGCTACATTATTTACTCAGCTTTGTTTTCTTTATGCAGGAACATTTGTTGATTGTTTGTGAACTTCTCAAGGCAAACTTATACGAGTTCCATAAGTTCAATAGGGAATCAGGAGGGGAAGTTTATTTTACAATGCCAAGATTGCAGGTTTGTGGGTACATGTTTCTGTTGTTATTGTCTTTACCAAACATGAATGACCTTCATTTGTGTCCTTCATGCAGTCAATTACGATTCAGTGTTTGGAGGCTCTGCAATTTTTACATAGTCTTGGCCTTATACACTGTGATTTGAAACCTGAGAATATATTGGTGAAAAGTTATAGCAGATGTGAGGTAAAAGTCATTGATCTTGGGAGTAGCTGTTTCGAAACAGACCACCTTTGCTCATATGTGCAATCAAGATCCTATCGAGCACCAGAAGTCATTCTGGGGCTTCCATATGATAAGAAGATAGATATATGGTCACTTGGCTGCATCCTGGCTGAACTTTGCACTGGCAATGTAAGTTTTATTCGTTCATGTCATTTAGACAATTGTGTTTAAGTTGTCCCGCCTGCTCCACTCTCCCAACACCCTCTCCTCAACTGTTAGATAAGGGGCAATAACTCAATAAAGAAAGAAATATAGGCCCAATAGTATGTCGTTCATGCATCCATTGTCAACAGGGGGCTTTTAATAATTCTTTTCTTCATCTGTCATTTATAAGTGAACTTTACTTAGTGTATGGTGGTGCTACAAATTGCTATTGCATAGTTTAATAAAATATTCCAAGCTACAATGGCAGAAGAATGTTGCTGACATACTTAATATTAATGGTTATGGAGATGATAAACCTTGTTGTTATGGAGTCCCTGAGTTCTTTATAGGATTTTTTGGGAATAGATCATTCAAATGATATGTTGTTGGACTTTCATGGTATTTGTAGGTGGATAAGACTCTAGATCTTTGTATCTTCCTTTCAAAACTTGAGTGTTCCTCCTTGAAAGCAGTTTGAACTGTTCTCCTCTTTGCTTTTCTTTTACATATTAAAGACTGGTACATGCAATCTCCATTTTACTAAAAGTCACCCCTGTAGACTCCACAAAATCAATGGTTCAGTAATTTCTTTGTCCTATAATTTGATAGCTATCTTGTTATTACTTCCATTCTTTGCTCTTTTTCCTAATGCATTCAGGAGAATGATATCTGTAACTGTAGCTAAACATAAGGGCATTTTGAATTTTGAATTTTTTGTGAGGATTCCCAAAGAATCTAGCAAAAGGAAAAAAAAACCTTTTCCCAACCCTAAAGAAACTCTCAGAACTTCTTCAAATCCTTTCTGCACTTGTTTCCTGAGCCCCATTTGTATTAGATGTAATTGTCTACTTGTTGCAATCTACTAATTTGCACCTTTAGTGAGTAAAAAAAGGTCTGTCTCTGCCAAGAATGTTCACTAGTACTTAGGAAGACTTTGTTAAGAATCTGAAGGTTACCAAACGCTTCTTTGCTCAAAACCCCTGTTGACACAAACTTGTCCAACCATGATTTGTCTCATTTCTAACTTTTGAAAAATGAATTAGATCACCTCCTTTCCTTTTGATTTAGGGATGGTATCTTCAATTTCCAAAATCTTTCAGATCTTTTTGATTGAGGAACAGAAGAGTTTTCTCTATATAACTGCTAGATAAGCCATTTTGGTGAACATTCAAACGTGTTAAGACTTTGCTTGAACATGATCCCTAAAGTAGCTTTGTTTCTCAGGCTTAGGGTGCATTTGCAATTGGCTGTTATATTGAAACTTTACATTAATTGTGTGATGCAAATGTGCTTCATTTTGAGTATTTTTCCTTGAGGACTGATTAATTTGGAGATTTGTTTCATACTTAAATAACTTTTTACATTATTGAAATTTATGTAAAATAACATTTTAGAGTTGGCTTATCTTCCTGTTACTTTCTAAATTGACTTTATTGGAACTACTTGATTTAGGTTCTATTTCAAAATGATTCACCAGCAACATTATTAGCTCGAGTTATTGGAATTATTGGACCCATTGATCAAGATATGCTCGCTAAAGGACGGGATACATACAAGTACTTTTCAAAAAATCACATGCTTTATCAACGAAATCAGGTAGTCTTTATGCTTTCCTTCATATTTCCTATTCTTATTAAGGTTGTCTATGTTGCTAGAAAAATTTGCCAGCGTTTGCATTGTTGTTGGAAATTCCCTTGCCTTTGCATGTTTTCTCATCCCCTAGTTTTTCTTGAATTATATTCCTATGGATGGCGACGGGCCCGATCTTTCCAAGGCCAAAATGGGCCCAACCTTCCAAGCTTGAGCCTGGGTCGAAACCTGATAACTTTGGGTAGGGTCGGGCCAAAAATGCCATCTCTAGTTTCTTATATTCCTAATGAAACTTAGATTGTGTCAAAATTGGCGACTTCGGATTGAAATTGAATTGTTTATTTTTTTTCCCTGTTACCTTAGAATTAAGCATGGTTTGTTTAGGGATGAGCTAAGCTTAGGTCAAGATCTCAGCCCCATAATTATGTGGAAGTTAAGGCTACAAGCAGCAGCCTTGTCTCCAAACCCAAGCCTGGTGCACCTGGTTCAAGTTTTTTAAACTCGAAACTGATATGTTAATCTTAAGTTCCTACTTTTAAATAGGGTTGAACAACTATGAATTGGTGCTGATTGAGAATGAACTCAGCTTTTCACCATTTTTGGTAGCGCACAAATTCGCATCTACTCAGTGGACTTAGTTTAGGTCAGTTTGGATTAGTTTTAATGGGTATGCCCTCTTTGAATAATGCTAAATATTTACCTTTTCATTAATAATGAAAATAAGCAAAAAAGATCACATGTATCTTTACATCTTAAGGTCAACTATATATTATTTGCAAACAAAGTTTAGTGTTAAGAAATTTTTAGATAATTTACATTTAAAATTTAAAAAACATCATACTTGAGTTAAATATCATATAACCATAGATTAGCGACCACCAACCTCTGTTTTGTCACTCACACTTGGTTCTATTAAAAACTATGAGAATATAATTCTTGTTTTTATTTAGCATATTAATCTATCATGATGTTTTTTCTTGGTACTAACATCATCATCATCATCATCATCATCATCATCAACACCCGGTTAAAGTCCTGCTAAGGCACGGGGTCTGGATAGGTTCGATAGTACGCAACCTTATTCCTACGTAGTAAAGAGGTTGTTTCTAGTAGACTTACATACAATGTATCATGAAGAACCTACAATAAACATGAATATGCGTAAAGAGAAATAAGGTAAAATAAATCAATAAACCAAATAAACATAAAAGGTATAAAAACAACTAAATAATAAAAAATACAACTCAATGAAAATAAATACTAAAGAGAAACCCTGAACAAGAGTAATATAGAGAAACCCCGAACAAGAGTAATAAATATAACACAAAATAACGTACATGTAGAACATGTCTAGGAATAGCAATAAACGTTCAGTGAAATATGTACCAAAAGAGACCCATCCCGATCACGAAAGGTCTGTACGTGAAAAACTCTGACCATGCTTGTCAACACCTTAATTACATTACATAGGAGTTAATCTAAGCTATACACTTGAGAGGTAACATACTACACAATAAATGCAAAGGGGATAAGTTTTTGGTAAACCTACACGAAAGTGAATGTCCTCTTTCAATAGAGACACTTAACCTGTAGCCTAGTACACCAAAGCTTTCCATTTCGGGCCAAGTCCTCGGTAAGATCTAACATATCAAAGCAATATCATCCAATGTGAAACTAAGTTTAAAAAATTTTCTGTTAAAAAACAGTAATATATTGGCTTGTGAATCAAAACTTTGAATTTCATTGTCAATATCATATTTCAAAATTCAGGTTCAACTTTTTTTATTGGTGGGTTTGTTTGATGGATAAATACTACATCGCCTCCAATACTTGCTTTTTTGAGGATCTGTTTGGTATTGCAGTTAAATTCTTTTGTTAAGTCATCATGATTGAATGTTTGGAAAAAAAAAAATCATTCGGAATTCTAACAAATTTAAATTAATATATTTAAGGTAATAGTATTTAAAATTTGAAGTTTTATATTATGTATTTTCCTTTCATGTTAAAAGGTATTAAGAGTGAAGCTCAAGTTTGCCCACTACACTAAATTCTTGCGATTGCATATGTGTTCTGAGAATTTTGCATTTCAAAATCATAATTTTTAACAAATGCTTGTGTGGTTGCCTTCGGCCCTTTAACATTTTTAATCCAAACCCAAACCAACTCTAATGAATTTCGGTCAGGTTACAACTTGCAATGGATTGGATTTGAAGATTGAATTGGGTTACCAGTTGTTATATAGACCTACATTTTTAATGCTTTACTTACAAACTGAACCTGGAAAGCACGGGGTTTTGTAATAATGTCAAACTAAAGATTTAATTTTTTAAACAAAAAAATACAATCAATTCAAGTAGGTACTAAGAATATATATTCATATATATATATATATGGTATTCATAGGTATTTACTATAAACTTACTCCTTAAATGTAGATCTTGCTCTCTTGAGTTTGACTCACAGCTCAAAAGCTTTGACCTTGGTCCCTGGTTCCAGTCTGTTTTCCTACCTTTATAATTGATTACATAGCCCCATGCCACTGTAATTTCCCATTTATTGAAGACGTTTGAATTTGCATGCATGCATGTGTGTAAAATAAAGAGATTTTAAAAAAGAACCGGCTTAAAGCTAAGAGATTTATACAGTTCCAACTGTGGATAATTGTGGTTTTTTTTTTTTGACAATAGTTGGTTGACCAAAAGGTCTGTATGTTTGTTTAAATTGAAGGTGATTGCACTATGGAGAAAAGGGTGTATGCTGTTCATATTTGTACTCAAAACAAGCACTATGGGAAGTGATTTTCTATTGGGCATGAATGTTGTTTAAAATGAATTAAATTCTAAATGGAAATGTTCAGTCTGCAGTTCATCATTCTTCTTGTCTAGGTTCTATCATGGAACAGTTTTTTATTTCTGTTCTGTAGTGCATGTTTCCTGAATTTTTACCAATGGCCTTGCACTTGAATGTACTTTATAATTTTCCAAAAGCTAGTCAGATGAGTGCAGTTCATAATTTATTCTGCAATACCCGTATTTTCTCAGGAGACAAACAGATTAGAGTACTTGATTCCAAAAAAGACATCCTTGAGGCACAGACTACCCATGGGGGACCAAGGCTTCATCGACTTTGTAGCTCATTTGCTTGAAGCAAATCCAAAGAAGCGTCCATCTGCATCTGAGGCTTTGAAGCATCCATGGCTAGTGTATCCTTATGAACCCATATCGGCTTGAATCGAGCGGAGAGGAAAAGAAAAAATGATGCTTTAGGAGTTTCATGCTTGGCTGGTTTTGCTGGAGAAAGGATACTGATCCTTTGGGGTGGGGCTTGACCATAAACATAGTTTGCTCTTCTGCGTTCTGGCATCTATTGAAAGGTGTGTTTTCTGATTTAGTTCGTGCTGTATATCTCCTTGCCAAGCTGTAATTTTATGAATGTAATTATTCACATTTTGCATTGTAATCTGGTGCATGGGGACCTTGCATTTTGTATATTTTTCTTAGGTGCTTTTAGTATTAGCACGTTGAAAAGATGGTTTGGTCTCCTTTGGCAAGTGCTCCTGGTAATTAATAGGCTTTTGGAGATATGAATGGCATATTTCAAACTAAAGTTTGAACCTTTGCGTGAAGATTGAAAAATCCACTGAAGAAAAACAAAATCTTTTCTTAATAAATATTATTATCAAGCGTCACAAAGTGTCGTGTAAAATTTGTATACACTAATCACTTGAGGTTCACCATGACTATTGCCATTTAGTCTTGCACCTCTAACTTGACCCTAAATTTTATCTCATTGGTAACTTATCAAGCAGATTTAAAGCAGAAAATTAAATTGTTGCTTACGTTAAGAATTTTCAAAGATGTGGACACCGAGTGACTTTTGAGAGAGATAAATCATTGTGCTACTACAAGTTTTATTATGTGACAAATCACAAAAAGAGTTGATTATTATCAAATTTGAGCAGCTGGACGTCCTATGTCCATTACAGCCTAAATATTAGATTCGTGGGTTGTGTATAGTGACGCATATGAGACACGTTCCAGTGAAGTGGCAGTGAATATAAACTTTTGAATGGTTGATGGGTACTTTTGCTATCTCCAATCCAAGTTGCTTGTATTCTTACATACCATGGCCAAATAAAACTTCCCTACTCAACCTCTCATTGCCTGCCTTAAAAAATTTAACAAGGCTGACCAAGTTAAGTATAAGAATATGGCTCCAGGGTACGTCCTTGATCAAATCATCATCTTGCTTCGCGGTACGTGTGCCATTTCTTGTATCTCTCATTTCCAGGTAGAACTGGTCGAAGCCAAGGTGCAGTAGTGCATTTCAGACAGCAACATCCTCTTAAATCCTTCAAGCAGTCCTCACAGCATCTGACAGATTTTAAGTGTAGTAATATTATTCGATTTCTTTATGCAAAAAACAGATGAACATAAAATTCTAGTCCAGCAAACTCTAGCTGCTATATGACATGTACGTCTTATGGCTGATGCCAGAGAGGTTAAAAGCCCCCGACTTTGGTCTCTCTAAGCATAACTTCACACAATGATTGGCTCACACAAGTACATTTAGATCCTTTAAAGATAGTAACTATTACTGATTATGCTAGCACTCTTCAAATATACCATCAGTAACATATAAATCCTTTCTGTCACATATATGCTAAATTGAAATAATTTTGATGGCAAGTTGTGCGCAGACACTGGTCGATGCAAAAGATAATGGCAGAAAAGAGAGGAGGAACTCACAGAAAAAGCAGGTTGCAGTTAAGGTTTGCACAGTTCCTATGCCTCAAATCACGGACATGTAAACCACATATATAGCAACTAGCAAATGAATTGCTCTCTGCCGCAACTTCGGCATCGTTAGCTTGAATTTTAACTTCATGATTGTAGGCAGATGGCGGAAGAGAAAGACGATCATCAAATACAAACAAATTTCCAATCCACTTTACAGGGCCCTCATTCTTGAGATAATGAGAAACCCCTCCCATCAAGGTGTATAAATTTTGAAAACCTTGTTGCCTGCATATCAAAATAGTAAAACTTATAGAGGAAATGAAATGAGGAAATAGAGCAAAAATGATAATCAAACAGGGGAGGAAAGACAGAACAGAATCGCACTTCCCCTACCACATAGTTCTAATTATCTTAATATTGTAAAGCAATAGTCCATAGTCTTGAGATGGCTTTTAAGTCATAAATTTGAAAATCCCGATAGTAGTCAAATTCTTTCCACACGCCACCAAGTTCAGAAAAATACTGGGCAATTTGGTTTGAACTTTTTTTCTGCAACTCATACATCTGGGTAACATTACCAGATTGGGAATAAGTTCGGGCAGCTACATCCCAAAATTTCTGAGCTGTATCTGGGATAAGATAACCTCGTTGTGGTTGTATTGAGTTGATCAACCACGACATGATGAGAGGGTTTTCTACGTCCCATTTGCTGCATCCCGGATCAATTTCAGCTGGTTTTATTTTTTCATTATTGGTATAACCTTGCAATCCCCTAGCCTGAATAAACAACAGGCAGGACTGCAATCAAGCAAGATATTGTGTTCCATCTAGTTGAACTGGACTAATATGTAAAGAAGGATTGTCATTAAAAGTGACATGTTCTTTCATAGACATAAAAGATTCTTCCTTCTTTCCACCAGATATGTCCATAGCACCATTGGACTTCAAAAAAGAATTGGTTTCGGCTGAAATAATACAAAGATATGGGTTGCGGCTAGGGTTAGCAGGATGGCTCTAATACCATGAATTTTTCAGAACCGGGAAATTTTGAATAGAATAGGGTTGTCGACACCTATTTCCTACACCTTTTAACCACTTATATGCATGAATTTGAGATACAAATAATTACATAAATGTCCCTAGCTAAATAAGAAATATTAAAGAAATAAGAATGTATATAATTAACTCCTAAAAACCAAACCTAAAATCATGAGAACAGCTGTTAACAACCTCAAAGAAGCCTCATGCAAAATTACATGACATGAGATCTTAGATGACATTATTTCTAATTTTAAATAAATCCCATAGTATCATAGATACATACCTAATGGATTGTGGATACAACATATTAGACCTAAATAAGGTAAATATCAAAAGGAAATGGTGAGAATGAGAAGGGTACCTTAGGATGGTGGAATACACATCGCACCTTATGCCTCCTGTACAATACATCAATATATCTGTCTTCTCTTTATCAATGTCTGCTAAAGGATCCGTAGATATGACCTGAATGGAAATGGAATAAGACTTGAACATCATCCATAGCATCACCATAACAAAGAGGTCATCAATATTCCAAATGACATTATATTTAAAAACTATGCTTCAGGATTGGACCACCAAATGCAGATATCACAACGCTAAGTTATTTGGAGAATTGGACATAAGAAAGATATGGTTTATCTGAAATAGAAATGGTGACATAGAAGGAAAGTGATTCTCCTAACATGTCATGACAAGGTAATAATTATACATTCATCTAGGAATAAGTTTGGGGGACTAGTATAGACAGACCTTATATCCTACTGCATCCACTAGAAGTTGATGACTTTATAATTCTTATTAATGCAAGTAGAGTGCTTTCTTTGCTACTCTGTGAAAGCCAAAATTACTTTGACAATATCCATTACCTTCTCCATCTCATTCTCATTCTCATTCCATTTTAATTTTTCATGTTTCGTGGTAGTTATTTGACAATCATTTCATCTACTAGAGTGCACCCTCTGCATTCAGGTCAAAAGCCTCTAGCTAGATAACCTGCTTTCCCTAAGGTTTCATATCCCATGTAAAGTAGCTATAAAGAAATCCTCAATGCAAGAGAAAGGTGTGGAAGGAAAGAGATAATTGTAAATAGCAAGGGAAAGAACAAAAGGGCAGAAGCAAATGTGTGGAACTCAAAAGTCTTATGTCAATTTTAATAGAGACAAATTTGAAGCTTGTTAAAATGAGGAAAATGCGAGTTCCAGTCTAGTCATTTGAATAGATTACATGCAATCTCTTGCCTATCCTTCAAACTATTAATTGATTGTCAGATTGTAAAATCAAGCTTCATCAAGTAAACAAGGAACTCAGTCTCTTTTGTGCAGTAACATATCATCCAAACTTGAAGTGGACCTAATGTCCAAACCTAGAAAATGTCAAGTAGGTGCAACATGAGGAGATAGTCCCTAGATAAGAAAAATATATGTGAAAATCATATTCTTGTCTAACCAAAAAGGAAAATAGCAAAGTTAACACATAAAAAGATGTTGTAAATCAATTACTTTTGAGATATGTTGAGGAATATCTTCAGTAGACCCAATTATTCAATGGTCCAAAAACAATGCATTGAGATAACAACAGGTCTAGCATTAAGAAACCAAGTAACTAAAATTAAAACTAAAAATTTAATTAATGCCTAAGCATATGAAATTCAGCCTGCCAAATGCACAGACAGGTTCCAAAGTCATTTATCAATCAACTAGGAACTATCATGTAGAACCTCATGTTCTCTATGTTAACAATCCTTGAAAAATAAACTGATAAGAACAATCCAAGCAAAAGAGTTCAAAGAAATGGTAGGTTTGAGAGTAATATATGTCAAAAACTCATTAAACCTGATTGTAAGACAGAGTGAAAGAAGTTCTCCTAAAGCAGTCTACATCAGGTCGTTTTGCCCCATGAAAATGACCAATGTCCCACTCATAGCCTGTTCATTTGAATAACAATCATTTCATATTTCAATTATCACTAGATTGTAAGCATAATATACTACGGAACAGAAATAAAGAAGTATGTTGACACATCCCAATGACACTAAAATCAAAAACATTTTAAAAGGGCTATATGTAACAGTAATAGAAATGCATGGAAAACATAATAATCCAAGAGGGAAGATCCATACTATTTCTCACGTCTAGAAGAACAAAGCTTGAATCATGCACAGATTTTGATATGTCAGCTTTTTCATGTAAAGCTTGCAATCTTATTTTCCACTGAGATGGTGTCATAGGTGTTGCTCGCATGGAAGGATCAAGCAAAGGGAGATGTTGGATACCTCCTTCCATCTGGCAAAGAAAATAACATGTACAATAATTTGCACTTGTAATGTTAAAGGATTACATTGTCTAAACATAACTAATAGTAGCTTTTTGTAATCCCCTCAGTTCAAAAATCAAACAAAATGTTAACCCCAAGCTAACCTTTCACGAAGAATCTCAGAAATAACCAATTTCACTAGCCATAGACAACCATGAATAAGCTTCTAACCCATGGCTCAAAGGAAAATGTACAAGCAAGCAAGAAACATAATATAATTTTGAAGAAAAATAAGAAATAGAAAAGAAGTAGAAACAACACTTGCCCAATATGTCTGAGCAAATCTACCAATATGTATGTACAATAGTAAGTATCTAATTATGTTGCATTTTTGTTTCATATATATCTAAGAAATGAGAAAACATGATGAAATTCCTTAAAAGTAACAATGCAGCAGTGTTTTACAACAATCAATGCCAGTATACATAGTACTGGATAACAAGTTAAACAAAACACAAATTCATAACTAACACTTAAGCTATATGCAGAAAGAATGTCTCGCCTGCACTAATGAGGGCTTATAACGCAACTTTAGTTTTGGGAAGGCATGTCCATTGACTGATGGAGATATTTGAACCAGTACATCAGAAAATCTGTAATCTTCCTTTAACCATTCAACATATGCAAGAGCATCTTTGAATGGCCCACTGTACTGCAAAAACATGTAAAACATTAGAAGGGAGCAAAAAAGATTAACACGTCACATAGATGCTAAAAAGTTATGCATTCTGAAGCCTTTAACCACTCCATCACTATAATAAGAACTGTCAATCTGGCACATAACACAGACTCGTTTTCATAATTCCATAACACTTCAATACTAAATTCAACAAAAGTATAAAAATGTCAATTAATTATTTAGGTTATCAATTGATTTGGTTAGATGTTATAAAAAATGACCTTGTGGACATCATGTGAAAGTAAAATTGGGGAAAGAAGGAAGCATACCAGGTTATGAATGATATCACATTGTATACATGGTAACTAGTCTTTTGCAGCATGATACACAGTTTTTGAGAAATCATAAACTACAGATCTAGTACAGTGGACTAAACAATGAGATTAACTTTCAGAATTGATAAACTGAGATTGTCCATGAAGTGAGAAAAGAAACAAACAGTATAAGTGGAATCACAATCAACAGATGCGAATCTTCAATGGCCTTACCAACGAAAAAGCCACTCTGCTTCACTTTCTTTTTCTAAATACAGAAGTAGCAACAGAAGAAAGTGCAATCAAAGCACAAATAGAAGGGAATCATTTTCAGAAAATACAATACCACATGAAATATTAGCAAACGTAAACCTTACAACAAAAATTGTGCGGCTTTTAGCGTTCCATCCAAAGGTTCTATAGAAAAGATAAAACAAAATATTTAACATAGCAGCAATAAAAACAAGATGAAGCTCTGCGTCAAGATATGTATTTTGAGTACAATCTCCTTCTTCATAACCTAACGTTACTAAAATACTCAAAAAGGAGATAAAAACGCATTTATTTTGACTCAGAAGCAAAGAAATACTCAAATATACCAATTCTCACCCAGATAAAAATTCACGTTATTTAGACAAATTTTGATGTAGAATCCAAAATGCAAAAAGATAAAGCACACACAAGTAAGTAAAAAAAAGAAAAGATCAATAAAATAACAGAAGAGTACCTGGGCATTAATCCCCTGTTCATTAAGATATATCCTGCCATGAATGTCAAGACCCTAACAACAAAGAATTCATAAGCAAGGAAACGCATTGAAGAACAAAATAAACACACATATCTCGTCATATAGAACCAGACCTCCAAAAAAGACAGGTGCTTGGCAACTTCAACGTGGGGCTCTTCAATAAGCACGAAGCGGTAGAAGTTGACAACAACAAAATCATTAGCAGGTTCTGAAGCACGGCATTGGGATTCGGTGGAAATGCCGGAATTGCCAACCCATACTTCCCTTTTCCTCCTCCTCCTCCTCTTTGTAACAATTGGAGACGAAGGAAGGAGACATGGTGGAGCTGTGGGAGTCTGATAAGTCAAGGGACGTAAATGTGTGTGTCGGAAGAAATGAGGAGTAATTGAACAAAAGGAGTTTGTGAGCGATGAATGTGAAGTGGAGAGAGGAAGGGAGACAAGAGCACAGCAACTTGTCATCCTTTAGTTTGTAGTTTGTACGGGAAGATTACACCTGTTCATGGCTTGATTCTATTGAACAAAATTTACTTAATTCTACAGAGCAACCTGCACTTTTAGCCTATATGCCTTCAATGGCCCATCAGAGTTTCATTACTCTTCTTAACTCTTTACTCCTATGACTGGACCACTAATAATGCTTAATGGATTAGAATTCGATGTTGTACTTTTAATACTTTTTATTGATGGAATCTAGCAGTAGATCTTATAAGTTGTAGATATGAGTTCTTTAGAGTTCACATGTGGATGCTTACTAAGGATAGTAAGTATATTAGATTGACCTATTATGAGACAATCATATGGATATTCTATTTCAACGTTAATGATAGTCTCATCATAGTAAGGGTGCAACTATCCTTTAACTTGAGATGCTTAAAGATATCCTTGACATCGATTATGTACTTTGATTTCGTTCATCTATGCCTTCAGGGTTACTCATAGGGTGACGATTGACAACTCAAGTATTCTAAGAATTAAGAAGAATAAAGGATTCACCACTCCTAATAGAATGTTGGATTCTATTTTTGGAGCCTAACATTGGACATGGGATCATGAAACTTGAGCATAGAGGGAGACTTAGAAGTTGAAAAATTAGAAGAAAAATCCTTCGGAAGTAAAGGCGGGTGTCGCCGTGGCGAATATATGTAACAAATCCCGTGGATCCCTTGGGAATTTTATGCTGCGGCGAACCTGCAATTGTACTTTCTCCACGACGACCATTTGGTCTCACCACGACGAACTCACCATACCAACAAAAATAAAAAAACTTCGGGTTAATTATGCCACAGCAAACCGTTGGCTTCACCATGGCGAAAACCACCCCTGAAGCAGAACCCAAAAACCCTGATCAACATACCTCAAATAATGCAAACTTAAGCTTTTTCAACCACTCAACCCCAACATTAGCTCTAGTAAATGCAACCATAAATTTTCCAAAAACCCTCCTCAATTCAAACCCAAAATAAAATGAACTTATACATAAACACATGCAATTTCCAAAATCCGAATACTTTGCGAAAACATGAAAAATAATAGACAACTCCAATCATACATTTCATTAATATTAAAAGTAGAGTTTTACAAAGCTTTAACGGGCATTTCAAGCCACATTACATCATAATCCAAAAAATACATAGTTTACAAAAAGTAAAATTTCTCAAAATGCAACTAAAGATTTGTTTACAAAAACTAACTTCAAAAGCGAAAATAAATCTAGTTGGAGTGATGTCTTGACTCTTGACTACTCGATCTCTTGCTTCTCACTTGAAGATGTGACGGAATGGGAGGGGGTGAGCTTAAAGCTCGTGGGTAACAAGTTTATAATGGAGAATTAAGCAAAACCATTGAAAATGTTCATTTATCAAAGAAAATTCTTATTAAATCATAAAATGCATAGTTCCCAAATTCACAACCAAGTCGCAAAAACACAAATCATGTATGCATCAACTTATTCACAAAATCATAAACACATAAGCACATCATGATGGAATCAAGCAGTAGATCTTATAAGTTATAGATATGAGTTCTTTAGAGTTCACATGTGGATGCTTACTAAGGATAGTAAGTATGTTAAATTGACCTATTATGAGACAATCATATGGATATTCTATTTCAACGTTAATGATAGTCTCATCATAGTAAGGGTGCAACTATCCTTTAACTTGAGATGCTTAAAGATATCTCGGATACTGATTATGTACTTTGACTTCGTTCATCGGTGCCTTTCAGGGGTTACTCATAGGGTGGTGATTGGGTACAACTTGAAGTATTCGGAGGTAATTAAGTAGCAAATAAAGGATTCACCACTCCTGATAGAATGTTGGATTCTGTTTTTAGAGCCCAACATTGGATATGGGATCATGAAACTTGAGCATAGAGGGAGACTTAGAAGTTGAAAAATTAGAAGAAAAATCCTTCAGAAGTAAAGGCGGGTGTCGCCGTGGCGAATATATGTAACAAATCCCGTGGATCCCTTGGGAATTTTATGCTGCGGCGAACCTGCAATTGTACTTTCTCCACGTCGACCATTTGGTCTCACCACGACGAACTCACCATACCAACAAAAATAAAAAACTTCGGGTTAATTATGCCACAGCAAACCGTTGGCTTCACCATAGCGAAAACCACCCCTGAAGCAGAACCCAAAAACCCTGATCAACATACCTCAAATAATGCAAACTTAAGCTTTTTCAACCACTCAACCCCAACATTAGCTCTAGTAAATGCAACCAAAAATTTTCCAAAAACCCTCCTCAATTCAAACCCAAAATAAAATGAACTTATACATAAACATATGCAATTTCCAAAATCCGAATACTTTGCGAAAACATGAAAAATAATAGACAACTCCAATCATACATTTCATTAATATTAAAAGTAGAGTTTTACAAAGCTTTAACGTGCATTTCAAGCCACATTACATCATAATCCCAAAAATACATAGTTTACAAAAAGTAAAATTTCTCAAAATGCAACTAAAGATTTGTTTTACAAAAACTAACTTCAAAAGCGAAAATAAATCTAGTTGGAGTGATGTCTTGACTCTTGACTACTCGATCTCTTGATTCTCACTTGAAGATGTGACGGAATGGGAGGGGGTGAGCTTAAAGCTCGTGGGTAACAAGTTTATAATGGAGAATTAAGCAAAACCATTGAAAATGTTCATTTATCAAAGAAAATTCTTATTAAATCATAAAATGCATAGTTCCCAAATTCACAACCAAGTCGCAAAAACACAAATCATGTATGCATCAACTTATTCACAAAATCATAAACACATAAGCACATCATAATGGTTTGAGATCCAAAATGGAACGTACTACACATTTTCACATAATGGTCCTGTGTAATCCTGAATTTATAGAAGTCTATGAAGGAGCTCCATGCCACTAGCAGGTAGGCGGGAGAAGCCTTTTTGTCAATGTGCACTTGACTTTACTTAGGGGACCACCATAAATCCACATAACATGTATTTCATGACTTGCAAAATATATTGCCCAAAAAGGCACTTCTCAGAAACATGATTTTCATAAGCATCATATTTCCATCTTCATCTCATAATCATCAATAATTCAAGTATCAAACATGTAACAAATTCTTAGATCAATCAAAAGAAATAATGCAACAAGTATGAAGCAATTTGAAATCATTTTAGTTTCTTGCTTTGAAAGAAAAATATTCATGGCTTAGTAACTCTATTATAAACATGAAACCTACCTTAAATTCCTTGCTTAAACCTTGCTCAAAGATGTTGCTCCTTTTGATCCTCTTGCGTTCCTTGATTTCCTTAAATAATAACCAAAATTTCATTCAATTTGGTTTAGAAATCAGAAAGTCATACCTCAACAATTTGGACTATTTCTAATGTTGAAACAAAAAAAATCTATGTTCTACTTCCATCCAAAAATTGAGATTTTTAAAGACTGAATTTAGACTAGATTCCTTCATACAATTTGTAAACCTATGTCTCTAATTTACACCAAATTAAAAATAATCTCATTTAG
This sequence comes from Erythroxylum novogranatense, assembly GCA_029891385.1. Lineage (NCBI taxonomy): Eukaryota > Viridiplantae > Streptophyta > Magnoliopsida > Malpighiales > Erythroxylaceae > Erythroxylum > Erythroxylum novogranatense. The sequence continues at coordinate 22,453,365 of CM057235.1, forward strand.
ACATCTACAGAAAAATTTATACCCAAAATACCAAAACATGTATGTGTGGAAAAATGGACTTCGTCACGGTGAAGTCAAAAATTCACCATGGCGAACTTGTCCAGAAACTCACTCCGAAGACATATTTTGCTACATTTTTTCATCTTTTCACTTCCCCCTTTCATATATAACCCATCTTAACACTAAACCATCTTGTCTACTTCATTTCAACCCAAAATCATTCACAAACACATCATGATTTATCTTTGATCATTAACCAAAAAATAAAACATTAACATATACCATTCATCCACAACTTCCTACACATATTCACTTTATTTTCACTTCTAAAAATCCCTAACTATGCTTCATCTGAAAATCAAGAAAGGTTAATGCTTATACTTACTTGTTTTAGCTTCAAAATCTTCAAGAATCTCCAAACCCTAGCTTTTTTCTTCTTTTTCTCCTTTCTCTTCTTCTCTCCCATGTCAGTCTCTTCTTCAATTTAAACAAAACAAAACTTCTTCTTTTTATACCCTTAATGATCATCAAATGTCCATTTTGCCATCTCATTTATGCCTTATAATCTTCATCCTTAAGTGACTTGCCAATTTTGCCCATTTAGGTTATACACTCTTAACACTTTAATTTAACCAACCTAAGCTATAAGATCCTACTAACATTGACATGTTAATTAATCCAAAATATTTAATCTATCAAGACCTTCAAAATTATTCAAATTATATTTAAAAAAATAAAAATAATTTGGGGTCTAACATTTCTTCCCCTCTTAAAAGAATTTCGTCCTCGAAATTATTACCTGAGTCATCGAAGAGGTGTGGATACTTCTCTTTCATAGCCTCTAAGGGCTCCCACGTGACCTCTTCTACAGAATGATTTCTTCATAGGACTTTGACTAACTGAACTATCTTGTTCTTGAGGACCTTCTCCTTGGTGTCTAAAATCTCCACTAGAGTTTCCTCATAACTCAGATCATCTCTCAATTGAACCTCAGTAGTATGAATGATATGAGAAGGATCTGATCTATACCTCCTCAATATGGAAACATGAAAAACATCATGTATCTGGGACAATTCTTGGGTCAATGCCAACCTATAGGCTAGCGGTCCAATCCTCTAAAAAATTTCATAAGGACCCACATATCTCGAGCTCAACTTGCCTTTCTTGCCAAATCTCATGAATCCTTTCTAAGGAGATGTCTTAAGGAAGACTTTCTCACCAACTTCATATTCCATTTCTTTTTGGTGTACATCAGTGTAACTCTTCATTCTATCCTGAGCTGCCTTAAGTCGTTGTTTAACTAGATTGACTTTGTCAACTGTCATATGTTGTTGGACCTCATTTTCGAAGTCCAACATTCGAAATCATAAACGCATGGAGGGCTTACTTCTCATAAATTACCAAACATATTTGGGAAACTTCCAATTGAAATTTTAGTCCGGCTTCTTCAGAACATTTGTTCCCCATTGAATTACATTTTTAACGACACCAAAATACTCAATTTGGTTCAGAAATGAAGAAGTTATGGCCAAAACACTATTGGGCTAACATTAAACCAAGACTGAATACTACACCCGAATTTACTCCAGAAATTGAAAGTCTTAGGGCCCAAATTGAAATTCAATTCCTTCAGATAGGTTATAGCTCCATGTCTCTAGTTTAATTTGAAATAAAAATCAACCTTTACAGATCAAGATATCGCCAAAATACTAAAGCATGTTCAGAAAAAAAATATCCAACTCATTTTGATTCAATTAATCTTTTTCAAATTAAAATTAAAACCTACAAATTTTTGTGTAGGGGTAGAGGATTGTCTTAGAAATCCAACGCTTCAAAAATCAGGTCAATCAGAGGTCGGACAAAAAAGTTATGGTCAAAGAATGAAGAGAGGTCGGATCGGGGAGAAAGAAAGAAAATATATATATATATATATATATATATATATATATATATATATATATATATATATATATATATATATATATATATATATATATATATCACAATTTACGCCGCCTCATGAGGCACTCACCTCACGAGGGTCTCGCCATGAGGAGCTCGCTCATGAGCGAAGGAAGGCCGCCTCATGAGGACGCAGGTGCATGCGAAAGCTGCCTTCTCCTCTTCCAACTTCCCAACTTCTAAAATTCATAACTTGTGACCCAGAACTCCAAAATTTGCAAATTTGGTATCAATGAAAAGTTAAAAGAAATATCTACAACTTCCATGAAGGACTTAAAAACTAATTCGGCTTCTAAAGGAGTCAAAATACACTACAAAGTGGCTACTTGAAAAATGATCATCCTAAACAGTAATAGAACTTCTAAAAATCATAATTCTTAATTCTAATGTCCAAAAATTCCATACTTTATATTAACAGAAAGATAAAAAAGACAACCTACAACTTCAACCGATCACAACTTCCAGCCCCGATATCGAAAAATGTCATACTTTATAGCGTTAGAAAGCTGAAAATATAAGCTACAACTTTTATTAAGACCACTTTGGCTGATTTTATCTAGAACAATACAGTTTTTCCATTGAATCTCTGCACACCATTCCTACACTTAAGAAAGCTTGCGAAATCAAAATTCCCTTCATATTCACCCACTACCAAGTACCTTTGGGTACTTTTGAGCTCCAACTCAACCAATTTATCTCATACACCCTTTAAACTCTCCAATATGCTATTCCACAACAAATAACCAATTTCAAACTCAATAATGAAGAATATGCGCATGCACATTCCTCTTTCACAAAAGTTATACACAATTTCATACATTATCTATAAAACAACACAATTATACTCAAAAGGAGAACACTTAAATTCTCATTCTCATTTCCAACCAAAATAAATGTTCGTGCCTAGCTTTACATACATATCAACATGTCCATCATGAAATAAGCACAAGATACATAATACATGAGATGCTCAATGTTTGATATGCTTGAAAAGCTATCTAAAAGGCTAGTTACTAACTTAGTACAAAAGTATCTAAAGTCTTGGAGTTTCTGATGCCTTGCAAGGTTTACGTTTGTCTTGTTTTGCACCTGAGGAGGGAAAGTGGGGTGAGCAACACGACTTAGTGGCTAATACGTTTATAGCTATCAGTAATAAGCCACACAACAAGCACAATGCACATATATCAAGCAATCCAATTCATTCGCAAATTCATCATATAATCAGCCGCAATGTATCACATAAGCATATCATGAAATCTTCTAACAATCACAACACGTTATTATGCATCATACTTAACAAAGTCATAATGAATGCACAATAAATGGCTAAAGAGTTTCCGTGAAACAAAATGGTTTACATCGTGAACAAAACGAGTTTGATTTCTCAAGATCTCGTGGCCTCAAGCGGGCAGCCGAGAAAAGGCTATAGGTCAACATGCACGTGACTAACGAAACGGGTTTCTCTCTTGCCCAATCATAAACAAATCTATGCTCAATTAATCAATCGCAATTTTGCATTCTCGTGCTTCTTTCATTTCATCAAATTCTCATATTTTCATACTTTTCATTTATTTCAAAGAAAACATATCCTATTTCATCATACATTTTCAAATATTCACCACAATTCAATATTTATGCCATTTAAAGCAATCACACAAACAAATAGGGCATTGCCCATCACACAATAACCATAAACATATTACCCACCTAAATTATTAGAAATCCAAGCTCAAGATTGCCCTTCCTCTCTCTCTTGAGTATGGTCTCCTTGATTCCCTTCAATTAAACCAATTTTCATTCAATCTATACATTCAAAGAAAATTCATAAAAATAAAAAATCAAAGTAATGCTAAAATTGAATGTAAACCTAACCTACCTATAGCCCATTTAGGCTAGAAAAACCAAAACCCTAACTTAGAAATCCCAAAATCAATTTGGGTTCATCATTCTCTTCTTTCTTCCTTCATTTCCAACACAAACTCTAACCTCTATTTAATCCCCCCTTTGCATCTAGCATAAGAAGATGAAAACTTACCTCACAAGTTGATTTCTCTTCTTTTTTTTCTTCTTATTTCTTCTTCCTTTCAAATTTCCTACGACTCTTTCTTCCTCTCTTCTTGTTGGATCCCGTTACCGGAACCCAACTCTCTTGCTCAACTTATGAAGCCTTACTTATTCTGGATCATGAAACGAGAGTGTGAACATAACCTTGGAGGGTTATTTTTTTTCTTTTTCATTCTTAATCCATTTAGGCATCATCTATCTTCATGCTTATAACAATCCAAAATTCACTTACAATATCTTCCATGGTGTGCTCAACAAAACAGTCACCCTACTAGAACTCACTTTTCACTGCTTGCAGACCGAAATTTGAACACTTTAAATCATAATTTCAATTTGACTTCTTCATATAAATCATAGCTATATATCTCTTGTTTATTTTGAAGCAAGAATCACCTCAATCAGAGTTCTATAACTCAAGATATCACCAAAATACCATAATGTATTCATATCCTAAACAAGCCCTCCTATCTGACCTCTCACTTGATTTTGTTCAAACTTTCTCAAATAAACTCCAAATGATACAAATTTTCATGGAGAGATACCTACATGTCTTAGAAATCTATTGTTTCAAGAATCGCTTCAATTGGAGGTCGGATGAGGGAGTTATGAATAAAAGAGTATACCATGTTCATTCCCCAAAATCAATTTGAACATACTTTGGCGCGATTCCCATAACTTTTTCTACAAATATCTAAATTCCTTCGTTCTTGTTCCATTGAAAAGATAACATCAAGATCTACAACTCGTATTAGATTCCTCAAAACGAGATTCGGCCTAACAACTGGTCAAAAACGCAAATTACTAAAGTTAACCCGTGGTTGTCCGTTAAACGGACGTGCATGTCCGTTTAACGGACACATACGGCCCAAACTGCACCAAACCATCCGAGAATGTCCGTTAAACGGACATCCATGTCCGTCTAATGGACATGAGCAAAGGGAGGGGTCCTTTGACCCGAGGCTGTCCGTTAAACGGACTTCCATGTCCGTTTAACAGACATGCGATTTCCAAAACCTCTTCATCCTTTTTCCCATATTTCTTACATCCAAAATACCATCATAACCATTTATAATCTTCATATATTTACTTATTCAAATGTCTAAACTCTTCATAACAACTCAAAAATCAAATTAATCTCATCAATCTCTCAAATATTGACTTAAATAATTAATCAAAACCACAATCTCTCCTCATACATCAAAGCTATCATGTCCATACACTCTATGAGACATCATAACTTACATCAATCCTATCTCTTAACTCCGACATCCCAACATTACAAATTTTATAGCGTCGGAAAGTTAAAAGGATCATCTAAAACTTATATGTAGACAACTTTGATCAATTTTATCTAGATTTTTTCAGATTTTCCCTTGAATCAGTTCACAACATCATATCCCTATGAAAACTTGAACTTTGTTCCATTTCACTTCCTTTGCTAATACACCACCCCTTTTATCCATTCAAATACTAATTTGAGTTCCTCAAATACTAATTCTTCTTTTCCATAACATTTCAATTATAAGTAATGGTAACTCATTTCAAAGTCCATCAATTCATCAACTTCAATTTATTCAAAAACAACTCATGATTATCATCCTAACATTCCTATCTTTCTTGTCCATATTGCCTCACTTATATATATATATATATATATATATATATATCAATTCATACACATAGCTCATTAACTCCCATGGATCACTCTTTTAAATGCACTTAATCCCAATTTAAGATCATCCTTAATTAGTCCATATTTCAACTTTACCTTAATCCATACCCAAATTCGCATTAAACTTTGACAATCATTCATGCACAATTTCACAATTCATTTTCCAAAACCATCACAATTCTTATTGTTCTTTTCCATAACATCTCATTGATGTGTGTACATGTATTTATACATATACATCATCCATTCATGCTCCACATTCATCGTATTCATCCATACAAATTTACCTTTCAAAACATACATAATCCCATAACTTGACATTTTACAATCTTGAGTGGCAACCCATGTCACAATGCATTTCCAATATCAATATTGAATATCCAAAACATGCAGAACTCAATAATTCTCAAAATACATGTAAAACCTTAATTTACATCAATTAATCCAAAACATAACAAAACATGCAATTCCGGAGAAAAGTCTTGACTTTCACTCTGTTTTCCTGCTTATCACCTGTAAATGGGGAAAGAGAGTGGGGGTGAGCTCGAAAGCTCCGTAGGGAAACATGTGTTGGATCGCGTACGGTCCGAGTATTCACAATACGCTGCGGAAAAGACCATACAAGAACATCACGTATAATCGAAAACACGAAGGATTAACGAAATTACCTTATTTTCGTGGGTGGATTGCTTCTTTTGGATTCCAAGACACCGCAAATCGCTAATGCCCTCTACCGTATCCACACGAGCATGCACGATCCGGTCATGCAGTAGTGTGCTAGACGATCTTTCTCTTGGATAACGCCCGTGGTTTCTTGACAATAGAGTCCCTTAACCTAATGAGACCTAAGTTTCTATTTATGAGAAACCCTAATCTCATTTAGGCCCTATTAAGTTTCGCCCATTATATCATATATAATAAAAGCCCGACAACTTAATTAAATCTAGCCCAATAAATATATCTAAATATATTTATTCACCACCTAATAAATTAGGTCAAAGAGAATAAGCCAGATTACATCACTCTTTGTATGCGATTCAGAGGCTCATTTGATGTTGGCAATGGGCTTGATTACACTTCAAGGCCCATAAGTCATAAGCGCCTCTAGCAAGACATTATGACTACCCAAATCAAATGAGGATCGATAATCCGATTTAACTCAGAATTATGGTTGTAGGCTTAGTCCTTTTGTAACACGATATCAAGATTAATCACAAGGCATGGTACATGTCAACCTTTGATTAATCATAGTTTCTTGATCCCTGTTGATGATTATAACAAATGACATTGATGACTCTTCATCAATTCATTTGAGCACGGCCATGCATTTCTTCACCACACTTGTCAAGAGGCCCAAATGATATCTCTCTCACTTAAGAGAGGTACAAATCCCATCTACGCCATTCACATCCTCCGCATGATTCATTTGATGTCCAACATAAGACTATTTGTTATTCGTTAAAATAACTTAGTCTAATATCAAAACACCGAATTCCTCATGTAGGGAACCATGATGACTTCAGTCAAAGGACTATAGTCAAACCATATTAAGAATCACTAATGACATGAAACCATGTAGTATTCTTTATGTGGGTCGGTCCAATATATGTTCTCTAACATATATCTATGTTTCGATTTGATATCTCATATCCATGATCAAGAAAACGTGATCATCAATCGTAACACATACTAGTCTTAATTCATTATTGTTCCACCAATAATGATCGACTGTGACGCCTAGAATAGTGTTATAACGCTTATGGTTTTACTATCAAGTCACATACTTGATGACATAAGTCTAATACTATTCATGGAATGTAAATCACATTACATAAACGAAATACATGCATATATGAAACGAAATACCTCATAATATAATATTAACAAATCATAATGTTAATACATGAATCACAAATGTTCATTGGCCTAGGGCACACTACTAACAATCTCCCACTTGCACTAGGCCCAATCAGTCAGATATCTAATACCCATAGACCTCGTATGACTCTCATGTTTAGGCTGTGGAAGATTAGTAAGTGGATCGGCAATGTATCATCTGTGCTCACTTTGCATATCTTTACGTCTCCTCTCCCAATGATCTCTCTAATCAAATGGAAACGTCTGAGTATGTGTTTGGATCTATGATGCGAATTTGGTTCCTTAGCCTGTGCTATAGCCCCATTATTATTACAATAAAGGTCTATAGGACTTGAAATGCTAGAACAATTCCAAGCTCGTGATGAACTTCCCGATCCATACACTTCCTTAGCAAAGATACTCACTTTCAGTAGAATCAAGAATGTCTTGCTTTGAACTTTTCCAGCTCATCGCTACTCCATTCAAATAGAACACAAAACCCGATTATGATCTGAAATCATCTATGTCGATCGAAAACCAGCATCGCAGTAACCATTTACAACTAGCTCTCCTTCAAGTCCTCCATAGACTAGGAACATATCATTAGTTCTTCTCAAGTACTTAAGGATGTTCTTAACTGCTATCCAGTGACTCTCACCATAATTAGATTGGTATCTACTTGTTATGCTCAAAGCATATGAGACATCTGGTCGAGTACATAACATGGCATACATGATAGATCCAATTGCAGATGCATATGGAATCTTACTCATGCGCTCAAGCTCCTTATATGAAGTAGGACAATCCTTCTTAGAAAGCTTGATTCCATGTGACATAGGTAAGAATCCTCTTTTGGAATCTTGCATACTGAACCTTTTCAGTACCTTATCTATGTATGTACTCTGACTTAGACCTATAAGCTTTCTTGATCTATCTCTATAGATCTTAATGCCTAAAACATAGGCAGCCTCACCTAAGTCTTTCATTGAGAAACGCTTCCTTAACCAAATCTTGACACTGTAAGGTCGGAATATCGCTTCCAATGAGCAATATGTCATCAACATATAAAGCTAAAAGACAACAAGACTCCCACTAACCTTTTTGTAAACACAAGGTTCATATTCATTCTTGATGAATCCAAACTCTTTGACAACTTCATCAAAACGAAGATTCCAGCTTCTTGATGCTTGCTTCAATCCATAAATGAATCTTTGAAGCTTGCACACCTTTCCCGAATTCTTAGGATGGACAAAACCCTCAGGCTGTATCATATATACATCCTCAAGTAAGTTTCCATTAAGGAAAGCCGTTTTGAAATCCATTTGCCATATCTCATAATCGTAGTATGCAGCTATGACAATAAGAATTCTAATGGATTTGATCATGACCACTGGAGAAAATATCTCATCATAATCAATTCCATGAACTTGTCGATAACCTTTAGCCACAAGTCTTACTTTATAAGTGTGCACATTTCCATCCATGTCGAGTTTCTTTTGAAAACCCATTTGCATCCAATGGTCTTCAAGCCATCAGACGGATCAATCAAAGTCCAAACTTGATTGTCATACATGGATTGCATCTCTGCTTTCATGGCCTCTAACCATTTAGCGATTCGACTTTCCATAGCTTCGATAGGTCAGGGCTCATTATGATCGATGAGCATCACATTATCATCATCAATAACGAAATCCATATCTCTCGGTTCATGGCGAATCCTATCGATCTACGTAGGCCTTGTGGTTGTTGAAGACTGCTCATCAACAGCTTGTGAGCTCGCTTCAATCTCCTTTTCAGGCTCAATGTCATTTTGTGAAATTTGAATTTCTTCGAGTTGTACACTCCCACTGTTTCCTTTGGAAACAAATTCCTTCTCTAAGAAGAAACCATTTCGAGCAACAAACACTTTGTTCTCTGATGGGATATAAAAGTAATATTCTTTAGTTTCCTTAAGATATCCCACAAAATAACATTTTTCAGATTTGGGTGGCAACTTGTCAGCAATTGGACGCTTCACATAAGCCTCACAACCCTAAATCTTTAGAAAAGATAAATTGGGACGCTTCCCAGTCCATATCTCATAAAGTGTCTTTTCTACAGCCTTTGAAGGAATACGGTTCAATATGAATGTCACGATTTCTAAAGCATAGCCCCGTAAGTATTTTGAAGATCATTGACTCATCATTGATCGAACCATATCTAATAGAGTTCGATTCTTTTCGTAAACACCATTCCATTGAGGAGTTCCTGAGGAGTCAATTGTGAAACGATTCCACAATCCTTAAGATAATCATCAAACTCTTGGCTTAAATATTCACCTCCTCGATCGATCAAGGATTTTAATATTCTTGCCAGTGATTTTACTTCATTCTTATACTCTTTGAACTTTTCAAAGATTCAGATTTGTACTTCATTAAATAGACATACCCATATCTACTGAAGTCATCTGTAAAAGTAATGAAATACAAATAACCTCCTCTCGCTGATGTGCTAAAAGGACCGCATACATCGGTATGTATAAGGCCCAATAGCTCATTGGCCCTTTCCCCTTTACCTGTGAAGGGGGCCTTTGTCATCTTACCCAGTAAACAAGAATCACACGTGTCAAAAGATTCAAAAGAATCAATGTATCCATCTTGATGGAGTTTTGAAATGCGTTTTTCATTTTCATGGCCTAAGCGACAATGCCAGAGATAGGTTGGGTTCAAATCGTTAGATTTAAACTTCTTGGTATTTATGTTATAGATGGGCTCATTTGTAACAAACTCAAGGTTCAGAGTATAAATGCCATTTAATTGACGCTAGAATGCCATATAAAATGTCATTCTTATAAATGGAAACACTTCTATTCTCAATAGAAAATTTAAATCCATCATTCTCTAAACAAGTTAAAGAAATAATGTTCCTACTCATAAGAGGTACATAATAACAATTTTGAGTTCCAAAATGAGCCCAAGAGGCAAAATAAGATCATAAGTCCCCACGGATAAAGCAGCAACTCTTGCTCCATTTCCCACGCCAAGAAGTCGATCTCACCGCACATCAATCTTCTAGTCCTTCTTAGACTTTGCACATTAGTACAAATGTGAGTCGCAGCCTGTATCTAATACCCAAGATGCGTAAGGAGTAAAATTGATTTCTATAACAAACATACCAAGAAATAGTCGACTATTCTTCTTCTCTTTCAGCTCTTCCAAATAGAGTTTGCGCCTTTTCTAATGACCGTGTTCATTGCAATGGAAGCAAACTCCTCCTCGGTGCCTTAGTCTTAGCTTTGGGCTTGGGCTTGACTTAGGTACTTTACCTTTGTCCTTTGCTATGCCCTTCTTCTTGAAAGCCTTTCTTTCTTACTTGAGAACAATTCTCGAGTTCCTATACCAATCTAGGAAATTTGTTCCATTAAACTTTTCTTTCTCTATGATAGATCGCATAGAAAGGTTTGTGGATGGAGTAGCCATAATCTACAAAAAATTATGCAATAAGGGTCAACATTCTTATTATTATGAGGTTTTAGCTCTCACTCAAATAAATAACCCTCAATTGAAAAATGGGAGAAACAAGATCCATATTTCACCAAGTCTTAAGAAAGCTTTGGCTTAACACTCAAAACTTAGTTATTTAGGTAGAAAACTCTTTTCAATTACATCACATGTAATTCTTGATGGGCTTATGTTAAAATACATCTTATGTACTGCATGTATGTATAAACCCAATCTTATGCCCTAAGCCCAAAACCGTTTTGATGGCTTAATTAAGTTTAACCATACCTTACCTATAAATAGCACCATTATTCAAATGTCTTCCCTAGATGATCCCCACATGCCTTGCTTTGGCAAAAACCCACATAAGGATAAGCTAGAGATAAACATTGGTAAAGATTTATGGAAGGCATATAAACTTAAAATTATGAAGAGGGTCGTTCTTAGTACATTATGAAGGCTATTAATTCTTAAAGAATTATGGAAGATTACAAAATGCTTGTTACAACCTTGGCTTGATTCTAATTGTTGATTTGAAAATAAATTTAATTTAATAATTCAACTCTTGAAAAATTAAATTAAATTCCAAAACCCTTTCCTAATAAATAATCCTTTGAAAACAATTTTCAAATTTAATAAAACACCCTTTTATTTTATTAGGAGTATTTATTAATTTAATCTCTATTAAATTAATAAAAGACAAATTGGGTTTTAAAACATATTTAAAAAAATACAATGGAAGGGGGTAAGCGCTGGCACGCGTGGAGCGTGTCCACGCTACTGGAAGACATAGGCGCGTGTGGGACACGCGCCTGTCGTCTTCCCCAAGCTTCTTCCCCTCTCCACGATTTCTCTCTCCTTTCTTCTGGATTTTTCTTCCACTTTCTCCACGTTTTCATCTCCAATCTCCCACGTTCCTTGATTCGAAGCATCTACCGTTAGATCTAAAAGAAAATTGGGAAGATTCAACCGTCGGGTCTCCAACCGAAATCGAACCTTCAACCGTGGGTCTCCACCCGACGGTTTTCGCAGCCCATGGCGTCACCGGAGATGCCATCGCCGCCGGTGACACCATCATCTAACGATGGTGTCGCGTCGCTTGTCGATGGGTGTTACTCACCCATCGATTTTCCAGAATCCATAGAGAATACACAAAGGAGGGGAGAAAACGCAGATCCATGGAGGAAAAGCCAGAAAATTTCAAACATATACGCATTATTCGCAATCCACAAATCAGAAACCATAAGGGCAGAAAACCGAGTATATGATTTAACGGTCAACAAAATACCCAAAAGCTCATGTGATTCAACCAAAAACACAAGCACTTACGGCAACCAAAATCGCAAATTAGGGTAAGAAAAATTAGAGATTTCAAAACAATAATCCCTAGACTGTCGATTTCAGATCTATCGATAAACCGAGAAACACATATACTCACATAAACTCATTCATGCTTTTACAGAAACCCATTTATCATCGCATATGCGTACAGAATGAAATTTCCAGATCAATGCATAAACGATTAAAACAAATCAGACAGAAACAATTTCAAGCCTTTGGGAAACAATATCAAAAACAGCACCGGGAAACAAGTTCCAAACTTTAACAAAAAACATTCACCAATGTTATTTGTTCTTTCCCGAATCATTAAACACAAATCAACAACAATAATCAAGCCTCTAAATCCAAGATTAATGATTAAACCTGGCTTTGATACCACTGTTGGATCGCGTACGGTCCGAGTATTCACAATACGCTGCGGAAAAGACCATACAAGAACATCATGTATAATCGAAAACACGAAGGATTAACAAAATACCTTATTTTCGTGGGTGGATTGCTTCTTTTCGATTCCAAGACACCGAAATCGCTAATGCCCTCTACCGTATCCACACGAGCACGCACGATCCAGTCAGTACAGTAGTGTGCTAGACGATCTTTCTCTTGATAACGCCGTGGTTTCTTGACAATAGAGTCCCTTAACCTAATGAGACCTAAGTTTCTCTATTTATAGAGAAACCCTAATCTCATTTAGGCCCTATTAAGTTTCGGCCCATTATATCATATATAATAAAAGCCCGACAACTTAATTAAATTTAGCCCAATAAATATATCTAAATATATTTATTCACCACCTAATAAATTAGGTCCAAGAGAATAAGCCCAGATTACATCACTCTTTGTGTGCGACCAGAGGCTCATTTGATGTTGGCAATGGGCTTGATTACACTTCAAGGCCCATAAGTCATAAGCGCCTCTAGCAAGACATTATGACTACCCAAATCAAATGAGGATCGATAATCCGATTTAACTCAGAATTATGGTTATAGGCTCATCCTTTGTAACACGATATCAAGATTAATCACAAGGCATGGTACATGTCAACCTTTGATTAATCATAGTTTCTTGATCCCTAAGTTGATGATTATAACAAATGACATTGATGACTTTTCATCAATTCATTTGAGCACGCCATGCATTTCTTCAACAGACTTGTCAAGAGGCCCAAATGATATCTCTCTCACTTAAGAGAGGTACAAATCCCATCTACGCCATTCACATCCCTCCGCATGATTCATTTGATGTCCAACATAAGACTATTTGTTATTCGGTTAAAAATAACTTAGTCTAATATCAAAACACCGAATTCCTCATGTAGGGAACCATGATGACTTCAGTCAAAGGACTATAGTCAAACCATATTAAGAATCACTAATGACATGAAACCATGTAGTATTCTTTACGTGGGTCGGTCCAATATATGTTCTCTAACATATATCTATGTTTCGATTTGATATCTCATATCCATGATCGTAAAACGTGATCATCAATCGTAACACATACTAGTCTTAATTCATTATTGTTCCACCAATAATGATCGACTGTGACGATCTAGAATAGTGTTATAATGCTTATGGTTTTACTATCAAGTCACATACTTGATGACATAAGTCTAATACTATTCATGGAATGTAAATCACATTACATAAACGAAATACATGCATATATGAAACGAAATACCTCATAATATATTATTAACAAATCATAATGTTAATATATGAATCACAAATGTTCATTGGCCTAGGGCACACTACTAACAACATGCTTATAATAAATAAGGAGCAAAACCATTCAAAAACATTCTTTACCATGGAAAATGCTTGTTGAGTTATAAAACGCATAATTCTTAAAATTCTTGTTGAGTCGTGAAACCCATATTTCTCAAAATCCTTATCAAATAACCAAAACTCACAACACAATTCCTGCATTTTCAACTTTCTCATAAATCATGAATGCATCAAAACTTATCACAATTCATAAACATATAAACACATCATAATGGTTTGGGTAAGTACAAATTCATGACGTACTACACATGTCCATATAATGGTCCTGTGTAGCCGTATACTTGGGGAGTCCGTGAAGGAGCTCCGTGCCACTAGCGGGCAGGTGGGAGAGGCCTATTTTATGGGTCAACGTGCACGTGACGGTTCTTGGGGACTACCACAAACCCACTTAACATGAAATTCATGACTTGAAAATGCATTGTCCAAATGGTAAGATTTTTTTTAGAAACTTATTCTTCATGAGCATGAAACATACCATATGCAAGGTCATCATCAATTCTCAATTCATCATCACAATGCATACACCAAAACATGCGGCACTATCACAAAATATTCAAAGGCAATAAATGCAACATGTATAACAATTTCTCAAATCACTCAAAACCAAGCTTTGCATTACTTGTAATAATTTCTCAAATCATTCAAACAATGAATTTGAAATCATTTTATCGTTTTAATATTTGAAAACACATTAATGGCTCATTATTCACTATAAACATGAAAACCTACCTTAAATCCTTGCTTATTAACTTGATCAACATGCTTCCCTTCTTGTTCCTCTTGAATCCTCTCTCAATCACCTTTAACAATAGCCATAAAATCTCCAAATCACAAGATATCCCAATTGATCAACCCAAAGAAATATAACATGAAATTGGTCTTAGAAAGCATAAACCCATATCATTCTCAAGCCAAATCAACCAAAAACACTCTAAAAACTCAAAGCTCCAAACTCAACTCTTACCTCATTTCTTCTTCATTTTCAACTTTTACTTGACCCATCTTGGAGCTTTCACCCTCTTCCATGTTTTTCCTCTTGAATCCATGCAAAAATCGAGCTAGAAGCCCAAGAAATCCAAAACCCTAGCTCTCCCTTCCTTCTTCTTCTTCTTCTCCACGACAACTCTCCTTTCTCTCTCATCTTTCTTTCATTTTTCTCACCAATTTCGTGCTTCCTCTTGCTTCCCACGACAGCCTCCTCCTTTTATAGTGCCATGTCATTAAATGACATGGCTAATGTCCATTTTGTCCCTCCATACAAGGCTTATTTGTTACCCCTTTAAGTGAACTCCCAAAACTGCCCCTACATTTATCTTACTTTAGGACATTAGTTTCATCATCAATTTGAAGGAATTAGCCAAAACTTCCTTCTAGAGAATTGTTCCCTTATGTCTTAATTTGATATCGCCATAAAAATAATCCAATTTGGAGCACTACATCGAAAGTTATGCTCAAAAAATGTCGTACATATCATTTTACTAACACATTTTCTAGCAATTCACTTCCTTCCAAACATTGATGTCCTTAAAGATAAAATTGAAATTTCATTTCTTCATACAACTTGTAGCCTTATCTTTCTAGTTTAATCCAAATTAAGAATCGTCTCATTTGAATAACTAGGGATCAAGTTATGGATAAAACACCGAAGCATACTCCATGAACATATTTCACTTGAAATTTCCTGCTTTTTAACTTCAACATGTCTCCGAGGCCCAACATTCGGAAACACACAAGCATAGCAAACCCAAACCGACCACACACTAACCATAATTTGGGAAACCCTCAAAAGGAAATTCGGATCTGCTTCTAAAGGACATTTTTTCATCATGATCTAACGATTCTAACGCCACTGAAATCGCTCAATTTGGATTAGAAATGAAAAAGTTATGCTTAAAATACTATCTGAAGAAAACAATCAAAACCGACACTCTAACGACTTCAAGTCAGAAATATAAAATCTAAGAGGCTAAATTGTCGATCGGTTCCTTCATAAAGCTTGTATATTTTTGTCTCTAGTTTAATTTAAAACAAGAATCGTCTCAATCCGAGCCCTATAGCTCAAGATATTTTAAAATTAGTAAAGTATATTCAGACTTTATCAACCGATCATCATACTTCGTTTCAAACCACCTTTTTCAATTTAAAAGCAATACTGATAAATCAGGTATAAAATGATAGAAAATTTTCTTAGGAGTCCAACGCTTCGAAAATCAGCTTAATTGGAGGTCTATGCAAAAAGTTATGGCCAAAAGAAGGAAGAGGGCTCACGGCCAGAACCGACCTCAAAGCGTGAGTCGCCAAGGCGGCGGCGCTAGGCGCTTCGCAGCGGGCCGAGCGCTGGGCGCTCGTCAGCACGGGGCAAGCGCATAGCTCGCCCGCGCGGGGCGAGCTCCACGCTCGCGTGGGGCGATTGCCTCGCAGCCCGACCTATCGGACTTCTAACTCTAATAACTTTTGACTCCGAGCTTCAAATCAGATACGGTTTGATTCGTTGAAAAGCTAGGAGACAGATCTACCATTTTCAAGAAGGACTCCATGGCAAGATCGGACACTAAAGAAATCAAAAGTTTACTCTAAAACCGATCGACTAGCTCTCTACAAACAGTACCAAAACTTACAACTACCATAACTTTTGACTCAAGACTCCGAATTGAGCAAACTTAGTGTCTATGGAAAGGTAAAAGAATTATCTACAATTTTCATGAAGATCACTGACCTAAACTCCAACTATATAAGGGTCAAAAGTGGACTCAAATCTTCTGCCTGAAATCTGTCATTTAGACAGCACCTGCATCTGATTCTAACAACTCATATCTACCAATTAACACACCTTAAAATAGCTCATAAAACATCCTGGAAAAGTTCCATGGCTCGACTAACACCCTCCAGAAGTCTAAATTATCCCATTCTACCTATATCAACCCAGAAATTCCAGCATAACACAACATACTCAAAATTGACCACATGAGCACACCAGCCCAGAATTTCCAACACTACTCTCAACTTCCACAACGCATAAACCATAGCAGGTTTTCCAGCGAGCTCTCCCAAGGCAAAGCCCAAAAGCAACTCATTACTAAATAATGCACATACACATTCCTTCTCAAGGTCATACACATATCACAAATCAATACAAACACATGAAAGATGAGAGTACTAGAGCTCTCAGGCTCTGTTCCAATCATATAGGTTCATGCATAGCTTTAGTTACATATCATCATATTCATCAAGAGTCAAGTACAAAATACAAAATATGAGATGTTCAATGATCGATATGCTTATAAAGCCATTCCAAAATGCTAGTCACTAACTTAATACAAAAGTTTATAGAATTCTTGGAGTTATGCCCGATGCCTTGCAAGGTTTTGCGGTCAACTAGAATTTGCACCTGAGGAGGGAGAATGGGGTGAGCAAACACGACTTAGTGGCTAATACCTCTATAGCCATCGAGTAATGAGCCATACAACACATAATCAAGAATCCATAACATTTGCAATTAACATAATATGCATAAATACCCAACTTTATCACATAAGTCATAATTAACCGAACTCATCACATAAAGCATAACATGGGATCTTTTATCAATTAAAACACATAATATGCATCATATACTCAAAAATAATGAAATGCAAACAATTGGCTCGAGAGTTCCTTAAACACAACGGTTTACACCGTAACACAACGAGTCCGATTTCTCTAGATCTCGTGGCCCAAAGCGGGCAGCCGAAAAAAGGCTATGGGTCATCGTGCACGAGACTATCGAAACGGGTTCTCTCTCGCCCAAACACAACCAATTTATGCTCACATATTCAAACACAAGAATAGCATTTTATGCTTCTTTCATCGTATCAAATCATCATAGTTTCATTCTTTTCTTTCAAATCAAGGAATACACTTTCAATATACACACAATTTAACAAAGATAGAGCACATATGGTATTTTCCCGTTACACAAAAACTATAAAAATGTTACCCACCTAACGTCGGAATCCGAATTCAAGATTGCCCTTCCTCCTTGTCTTGAGTGTGGTTCTCTTGATTTCCTTCAATCAAAACATACTCCATTCACTAAATACATTCCAAAGGAAAGTCATAGCATTCATAAAATCAAGCAAAGGTAAAATAAACTTTAAACCTAACCTACCCATAAACCATCTATGCTAGAATAACCATGGCCTTAGCTTAGAAGTCCCCAAAATCCATAGATCTTACCTTTCTCTTCATTCTTTCTTCAATCTCTACACAAACCCTAACTTCCATTTCCTCCCATTTTCGAACCTATCATAAATAAAGATGGAACTTACTTCTAACAAATAGATTTCTCTTCTTTTTGCTCTTCTTTCTTCCTCCCTTCAAGCTTCTTATGACTCTCCCTTTTTCTTCTTGGCCGAAACCCTCCTTCTCCTTTGGCTCACGTTTTCTCTTCTTTCCTTTCCTTTTGGTTTACGACAATCTCTTCTTCTCCTTCTTTAATTCACTTATTCTCAATTTAAAACCCTCCTCTAATACTACGTAGTTTTGCTCTCCTTAAAGCTTACTATGCTTTTCCTTTGGGCTCTCCTCCTTCTTCTTATTCTATTCTTTCCCAAAGCCCATTTCATCCAATAAGCCCTTACTTGTCTCATATGGCTCTACACATATCACAAGCCTACTACCAATTAATCCAATTAATTCTAACCCTTCACTTAAACTTCAAAATTCCAATTCCCAATCATACTAACTAAATTCAAGACTCAAAAAATACATATATATATACACACATAATTAAAACAATTAAAGAAAGAATAAAGAATAAGTCAAATAAATCAATAAATCAATAAAAAAAATTTCGGGGCCCAACAATCTCCCCTCCTAAAAGAATTTCGTCCTCAAAATCCTTACCTGAGTCCATGAAGAGGTATGGATACTTCTCCTTCATGGCTTCTAAAGGCTCCCAAGTTGCCTCTTCCGTCGAATGGTTCCTACACAAGACCTATACCGGCTTTACAATCTTATTCCTTAACACCTTTTCCTTTGAATCTAAGATCTCCACAGGTTGCTCCTCATAAGTCAAATCCTCCCTCAACTGAACCTCTGAAGGTTGAACTATATGCGAAGGATCCGATCTGTACTTCCTCAGCATCGATACATGGAACACATTATGAATCTTAGATAACTCCAATGGCAAATCTAACTTATAAGCCAAAGGCCCAATCCTCTCAATGATCTCATATGGGCCTATGTACCTCGGGTTGAGCTTGCCCTTCTTACCAAATCTCAAAACATCTTTCCATGGAGAAGCTCTAAGAAACACCTTTTCTCTCACTTCAAATTCCATCTCTTTCCTATGGGCATCCGTGTAACTTTTCATCCTGTCTTGAGCTGCTTTAAGCCTCTACTTTACCACTTTGATTTTATCAACTGTAGCTTGTACCAATTCAGGTCCTACAAGATTCCTTTCACCTTCCTCATCCCAACAAATAGGAGTTTTGCATCTCCTACCATACAAAGCCTCGTAAGGTGCCATCTGAATTCCTGAGTGATAGGAATTATTGTAAGCAAACTCAATCAAAGGTAGGTGATCATCCCACGAACCTTTAAAATCCAACGCACAAGCTCTCAACATTGCCTCCAAAGTCCATATTGTCCTCTCCAATTGTCCACCAGTATGTGGATGGAAAGTCGTACTAAAATGCAATCTAGTCCCCAGAGCCTCCTGTAAACTTTCCCAAAATCTGGAGGTAAACCTAGGATCCCTATCTGATACTATCGAGCTTGGAATACCATGAAGTCTGATTACCTCATCCACATACCTCTTAACCAAAACATTCAAGGAATTTGTCTGTCTAATTGGCAAGAAGTGCGCTGACTTGGTCAACCTATCAACAATCACCCATATAGCGTCATGCTTCTTGCTAGTCCTGGGTAATCCCAACAGAAAATCCATGGTAATCTTCTCCCATTTCCATTCCAGAATCGGCAAAGGATTAAGCTTGCCTGAAGGTGTTTGGTGTTCAGCTTTAACTTGCTGACACACTAAACATCTTTTAGCATACTCTGCCACATCTTTCCTCATTCCCTTTCACCAAAAATACTCTTTCAAATTCCGATACATCTTAGAACTCCCTGGGTGCATTGCATATGGAGCATTATGGGCCTCATCAAGGATCTCATCCTTCAGCTCTAACATGTCTGGAACACACAATATTTTGCCTATAACCATCAATCCATCTTCCTTTACCTCTACTTCAGAAGGTTTGCCATTCTTCATCTCTCCTCTAAGCTTTCTCAAGTACTCATCCTGTTCCTGTAGTTCCTTAATCTTCTCCTTCAATACTGGTCTCACTCTAAAATTTGCCAAGACACAATCAGGTTCAACTTGTCTCAACGTCACATCAAGCCTGGCCAATTCCTTCAGCAAGGGAAGATACACTGTTTCCACATGTGCCATAGTGGACTTCCTACTCAGTGCATCGACTACCATATTAGCTTTCCCTGGATGGTAATCTATCACCAAGTCATAATCTTTCAACAATTCTAACCATCGCCTCTGTCTCAAATTCAGCTCTTTCTGAGTCAACAAGTACTTAAGACTTTATGGTCTGTAAATACCCTAGTAGTAACTCCATACAAGTAATGTCTCCAAATCTTCAATGCAAAAATTATAGCAGCCAATTCCAAGACGTGGATAGGATAGTTCATCTCATAAGGCTTTAATTGCCTAGAAGCATAGGCAATCACTTTCTCTCCTTGCATCAATACACACCCTAAATCCTTCCTAGAAGTGTCACTATATACAATGTATCCATCATCACCATAGGGTAGCGTCAAAATCGGTGCAGCAGTAAGCCTATTCTTCAATTCCTCAAAACTGCTCTGGCACTCCTCAGTCCATTCAAATTTTTAATTCTTTCTCGTTAATCTGGAAAGTGGGGAAGCTATCATAGAAAAGTCCTCCACAAATCTCCTATAGTATCCAGCTAATCCTAAGAAACTTCTCACTTCAGCTACATTCTTAGGCGCTTCCTATTTAACCACAGCTTCTATCTTTTATGGATCCACATGCACTCCAGGCTCTGAAATCACGTGCCCAAGAAATACCACTTCTCTTAACCAAAATTCGCACTTGTCGAACTTGGCATACAATTCATTCTCTCTGCTGTCATAGCCGAAATAATCCGAGGCGGACTGACTTTTCTATCTCCCATAAATACCACTTTTCTGCCATCCTCTAACTCGAATTCTACTGTCTTCTGCTTGCAGTCTAAATTGGCATGATACTTCTCTAATGTATCCATACCTAGGATCACATCCAATCCTCCCATCTTCAAGGGCATCAAGTCTACCACAAATTTTCCTCCACTAATCCCTATCTCACACTCTCTATACACTTGACTGATAATAATGTACTGGCCGATTGGAGTACTCACCATCAAAGGAGTATCCAATGGGCTCAAACTCCTCCTATGCATAGTCCTACCCGAAGACACAAAGGAATGGGTAGACCTCGGATCAATTAAAGCAAGAACATCATCATCAAACAATTTAACCATACCCATCACCACTTCTGGAGCTGTCTCTGCCTCCTCTCGTGTCATTGCAAACACTCTAGTTGGTGCTTGCCCCCTGGATCTGTCTGGAAGATGAACTCTCTTAGGCACTTTAGAGCTACCTACTTCAGTCACAGTCTTCTGTCCCACTGCCTCTGTCCTCCTGGAAGCTTGCATCTGTGATCCTCTCTTCTATCTGGCTTAGGACACTCTTTGGCCAGGTGTCCTTTCTATCCACAATCGAAGCATGCTCTTGTTACTCTGTAATATTCTCCTCTATGATGCCTCCCACAATGCTCACATTTGGGAAGAGGTGGCCTCTCCCCATCTCCTCTCCTACTGTCGCCCACCGTTGAGGCTTGGTGAGAAACAGTAGAGGTCCTCATAGGCCTAGCCGGCTCAAGACCGCTTCTTCTCTCTCAGATCGCACAGAAAGGTTCTGACACTTCTCTCAGGAATAGAAGTACCACCTCCCCTCCTGAACTGCTCTCTTCCCTTTCCTTTCCTGCTAACAGCACTCTTGATGTTCTCGATGTTCTCAACTCTTAACGCTGCTTCAACCAGCTGTTGAAAGTCACCAAAGTTCTGCACTACCTCCTTCTCTCTGATAGCTAGGTGTAGGCCCGACTCAAACCGACGGCTCTTAGCAGCTTCACTGAACATCAGCTCTGAAGCATACCTTGACAACTGAGTAAATCGGCGCTCATATTCAGCCACTGTCATCTCCCTCTAAGTGAGACTTAGAAACTCCCTCTGCTTCTGCTGAATGTACACCTCAAACAGATACTTCTTCCTATAAACAGCCAGGAAGTCTCCCCAAGTCAACCCTGTCGGCTTCAACTGACTCCCTGGTACACACTCCCACCAGTGCAAGGCATCTCCCTGGAGTAAACTGGCGGCGTAGACCACCCTCTCGTCATCCTCACACTCTATCTAATCCAAGACCCTCTTGGTCTTCCTCAATCAGGTCTCGGCTTCCTTCGGATCTGTGGTCCCGTAGAAGTCCACCGCTCCATACTTTCTCAACTTGTCAAACTGTCTCCCCTTCTTAACTGGGGTCGAACCAGAAGCTTGGGGCATTTGTCTCATAGCCTGAACAAAGGCTTGGGTAAATGCCTAGAACAGTCTCGAATCTAGAGCAGACACTTGCTCAGACTGACTAGGCGACTGCTGTGTCTGAGATCAGAGGGGCTCACTACTCTGCCCTCAAGAAGCCTCAGCCACTCCCAGGGCTACGGACTCATTCATGCTCTCCTCTCTCGGAGGAGAGTCAGGTGCAATTGAACCTTGTAGGACTCCTCGTGTCCTTCTACGAGGTGGCATCTTACTCCTTCAATGAAAACATTTATGATTAGCTACAATTCATTTTAATCTTAGCTTCTATATGTATGCATGATATGCATGTCACTTAATACAAACAATCAATTCATAATGCAACATTTAATCACATAACAAAACAATTTACCTACTATGCATCCTAAGCCTAGGAGTGAACCTAAGCTCTGATACCAAACAATGTTGGACCCGTCTCTGAGGCCCAACATTCGGAAACACACAAGCATAGCAGACCCAAATCGACCACACACTGACCATAGTTTGGGAAAACCCTCAAAAGGAAATTCGGATCGGCTTCTAAAGGACATTTGTTCCTCATGATCTAACAATTCTAACGCCACTGAAATCGTTCAATTTGGATTAGAAATGAAAAAGTTATGCTTAAAATACTATCTGAAGAAAACAATCAAAACCGACACTCTACCAACTTCAAGTCAGAAATATAAAATCTTAGAGGCTAAATTGTCGATCAGTTCCTCAATAAAGCTTGTAGATTTTCGTCTCTAGTTTAATTTAAAACAAGAATCGCCTCAATCCGAGCCTTATAGCTCAAGATATTTTAAAATTAGTAAAGTATATTCAGACTTTGTCAACCGATCATCATACTTTGTTTCAAACCACCTTTTTCAATTTAAAGGCAATATTGATAAATCAGGTATAAAATGATAGAAAATTTTCTTAGAAGTCCAACTCTTCAAAAATCAGCTTAATCGAAGGTCTATGCAAAAAGTTATGGCCAAAAGAAGGAAGAGGGGTCGGTCGGCCAGGAACCGACCCCAAAGGCGCGAGCTCGCCCAAGGGCGATCGTTGGGCGCTCGCTCACGCAGGGCGAGCTCCACGCTCGCATGGGGCGATCGCCTCGCAGCCCGACCTATCGGACTTCTAACTCTAATAACTTTTGACTCTGAGCTTCAAATCAGACACGGTTTGATTCGTTGGAAAGCTAGGAGACAGCTCTACTATTTTTAAGAAGGACTCCATGGCAAGATCGGACACTAAAGAAATCAAAAGTTTACTCTAAGGCCGATCGACTAGCTCTCTACAAACAGTACCAAAACTTATAACTACCATAACTTTTGACCCAGGACTCCGAATTGAGCAAACTTAATGTCTATGGAAAGGTAAAAGAATTATCTACAATTTTCATGAAGATCACCGACCTAAAATCCAACTCTATAAGGGTCAAAAGTGGACTCAAAGCTTCTGCCTGAAATCTGCCATTTAGACAGCACCTGCATCTGATTCTAACAACTCATATCTACCAATTAACACACCTTAAAATAGCTCATAAAACATCCTAGAAAAGTTCCATGGCTCGACTAACACCCTCCAGAAGTCTAAAGGATCTCATTCTACCTATATCAACCCAGAAATTCTAGCACAACACAACATACTCAAAATTGACCACATGAGCACACCAGCCCAGAATTTCCAGCACTACTCTCAACTTCCACAACACATAAACCATAGCAGGTTTTCCAGTGAGCTCTCCCAAGGCAAAGCCTAAAAGCAACTCATTACTAAATAATGCACATACATATTCCTTCTCAAGGTCATACACATATCATAATCAATACAAACACATGAAAGATGAGAGTACTGGAGCTCTCAGGCTGTTTTCCAATCATATAGGTTCATGCATAGCTTTAGTTATATATCATCATATTCATCAAGAGTCAAGTACAAAATAAAAAAATATGAGATGCTCAATGATCGATATGCTTATAAATCCATTCCAAAATGCTAGTCACTAACTTAATACAAAAGTTTCTAGAATTCTTGGAGTTATGCCCGATGCCTTGCAAGGTTCCGCGGTCAACTAGAATTTGCACCTGAGGAGGGAGAATGGGGTGAGCAAACACGGCTCAGTGGCTAACACCTCTATAGCCATCGAGTAATGAGCCATACAACACATAATCAAGAATCCATAACATTTGCAATTAACATAATATGCATAAATACCCAACTTTATCACATAAGTCATAATTAACCGAACTCATCACATAGAGCATAACATAGGATCTTTTATCAATTAAAACACATAATATGCATCATATACTAAAAAATAATGAAATGCACATAATTGGCTCGAGAGTTCCTTAAACACAACGGTTTACACCGTAACACAACGAGTCTGATTTCTCTAGATCTCGTGGCCCAAAGCGGGCAGCCGGGAGAAGGCTATGGGTCATCGTGCACGAGACTATCGAAACGGGTTCTCTCTCGCCCAAACACAATCAATTTATGCTCACATATTCAAACACAAGAATAGCATTTTATGCTTCTTTCATTGTATCAAATCATCATAGTTTCATTCTTTTCTTTCAAATCAAGGAATACACTTTCAATATACACACAATTTAACAAAGATAGCACACATAGGGCATTTGCCCATTACACAACAACTATAAAAATGTTACCCACCTAACGTCGGAATCCGAATTCAAGATTGCCCTTCCTCCTTGTCTTGAGTGGGGTTCTCTTGATTTCCTTCAATCAAAACATACTCTATTCACTAAATACATTCCAAAGGAAAGTCATAGCATTCATAAAATCAAGCAAAGGTAAAATAAACTTTAAACCTAACCTACCCATAAACCATCTATGCTAGAATAACCATGGCCTTAGCTTAGAAGTCCCAAAAATCCATAGATCTTACCTTTCTCTTCATTCTTTCTTCAATCTCTACACAAATCCTAACTTCCATTTCCTCCCATTTTCGAACCTATCATAAACAAAGATGGAACTTACCTCTAACAAGTAGATTTCTCTTCTTTTTCCTCTTCTTTCTTCCTCCCTTCAAGCTTCCTACGACTCTCCCTTTTTCTTCTTGGTCAAACCCTCCTTTTCCTTTCGCTCACGCTTTCTTCTTTCGCTTCCTTTGGTTTACTTACAATCTCTTCTTCTCTTTCTTTAATTCACTTATTCTCAATTTAAAACCCTCCTCCAATACTATGTAGTTTTGCTCTCCTTAAAGCTTACTATGCTTTTCCTTTGGGCTCTCCTCCTTCTTCTTATTCTATTCTTTCCCAAAGCCCATTTCATCCAATAAGCCCTTACTTGTTTCATATGGCTCTACACATATCACAAGCCTACTACCAATTAATCCAATTAATTATAACCCTTCACTTAAACTTCAAAATTCCAATTCCCAATCGTACTAACTAAATTCAAGACTCAACAAATAAATATATATATACACACATAATTAAAACAATTAAAGCAAGAATAAAGAATAAGTCAAATAAATCAATAAATAAATAAAAATAAAAAAATTTTCGGGGCCCAACATGAATGCTCAAATGGTACGAATTATTGTAAGCGAATTCGACCAATAGCAAATGCTTATCCTAAGCTCCTTTAAAATCTATCACACATGCCCTGAGCATTCCCTCAAGTATCCTAATGGTCCTTTCAGATTGACCATCTGTATGTGTAACATCCTACTCCTGATGGAAAGGGTAGAATAGTAATTTGGCAAGGGCTAAGAGTGTTTAGGATTGTTTTGAAATGTTCATGCATAGTCGTACATGTGAATAGTAAAATTTGCACTTGAAAATGACTGTACATGCATTCATGACATTTCCCGGTATATGTGTCTAAATGTGATTTTATTGTGGAAAAATATGATTTCATGCTCGAAAAAATATTTGGAGTGGACTGTTATGTGTTTTGCATTTTTGGGCAATTTTGAGAATTTTCTGGCAACTTTTGGGGAAAATTTTCAGACCGAAAAAATCGCCAAGTAGCGGACTGAATCGGTTTTCGATACTAAAAATTTCTGTCTAATGGCACTGGAATATTGGGTACATGATTTTGGGATTGTAATTAGAGCCATTGGAATTGGGTGGATTATGATGCATTAATGTCATGAAACCTATGGTTTGATTTGTTGGGTATGTTTGTGTAAGAATTAATGAGGTTACTAAGATTAGTGTGTGAATTGTGGTGTTGAAGTGATGTTAGTAATGTTAGATGGTTAATACTTAAAAGAAAATGATTGGTTATGGATGCTAAAATTTTGTGGATTTATGTTTGAAGTGAATTTCGATGAAAGTTTGGTTGAATGAATGATTAAATTTAGTGCTTATCAAGTGGAATTGGAATTTGAATGATAGGAATTGGAGTGAGTAGTAAAGCTGGAAAATGTACCTTGAACATGTTCTAATGTTTTTGCCATAACTACTTCTGTGATTAAGAAAATGAGGTGAGGTTTGTCCTAGATTAAAATTGAGTCATTTTGCTACATTTTATATGAAGGA
Organism: Erythroxylum novogranatense; assembly: GCA_029891385.1. Lineage (NCBI taxonomy): Eukaryota > Viridiplantae > Streptophyta > Magnoliopsida > Malpighiales > Erythroxylaceae > Erythroxylum > Erythroxylum novogranatense. The sequence goes on from CM057235.1 coordinate 22,480,656, forward strand.
AGTTCTGCCCAATTTTGCTTATAAGGGTGTTGAATATTGCTTTGAAAGTGAAAGATATGGGTCAGTGAACAAGATTGCAGTTAGATGACCTGAAACTTTGGTGCATTTTGTTTTGATTGATTTAGGAGGAATTGGTGAAATTGGTCTTAATGAAAATTGAAGCCTATCATGTTATCTTTCCATTTCCACTTATTTTGCAATTTTTCGATATGTATATTGTGATTTATGACCTGTTTGAAAGTTGGCTGTTCATTGAACCTTATTATCGAGGTTTTGAGCCTTAGTATCGAGGATGCATTGACCACAGAAGTCATAAGACAAATTGATCTTCGAAAGATCTTATGAAATGTTGTAATTGATTTTTCTTGAGCTATTAAGAATGACATGGATAATAGGTGAGTGACAATATTGAGGCTTGTACCAAGAATCACTGAGATAGGGTCAGAAAGCCGGGTAATTTAATTTATGAATAATGAAGACAGGCTTTCCATGACCAGTAGCTGGGATTATAAGCTCTTCTCTCGATTCAACAATGGAATCGAGAAATTCTTCCATAAGGGGCCTTAGCCCCTCGCTTGAGTCAATCGGGTTTTCTTCAGAAAGGAATTGACAGACGCAATGGAGGGAATTTTAAAATAAGACGACAGGTCTCCCGGAAAAGTTGTGATGTCCTGTCTCCTTTATTTAAAAAACATGAAAAAAAATGAAAATGAGAATATTGGAGTTATTTCCATAGCAAAGATTCAAGTATAAGGTTTAGAAAAGGCTATAGGAAGTATATATATTTTTGTTGATGTACAATATCCAACAATTCGAGGAGACATTCTTGTTCATGTGAGGTGAAATTTGGTCCACATCATAGGTTGTATTTTTAAATCTATTTGGGAACCATAAATTATCTATGATGAAGGGGTTTTCAACACAGGAGATTATGGTTGTAGATAGATTGAAATGTGTGGAGCAACAGGTATAAATGAACAGACATTAGCATAAGTCAATGTATAATCATTAGGAAAGTGATAGAACTACTGAAATCCGTCGAGAAAAAGGGATGTTCAATAAAAAATTGAGGATAGCATGAAATCATAATACTGCATTGAGGAATTAGTTATTCAAGGAATTACAAGAACTAACTAGCACAATGAGTTTGAGGTTATATCTATTGGAGTTAACCATACCTTGATAGGATTATGATATTAAAGGTTAATGGGAGCCAAGCAATATGATAACAATGAGCGACTACGATCTTATTGACAAATGAAGATGAAAGTTAAATGGTTTGAGGGAAAAAAAGATGTAAGCCACGTCAGTAATAAACAAAACTAAAAGCATTATGGTGTAAAGTATGCCATTCAGATTTGGAGCTTTTGTCGTATCTACAATAGAGATTTCTAATTGTGATCAAGAGGGCATTGGTTGTAATGTATAAGGTGATTTTGTATACCTATAGATGAATATAGCTGCATGAGCTAAATTTAGATACATGACTTGAAGATTTCTGCAATAGTAGTTGGTTTGGAAGTATGAAATCATGATGTGAACATAAACATATTAGATATCCATTGACTAGACAGATTAGTAGATATTAAAGCAAGACTAGAACTGGAAAGGATTGAAAGAATTGTGCAGAGAGACCAGTCCTAATAAAGCTAATGTGCCAAGCAACGGTATCGAATAGAATATTTCATAACAAAGTCTCACATATGTGGATATTTAGGTTTAGGTTACTCAACCAAATGCAATAAAGAATTTACATTGACGAGTTAAAAATGGAGCAAATAGGAAATCGTATTAATTATGGAAAAGTAATATCAGTTTTTTAAAAAGGAGTTAGGAAAGCCTAACTTGAGAATTTGAGGAATTTGATGGCATAAAGTATATGTACTATCTGATAAAGAAATGTCCTAGGAAGTGTACCTCAAAAGAGGCATTGGTGGCTAAGAATATCGAACTGAGTAATTATCTGTTTGGTTTCCTTGTAAACTATTGGAGACAGGTATAAAGCTTATATGTCTGGAATGCTTCAGCATATAAGATTAATGTATAGTGCAAATTGACTACAGGTATCATAATCGTTACCCTGGTGATACCATTAGAATACTTCATGAGGTGTTAGACGGTAAAAAAAAAATGGGTCATTCACCTTACATTGTAATGAAGAGGGCCTAAAAGAATGACGCTAGTGAGTGAAATGAATATGGAATCAAAATGAAGTGGTTTTTAAAAGACGAATGAATTTTGGTGGATTACATCGAAGTTGTGAATCTATAGAGAAAGATTTAGAAGTTAAATGGATTAACACCGACGCAAAATGAAACAGATGACTTGTCTTTGAAAGTATCACCTTTACCAAGGTGAAATTAGATGGAAATATAGGAATAAATAGGGAAAAGTGTTATATGGATATGGTTAGAAAGTACTGGTATGATCCAAAATTTGGATTGTTGAGAGTGGAAATGAAAATGTGAGTAATGGGAAGCTCATCAAAGAAATGAGGAAAGAAAAAGTGACATCCCAACAAAAGTTTAAGAGATTTATTGAACCCGTCCCATCGAGGTCTTTTGAGGAACGATTGAGTGGTATAGCGACCTAGAAAACGGAGGAGCACATGAGATAATACTGCCCCACCTTATTCTTTAATCAGACAAGAATTTCAAGGACGAAATTTTTTATTAGGAGGGGGGAGTTGTAACATCTCACTCCCGATGGAAAGGGTAGAATAGTAATTTGGCAAGGGCTATTTGGCAAGGGCTAAGAGTGTTTAGGATTGTTTTGAAATGTTCATGCATAGTCGTACATGTGAATAGTAAAATTTGCACATAAAAATGACTGTACATGCATTCATGACATTTCCCGGTATATGTGTCTAAATGTGATTTTATTGTGGAAAAATATGATTTCATGCTTGAAAAATTATTTGGAGTGGACTGTTATGTGTTTTGCATTTTTGGGCAATTTTGGGAATTTTCTGGCAATTTTTGGAGAAAATTTTCAGACTGGAAAAATTGCCAAGTAGCGGACTGAATCAGTTTTCGGTACTAAAAATTTCTGTCTAATGGCACTGGAATATTGGGTATATGATTTTGGGATTGTAATTAGAGCCATTGGAATTGGGTGGATTAAAATTTTAATGCTATTAGAGTTCTTTTATTACAATTAATTAAATTGATTCTTTCCTTTCATTAATTGACAAGTGTCATGACATGTGTCATGACACTCTTAAATCCTTTAATGCTTTGCTCCATTCATGACTCTTCTAAACTTTTAAAAGAGTGAAAGTGCTTCTAGAGAGATCTCTTTTCCTTCTCATCCGAAACATCATCTTACCTTCTTCTTTGTTAATTTTTTTCTCCACTTATTCTAGCTTACATGTTATTCTTTTCTCCTACCTCAAGTACTTCCCTCATACTTGCAAACTTAAGCCTGCTACCTTCTTTCTTTGATGATAACCGTGCATGAGGATTTGAAAGTAGAGAAAGTAGAGTAGTTGGAGTATTGAAGATGGAAAAGCTTGATTAGGTAAGTGTATGTTTTAAGCTTTGATTATGAATTTAATGCATGACTTGCTAGTTAGATGCATTGATTGGAAGTTATTGTTCATTAAATATGATTTATGATGCATTAATGTCATGAAACCTATGGTTTGATTTGTTGGGTATGTTTGTGTAAGAATTAATGAGGTTACTAAGATTAGTGTGTGAATTGTGGTGTTGAAGTGATGTTAGTAATGTTAGATGGTTAATACTTAAAAGAAAATGATTGGTTATGGATGCTAAAATTTTGTGGATTTATGTTTGAAGTGAATTTCTTGATGAAAGTTTGGTTGAATGAATGATTAAATTTAGTGCTTATTGAAGTGGAATTGGAATTTGAATGATAGGAATTGGAGTGAGTAGTAAAGCTGGAAAATGTACCTTGAACATGTTCTAATGTTTTTGCCATAACTACTTGTGTGATTAAGAAAATGAGGTGAGGTTTGTCCTAGATTAAAATTGAGTCATTTGGCTACATTTTATGTGAACGAAGTTCTGCCCAATTTTGCTTATAAGGGTGTTGAATATTGCTTTGAAAGTGAAAGATATGGGCTGTGTGACAGTACCCGAGTTAGATGACCTGAAACTTTGGTGCATTTTGTTTTGATTGATTTAGGAGGAATTGGTGAAATTGGTCTTAATGAAAATTGAAGCCTATAATGTTATATTTCCATTTCCACTGATTTTGCAATTTTTCGATATGTATATTGTGAGTTATGACCTGTTTGAATGTTGGCTGTTTATGTGCATTATTATGGAGCCTAGCCCTAAATGTAGGTTTTGTGAGTATTGTGCTTGGAAGCTAAATTAGAGATTTTTGTGACTCGAATTGTCTCAAGTGATCTTCTGGAAATTTGTAGAGGAAGCAATTAGCTTTAAAATGAGTTATAGTATGCTATTTTTGGATACAAGAATTGGGAGTTATGAATTTTCAAAATCTGAACCTAAGTTAGGTCATTGACTAGTGATCAGGGCAGCCATTTGCGTGACAGTTTTGAACTTGTTAGTGATGGAATTGGCTTCTAAGCCCTTCAGGAAAAGTAAAGTATGTTGTATGATCTTTCCAGTGATATCAGGTAGAGATTTTTTTTGACATTTGTGCAAGGAGTTATGCTTTTTAGAAAATTGCTGTTCAGCCTCGTGGTTTCAGTAAGTAAATCTTTGCTGAAATTTTTGACCTATTTAGCAATTGAATTTTGTCCCATGTTGTTCATGAAAGTTGTAGATCATGTTTTGATTTTTCTTTTGGCATAAATTTGGAAATTTTTGGCTAAGGAAATGGGAAGTTATGCCCTTTGGAAAATGCTGCACTGTTTTGGAACCCTATGACTAGGCAGTAGCTTCGATTGGATTTTTGACACTCTTAGGGGTGAAATTGGTTTATGTGGTCTTCATAAAACTTGTAGAGTTTTTCATGATCTTTCCAACGAGATATGTTTTGTAATTTTCTGATATGTGTGTGAAGATGGGAGAGGAAAAGGAAAAAGGGGCAAAATCGTGTTCGCGAGCCGGCTATTGATGGAATTGGTTTATTTTAAAATTTTCCACTCTTTCGACCATAACTTCTTCATCCGACGTCCGATCGACCTAATTCTCGAGACATCGGATTCAAGAAATATTTAATTTCATTTTTAAGAGAAAATTGGAAATTTTTAGATGTGAAATTGATGTGGATTGATTGAGTCAAAGTACGGGAGTCGGGTAATTGTTTTCTGGTCCGTGTTTTATTAATTTTTGCCCCTATAGAGGTCCGAATTGAGTAATTTCGGTGCCATTAGATTTCTAATTTTTTAGATGGAATTTTGTGATGGAAAATTTTAGATTAATGCCGGGAAAGTCACGAACATGCATTGTACACATTTTAAATCGCTACATGTGCATTCGTAAATATTTCTGATTTGGACAATTGGTAATGTTTACATACTATAACTGTTATAGAGGCACATTTGGAGCGTCGATCCACCGACGTTACTGAGACTTCCAGGTATTAGCTCGGAAGTACAGGTGAGTGACCTAGATGGTTCTTTCAATTACAATATGTTTAATGTGGCGAATAATGGTGGGTTTTGCGATTGTTTTTGACTATGTATTCCGGACAGAAGGTCCGATGTAATGAGAGATATGACATAGAAGTGTTATCTTGGTGTGAATCTGTGCACTCTATGACATTACTTGTTTCTGATGTGACATCTTGGGACATGTTTACTGATTATGATACGATTACTGATTGTGATATTATTGAGTATAAACTGGATGAACCATGTGTGTATATATATGATGGTCAACTGTGTACACGAATATGAACGAAATTTGAAAAGCTCCGCTTTAATGTGGAAAGCCGGAATAAGGTCCGACAATATGAAAATGTGACTGAATGGGATAGATAATTATGAATGACGCATTCCATTGCATGAATTCGTGAACATAATGGGAGTTGTGACCAGAGGAGCCACCGATCAGAGAAAAAGAGTCTCGAGCTCGCAGTGAAGTAGTGCATACCTAGAGGGCTCTCTTACCCCTGAGACGATCAGAGCTACAAGCTCAATGAGTGAAAAAGAGCCTCGAGCTCATAGGGAAGTAGTGCATACCCAGAGGGCTCTCCTACCCCTGAGACGCGTTTAATGCTTAATGAGCCCTATGTGGGACAGTTCAGGCACTCGGTTACAACAAAGTAACAATTGGAAAAGCGGGTCTCATAAGCATCGCATATGCATAATATGAATAATTTAACGTGAAATATTATGAATGATTCAGTGTACTAAATATGGAATTGTGACTTATGATATGATAACCATGTGGTATTTCTGGATGTACTGTTGTGAAATAACCTGTGAATTGTTCGAGTACGATTATGTAATACTTATGAATATGAAACTGTGGAATATCTATAATATATGTGATTCTTGCATGGATTGGGTGAACCATCAAGGATGGTCCCTCACTGAGTTGGCAAAACTCACCTAAAATTTGTAATTATTTTTTCGGCCTTGAAGAGTACTCCGTTAGACACGGGAGTATGCCTACTGCATGCAAGGGAAAGATAAGGGTCGGGATCAATTCGCGTCTGCATTAGTGTCTCATAAAATTGTATTTCGTAATATCTGTAAAATAATGCTTTGTATTTACAGTGGGCCCAATTTGGTTATAGATTTGTGTACATTAAATGGCTACGTTAAATTATTATTGAATGTTTGTAATGACTGAAAATGTTTACAAATTAACGTGGGCTCAAATTGTCTACTGTTTTTCGCGCGTATGAATGTCTTAAAAAAATTATACTGAGTTTCGTCTAAGTGATGTAACACGCCACCCTCGCGGGACACGGACTCGGATATCACCATCGATATCGGGTTTGGGTCATGCGGGAGTGGGGTGTTACAGTAAGGGGGTGAAAAGTAGTGCTAAAATTCAACTTGGTTCCTAAAGCTTTTTGCAAACTTCCCCAGAATCTCGAAGTGAATCGAGGATTCCTGTCAGAAACTATAGAATCTGGAATCTTATGTAATCTCATTATCTCATCAATATACTTCTTTGCTAGCACATGCAGAGAATCAGTCTATTTAATTGGCAAAAAATGGGCTGATTTCGTCAACCAATCAACAATAACCCATATGGCATCGTGCTTTCTACTGGTCTTGAACAAACCCATCAAAAAGTCTATAGTCCCTCTTTGCCACTTCTACTCAGGAATGAATAATGGCCTTAACTTTCCTGAAGGTGCCTGGTGTTATAGCCTTGACTTGCTGACACACTAGACACTTACTTGTATATTCTGCTACATCCTTTTTCATGCCTTTCCATTAGAAATGCTCTCTCAAATCTCTGTACATCCTGGTGCTACTTTGGTGCATAGCATAAGACACATTATGTGCCTCATCCAATATCTCATCCTTCACCTCCTTAACATTTGGGATACAAAGCCTATTTCTGGTAGTCATTTGTCCATCATCCTTCGCTACCACTTCAGACTTCTTTCCATTCTGAATTTCCTCTCGGAGCTTGTTCAATTTTGTACCTTGTGCCTGCAACTCCTTAACCTTCTCCCTGAGTATCGATCTCACTCTAAAATTGGCAATGGGACAATCTGGTTCCTCCTGTTTCAAGCTTATTTAAGCTTAGCCATCTCTTCCAATAGAGGCAGATAAATTGTCTGAACATGGGCTATTGAGGATTTCCTACTCAAAGCATCCACCACGAAATTTGCCTTGCCTGGATGGTACTCAATCAACAAATCATAATCCTTAAGCAACTCAATCCACCTTCTCTGTCTTAAATTCAGCTCTTTCTGGCTCAGCAAGTACTTGAGACTTTTATGGTCAGTAAAGATCCTCGTTTGAACCCCATACAGATAATGCCTCCAAATCTTCAGGGTAAAATCACTGCTGCCAATTCCAAATTATGGGTCGGATAATTCAACTCATAAGGCTTCAATTGCCTTGAAGCATAAGCTATCACCCTGTCACCTTGCATCAACACACAACCTAAACCCTTTCTCGAAGCATCACTATATACTGTATAACCCTCATCTCCAGTAAGCAAAATCAAAACTGGAGCACTAGTTAATTTGTGCTTGAGCTCCTCAAAACTTTTCTGACATTCATCACTCCAAATAAACTTCTTATTCTTCCTCAATAACTTAGTTATCGGAGAAGCTATCATAGAGAATCCCTCAACGAATCTCCTATAATATCCTGCTAAACCTAGAAAACTCCTCACCTCTGTCACTGTCTTGGGTGCAAGCCAATTCACCACTGCTTCAACCTTCCTCAGATCAACATGTATCCCATCTTTAGAAATCACATGTCCAAGGAATATCTCCTTATGAAGCCATAATTTACATTTGTTGAATTTGGCATAAATTTATCTCTCCCTCAATGTCTACAACACAATCCTGAGATGCTCCTCATGTTCCCCTTTACTCTTGGAATACACCATAATGTCATCGATAAATACTACGACAAACTAATCCAGATACTCCTTGAAAACCCTATTTATAAGATCCATGAAAGCAGCTGAGGCATTGGTCAAACCTAATGACATGACTAAAAAGTCATAATGTCCGTACCGTGTCCTGAAAACTATCTTACTTACATCAAACTCCTTGATTCTGATATGATGATAGCTCGACTTGAGATCAATCTTGGAAAAGACCTTTGCTCCCTGCAACTGGTCAAATAGATCATCAATCCGAGGCAGAGGATACTTGTTCTTAACAGTCACCCTGTTGAGTCTCCTGTAATCGATACACATCTGCAATATTCCATCCTTTTTCTTAACTCGGTCTTATGTACCCCTCCTCTAATAGTTCCTCCAACTATTCCTTAAGCTCCTTTAGCTCAGCTGGAGCCATTCTATACGATGGTATAGAAATGGGTGCAGTTCCAAAAATCATGTCGATGGCAAACTCGATTTCCCTCACCGATGGCAAACCAGGTAAATCCTCTAGGAGCACATATGGAAATTTCCTTACAATCGAAAAATCCTCAAAATTCCTTTCATTCACACTAGTGTCCACAACATGTGCCAAAAAGGCTTCACATCCCTTTCCCATCATTCTGTCAGCTAGCAAGGTCGAAATAATTCTTGGCGATGGTATTTTTCCTGTCCCCTCTAAAAATCACCTTCTCACCACTGCCCAGATCAAATTCCACTTCCTTAAGGCCACAATCCAACTTTGTCTGATACTTCTCCATAACATCTATTCCCAGTATGACATCTAGTCCCTTTAGATCTAGGTGTAGTAAGTCCACTAACAGTCTAGCATCATCAATGAAGAGTTCACAATCCCTATACACTTGACTAATTATCACATTCCTCCCTAGAGGAGTACTAACAATTAAAGAGTTATCCAAAGGCATCGAAACAACATCATGTAATGTCATGCTTGTAGAAACAATTGAATGTGTGGAACTAGAATTAATTAGTAAATATACTGCTTAATCAAATAACTGAGCCATACCCGTGACAACCTCTGGTGCGACTGCTGCTTCCTCCCTAGTCATGGAAAACACTCTTTCCTGTGCTTGACCCCTTAGCCTTCCTGGAGAAATAGCATTCTTTGTGGCTCTAGAACTGCCAACCTCAGTGACTGGCCTGGTTCCCACTTTTTTTGCTCTCCTTGGGGCTTGAAACTGCCACCCCTCTTGCTTTGTTACTTGTGGACAGTCCCTAATCATATGTCCCTTCTCTCCACATCAAAATCTGCTCTTAGTAACTTGAAGCACTCTCCCTTGTGCAGCTTCCCACAATGCTCACATTGGGGGTTCATGTTCCTACTCCTCTCCACACTGTTATTACCTCCCATTGTTGAGGCTTGCATTGAAACTGCCCTTGCTTGTTTGTTCTTAGCAGAGGCATTACTCCCCGTCTCACTCTGTGTACGGGAGCTCTTCACACCCCTTTCAGGTATTAGGGCACTCACCCCCTTCTTGGAAAATTGCTCTTGGTTCTCCTCTTCCTACTCACCTCATACTTGATTTTCTCCAACTTCTCAACCTGGAGTGCAGCATCTATTAACTGCTAGTAGTCACAAAAATTGTGGATCAGGACTTTCTCCTTGATCCCCAGATGGAGACCTCCCTTAAAATTACAGCACTTGTCTTCCTCATTGGCCACAATGTTGTCCGCATATTGGGAAAGCTGAGTGAATTTCAATTCATACTCACTCACACTCATGTCCCTCTGCGTGAGATTCAGAAACTCCCTGACCTTCTCTTGTACATAAACCTTGGAGAGGTACTTCTTCCTGAACACTTCCACAAAATCTCTCCATGTCAACATCGGAGGCATAACCTGACTGTAGGGAACTGATTCCCACCAATGAAGTATATCCCCTTGTAGCAAGCTAACTGTATAATCCAGCTTCTCTTCATAGGGGCACTTCATTTGAAGCAGAACCCTCTTGGTCCTTTTTAACCATGCTTCAGGCTCCTCTGGATTGGTAGTACCATTAAAGTCTACAGCTCTATACTTGGGAAGCTTATCATACTGCCTGCTCCTCTCCGCTAGAATTAGAACCGGCACTTGTGACCTTTGACCCATGACATAAGTGAAAGCCTGGGCAAAGACTTGAAAGAACCGTAGATTTAGAGGATTTACTTGAGGCATAGGAGGTGGAGGCGGTGGTACTTCATGTTGCACACTAGGTGCCTCAGAATCAGGAAAATAGTGTGTCCTAGCATCTTACGGGACATAGGATTCATCCGTGCTTTTTTTGCAAGAGTGAGATCGAGTCATAGCTCCTCGAGTTCTCTTTCGAGATGACATTTTCACTCCTTCAATATAAAATCATTAAAAACCTTTAGTTCATGCAAAACAATTTTCAAAGTATGTAAAACAGCTCAAATAGTATTAAACAATTCAAAATAATGCAAAGTATTCATTTAAAACAATGCACATTTATTTCACGTCTTAACCTACCCAATTCATACCTAAACCTAGTCCTACACTTGGACCTAAACCTAGTCGCTCTGATACCACAACATGTTAGACCTCATTTTTGGAGCCCAACATCTGACATGGGATCATGAAACTTGAGCATAGAGGGAGACTTTGAAGTTGAAAATTTAGAAGAAAAATCCTTCGGAAGCAAAGGCAGGCGTCGCCGCGGCGAACGATTTAACTTTCACTACGGCAAACCTGCAATTGTATTTTTGCCGCAACAAACTCACCACACCAACAAAAATAAAAAGCTTCGGGTTAATTACACCAAGAATAACCGCTATTTCATTGCGCAAAACCCTCAAGGTAACCCAAAATCCTAATCAACATACCTCAAACAATGCAAACTTAAGCTTTTTCAACTACTCAACCCCAACATTAGCTCTAGTAAATGCAACCATAAATTTCCCAATAACCCTCCTCAATTCAAACCCAAAACAAAATGAACTTATACATAAACACATGCAATTTTCAAAATCCGAATACTTTGCGAAAATATGAAAAATAGTAGACAACTCCAATCATACATTTCATTAATATTTAAAAGTAGAGTTTTACAAAGCTTTAATGGGCATTTCAAGCCACATTACATCATAATCCCAAAAATACATAGTTTGCAAAAAGTAAAATCTCTCAAAATGTAACTAAAGATTTGTTTTACAAAAACTAACTTCAAAAGCGAAAATAAATCTAGTTGGAGTGATGCCTTGGCTCTTGACTACTGGATCTATTGCTCCTCACATGAAGATGTGACGGAATGGGAGGGGGTGAGCTTAAAGCTCGTGGGTAACAAGTTTATAATGGAGAATTAAGCAAAACCATTGAAATTTTTCATTTATCAAAGAAAATTCTTATTAAATCATGAAATGTATAGTTCCCAAATTCACAACCAAGTCGCAAAAACACAAATCATGTATGCATCAAATTATTCACAAAATCATAAACACATAAGCACATCATAATGGTTTGGGTGGATCCAAAATAGAATGTACTACACATTTCCACATAATAGTCCTGTGTAGCCGTAAACTTATGAGAGTCTGTGAAGGAGCTCTATGTCACTAACAGGTAGGCGGGAGAAGCCTTTTTGTCAATGTGCACTTGACTTTACTTAAAGGACTACCACAAACCCACATAATATGTATTTCATGACTTGCAAAATATATTGCCCAAAAAGGCACTTTTCGAAAACATGATTTTCATAAGCATTATATATTTCAAAACCATTTCCATCTTCATCTCATAATCATCAATAATTCAAGTATCAAACATGTAACAATTTCTTAGATCAATCAAAAGAAATAATGCAACAAGTATGAACCAATTTGAAATCATTTTATTTTCTTACTTTGAAAGAAAAATATTCATGGCTTAGTAACTCTATTATAAATATGAAACCCACCTTGAATTCCTAGCTTAAACCTTGCTCAAAGATGTAATTCCTCTTGATCCTCTTATGTTCCTTGATTTACTTAAACAATAACCAAAATTCGATTCAATTTGGTTTAGAAATCGGAAAGTCATACCTCAACAATTTGGACTATTTCTAATGTTGAAATAAAAAAAAATCTATGCTCGACTTCCATCCAAAAATTGAGATTCTAACATTATTGTTGTAGCACCCCCTTATCGTTGGGTACGCACTGGGACGCCCACAGGTCATTCCGGTACATATCCTATGATAAGGGTGAACTACGTGCGATCACTACATTCACTCCACATGGCATCATATCAATTTTACCAATAAAGCATTAATAGAAAACCACAATATTTTTAAAATCATCTTCTTCCTCATTTCATTCCATCAAAATCAAAAGTTTACATGTTGTTCATTCTTTACTGTCTGAACATCAAGCAACATCCTAGTACAAAAATACTACATGAAAGAGGAAAAGGATCAAAGCGATCTAAGTCATCCAAAAGTCCCAGCTGACCGACCTTTACGCGATGACTTCTCTTTCCAGACACAATCTACACGGCTGGAAAAGTCCCTTTGTAGCTAGGAGTCTACTCTCGGTCCTAAAAAATAACGTTACAATTTTGGTGAGTTTTGCGAACTCAATGAGGTAACCATCATCGATGGTTCACTCAATTCTTGCAACACTTCAATTCATATCACAAATTATATCACAATATCTCATTTAACAAAAGGAACACACTACCACTTAAGCATAAGAAATTATGCTTTTCACTCAATTAAACACATTCAATAAGATGCATATGAAATGCTCATGTGACACTAGTTCAATTATTACGGTGTTGTGACTGAGTGCCTGAACTGTCTCATATAGGGCTCATTAAGCATTGAGCCAAAGGCTCTAAATCACTGTTGAGCTCGAGGCTCAAATTCACTCGTTGAGCTTTAAGCTCTAATCGGTGGCTGCTCCGGTCACAACTATCATTATTTGAATATGCATCCATGAATGAAATGTATATGCCACAATCAATCACATTATTATGCACGTATGCACATGTCACAATTAATCACGTTATAATCACGTAGGTCTCAAATTCACATACAAGTAATACTTCAATAACGCAAACCCCAGTACACAGTCATCGAACCTTCTATCCAGAATCCACAATCCAATCACAATCAACCATTATTCAATATATATTCATAAACATAAGCAAATAAAAATTGAGATAAACCATCTAGGTTACTCACCAATTGCTTTCGAAGCTAGTGCCTGGAAATCCCGGCAACGTCTGTGAATTGATGTTCCAAATGCGCCTCTATAACAAATAAAATACACATATATCACAAATTGTGCAATCAGAACTGTATAATAATGCACATGCAGGAATTTGAAATGTGTACAATGCATGTTCGTGACATTCCTGGTATCATTCCATAAATCCCATCACAAAATCATTCCTTTAACAAAACTCATTTATTCCTAGGTTTAAGCCGCGCTAAGAACCATTAAACTCACAATTTATTGCTCATCTACTTATTCCAATTTTTTTAAAACACACACTTTCGGGTATACTGTTTGCAATCAATGAGACAGTCAACATAAGGTAACCTAGGCAACCTCTCTTTAATAGAAATGTTCCCCTATGTTTTAGGAATCCATAGACACTAAAATTACTCAATTTGGATTTCTATAGGTCTAGATATTGTCAAAACACTGAAGTATGTCCAGAAAAATAACCAATACATATTCTTATAATCGATCCTCTCACTTTGATTCAACCCATCATTTTTAATTTAATCCAAAATTCACAAATTCTTATAGAGAGGTAGCTAAATGTCTTATGAGTTCGACGCTTCAAAAATCAGGTCAATCGGAGGTCGAATGAAAAAGTTATAAGCAAAAGAGTATAAGGAGGTCAGGTGAGCCAGTGAGTCAAGCCAAGATGCACGACGGCGAAGTCGCACCGACTCTAGAATCGTGATTTGCTAATGACGCGACGTCGTCAGGCTGCGAGGTCTGGGTTCCTTTTTCGCTTTTTTTTAAAATTATTTTCCACTCATTTCCTCTCTTCTTCAAACATACATAACTTTTCATTTAGGAGTCCAAATTTAACAAATTTGGTCTCTATGGAAAGATCATAAAAAGCTCTATAATTTCTATGAAGGACTAGAAAACCAATTCCACCTCTAAAGGAGTCAAAATCTCAATCAAAGTTACTACCCAATACATGTCATCCTAAACAGTACCGCAATCTCTTAAAAATCATAACTTCCTATCCCATTGTCCAAAAATTCCATGCTTTATATCAATGAAAATATCAGAACAACAATTCTCATGAAGAACTTAGAAGCAAATTCTACCTCTAACTAGGTAATATTCTCACATGATTGTGGCTGCCCTGTTAAATATTGTTAAATATCACCTAAACCATATCCATATTTCAATCACTCATAACTATCAACTCTAATGTCAAAAATGGCACACTTTATGGAGATAGAAAGCTATAAAAAAAAACTACAACTTTAATGAAGACCAATTGAGCAAAATATGCCTAAATCAACCAAGAAAAATTCACAAAGTTTCAGATCACCAAAATACAATTTTAGAACTACTATTCATCCCTACACACATTCCCACATTCAAGCCAAAATTTGGAACTCTTCAAGCTAAAATTGAACATCACTTCTTTCACAAGAAATATAGCAAAACATCTCTACTTTAATTCAAACTAAAAATCATCTCAATTACACCATTATAGAAGAAGTTATGGCCAAATCCTTGAACCATATACAAATCAAATTTCCAGATTTTCCACCTAACTCTTCTTCTATCTCTTCCATACCATTTCTACACCAAACACTACTCAATTCACTTAATATATTAACCACAACCAAGGTAAGACCTCCACTTGAACATTTACCCACAACATGGCAGCAACATATACTCAATCATCCATCCTTTTCCTACACTTTTCTAAACCTACTTTCACTACCAAAACATCTCTAATTTCCATTCATCAAATTCTACATCATTAATCATTCATATAGGCAAGAAATTCACACACACACACCCATATACTCCAAACATAATTCCCATGCAATTAAATTTAAATAACATCTCAAATAATTGATTTAACTACAAATCCATCATATATAACATATTTCTTACCTAATCAAGCTTCCAACTCTTCTAAGCTTCAAAATCTCACAAACTCTCTAACTCCCTCCACCATACACGATCATCATCATCTTGAGGGGGGTAGAAGGCTTAGGTTTTGTTTTGTGAACACAAGAAGAGAAAACCAAGGTAAAAGAAGGCATAAAAGATGATCAAAATATCAAAAGAAGCAAGGAAGAAGAGAGCTACGAAAGTTGGTGGAGGATTTTAACTTAAATCACCAAAACCCCTTTCAAAGAAGAAGCATCGAGAAAAACCAAAAAGAGGGTGGTTTTATTAAACAAAAACAACCATGGTGGCATGTTAGGCAAGTGACAAGTGTCACTTGCCACATGTCACATTTTTAAGCTCTTTCCAACTAAATTGCAATTTCTACTCCAATTTATCCCCAAATTTCCAATGACTCAAATTAATAAATCCTAAAATCATTTATCTAAATTTCCAGTGCCATTGGACAGTAATTTCTACTACTGGTAAACAATTATTCTACCCCTTGGCATTTTTCCTAGTCTGACAAGTACCCTGAAATTTCAGAAAAAAATCTCTAAAATTTACTAAAAATTCTCACACCTCAATGACCATTTCCAACTCAATTTTCAAGCACACAAATCACATAACAAGCACATTTATTAACAAATATACTGGGAAATTTCATTAATTCATATACAGTTATTTTCATGTGCATAAGTCATTATTCACATGTATGTGTATGCGTGAACATATCAAGCGTTTCTAAGCACACAGTGCCCACTCCAAATTACTATTCTACCCTTCCCACTAGTAATGGGATATTACAACTCTCCCCTCCTTAAAGAAATTTCGTCCTCGAAATTCTTACCTGTTGGTTCGAACAGGTGAGGATACTGTCTCCTCATATGCTCCTCTGTCTCCTAAGTTGCTTCCTCAGTTGAGTGGTTCCTCCATAGGACTTTCACCAATGGAATGACCATGTTCCTCAACTGCTTAATCCGCGATCCTACAATCTTGATTGGCTTCTCAACATAGCTCAAATTACTAGCAACCTCAATCTCCTGAGCCAGTATCACATGTGTCGGATCCGATCGGTATCTTCGGAGCATACTCACATGAAAGACATTATACAACTGAGACATCTCATTCGGTAAAGCTAACTTGTAGGCCAAAGGTCCTATCCTCTCAATGATCTCATAAGGACCAATGTACCTAGGGCTCAACTTGCCCTTTTTACCGAATCTCAACACTCCTCTCCACGGGGACACTCGTAGGAAAACTCTATCTCCTACACTATACTTCATATCCCTCCGGTGCTGATCCACTTAACTCTTCTGTCTATCTTGAGCCGCTTTAATTCAGCTCCGGATCAATTTCACCTTATCCACCGTATCCTGAATCAACTCTAGGCCTTCAACCATTCTCAAACCCTCTTCATCCCAATACAGGGGCGATTGGCACTTTCTTCCATATAAGGCCTCATATGGTGCCATTTCGATGCTACCGTGATAATGGTTGTTATAAGCAAATTCAATCAAAGCTAGATACTGATCCCACGCTCCTCTAAACTCCATTACACAAGCTCGAAGCATATCCTCAACAGTCTTGATTGTCCTCTCACTCTGTCCATCTGTCTGAGGATGAAATGCTGTACTGAAGTTCAACTTAGCACCCATAGCAGTCTACAAACTCTTCCAAAAACTCGAAGTAAATCTGGGATCCCTGTCTGACACTATAGACACTGGAACCCCATGCAGTCTCACTACCTCTTTCACATACTTCTGGGCCAACTGATCGACTGAATTATTCTCCCTCACTGGCAAGAAATGGGCCGATTTAGTTAACCTGTCCATTATGACCTAGATAGCATCATGTTGCCTCGGAATCTTAGGCAATCCCATGATGAAATCTATAGTGATTCATTCCCATTTCCACTCGGGAATAGGCAACGAATGGAGCTTCCTTACTGGAACCTGGTGCTCAGCTTTAACTTGCTGGCACGTCATACACCTGGATACATACTCTACCACATTCTTCTTCATTCCAGGCCACCAGAAATGTTGTTTTAGAGTGTTATACATCTTGGTAGTACCAGGATGCATGACATAGGCGGCCATATGAGCTTCCTCCAAAATCTCCCTCCTCAGATCATCCACATTAGGCACACGGAGCCTCTGCCTCAACCATAATGTCTTATCCCTTAATTCAAACTCATAATTCGGATTCGCCTTCACTTTCTCCATAAGCTTCACCATATCAGGATCTTTGCCCTGGACTCTCTTGATTCTATCATGTATCATCGGTCTGAGTTTCAATGTGGCAATCAAGGCCCCATCCTGCTCCAGGTTCAACTCCACATTTAAGGCTCTCAAATGTATCAAATTAGGTAACCTCAATAACTAAATCTGAGCTGCATTGATGTGAGATTTCTTGCTCAAAGCATCTGCCACCACATTAGCTTTCCCTGGATGGTACTCGATGGTACAGTCATAATCCTTCAGTAGCTCAATCCATCTCCTCTGCCTCAAATTCAAATCCCTCTGACTCAGCAAATATCTCAGACTCTTATGATCAGTAAAGATCTAAAAAGTCTCGCCATACAAATAATGTCTCCAAATTTTCAGAGCAAAGACAATTGCAGCTAGCTCGAAATCATGTACTGGATAATTTACCTCGCGAGACCTTAATTGTCTCGATGCATAGGCGATCACCCTGCCATGCTGCATCAGTATACACCCCAATCCCTGATGCGATGCATCACTATATACCACATAACCTCTAGTCCCTGATGGAATAGTCAACACCGGTGCAGTAGTCAACTGATGTTTCAGCTCCTCAAAGCTCTTCTGGCACTCCTCAGTCCATCTAAACACTACATTCTTTCTCAGAAGTTTTGTCAGAGGGGGCTGAGATCAGAGAAAACCCCTCAACAAACCTCCGGTAATATCCGGCCAATCCTAAGAAGCTCCAGATCTCTGACACATTTCTTAGAGCTTCCCACTTCATCACTACCTCTATCTTCTTCGGATCTACCTGTATACTATTTCCAGTCACTATATGTCCCAGAAACATAATCTGATCCAACCAAAATTCATACTTACTGAATTTGGCATACAGCTGCTTCCTCATAATCTGCAAAATAACCCTCAGATGCTCAGCATACTCCTGTCTGCTCCTCGAATACACCAAGATATCATCAATAAATACAATCACAAATTGATCCAGGTAGGGCTGAAACACCTTATTCATCAAGGCCATAAAAACTGTCGGGGCATTAGTCAGCCCAAACGGCATCACTAAAAACTCAAAGTGCCCATACCTGCTCTGGAATGCACTCTTAGGTACATCAGCCTCAGCTATCTTCAACTGATAATACCCTAACCTCAAATCCAGCTTAGTAAACACCTGAACTCCCTATAACTGATCAAACAAATCATCGATTCTAGGCAGGGGGTACTTATTCTTCACTGTCACACGATTCAACTGCCTATAATCGATGCACAACCTCAAAATCGCATCCTTCTTCTTCACAAAAAACACTGGAGCTCCCCAAGATGAAACACTGGGTCTAATAAAACCCTTTTCTAGTAACTCCTGCAGCTGAGTCTTCAACTCCTTCAGTTCCACAGGTGCCATCCTATATGGAGGAATAGATATAGGAGTAGCTCCTAGAACTAGATCGATCGTGAACTCTGTTTCTCGATCTGGTGGTAAACCAGGTAGCTCGTCAGGAAACACATCAAAAAATTCCCTAACCACGGTAATGTCCTAAAGTCTTTGCTCAGCTCTAGTATCAATGACGTGGGCTAGATAAGCCTCACATCCTCCTTGCATCAACCTCAGCGCACTCAGGAATGAGATCATCCAGGCTGGCATTGCCTGACTAACTCCTCTGAAAACTGCCCTAGGCTAACCAGGAGATTCTAATACTACCTCATTGGTGTAGCAGTTCATAATGGCTCTATGAGCAGTGAACTAGTCCATGCCTAGAATCACATCTATCTCTCTCAACTGCAAGTTTATCAGGTCTGCCTTCATCTCTGTTTGATCAATCTGAATCGAGCACCCTTTGCAGACCTCTCCTAAGGCAGTAGTACTACCTAGAGATGTACTCACCTCTAGCCCATACTGTAGTAGCTCCCTATCACAATGCAATTTACATGTAGCGCCCCTTACCGTAGAGTACCCACCAGAACACCCATAGGTCATTCCGGTACATATCCTACGATAAGAGAGAACTACAGACAAACAACTCTAAACTCCACATGGCATCACAATAATAAAACAGCAATATGAAATTGAAACTTTTTAAAACCAAACTGTGTTCCATTTCATTTCATCAAACTCAGTAATTTATACAACTGTTAGTGTTCTCAATCTGTACATCACTCTGAACACTTAACCCAAAAATACTATATACAACAAGACAAAAATAGCAGTCCTAACTAGGTCATCTTAAAAGAAATCCCAATGACCGACCTTTGAGCCATAGCCTCTCGCTAATCTGATCTCACGACTCTACAGCCTCTCTGAGTTATCACCACTCGATCCTAAAAATAGGTTGCAATTTTGGGTGAGTTTGCAACTCAAATGAGGAACCATCATCGATGGTTCGCCCAATTCATGCATCACATAAACAAACTACAGAGTCAATGCAATAACACAGTGTAAGAAACACATCACAATTGACTCAGGCACTTTTGCCTTATTCCAGTTCAAGTATTCAGTCAGTTAAATATGTATGCAATGCATATGTGACACTTTTCCAGTTTATTACAGTGTTGTGACCGAGCGCTTAACAAAGAATAGTATGCATGAGATGTGTTCAGGAGTAGAGAGTTCTTCTCCTTCGAGCTCGAGGCTCTTTTTAAGATCGATGCGACTCGTCACAACTGTTATTATCCATTTACGCCTTTGTGTATGAAATGCATATGCCTAATTTAACAGTCAATGTATCACAATCAGGTCACATCCGAGGCAAGGCAATTAATAGCAGTATATCACAGTAATAACAAACAATTCACAATTTGCACATCAAAACACTTCTATGTTAGATCTTCCAATTCATCAGACCATCTGTCCGGAATCTAGTCAGAAACAAACGCAACCACTAATCCCACCATTATTCCCCACATTAGACATATAATAATTGAACGAAAACCATCTCAGTCAGTCACCTATCACTTTCGAGCTAATGCCGGGAAGTCTCTGTAACGTCGGTGGATCGACACTCCAAATGTGCCTCTATAATGATCAGAGAACAAACCCATTACTAATTGTTCAATCGAAACGATTTAATGATGCACATGTAGCAATTAAAAAGTGTACAATGCATGTTCATGATATTCCCAGCCCTAAAACCACAATTTTTAATCACAAAAATCTGTCTAAAAAGTAGAAATCTTATAGCACTGAAATTACTCAATTCGGACCTCTATAGGTCCAAAAATAAATAAAACAGTGACCAAAGAACCATTACCCGGACACACGTCAATTTCCCGTCCAAAAATTCCAAAAAAGAACACAAAAATCAAATAAAACAATTAATATATATATATATATGCTGCCCCTATTTCCTTCTCTTTTTCCTATTTTCAAACCGAAATTCAACACCAATAACTCTTTGTACACAATTCAGAAAATTACAAACCATATCTCGTTGGAAAGATCATGAAAACCTCTACAAGTTTCATGAAGACCATAAAAATCAACTTCACCCCTAAGGGTGTCAAAAATCCAATCGAAGCTACTGCCCAGTCAATGCCTCTCAAAACAGTGCAGGATTTTGCAAAATCCATAACTTTCCATTTCCTTAGTCAAAAATTACACAATAAATGTGCACAGAAAAATCACAATGTTTTCTACAACTTTCATGAACAACCTAAAATCCAATTCACTTTCTAACTAGGTCAAACAATTCAACAAAGAGTCTGCCCACTGAAATCCCCAATCTGGAAAGAAAATTTTAAAATAGCATAGCTCCTTGCACAAATGTCAAAAAAATCACTATCTTATATCACTGGAAAGATAAGATCTAATACTTCAATTTTCATAAAGGACTCAAAATCCAATTCTATCATTAACAAGCTTAAAACTGTCATGTAAGTGACTGCCCTGATCAGCAGTCAATGGCCTAATTCAGATTCAGTTTTTGAAAACTCATAACTCCCAAATCTGATATCTAAAAATAGCATGCTATATGCCATTTTCAAGCTAATTGTTTCCTCTACAAATTTACAGAAGATTACCTGAGCCAATTCAAATAACAGAAATCTCTAAATTTGTTTCCAATCACAATACTCACAAAACCTACACTTATGGCTAGGTTCCAACATAATGCACATAAACAGCCAACATTCACAGGTCATAACTCACAACATACATATCGAAAAATTACAAAATCAATGGCAATGGAAAGCTAACATGATAGGCTTCAACTTTCATGAAGAACATTTTCACCAATTCCTACTAAATTAATCTAGAAAAATCATCAAAAGTTTATGTCATCTCATTTGGTTACTGTTCACACAGTCCGCAACAGTAACTTGCCAAGCCAAAATTCAACCTCTTAAGGCTACAATTAGACAACACCTATTTCCCAAGAAATCTTAGACAATCAACTAAAGTTTCATTTGGTCCAAACCTCACCTCATTTTCATAACCACACAATTAGTTATGATCAAAACATTGCAATAGGTTCAAAATCAATTTTCCAGCTTTCATCTTCAACTTAAATCCTATCACTTCTAATACTAATTCCACATGCATAAGCATCCTAATCACACAAGAATTGAGCCAATAGGTCATCAAGACCTTCACTTCAACATAGATCCATAATTTTCAGCATCCATCATAAATTAATTGCCTTTAAGTCTTAATCATTTAACATTACTAAAACCACTTCAAAATACACAATTCACACACTAATCATCATAACCTCATCAATTCTTCCACAAACATGCCCAATAAATCAAACCATATATTTCATGACATTAATGCATCATAAATCATAGATAATGACCAATACATACCAATCAATGCATCTAACAACCAATTTATTCATTAAATGCATACATGAAAGCTTAAAACATAGTCTTACCTCACTAAGTTTCCAATCCTTCAATCCTTCACTAATCACAACTTCCTAACTCTCATATAACACCCATGACATCATCATTCCAAGGAAGCAAGGTTATGCTAAGCCTTTCAGGTGAGTTAATAGAAAAGAGAGCAAAGTGGAAGGAGGAGGAGATAAGCAATTGTAGCTAGAAAACTTGAAGAAAATTCCATGGAGAGACGAAAGGATGAAGCTTCGGATGGGAGAGAATAAAGCAAGTAAAATGAATTTTTTTCCCCTTCTTTCACATTGAAGTAACCGAAAACAAGAGCTAGGAACAAGACAAATGCAATAAATCCTTATGACACTTGGCATTTTTCTAAAAAAAACAACAAAATAAGGAAAAGACAAAATATGTAAATAGGATTTCCTTAATTTGACCCATTCAATTCCAATGGCCCTAATTTCAAATCCAAAATAATATACTCACTATTGTAGTGCCATTGGATAGAAACTTTCGATACCGAAAATCAACCGGTTCGTCACTTAGCGATTTTTCCGGTCCGGGAATTTTCTCCGAAAAAATCCGAAAAAATTTCTAAAAATCCCTTAAAATATAAGACACACAAAGAATCACTCAAATGAATTTTTCAAACTCAATTACCACGTTATCCACAACAAAATTTCATTAGGCACAAATACCAGGAATGTCAGGAATGCATGTACAGTTATTTTTCATGTGTAAAAATTTTACTATTCACAAATGTCAGTATGCATGAATAATCCTAATTAATCCCAGTCACTCTCATCCTATGCCAAATTACTATTCTACCCTTCCCGTAGGGGGTGGGATGTTACACTACATGCCAAATGCGGTGCGATAAAGGAGTGTGTGGATCCTGGATCTAGCAGTGCAAAAGCTTCAAAGTCAGAAATAAGAAGCGCACCTGCTACCACATCGGGTGAGTCTTGGGCCTCCTACCTGGTCATAGCATATACCCTGGCCTGGGACTGTGGTCGGCTGCCCCGCTCCTCAGTCCTCACAACTGAACTCTCAGCTCTACCTCTGTCTCTACCTCGGCCCCTCTATCCAGATCCACCACCTCGACTCTGTTGGACTGTGGTGTTACTCCCAAATCGCCCAATGACAGCAGACTGAGCTCCCAAAATAACAGGGCAATCTCTGATCTGAAGATCCATGGAGCTGCATTTGAGGCAAGCTCCAGTCAATCGCCAACACTCACCACCATGTCTGTTCTCACAGTGCTCACAAAATGGAAACTGTGTTTGTCCTGCACTCTTCCATCGCCATCGCCACCAGGTAAACCTGCATCTCTACCCAAACTCGATCGCTCGATCCACCCGATGATCTAAAGGCTCTGCTCGCGCCATCAAACTCCCGCTAGAATCGCCTCGACTATCACTAGGTCTCTTCCTCTGATCCTCGCCTAATCTCACTTGCCTCCTCATCGCTTGTTCAATCCTCACTGAAGCAACTCTCAACTCAATAAAAGTACCCATATCTGATCATGCCAATTTGGTTCTGATCTCCATATTCAACACATTCTCAAACCTCCGACACTTATCTGCTTCAGTAGGAATCAAAGCAGTAGCATAGACCATTAGCTCATTAAATCTCACCTCATATTCAGCCACTAACATCCTACCCTGCTTCAATTCCAGGAATTCTTGCATCTTCATATCTAGATAAATCTTGGGCATGTAATTGTCCTTGAAAGCCCTCAGAAAGTCTTCCCACTTTAATTGGTAGGGCCTGGTGGTACTGCCCGGGACAATCTTCCACCACTGGTACGCTGGGCCCTATAGGAGAGATACTACATAATCGAACCTCTTATCAGGCTCACAGTCCATCTGATCAAAGACTCTCTCTGTCCTCTCAAGCCATCCCTCGGCCTCAGTAGGGTCTGTGCTACCATAGAAGTCCACAGCTCCCTGCTTACGCAGCCTATCATACCTCCTCTCCCTTCTCTCGACCACTCTAGGAGGCAATTCCTCATATTGAGGCACCGTGGACTCCCTACTGGCTCCGACTGATCCTTAGTTAGCTGGTTGATCAACTTGATCACCTAGGACGGATGATCTATAACAAACATTAATTTCGATCATTTTCTGCATTTCTCAAAATAATTCATGCCTAACATTCTATATGTCCCAACAGATGCCAACCATTCTCTGATACCACCTAAATGTAGCACCCTCTTACCGTTGGGTATGCACCGGGACGCCCACAGGTCATTCCGGTACAAATCCTAAGATAAGGGTGAGCTACGTGCGATCACTACATTCACTCCACATGGCATCATATCAATTTTACCAATAAAGCATTAAAAGAAAACCACAATATTTTTAAAATCAACTTCTTCCTCATTTCATTCCATCAAAATCAAAAGTTTACACGTGTTGGGCCCCAAATTTTTAGTGATTTTATTAAGTATGAATTGATTTGATTATGTGGTTTTTCTAGATAAATTAATTTGTTTAAAGTTTAATTAGAATGTCAATGATTAGAGGATTTATTGCTTAGATTGATGAAATTGTAAGTATTAAATGGAGAAATTAAGATTAAGTTGAGTATAGTATGGTGTAGGTGAAAATGAAGAAGTAAAAATGTTTAAGGGCAAACATGGAAGATCACTTAAGGGTAAGAGGTATAAGGCTTACATGGAGGGGCATATTGGTCTTTGCTCATTCATTTAAGGCTTAAGTGAAAAAAATTAGAAGAAGAAAAATAAAAATAAGAGGGAAAGAAGAGAGTGTCGTGGAAGAGAGGAAGAAGAAGAGAAAAGAGGAAAGCTAGGTTTAGAGATTTTTGAAGCATTTTGGAGCATCAACAAGTAAGTATGAGTCTAACCGATCTTGTTTTGGTTAGATGAAACCCCATTATAGCTTAGCATGTGTGGGCAAGTGTTATCTTTTAGGGTTGATGATCATGTTGTGTTTATGAATGATTTTGGGTTGGAATGAGCTTAGAAATGAAGTATAAGAGATGATTTAGGGTTTAGATGTGTTGTATTTGAAAGATGGGAGGAGTATGGTTGAAGAATGTGGGAAAATCAAGTTTCGGGAGGTTTTTGGGCTAGCACGTTGCGACGTGCTCATGTGCACGTCATGGCAAGACTTAAGTGTGCACGCCACAGCACGCAAGCATGCACCAAAAGACGCATAAGTAATTCGCCAAGAAGCTCAACCTCGCCACCATGAGCTCAAGTTTCCTGCACATATATGTTTTGGTATTTTGGGCATAACTTTTGCTGTAGATGTCCAAATGAGGTTATTTTTATTAGTTGTAAAATAGAGACATAGTGCTACAAGTTTTATGAAGAAATGAAGTTCTGATTTAGTCTCTAAGAATCTCAAATTTGTTATGGAAGTTAAGTATAGAATTTTTGTTTCAGCTTTGGTTATAGTTCTAATTGTTCAAGTATGACTTTCCGATTTCTACACCAAATTGATTGGAATTTTAGTTATTAGTTAAGGAAATCAAGTAAGGCAACAGGAGCAAGAGGAACAAGAGGAAAGAAATTCCTAAACAAGTGTATAAGTAAGGAACTCAAGGTGGGTACACATTTATAATTGAGTAAATGAGCCACTCATTGTTTTGTTCAAATCAAGAAAGATGTAATGATTTAAGTTGCATCATCAATATTGTCTTATTTGCTTTTTAAGTGAATTGTGAAATTGTTATATGTTTGCTACATGATTTGTATTGATTGATGAAAAGACTTTGAAAAGGGTTTCTCTTTAAAAGAATACATGCTCATGAACTCATGTTTTCATAAATGATTTTTTACAAGGATATCAAGGTTATGAAAAGCAAGTTTACAAGAAAGTGCCATTTTGGCAACAAGTTTACAAGATTTTGAACTATGTATGTTATGTGTGTTTGTGGTAGTCTCTCAAGAACCGTCACGTGCAAGTTGACCCATGTATAGGCTTCTCCTGCCTGCCCGCTAGTGACATGGAACTCCCTCAAGAATTTACGGCTACACAGGACCATTATATAGGAATGTGTAATGCGTCATAAACCCGGACTCACCCAAACCATTCTGCTGTGCTTATATGCTTATGATCTATTGACATGTTTGATGCATGCATGATTTTAAAATTGCTCATGAATTGTTTGAAAATCAAGCATTTCGAGATAATGATATCTACATGTGAAATTTCTATGGTTTCAAGAGTGTACCATGACAATGAGTTATCTTTTGCAAATAGTTTTGCTTGTTTCTTTATTATAAATATGTTACCCACGAGCTTTATAGCTCACCCCCTTTATCCTTCCCCTATTCAGGTGATGAGCAAGAGAACGAGTAAGTCAAGAGTTATGGCATCACTCCGAATTGTCATATTTTTGTATTTTCAAGCTATCTTTTGGAATTCAAAGCTTTAGTCACATGTCACGTTTTATTAGTTCCAGTGTATTTTGTATTTTTGGTTCTTGAACTCAAATGATGTATTATGGCTTGAAATGCCATTAAAGCTTTATAAAACTCTTCTTTTGGTTATCAATGAGATATGGATGATGTTCATTTTAGTTTCCAACCTTTCGCATTAAATCGTTTATTCATGAGGATAAGTTTTGGAGGGTTATGTTTATGTTTAAGTTTTGGTTTCTGTGGGAGAAAGGGCTTTTTCCGTGATGAGACCCTTTGCTCGCCATGGCGAAGCTTATCTCGCGGGTTCACCGCGGTGAGAGATCCTTTGCTCGCCGCAGCGAGGGTTCGTTCGCTCTCCGCGGCGTAGCTTCCTGAAGCGTTTCGCCGCGGCGAGACAACACACACTGCGGCAACGCCCGCCTTTGCTCTCGAGGGGTATTTTCTTCTAAATTTTCAACTTCAAGGTCTCCCCTCCACCCGCAAGCATCATGCTTCTGTGTCTGATGTTGGGCTCCGAAAACAGACTCCAACATGTTGTGGTATCAAAGCGACTAGGTTTAGGTCTAGGTTTGCATTGCATTGTTTTCAATGAATAGCTTGCATTGTTTTAAATTATTCTACACAATTTGAATTGTTTTATATGATTTGAACTATTTTATATACTTTGAAATTGTTTTGCTTAAACT
The DNA here is from genome assembly GCA_029891385.1 of Erythroxylum novogranatense. Taxonomy (NCBI): domain Eukaryota; kingdom Viridiplantae; phylum Streptophyta; class Magnoliopsida; order Malpighiales; family Erythroxylaceae; genus Erythroxylum; species Erythroxylum novogranatense. The sequence goes on from CM057235.1 coordinate 22,508,337, forward strand.
AAAGATTTTCAATGGTTTTATATTGAAGGAGTGATAATGCCGCTTCGAAAGAGAACTCAAGGAGCTATGACTCGATCTCATTCTCGCCAAAGGAGCACGGATGAATCCCATGTCCAGCAAGATGCTTGGATACATTCTGCCCTGAATTCTGAGGCACCTAGTTTGCAACAAGAAGTGCCTCCACCGCCTCCTCCTATGCCTCAAGAAAATCCCATGGATCCGAGTTTCTTTCAAGCCTTTGCCAGGCTTTCACATATATCATGGGTCAAAGGTCTCAGGTTCCGATGCAAGCTCCAATAGACAGGAGTGGACAGTATGACAAGCACCATAAGTTTGGGGCTGTGGATTTCAATGGAACGACGAATCCAGAAGAGGCTGAAGCCTGGTTGAAGAGGACCGAGAGGGTTCTATTTCAGATGAAGTGCTCAGATGAGGAGAAGTTAGACTATGCAGTTAGTTTGTTACAGGGAGACACACTGCATTGGTGGGAATCAGTTCCTCACAGTCAGGTTGTGCCTTCGATGCTGACATGGAGAGACTTTGTGGAAGTGTTCAGGAAGAAGTACCTCTCTGGGGTTTATGTGCAAGAGAAGGCCAGGGAGTTTCTGAACCTCACACAGAAGGACAAGAGTGTGAGCGAGTATGAGTTGAAGTTCACACAGCTTTCTCGATATGCAGCCAACATTGTGGAGCCTGAGGAAGATAAATGCCTTAAGTTTAAGGGAGGTATTCATTTGGGGATCAAGGAGAAAGTCTTGATCCACAACTTCTGTGACTAGCAACAATTGGTGGATGCTGCACTCCAGGCTGAAAAGCTGGAGAATATTAAGCAAAAGGTGAGTAAAAAGAGGAAGAACAGGGAGCAGTCTTCCAAGAAGGGAATGAGTGCTCCAATTCTTGAGAGGAGCACAAGGAGTCATCACACACAGAGTGAAGTGGGTAGCAATGGCTCTACCAGGAACAAGCAGGTAGAGGCAGTATCAGGGTAAGCCTCTAATGTGGGAGGCACTGGAAGAGTAGGAAGGAGTAGGTTCACAAACTCCCAATGTGAGCATTGTGGGAAACTTCACCAAGGAGAGTGCTTCAAGTTACTTGGAGCCTGTTTTCGATGCAGAGAGAAGGGATATATGATCAAGGATTGTCCACAGGTACCGAGACAAGAGGGGTGACAGTTTCAAGCCCCGAGGAGAGCAGAAACAGTGAGAACCAGGCCAGTTACAGAGATAGGCAGCTCTGGAACTGCAAGGAAGACTATTCCTCCAGGAAGGCCAAGGGGTCAGGCACAGGCAAGGGTGTTTGCCATGACTAGGAAGGAAGCTACAGCTGCACCTGAGGTTGTCACGGGTATGGCTCAGTTATTTGATTCAGCAGTATATGTTTTAATTGATTCTGGTTCCACGCATTCTTTTGTTTCTACAAGCATAACATTGCATGGTGTGAATTCAGATCCTTTGGATAACTCTTTGATTGTTAGTACTCCTTTAGGGAGGAATGTGGTGATAAGTCAAGTATATAAGGGTTGTGAACTCTTCATTGATGGTGCTAGATTGGTAGTGGACTTACTACCTTTAAACCTAAAAGGGTTAGATGTTATATTGGGAATGGATACTATGGAGAAATATCTGGCGAAGCTGGATTGTGGCCTGAAAGAGGTGGAATTTAATTTGGGCAACGGTGAGAAGGTGATTTTTAGAGGGGACAGGAAAACACCATCACCAAGAATTATTTCGGCCATGCTAGCTAACAGAATGATGGGCAAGGGGTGTGAAGCCTTTTTGGCACATGTTGTGGATACCGATGTGAATGAAGGGAAATTAGAGGAATTTTCGATTATGAGGGAGTTTCCAGATGTGTTCCCAGAGGAATTACCAGGTTTGCCACCGGTGAGGGAAATCGAGTTTGCCATTGACTTGATTCCCGGAACCGCACCTATTTCAGTATCGCCTTATAGGATGGCTCTAGCTGAGTTGAGGGAGCTTAAGGAATAGTTGGAGGAACTATTAGAGAAGGGGTATGTTAGACCGAGTTTGTCACCTTGGGGAGCACCGGTTCTGTTTGTCAAGAAAAAAGATGGAACATGGCGGATGTGTATCGACTATCGGAGACTCAACAAGGTGACAATTAAGAACAAGTATCCTCTGCCATGGATAGATGATCTGTTTGACTAGCTGCATGGAGCAAGGGTCTTCTCCAAGATTGATCTCAGGTCAGGCTATCATCAGCTCAGAATCAAGGAGTCTAATGTAAGCAAGATAGCCTTCAGGACTCGGTATGGGCATTATGAGTTTTTAGTCATGCCATTTGGTTTGACCAATGCTCCAGTTGCTTTCATGGATCTTATGAATAGGGTCTTCAAGGAGTATCTGGATCAGTTTGTCATAGTGTTTATAAATGACATTCTGGTGTATTCCAAGAGTGAAGAAGAACATGAGGAGCATCTCAGGATTGTATTGCAAACACTGAGGTAGAGAGAGCTTTATGCTAAGTTCAACAAATGTGAGTTTTGGCTTCATGAGGTGACATTCCTTGGACATGTGATTTTACAAGATGGTGTACATGTTGATCTGAGGAAAGTTGAAGCAGTGGTGAATTGGCATGCACCCAAGACAGTGACAGAGGTGAGGAGTTTTCTAGGTCTGGCAGGTTATTACAGGAGATTTATGGAAGGATTCTCCATGATAACTGCTCCGATGACTAAGTTATTGAGGAAGAATCAGAAGTTTATCTGGAGTGATAAATGCCAGAAGAGCTTTGAGGAGCTCAAGCACAGATTAACAAGTGCTCCGGTTTTGATTCTACCTTCTAGAGATGAAGGGTATACAGTGTATAGTGATCCTTCGAAGAAGGGTTTAGGTTGTGTATTGATGCAGGAAGACAGGGTGATAGCTTATGCTTCACGGCAATTGAAGCCATATGAGTTAAATTATCTGACCCATGGTTTGGAATTGGCAAACGTGATCTTTGCCTTGAAAATTTGGAGGCATTATCTATATGGGGTTCAGACGAGGATCTTTACTGATCATAAGAGTCTCAAGTACTTACTAAGCCAGAAAGAACTGAATTTGAGACAGAGAAGGTGGATAGAATTGCTCAAAGATTATGATTTGTTGATTGAGTTCCATCCAGGTAAGGAAAATGTAGTGGCAGATGTTTTGAGTAGGAAATCTTCAATTGCCCATGTTCGGATAGTTTATCTTCCTTTATTGGAAGAAATGGCCAAGCTTAAGATAAGCTTGAAGTAGGAGGAACCAAATTGCCTTCTAGCTAATTTCAGAGTGAGGCCAACACTCAGGGAGAAGGTTAGGGAGTTACAGGCACAAGATGCAGATTTGAGCAAGCTTCGAGAGGAAATTCAAAATGGTAAGAATTCTGAAGTATTAGTGAGGGATGATGGGCTCATGACAGTAAGAAACAGACTTTGTATCCCAGATGTCAAGGAAGTGAAGGATGAGATTTTGGATGAGGCACACAATGCGCCTTATGCCATGCACCCAGGTAGCACCAGGATGTACAGGGATTTGAGAGAGCATTTCTGGTGGAAGAGCATGAAGAGGGATGTAGCAGAGTATGTAAGTAAGTGTCTAGTGTGTCAGCAAGTCAAGGATGAACACCAGGCACCTTCAGGTAAGTTAAGGCCATTGTCCATTCCTGAGTGGAAGTGGCAAAGGGTAACCATGGATTTTCTGATGGGTTTGCCCAAGACCAGTAGGAAGCATGATGCCATATGGGTTATTGTGGATCGGTTGACGAAGTCAGCCCATTTTCTGGCAATTAAACAGACTGATTCTTTGCATGTGCTAGCAAAGAAGCACATCGATGAGATAGTGAGATTGCATGGAATTCCAGATTTCATAGTTTTCGATAGAGACCCTCGGTTTACTTTGAGATTCTGGGGAAGCTTGCAGGAAGCTTTAGGAACTAAGTTGAATTTTAGTACGACTTTTCACCCTCAGACGGATGGTCAATCTGAGAGGACCATTCGGACACTTGAGGGAATGCTCAGGGTATGTGTTATGGATTTCAAAGGAGCTTGGGACGAGCATTTGCCATTGGTCAAATTTGCTTATAATAATTCGTACCATTCGAGCATTCAGATGGCTCCATATGAAGCACTGTATGGAAGGAGGTGTAGAACTCCGGTATGCTAGGATGAAGAAGGAGAGAGGAAACTGATAAGACCAGAATTGATTCAGATAACAGTTAATAAAGTCAATCTGGTTAAGCAATGGCTTAAGGCAGCTCAGGATAGGATGAAGAGCTACACTGATGCACACAGAAACGAGATGGAGTATGAAGTCGGTGAGAAAGTGTTTCTTAAGACGTCTCCTTGGAAAGGAGTGATGAGGTTTAGCAAGATGGGTAAGTTGAGTCCGAGGTATTTAGGTCCCTATGAAATTCTTGAGAGGATTGGACCACTAGCCTACAGGTTAGCATTACCCCCAGAATTGTCTCAGATCCATGATGTCTTTCATGTCTCCATGCTGAGGAGGTATAGATCGGATCCTTCTCATATCATTCAGACCACTGAGATTCAGTTGAGATATGATCTGAGTTATAAGGAGATTCCAATGGAGATTTTGGACACCAAGGAAAAGGTCCTCAGGAACAAGACGGTTCAACTAGTTAAAGTCCTGTGGAGAAACCATTCAGTGGAAGAGTGTTGGATCGGAAAAAGAAAACATGCTTTGTTTGGAAAAACGGTAGATTTCAAAACTTTTAAGAAATCATTACTTGCAGCGGAAGCAACAAATCCAAATCAACATGCCAATTCATACATGATATGGTATAAGGATAATAAAATATAAACAAGATTAGAGTATTACCGAATTCTTCGCCATGCCTTTAAATCCTCGTCAGGCTATCCTCTCCTTCTTCGTATCCAAATCCTTTGCCTTTGACTCTTTTCCTTTAGCAATCTACTTTCTCCTTGTTGTAGTATCCTCAACCAATTAGATTTACCACCTGTTCTTCAAGGAAAATTAGGTTAACAAAATCCTTTGGTGGGAAAGGAGAAGAAATGTTTGGAGGAGATTTTCTTAGAAGAAGAAGAAGCAAAATTGAAACTCTTTCAATTAGTATTTTCGATTCTCTCTTTCATGAAAGGAGAGAAGGTGTAAAGAACATGCAAGAACTCTTTCTTGCCTACCAATTTCGTATATGCATGGATGGAAAGAGAGAAAGGCATCAAATGCATCACTTCTTTCATTAATCACTCATCAAATAGCCAATAAATGAGATTTTCTTCATTTATCTTTATGATGGCTATTTGAAAAGACCATAACCTAAAATTCAATACCCAATTTCGATTTTACCAAGAAGAAAGAAGGAAGATGGTCCATCTAATGTACATCTTTCATCTTTAATCTAATGAATGCAAATAGATTACAAGCCAACATTAAAAGACAACCATTAAATCATTTAATGGTAAGTTCATAACTCCATTTAATGATGATTAACCATAATAAAGACCATCTTTATTTAGCATTTAATGTCAAATGTGTGGTTACACATTTACCCTAGGAACAACCGAAATTGCTATCTTCTTAAAAAATTGTTTTAATATAATTAATCTAATTAATTACATTAAACCAAAAACCAAGCCCATTACTAAATGTACATTTGGGCTTCTTTAATTAGACCAAGCCCAAGATTCAATTATGGGCTTCTAATTAACCTCCATTTATATTTCTTACTTAGCTTGATAACCTTCCTTAAAGCCAAGTGGGGAATCTTATTGACTTTGATAATTCAAGTCTCCAATAAGCCCATAATTAATTCAATCTCATTGAATTAATTCTAGCTTATTAACTAAATGTCATTCCACTAAAGACAATTAGTTGAACTCTTGAATTATTAAATATTATGAGAATATGTCCAATTGCAAACCCTATTTAGAACCTTATTATAGCCATCCAAACAACAAAGGTAAAATTACCGCTTTGCCCTTATGTTGGTTTTTCCTTCTAGATCTCTCATTTTACTTTATATGGTGATTAACACATAAGATCTCATCTCAGTGTTAAGACTTGATGGATAGCTAGTCCATCAAACTACTGTCACCAGTTTAATCACCAAATTTCCTTAAAACATCTAGAAGAGATGATAACACTATAAACTCTTTATTTGAGTGAATGTTCCCTGATACATGTTTCAATTAATAATTCCAACATGCAGACACTAGATTAATACTCTGTAAAAATCCATTCCAATCATATCAAGAATTATAATGAAACATATATGAGTTCACCACTCATCAAGATTATGGTTCATAATAAGCGAATGCTTAAGTTGTATGTTTTAAGATTAAAGTAACGGCCCACTTTATTCTTGAAAACATAATTGATTCCAGATTCATTTAATAGTGTCATTATCGATAGTCAACTACTATCATGATATGAAACTCATCATTCCCTTGAAGTAAACTTCTTTACTTATATGGAGATAAATCGAAACACTACAATCTAAACCATAATCAAGCGACCAACTTGATTATTCAACTGTTAATCAATTAATTCAAATTCTAATAATATACATGTTTCCCATACATCTCTATGTATATGTATATTACTTACAAAAGAATCTTGGTACCTTATGACCAAATATATAATGCTCATACAGATAAAACCAAACTCTTTTGTTTTATTAATAATAAATATTTTCATTACAAAACTGTAACTGAAGAAGATAAAGTTACATGTAAATACACTTGCTTTCCAAGGCACTATATTTACATAACTCCAACAATCTCCCACTTGCCCTAAAGCAAGATTTGTTGCACCCGATCCGGGAACCGGATCCCAATCGAAAAGTAGAAATGGATACGAAGAACGAGGCGAATTCAAATTGGATAAATTGAATTCGATAACGACAAACAAAGCGAAAGCGGAAGCAAATCGAATACAGAATCGAAAGAAGTGAATCGGAACGGTTACAATCAAAGGCGAAACAGATATGATGCAAAATCGGAAATACAAAAGTATCGAAGCAAAACGAAGCGAAGCGGAATCGAAACTTAACAAACGGAGCCGATCTTACAATCAAAGTAATTGAGCTTAATCATATTCGACAACCAAGAACAATTATAGAAGAAAAACAAAGAAACGGAGCCGACATCCGAAAACAAAGAACAAAGAAACACAATCGCGTTGGAAACCTAAACTACAACGATCCGAAATTCGGTATAAATTTTTTTCATACAAAGCAATCTTATATCCTTTTTCTTGGAAATTCTTTCTCATGCCAAATCTCAACTCTTAACCATATTCTTATACATTGGTATTAATCCCAAAATTCATCTTCGTACTAATTTTTATCAAAATTTCGGCAGCATAACGGCTGCCTTTGACCTAACCCAAAACCTGCAAAGTGTTCAAAATTCACTTCTAAAACAAATCCCAATCAATCATACAATCAACAAATCTACCGGACCCTCCGTCCGGGATCTCAGCAGAATAGACACACTCCTATATCTAAAGACAATTCAATATATCTCAATCCACATCAAACAGAAATTATGCTTCAATACAATATACAAATCCGTAACGTAATCCGAATACAACTCAATCGTAATCATAACCAATTCCCTAACTCATACCCAATTATGTACGAACTTCATAAATCATATACATATATGACAATTCAAGCCATAACCAATCTTAATTTACACAAAAAGCCAAATGATACCAAATCAAATCAAACGTCTTGACATACTTTCATCTGATCTCCTGCTCGGAACCTGGAGATGGGGATGAAAGGGGGGTGAGCACAAAGCTCGTGGATAATATATTTATAAATTGAAAAATAATCAGAAAACTCATTTTCAAGAAGTTTGATATTTTCAAACATTTCATTGTAGAAACCTTTCAAAGCTTATCTTTCAAATCTTTCACTTTTCAAACCGTTCATAAAACATTTCCAAAATCTTACATTTGCAAATCTTATCTTCTCATTTCTCAAAATTCTCAATTCCTTCTTATTTCATAATCAAATTTAAAAGCATGAATGCATCACACTTAGAAACAAAACAAAAGCACATAACACATCTAATGGTCTGGCTCGGTCCAAAACAAAACGTACTGCACATTCCCGAATAGCGGTCCTGTGCAGCCGTGAACAGAACGTACTACACTTTCCCGCATAGCGGTCCAATGTAGCCGTGAAGGGAGTCCGAAATCGAAGCTCCATGCCACTAGCGGGCAGCCCGGAGAAGGCTATAAAACAGACAAGTGCGCACTCGTCCCATAGATGGGACCTGACCAAACCCACATAACACATAATTCGAAACCGAACAATTCGGATTGCCCGAAGGCACTTTTCGAAATCTTACTTTTAAACTTTTTATATCATAACATCAAATAGTGTCAATACTTGACACATTCTCATAACACATGAAAATCATATAACAATTCTAATGCAATTCAAATCATCAATTTAATCACATATCACAATCAATCAAAATTCATAACCATGAATGTAATAATTCCTTGAATCATTATTCAAACTTATTCAAAATTTACAAAGCACATTTCTCAAACTATTCAAATAATTCGAAAACCCTGAATTTCATAAACCTTGCATTTTCTAAAAATCATTTCCACAGTAAGGAACTTAATCCTTCGAAATCATAATTTTTCAAACATTTATATAAACATTAATTTATCAAAAATTCACTTCTTAAATTTTCAATTTCACATGCTTAGCTTAAAAATTCAACAAATAAATATACTACCCACCTCGAAATGATGCTAGGAACTCGTCCCGATCATCAATTTGATCCTTGCTTCTTTCCTTCTTTCAATTAAAATTGACCTAAGCCATAATATCCAAATTAAACATCATAAAAATCAAAATCTTCAAAATTAACTATAGGAAACCCTAATTCATCACTTTTCCAAGCTTTCTAAAACCAGAATTTCTAAAATCCCCAAATTCCAAATTTGACCTAAACCAATTCACTCAAATTCAATATCATAAATAACTTAATTTTCAAAATTGATGTCATAATTCATCAATTCATACTAATTTCAAGATATCTAAACCACCAATTTCAAAAATCCCCAAATCTCAAAATTGGCCTAAACCAATTTATCTAAATTCAATATCATAATTCACAAATTCTTCAAAATTAATTCCATATTTCACAAACCCATATTATTTTCTATAATTCAACACCAATAATTCACAAAATCCTTAATCACAAAATTAAGCCTAAATCTTAATTAATTTCCCATCCAAAATTAAACACAACCTAAGGCATAAATATCAAAATCAACTTCATAAATCACAAATCCAAGTCCTTTTCCATATTTCTCAACCAAAAATTTATCAAAAGCTCAAAATTTTCTCTTACCTCTTTCTCCTTCTATTTTCGGATTTCTTGGTTCCCAAAGCAAGCTTTCTTCATTTTCCATCATTTTTCCTTGAAAACAACTCAAAACCTAAGCTTTAAGACCCAAAAATTTCAAAATCTTGCTTTCTCTCTCTTCTTCTCCCCATGGCCGAAGCTCTCCACTCTTCTTCTTCTTATTTCCTTCTTCTTTTCACTCAAAGTCGGCTTCCCTCTAAAAAAATCGATAGCCCACTTGTTATTTAAAGCCATGTCATTTAATTATAGTCAATTGACCAAAATGCCCCTCCATTCAAAGCTTAAAGTCATGCTTACTTGCGGGTTAATTCGCACTATCAATTTGAAGGAATTTGTCAAAACTTCCTTCTAGAGAAATATTTCTATCAATCATACGAATCCAACGCCACTGACCGTGCTCAAATCGGCTCAAAAACGAAGAAGTTATAGCCGAAATACTATCGAACCTACGAAAAAATCCGAGGCTGAACATTATGCTAATTTAATTCCAGGAATTGACAATCTTAGGGATGAAATTAAATTTTGATCCCTTCACAAGAGTTTTAGCCTTATCTCTCTAGTTTAATTCAAAATAAGAAGAACCTTATTTCGATTACCAAATCAAAAGTTATACTCAAAATACTCTCAGGTATTTCTAACCCAAAAATTGCACACTAATCCGAACTTCCATTCAGAAATTGGAAGTCTTAGGGGCAACATTGACATTTCATTTCTTCATATGACTTGTAGCCCCTTGTCTTAAATTTATTTCGCCTTAAGAATCACTTCAATCGGATCTCTGTAGATCTCAAATTTCTCAAAATACTGAACTATATTTAGAAAATTAATCAACTCACTTTGATTAAATTAATCACCATTAATTTAATCTCATAAAATCACAAATTTTCCATGAAGATGTAGGGAATTGTCTTAGGAATCCAATGCTTCAAGAATCAACTCAATCGGATATCGGACGGAAAAGATATACCCAAAAGAGTGAACAAAGGTCGAATTTGGAGAAGGAAGTAACCAAAAGAACCAAAATGACGTCACAACACGCAAAGGAAACGGCGTCGTGCGAGGGCGGAACACCCGCGTTTTGGGCGAGGCGAGGGGTCGCTCGCCCTCGCGACGCGTCGCCCTCACGATGGCCAGCTGGACGCTCGTCTCACGAGGGCGATGCGTCGCCCTAGCGACGACGATGCTTTCTTTTCTTTTCTTTTTCCCACATGAAAAATCCGAAACTTCCAAAATTCATAACTCTTAATCCCGAACTCCAATTTTGACAAACTTAGTCTCTATAGAAAGCTTAAAGGAAGATCTACACCTTCCATGAAGGACATAAAAATCAATTGACCTCTAAAGAAGTCCATTTTTCAGTCAAACGTTCTGTCTTCAAATAATCATACTAAAATCATAACAGAGACTTGTAAAAATCATAACTGATTATTCCTTAATCGAAAAATTCTATACTTTATCTCAAAATAAAGATCAAATCACAATCTTCAACTCTCATGAAGAACATCAAAGCTCAATTAACCTCTAACTAAGTAAATTTTTCAGTCAAAGTTTCAGTCATAACAAAAGTCACAAGTCAACCCTAACACACTTAAACTTTGACTGATCATAACTTTCACTCCCGATATCGAAAAATTGCAAACTTTATGGCTACAGAAAGCTCTTAACATAATCTACAAGTTTCATGTAGATTATTTTCTCAAATTTTGCCTAAATCAAAAGTCAACCCTCCAAGGTCAAAAAGTCAAACTTTTACAATTTTTCATATTTTTACACTTTCTCTCTTTATTTCTTGATTTTCAACTTAATTTCAATCAATTCATCCACTTTTGAATACTTCTTATTTTCTCTCAAAAATCGGGGTCCAACAAGATTGACATATCCCTCATTCTCATCCCTTCTAGGTGACCCTCAAAGCTCTTTTGAGTCAATGTCTTTGTGAACGGATCAGCAAGGCTTTGCTCGGTGGGAATCTTTACCACATCCACTTCTTCACGTTGTATTATCTCCCTTATAAGATGATACTTTTGCTCAATGTGTTTGGCAGCTTTGTGATTCCAAGGTTCTTTAGAATTAGCCACTGCCCCATTATTATCACAATAAAGTGTAATGGCTTTTTCCGCCTCCGGAACTACCTCCAAATTATTTAGGAACTTCCAGAGCCAGACTACTTCCTTTGTGCTTCACAAGCAGCAACATACTCAGCCTCTATAGTCGAATAAGCAATACAAGATTGCTTGACACTCCTCCAAACTATGGCTCCACCTCCTAAAGTAAATATAGAACAAGAAGTTGATTTCCTTGAATCAACATCTGATTGGAAATCAGAATCCGTATATCCTGTCGGAATAAGATTACTTCCAGAGTAAACAAGCATTAAGTTCTTCATCCTACGAAGATACTTAAGTATACACTTAATCGCAGTCCAATGTTCCATTCCTAGATTGGATTGAAATCTGCTTACCAGTCCCACTGCGTAACAGATATTCGGTCTAGTGCACAGCATTGCATACATCAAACTACCAACTGCCGAAGCATATGGAATGTTACGCATGCGTTCAACCTCCTCTTGGATTTTAGGTGCTTGTTCATTTGAAAGTTTGATTCCATGTCTAGTAGGAGTAAAACCCCTCTTGGAATCTTGCATGGCGAACTTATTAAGCATATTCTCAATGTAGGTTAGTTGAGACAAAGTTATCTGCTTGTTCTTTCGATCCCTTATAACTTTGATCCCTAGAACATAGGTAGCCTCTCCCAAATCCTTCATTGAAAACTGTTCATTCAGCCATCCCCTAACCGCAGATAACATTCCCACATCATTCCCAATGAGCAGAATGTCATCAACATACAGGATTAGGAAAGTAACCTTACCTTATTGTATTCTTTTATAAACACAAGGCTCATCTAGGTTTTGTATGAACCCATAGGTTTTGATAGCCTTATCAAACCTAATGTTCCAAGACCTAGATGCTTGCTTAAGTCCATAAATGGACCTTTGCAACTTGCAAACCTTATGCTCATTACCTGGCTCAATAGATCCTTCTGGTTGGGCCATATAAATGGTCTCCTCAAGATCCCAATTAAGAAATGTGGTCTTGACATCCATTTGCCATATTTCATAATCGAAATAGGCTGCTATGGCCAAAAGAATCCTGATGGACTTAAAGCATGGCAACCGGAGAAAAAGTCTCCTCATAGTCTGTACCCTCCTTTTGAGTATAGCCTTTAGCTACCAATCTAGCTTTAAAGGTCTCTACCTTTCCATCCGATCCCCTTTTCCTTTTGTAGATCCATTTACACCCTATGGCTTTTAGACTTGGTGGTAGATCTACAAGGACCCAGACTTCATTAGTATATATAGAATCTATTTCTGACTCCATCGCCTTGAGCCATTTTCCTGCATCAACATCATTAATAGCCTGTGTATACGTAATGGGATCTATTTCTTCTTGGTTCAAGATGGCAATTAAGCCTTCTCCTAAACCCAGATACCTATCTGACTGTCTCACAACCCTCCCACTACGTCTAGGCACACCTTGATGTTCAGGTTGCACTTCTGATTCAATTCTTGAATCCATTTCGACATCTTGTTCTGTCATATCCAAAACAACTCTTGGTTTGGATGAAATAGCTAACTCCTTTAGTACTACTTCACTTCTTCCTTTGTGATTATTCACAAACTCTTCCTCTAAGAAGGTTGCATTTGTCGACACAAATACCTTCTTATCATGAGGACTGTAAAAATAGTACCCTCTAGTTCCCGTAGGATATCCTACAAACAAACATACTTCTGACCTTGGTTCCATCTTTGTGGATTCAAGCTTTAGAACATGGGTTGGGTAGCCCCAAGTCCTCAAATGCCTCAATGAAGGCACTCGGCCAGTCCACAACTCCCTAGGTGTTTTAGGCACCGATTTGGACGGAGCAAAGTTAAGAAGATATGTTTTCGTTTGTATGGCATATCCCCAGAACGATTCTGAAAGGCTAGCGTAGGACATCATTGATCTTACCATTTCTAATAGAGTTCTATTTCTCCTCTCTGCTACACCATTATGTTGAGGTGTACGAGGAGCTGACAAATTGGAAACAATTCCGTTGTCAATTAAATATTGCTAGAACTCTCCAGATAAATACTCACCACCTCGATCTAATCGAAGTTGTTTTAATGGCTTGCCAAGTTGCTTCTCAGCTTCAGCTTTGAATTCTTTGAACTTTTCAAAAGATTCACTCTTTTTATGCATCAAATACAAATAGCCATGTCTTGAGTAATCATCTATAAAAATTATGAAATATTCATAACCTCCTCTAGCTTGTACATTCATAGGCCCACACACATCAGTATGTACTAGGTCCAATGTGGATTCAGATCTGTTTCCTTTATAAGGAAATGAGGCTTTGGTCATTTTTCCTTCAATACAAGATTCACAGGTGGGTAATGGATCACTATCCAAGCCCATAAGGATCTCATCCTTTACTAGCCTGTCAAGTCTTTTCTGATTGATATGACCCATTCTTAAGTGCCACAGATACTTTGAATTAATGCTAGAGATTTTGGATTGTCTTGGTTTAATCAATTCTGTGGTGTTTAGTGAGCCTTTCATAGGTTCTATAAAAAAAATCCCTGTTTAGTTATCGTATCACAAATAAAATCCTTATTCTCATATATTGAAACAACCTTTTCAAAATATAAGGAATAGCCATATTTTATTAGACAAAAAATAGAAATCATGTTCCTTACAATCATTGGCATGTAATAAACATCCTCCAAATATAACCTATGACCACTAGGAAAGTCCAAAATAACTACTCCCACTGATTCTGCTGAAACATAGGAACCATCTGCTATCTTGACTTGAACTAGCCTTTAGGTAGTCTTTTCCTTTGCTGGAACCCCTGCAAAGAATTACAAACATGGTTAGTGGCTCCTGAATCTAATATCCAAGAAGTAGATAAATCTGCCACATTTCTAGTTCCTAACAAACTTAGGAAGCCCATACCTTGTTTTCTTTTGAGGGACTCTAGGTAGATCGACAGCTTTTTTTCCAAAGGCCCATCTCATCACAAAGGAAACACTTTCCTTTGATGTTCTCTTTGGTCTTCTTTTTCATGGATTTGGCCTTGACCCTGTTTGGGCCTTCTTTTCATCGGACCCTTCTTCTTTCCTCGCCTTACCCTTGGCTTAGAAGAAGAAGCTACATTAGCTTCGCCCATGAGCCTTAATATTCAATATCTCCTCCGTGTTTCTGAGGGTATTCATCAACTCACTCAAGGTGTAATCCTTGCTTTGTTGAGCTCATAGTCCAACTTAAACTGCTGAAAAGAAGAGTTTAAGCTATTGATGATCATAATCATCTGCGTGTCCGCATCCATATCCGCCCCAAGCATCTCAGCCTCAGTGACCGCAGAGATTACCTTCATCATGTAATCCCTTTTGATTTACTGTGTTTCATGCGAGATTATGAAAGGTTTGGATAGCTTTCACTCTTACAGAACTAGTCCTCACACCAAACATGTCATGTAGGTGATGGACCATTGCACTAGCAATTTTCATACAAGCAATTTGCTTTTGCAACATGCCACTGACAGAAGCCAGCATATAACACTTAGTAGTCTTGTCAGTATTCTGCCAACGCTCATATTGTTGAACTTGATCAGGAGTTGAATCTCCACTTGGAGGCGTAGGCTCATTTTCAGTTAAGACCCATGAAATACGTTCATATTGAAGAACAATGTCAAGGTTACGTCTCCATTCATTAAAATTGTCTCCGTTTTCCAATTTGTTATTAGTCAAGAGCAGGGTGAGTGGATTCATTTTGTGGTTGATTATGTCTGAAAAAATAAATTATTAAAACATGAGCATACTAGTCAACAATTTATGGAACTTTGTATAAAATCATGATGCATGTATGCATGATGATAGATTTAACAAAACTTAAAAAAATTAAAACAGTATACGACGATTATTTTTCTTATCTATAATAGACTAAGTGACAGTGGGTCATCTAATCCATTAAAAGAAAAACTGGACCCTCCCACTCAAAAACTACCAAGCATCTCATGCCCAATTTTTTAAGAAGCGTCTTAATTTGGTCCATACTTTTACCAACAGAGCTACGATGGGCAGTTTATTGATAAAAAATGTTGAGTGTTTAACCATTTCAGTCATTCACTAAAGATACCTACAAACCATGCCTCGGTGGGAGGTCACATTTGCTATCATTAAGTGGACTTATCCTTAAGGAGACCCAAACCATGCAAGATCTAGGATCCATGCCCTCCGATGGGGAGTAACACTTCACCACATGCAAACGGGCCATCATTTGGAGACCGTGGACTCTCACAGGAGCATCCTCTCCCACTCAATCTTTTTAGGCTTTAAGTTTTAAATACCATCTTATCTAGATGCAATTTATTATACATCCTATATTGTTTCATTATATATCTCATACATAATGAATGCATGGCAAAGCCTAGGGTTGGTAATTTTCTAAATGACATGCAATCACATAATATCACATATTATAAGCATTCATTTCTCCATTCATCACATGAACTAATAAAGCCACTTTTGATTGTCCATCCTAGAAAAATTAAATAATTACAAGCCTTTTAGGCCCAAAGTATTCTTCTTGGACTTGGATCTTCCGCTTCGAACTCTTCACAAATATGATCCGACCCATTCGGTAAACAAAATGTAATGACATATATGAAAATCGAATTTTGTCACTTTGAAAAATAAAATTCCAGCGCCAGATTTTTAGAAAACCAAATCTTTGTTTTGACAAAAAATTCCAGCACTAGTTTTCATTAAAACCGAAGCTCTTCATGAAATAAAAAACCAGCACTTAGTATTTTAATAAAACTGAAATTTGATTCTTTGAAACAAAAATCCAGCACTTGTTTTTACAATAAAAACCGAAAAGTGATCCATTGAAACAAAATTTCAGCAACTATGTTTTCACAAAACTTATGCCAATACACAAAAGGATACACCGAAAATTTTACCTTTCTATTTCTTCAATCCATGGCTGCTCCATCTTCATCATTACATCAATTTGTACATTACAAAATCAAAGAAAATAGAAAAAAGAAACCAAGGAGGAAACATGGTGATGATAGACCACCCTCCTTGTTACAACCAATGAAGAAATCTTACAAGGTAAATTTAACTTCTATGGACAACCAAAAGAGCAAACATACACCATGTATATTTCTATCACATAAAATATGCAGCATACACAAAAGATTGCCAACCCATGCATCCAATATATAGGAACCAAAATCATGCATTAGAAACGGCTCGATACCAATTGTTGGATCGAAAAAGAAAACATGCTTCGCTTTGGAAAACGGTAGATTTCAAAACTTTTAAGAAATCATTACTTGCATCGGAAGCAACTAATCCAAATCAACATGCCAATCCATACATGATATGGTATAAGGATAATAAAATATAAACAAGATCGGAGTATTACCGACTTCTTCGCCATGCCTTTAAATCCTCATTGTTATTCTCTCCTTCTTCGTGTATCCAAATCATTTGCCTTTGACTCTTTTCCTTTAGCAATCTACTTTCTCCTTGTTGTAGTATCCTCAACCAATTAGATTTACCACCTGTTCTTCAAGGAAAATTAGGTTAACAAAATCCTTTGGTGGGAAAGGAGAAGAAATGTTTGGAGGAGATTTTCTTAGAAGAAGAAGAAGCAAAATTGAAACTCTTTCAATTAGTATTTTCGATTCTCTCTTTCATGAAAGTAGAGAAGGTGTAAAGAACATGCAAGAACTCTTTCTTACCTACCAATTTTGTATATGCATGGATGGAAGGGGAGAGAGGCATCAAATGCATCACTTCTTTCATTAATCACTCATCAAATAGCCAATAAATGAGATTATCTTCATTTATCTTTATGATGGCTATTTGAAAAGACCATAACCTAAAATTCAATACCCAATTTCAGTTTTGCCAAGAAGAAAGAAGGAAGATGGTCCATCTAATGTACATCTTTCATCTTTAATCTAATGAATGCAAATAGGTTACAAGCCAGCATTAAAAGACAACCATTAAATCATTTAATGGTAAGTTCATAACTCCATTTAATGATGATTAACCATAATAAAGACCATATTTATTTAGCATTTAATGTCAAATGTGTGGTTACACATTTACCCTAGGAATAACCGAAATTGCTATCTTCTTCTTAAAAAATTGTTTTAATATAATTAATCTAATTAATTACATTAAACCAAAACCAAGCCCATTACTAAATGTACATTTGGGCTTTTTAATTGACCAAGCCCAAGATTCAATTATGGGCTTCTAATTAACCTCCATTTATATTTCTTACTTAGCTTGATAACCTTCCTTAAAGCCAAGTGGGGAATCTTATTGGACTTTGATAATTCAAGCTCCAATAAGCCCATAATTAATTCAATCTCATTGGAATTAATTCTAGCTTATTAACTAAATGTCATTCCACTAAAGACAATTAGTTGAACTCTTGAATTATTAAATATTATGAGAATATGTCCAATTGCAAACCCTATTTAGAACCTTATTATAGCCATCCAACAACAAAGGGTAAAATTATCGCTTTTGCCCTTATGTTGGTTTTTTCTTCTAGATCTCTCATTTTACTTTATAAGGTGATTAACACATAAGATCTCATCTCGGTGTTAAGACTTGATGGGTAGCTAGTCCATCAAACTCTCAAGGCCGCTTAATCACCAAATCTCCTTAAAACATCTAGAAGAGATGATAACACTATAAACTCTTTATTTGAGTGAATGTTCTCGATACATGTTTCAATTAATAATTCCAACATGCACCTTCGGATTAATACTCTAAAAATCCATTCCGATCATATCAAGAATTATAATGAAACATATATGAGTTCACCACTCATCAAGATTATGGTTCATAATAAGCGAATGCTTAAGTTGTATGTTTTAAGATTAAAGTAACGGCCCACTTTATTCTTGAAAACATAATTGATTCCAGATTCATTTAATAGTGCCATTATCGATAGTCAACTACTATCATATTATGAAACTCATCATTCCCTTGAAGTAAACTCCTTTACTTATATGGAGATAAATCACAACACTACAGTCTAAACCATAATCAAGCGACCAACTTGATTATTCAACTGGGAATCAATTAATTCAAATTCTAATAATATACATGTTTCCCATACATCTCTATGTATATGTATATTACTTACAAAAGAATCTTGGTACCTTATGACCAGATATATAATGCTCATACAGATAAAACCAAACTCTTTTGTTTTATTAATAATAAATATTTTCATTACAAAACTGTAACTGAAGAAGATAAAGTTACATGTAAATACACTTGCTTTCCAACGCACTATATTTACATAACTCCAACAATGAGGTCACGTGGGAGCCATTGGAAGCCATGAAGGAGAAGTATCCACAACTCTTCGATGACTCAGGTAATAATTTCGAGGACGAAATTTTTTTAAGAGGGGGAGAAATGTTGGGCCCCAAATTTTTAGTGATTTTATTAAGTATGAATTGATTTGATTATGTGACTTTTCTAGATAAATTAATTTGTTTAAAGTTTAATTAGCATGTCAATGATTGGAGGATTTATTGCTTAGATTGATGAAATTGGAAGTATTAAATGGAGAAATTAAGATTAAGTTGAGTATAGTATGGTGTAGGTGAAAATGAAGAAGTAAAAATGTTTAAGGGCAAACATGGAAGATCACTTAAGGGTAAGAGGTATAAGGCTTACATGGAGGGGCATATTAGTCTTTGCTCGTTCATTTAAGGCTTAAGTGAAAGAAATTAGAAGAAGAAAAATAAAAAGAAGAGAGTGTCGTGGAAGAGAGGAAGAAGAAGAGAAAAGAGGAAAGCTAGGTTTAGAGATTTTTGAAGCATTTTGGAGCATCAACAAGTAAGTATGAGTCTAACCCATCTTGTTTTGGTTAGATGAAACCCCATTATAGCTTAGCATGTGTATGCAAGTGTTATCTTTTAGGGTTGATGATCATGTTGTGTTTATGAATGATTTTGGGTCGGAATGAGCTTAGAAATGAAGTATAAGAGATGATTTAAGGTTTAGATGTGTTATATTTGAAAGATGAGAGGAGTATGGCTGAAGAACGTGGGAAAATCAAGTTTTGGGAGGTTTTTGGGCTCGCACGTCACGACATGCTCATGTGCATAAAAATTAGTGTTTTATATATGCATTGTGTAATGGAAGTTGAAATTGAGAAATAAAGAGTGAAAGTGTGAAAAGTTGTGAAATTAGAAAAGTTTGACTTGAGAGTTGACTTTTTGATTTTGGGAGAATTTGAGAAAAAGATCTGCATAAAACTTGTAGCTCCTGTCAAGAGCTTTTCGTAACCATAAAGTTTGATATTTTTCAATATCGGAAGTGGAAGTTATGATCAGTCAAAGTTAAGTATTATGTTGTTTGAAGTTTGACTTTTTGGGTTAAAAGTTGACTTTTTGATTTAGGCAAAATTTGAGAAAATAATCTACATGAAACTCGTAGAGTTTGTTACAAGCTTTCTGTGGCCATAAAGTATGCAATTTTTCGATGTCGAGATTGAGAGTTATGATTGGTCGAAATTTGGAAGTTGTTTAGGAAAGATGATAAGGACAGGATCTTTGATTGGAAATTTGACTTCCTTAGAAGCCAAATGGATTTTTCTGTTCTTCAGGGAAGTTGTATAGCTTCCTTTGATCTTTCTATTGACATCAAATTTGTCAAATTCCGAGTTCAGGATCGAGAGATATGATTTTTTAAAGGTTCGGTTTTGAAGTTCCACTACTTTGTTTTTAATCCGATCCCTTTTGTAAGCTTTTGCTTATAATTCCTTCGTCCGACATCCGATTGATTTGATTCTTAAAGCGTTGGATTCCTAAGACAATTAATTTCATTTTTATGAAGAATTATGATTTTTAGGAGATTAAATAGAAAGAGATTGATTGAACCAAAGTAAGAGATTTGGTTATAGGTTATAAGTTGGATAATTTCCTGAACATGGTTCAGTATTTTGCGAGATTTGGGAGCTGTACAACTCCGATTGAGTTGATTCTTGAGGCAAAATAAAATTAAGATATAGGGATACAACTCTCGTTAAGGGATCGAAATTTACTTTCATCCCTAATATTGTCAATTTCTGGAATTAAATTAGCGTAATGTTCAGTCTCGAATTTTTCGCAGGTCTGATAGTATTTTGGCTATAACTTCTTCATTTTGGATCCGAATTGAACGCGGTTGGTGGCGTTGGATTCGTATGATTTAGAGGAACATTTCTCTAGAAGAAAGTTTAGCCAAATTATGTCATCTAGCTACTAAAAATCAGGATGCAAGGTATCAGTTTTTCAAAATCCTGTGCAGGGGCAAACTTGGAAATAGGCTTAATTGGAGGGGCAAGATGGCAAATTGTGCTTCATTAAATGAAACACATGAGGGCTGTCGTTTTTACTCCAATAAACCAGCAGAAGTTCACGAAAATACAAGAAGAAGAGAGAAGAAGAAATGAAGAAGAAGAAGAAGAGAATGAAACAATCGGCTATGGAAGGAAGGAGAAGAAAGATGAAGCAAAGTTCGGTTTTTATGGGTTTTTCTTTGGGATTTTTGTTGTTTCCAAGAGGAAATAGGGGGAAGATGATGAAAGCTTGCCTTGGAGCTCAATAATGTCGAAAATGGTGGAGAAAATGGTAAGAGAGAGAAAGCTTTGAGTTTTGAATTTTCTAGAGAGATGTTGGTTGGTTTAGCTTTAGATTGTTATGGATTTGAGTTTTATGAAGTTAATTTCAGAGATTATGTTTAGATGATGATTAATTTTGGAAAATTGATTAATTAAGGTTTATGCCTAATTTTGTGGTTTGAGGTTTTTGGAGATTATTAGCTTAAAATCATGGCAAATATGATGGATTGGTGAAATATGAAATCAATTTTGAAGAAATTGTAATTTATGGTATTGAATTTGGATAAATTGGTTTAGGCTAATTTTAGAAATTGAGGATTTTGAAAATTGGAGGTTTAAATAGCTTGAATATGTGAGGAATTAATGTTTCCTAAGCTCAATTTGAGTACTTATGATTTTTATGATATTGAATTTTGGATGGAATTGGTTTAGGTAAAATTTAAAGTGAAAGAAAGAATGAAGGATTGGAGAAATTGATGATTAGGACAAGATTCAAGCATCGATTCGAGGTGGGTATTATATTTATATTTTGATTTATAAGCTAGACTTGAGTTTTTGAAAAATAAAGAAAGCAAAAATTGGGTTTTGATAAATTATTGTTTATTTAAAATGGTTGAAAAATGATGATTTATGTTTGAAATTATGACTTTCGAATGGTTAAAGTTATGTTTTAAAATGCTTTTGATAAATTAAGGAAATTTGTGAAATTCTTTATCGATGATTGAAATGAGAAATTATGAAACTATTGGCGTTTCATTCCTTGTTTGAATATGATTGTGCTTTTGATATATGAGTTTGTGTGATTTGTGATTGATACTTTGATATATGAAATTATAGTTAGGAGGATTGTGGTTGAGGATATGTACGTGAATTAAATGGAGGTGAAAATATGTTCATGATTTGACTTAGATGAAGAAATAGTGACATAAGAGAAAATGACATAATGTAAAGGATAATTAAAAAAAAGGGTATAGTTGAAAGGGTGAATTTGGAAATTAAGAGGATTATTTAATTGTTGTGATAAGAGTTACGATTTGGTATAAAAAGATACTACTTAAAATAGAATTTAAGGGATTATTTAAGGGTATGTCGATGTTTCTAAACCGACGAAGAACGCATTTAGTGGAGTATGAAATAAATGATAGTGATGTACGGAGAAGTTCTCAAGGTTGTGTCGATTAGTTGTCAGGAATACCTATTCAATAATTGAAAAAAAAAGTGATTTAGTACATAGAAGATCCATATTAGGTTGATCATGTAAGGTATGATAGGAATGGAAGATCATGAATAGTCGAAAGTGATCGTATGGAAGTATTAATAATAGCTAAAACATCATTGATGAACATAGTCGTTTGACAAAGATCATGGGAACCGGGAAGATGATTGAGAGAAGAGATGTTTTATCGAATCATATCGTGTGACTAAAATGTTCCAATTTGAGGAATAAAACGAAGTGATAGGAATAAGTCGGAACGTCATTTAGTGGCTAAGAATGAAAAAAAAATCAAGTGATTGAAGGTTCAAATTGTTGATGGTCTTAACTGTCAGAGATATGCTTCGATTAGACCTCCAGCTCTGCACTCGTTGTCCTAATGATGTCATTAAAATACTATATAAGGAATTAGACGACAAAAAGAGTCGTTCGTTTTTTTTATATCTTGTGATTGATAAGGGGCTAAAAATGATTGAATGTCAGATTGATTGGAGAGGTGGATGACCAATGAACTTGATCGGTAGTAGAATTAAACGGTGCAAGGAAGATGATTGAATTAGGTGAATCCACACTTAAGACATGGGACAAAGAGAGATAGATATAAGGGTTATATATACCGATATTAAAGGGTTGCGAAATTTTATATTGAGTTAGTCTTTGTTGATAAAAGTCGTCTTAGATTCAAATATGATATACGTGAGTATGTTGAGGAAACATTTATGTGATATGATATTGGTGTTATCGACACTGGAAGTAAACTTTGTGAGTGTTTCGATTTTAAAAAGGAGGACATTGTTAAATGCATCGTTTGTTGAATGATTTGATGATAGGGTGGAAAGTTGTGTGAAAATTGAATGATTGTTATGTACTTTTTAAATGAGTAAAGATTGTGTTATGTGAATGAATGTGCTTTTGCGAAATTGGAAAAAAAAAAGAACTACGTTTCGCAAAGTGCCTTCGTGCAATTTGATGTTTTCGAATGTGTGAATTGGTGAATGTGAATGTGTCTTGTATGACACAACGCGAGGATCAGTTAAGTTTTGAAATACACCGTTGGGCGTTCCGATTTTTCGAGTATGAATTATGTGTATTATGTGGGTTTGGTGAGGTCCCCTCCGTATGAGTCAGTGCATTGGTCTCCCTCTGATAGCCTTCTCCCGGCTGCCCGCAAGTGGCTTAGGAGTGCCGATTTCGGACTCCCCTATATTCACGGCTGCACATGGCCGTTATGCGGGAATGTGCAGTACGTTCCGTTAGGACCGAAACCAAACCATCCTAATATGTTTTGTGATTTTTGACTTTGTTTATGTTCGTGATACATTTATATGTGATGCATTCATTTTGTAAGAACAATTGTAAATTTTCGAGAAATGAGTTTTGAAATAGTAAGAATTTTGGAAATTGATTAAGAATATTTTGAATGATTTGAAGGGCTTGAGAATTAAGTTTGAAATTCTTGCGACTGGGAAATGTTTATAAATGACGAACATTTTAAGAGAAGATTTTTGCTTATTTTCGAGTATAAATATGTTATCCACGGAGCGTAAGCTCACCCCCCCCCCTTTCATCCCCGTCTCCAGGTATTCGGGAAGGAGATCGGATGAAAGAAAGTCAAGACTTGTGTTCAAACTTGTATTTATTTGTCCTTTGTACTTATGGAATTTTGGTATCTAAGTATGGCTTGGAAGGCCATTGTGGTTTGTAAGTTTTTTATTTTGGGATGTTTGTGACCTAAGAAATATAGTGTAATGGATTTATGAATTTTATATTTTAATTGTGTATGATTATGATGATGTAAGTAAACTGTGGGTTGTACATGAGTGAATTGAGATATGGATGTTTCTGATGATGTTTGAGAATTATTGGAGTGTTAGGTATAGATGTGTGTTTCTGCCGATGTTTGGATTCCGGACGGGGAGTCCGATGACTTTGTGTGATTGGATTTGGTTTATAGAAGTGTGTTTTTGCCTTTGCAGATTTTTGGGCTGTATAAAATACAGCCGTTATGCTGCCCGATTTTTCAGTAAAAATCGGGTTAAGATAAGAATAAGAATAAGAAGTTAGTTTGTTAAAGATAAGTGGTTAGTTCAAAGATGAAATTTTAAGTTATTGCGTGATTAAGAAGAATTAAGAGAATTGAATTTGTGCAAGGATGAGTTTCCAAAAAGGAAATTGTATGGATTGATTATGGTTTGAATGAGTTGGAATAAAGAGAAAGAGAACAGAAACGTATGGAAAAAAAATACTGGATTTCGGTTTGGCTTAGTCTAAGATTCCAACGCAACTTTTCGTTTCCTAAGATTTACGCTTTCGGATGTCGGCATTTGTTTCCGTTTCGTTACGCTTCGAATTTGAAAAGAATCCGTTCTTTCGATTCCTGCTTTCGATCCTGTTTGCTTCGTATCCGTTTTCCATTTTCCGTTTTCCGGTTGGGATCCGGTTCCCGAGATCGGGTTCCAACATGGACTGCATGTACCACAATTACTAACATTATAAAGCACTTAGGTCTTCACGTTCACATTCAAGTAGCACTTTAATATCTTAATCCACAGTCACATTTATTGGACCTTCTCTCTGGAATCCACAATTAAAAACATCCAATTATCATTCAAAACATAAATTAAGCAAACAAGTAATTAAGGGAGACTGTCTAAGTTACTCACCATTTGCTCCAGAAGCTATTGCCTCGAAGTCTCGGTAACGTCTGGAGGATGGTGCTCAATTCGTTCCTCTATACTAAACAACATACACATATATCACAATATGCACAATTATAATTGTTCAATAATGCACATGTATGAAATGAATTATGCACAATGCATGCCCATGACAATCCCGGGTATCCTTCCATCAATTTCTTCGCAAAAATCTTTCTCATATAAAAACTCATCTAAGTATAATTCATACTTAGGTTTATGCCTTACTAAAATCATTAAAATCACAATTCATTTCCCATTGGCTTAGTTTCAGATTTTTCCACGACTCTCTTTCGGGTCTACTGTACACATTAAATCAGAGAGTGCAATTGATATAATTTGGTCATACCCTCTTCTAGAAAAGTGACCTCAATCATACAAAACCTATCTCGAGACAATTAGTATTACTCTCTCTACAGATGTTGGATTAAGATTATCTTAGGACGATTTCAATGAGAACTTCGAGATCTAAAACTTTTGTGAAGACCTTGAAGACAAATTCTATCATCTAAAGGGTCAAAAATGGACAGACAATAGCATCAGACAAATACAGAAGAGGAAGTTTCGGTTACACATAAGCAAAAAGCAGACGAAGCAGAAAGCAGATGAAGCAAAAAGCAGACGAAGCAGAAAGCAAACGAAGCAAAGTCAACTTAAGACGATGCAACTATTAAGATGAAGCAGAGTTAACCTAAGACAAAGCAAGGTCAACTTAAGATGATGCAACTCTTAAGACGAAACAGAATCATCTTAAAACAAAGCAGAGTTAACTTAAGACGATGCAACTCTTAAGACGAAGCAGAGTCAACTTAAGACAAAGCAAAGTCAACTTAAGATGATGCAACTCTTAAGATGAAGCAGAGTCAACTTAAGACGAAGCAAAGTTAACTTAAGACGATGCAACTCTTAAGACAAAACAGAGTCAACTTAAGACGAAGTAGAGTCAACTTAAGACGATGCAACTCTTAAGATGAAGCGGAGTCAACTTAAGACGATATTTCTTCATAGACGATATGACGTCATCACAGACGATACTATCTATACTCCTCAACTTAAAAACCTTTTTCTTGAACATCTCTAAGTTTTCATCAACTCGCGTATAAACACCTATGTATTCATATATGCACAGTGAAGAAACAGAGCATATCACCTCTCCATATCTAATTCTCTACACTAATCCTATACATCATTTCATTGCTACTTCAACTCCTAGAACCATTTCCACAACATCCGATCACTAACAATCCATCAAAAACTAAATAATACCATCTCCACAATTTTCATCCCCTTAACACATTGTTCAAGAATATAAATATACGTAAATGCCATGATCATGCACTGACAATAAATTCATCAACTTTATTTCAAAAATCTCCAACTCTAACAATTTAATTCACTACTTGTTGAAGACTCCAAAAGCTTCAACTATCTTCAAGCCCTAACTCCATACAAAATTACATAAACCACTGTGAACACTAACCAACTTCTAGTTTTTATTAAGGCAGAAGAAATACTTAGTAGTGGAGGAAGTGGTGAGGGATATGAAAAAGCAAAGTTAACTCTCAGAAGGAGTTTGATGGAAAACTCTGTGTATGGGAAGAAATTCGGAGATGATGATAACAAGGAAAGAACTTAGGAAAAGAACAAACCCCTTTTTAACTCTCAAATAACTCAAACTTACTTCTGACAAATAATAAAGGCAACTTTACACTTGTCACTTTTCCTAAGGTCTAATTCTAACTAAGTTTCTTTGAAACTAAAGTTTCTTTGAAACTAACTCCATTAATTCCATCTTTACAATCCAACTATCTCCAAATCTTCTTTTGATTTCTTTTCACCTATTTTCTATAACTTTCCAAAATTTATTCCTAAATTCACCAAAATTCACAAATCTCACAATTCTACTAACAAATAATATTTTCAACATAAATAAATTCAAAATTCACTAAATTTCCAAAAAAAATAACAACTTAATCCAATCATACCTGGGATCATTCATGAATGCATGTACAATTATTTTCATTGTCAAAATTTCACCATTCACGTGTATGTGCATGTCATATTATGCATGAACATGGAATGCATTTTCTAATCTCTCCTTAATCACTCATATTTACTATCCTAACCTTCTCGCAAGTAATGAGATGTTACATAAACATTCCTAAATAACACTTTCACGGTGATAAGGATTCATAAATTTTATTTTATTTCCCATTTTTTGTTTCTGTACAATTTATAAGGGAGAAGTACAAGGGAGGGGTCACTTTCCCCTAGCTTCATGTGCATCATGGCCTAAGATAAAGTGAATCATATGCACTTGAGTATTCCAACGACTACAAACTAATCATGCATGTACTTTAATGCCACTTTTCCATATAGTTACATAATACAATTTAAATGGTAAATAGCAAAACATTTTATGTATCCTTTTTAAGAAAATCTTTTGTAAATTGTCAATTTCAATAACTTTGAATAATTTTAGGTTTTAATGAACAAATTCTAGTTATATATGTAATAAAACACTTTATATCTAGTTATAGTTGTAAGTTTACACTAATTTAGTTTGATCTTGCAAAAAAATTATTTTTAGATCAAGAAAAAGTTTTAAGAGGCCATTTTCTAATCTTATTTTCTAACTTATAACCTTTTTGTGACATACAATCTCTTGAAGATTGCCCATAAGTCCTTTTTGTCTTAAATATGAAGTCCCAATCATCATGCTCTTTTATTTCTAATGTATGGAATTATGTTGTGTGGTGTGAATCTGCAAGGACCTTGTTTTTTTTTTAACGTTTCCTACAATAAGTTATTGGTTTTATTGACAACAAACTTTTGCATGTCCTTGATAATGATTGAATTTTATTACATGTGTTCATTAATAGCGGCATATTCTCATATGTATTGTTATGTTTTTGAAACAATGGATTGAAAATCAAAAGAGATACCCGATTTCCAATGGATATAATAAACAAATAACTAGATATAATCCTCTTTTAATGAAATATTTTAGTTTTTGATTTTCCAACTTGAAATTATGCTTCGAAAATACACATTTGATATCTCATATTTTAATTATCAATTTCATCTTTCCTCTTAATGCTTTTGCAGCTAATTTAAAAGATGTTTCCAGCTTTGAAGCTCTCCAGTCAACTATAAGGTATGCCCATTCTTGTAGTTTTAAGTTTGTCGAACATTTTCTATCCTAAAATTGGGATAGCCTTTAAACTAACAAATGCTTGTATTTTTCAGTTTTGTGCTTTCTCGAAAACTTGGGTGGGTGAGAAGGTTTCTTGCCACACATTGAACATTATGATGAAGTTAAAATATTTTGTCTAGCTTTTAAAATAGGGTTGAAACTTATTTTTTGTTCAACTAAATGATTTTTTAGTAATTTAAAGTCCTATGTTAAATTTATTTTCAATATCATTCTATTGTTTTTTTAGAAGAAGGAAGAGATATATTATCGATCCAAACTCAGAATAGGCAGTACAAAAGAAGGAAAGTTACAACACCACTCGCCTACGTTTGTCATGGTTCGGGAAGCTTGGGCTAAGCCATGAGCAACCGTATTGGCAAAACGTTTAACATGTTGAAAGACAACTTCGCAATCAAGTTGAGATCTAAGGAAACGAGAATGAGAAATTAAATCGCCGAAAGCAGTCACATCTAAATAATGGTGATCTGTGAGTGCTTGTATAACAAGTAGGCAGTCACTCTCAACAACGACCCTTAGCCAATCCTTACGCTCAATCCAACTAAGGGCCTCCTTGATGGCCAAAGCTTCAGTAATCTTCGATCGAAAAACTCCTTCAAGTCTGCCTATCTGAACTCCCATAACTGAACCCGAAGAATCTCTAGCGATGAAGCCATACCTAGTGGAGGAGCTATCCACAGTAGTTGCAGCATCAATGTTGAGTTTAACCTACCCAAGGTCAGGTGGCTGCTAGGTGAAGACACCCTCCGCAGGTCGGTGAGGCTCAACGACCACCTGCGTCGTCAACCAAGCATGGTGGCTTCGCAATGTGCAAGCCCAAACCGATAAAGGAGCAACAACTTTGTGGTTCCAAATAAGGTCATTGCGCACAGTCCACACCTGCCAACATAAACTCAAAGTTAAAGCCAAATCACGGGCATTAAACAACTGAAAAAACCGCCACAATCAATCTTGAAAACTTATCACCATTGGCGAGAACCAACCCATATAGGAACACTGCCACACCTGCTTTGTGAACGACCAAGTAGCCAGTAAGTGCAACAGAGCTTCCGACGATTGATGACAAAACGGGCACCATAACGGGACATCGACCTTCTTTAAAAGCAAGTTTTCACATAGCGGAAGGATATTATTTGAAGCCCTCCAAATAAAATTGCTCACTTGCGGGGGTACTTTAAGTTTCCAAAGTTTCTACCATACCTGCGCCATCTTTACATTTCGAGGCTCGTGTTAGCAGAAGTGAGAGCTTTGTATGCCGACTTGACTGAAAAAAAGCCTTTGTCCTCATACAGCCAAAACAAATCATCCGCAGCAGTAGAAAAAAGTGGGAGGCTCAATATTACACCACTATCGCGGTTGTTAAAGACAATGGTTATCAACTCGGAGTTCCACCTCCCATTAATCATCAAATCGTTGACAAGGAGGACACCATAACGTGCATCAAAAGGGGTGGTGACAAAAGGATTGTTTACGTCCTTTAACCAAGGATCATACCAAATTTGCACGCTATCCCCTTTTCCAATTTTCTAGCACATGCCTCGTCGAATAAGATGTTGGCTTTCGCGAATGCTTCGCCTTAGGTAACTTGGGTTCACACCAAGAGGGGCGTCTAAAAACGAGCAATGGGCATAGTAGCATGCTTTGAGCATTCATGCTACTAAAGAGTCGGGTTCCTTGAGTAGTTTCCAACCTAACTTGCCCAAAAGGGCAATGTTGAACTCGCGGAGATGTTTAAAAGCGAGGGCCCTAGTCGCCCGTACTTGACATAAGCGGTCCCAGTTCATCCAGTGTATACCTTTCCTGTTGTCTGCGTTACCCCACCAAAACCGGCATATTATCCTCTCAATTTCCTCACATAGCGACTTGGGGAAAAGGAAGAGCATCATGACATAATTCGGGATAGCTTGAAGAACGGTCCTCAATAAGATTTCTTTACCCGGTTTGGATAACCTCTTAACATTCCAAGAATTGAGTTTTTTCCAAACCCGATCCTTTACGAAGCTGAAAACTTCTCTCTTGTTACGACCAATAGCCATG
This sequence comes from Erythroxylum novogranatense, assembly GCA_029891385.1. Classification (NCBI taxonomy): domain Eukaryota; kingdom Viridiplantae; phylum Streptophyta; class Magnoliopsida; order Malpighiales; family Erythroxylaceae; genus Erythroxylum; species Erythroxylum novogranatense. Next base: position 22,538,551 of record CM057235.1, read on the forward strand.
GGAAGGCCAAGATAGCTGCCAAGATCATCATGTTCCTGAATCTGCAGAAGGGAACAGATATCCGATTTTGTCACGAAATCTGTGTTAGGACTAAAGGAAATCAAAGACTTACTAAAATTAATGGACTGCCCCAAAGCTTGCTCATATTCCTGTAATAGTGTCTTAATAGCCTGTGCTTCATTAATCTGAGCTTTGAAGAAAAGGACACTATCGTCAACAAAGAATAAATGGAAAATTACAGGAGCTCCTGTAACAATCTTGACACCATAAATAGCCCCTTGATTCACCCTGGCTTGAATAAGTCTAGAAAGTGCTTCTGCACAAATAATAAACAGGTAGGGACTTAAAGGATTGCCTTGTCGTAAACCTCAGCTCGGATAAATCGGTCCAATAAAAGTTCCTTGTTGAAGCACCTGATAGAAGACCGAAGTAACACATTGGTCGATCAATCCAAGCCATCTGTTAGTGAATCCCAACTTCAGCGTGACTGCTTGAGAAAACACCAGTTAAGCCTATCATAGGCTTTACTGATATCAAGTTTAAGAGTCGCATAGCCAGTCTTACCACGTCTCTGAGCCCTCAGATAATGGATGGCCTCAAAAGCGACCACCGAATTGTCTTGAATGTGTCGACCAGCTACAAAAGCACTCTACATTGGGGAGATGAGTTTATGTAAGACACATTTCAGTCTGTTAGCCAACATCTTAGCAATAATCTTGTAGAGGACTTAGCATAGTGCAATCGGTCGGAAGTCAATCATATGTTCCAGATCCGGCTTCTTGGGAATGAGTACAAGAAAGGTTTCATGCAGGGACGATAGAATAATACCGGTTGTAGCACACTAAAGTCAAAATGCAGAGGCATCATCGCCAATAACATCCCAGTACTGTTGATAAAACCCAGGGTTCAAGCCATCGATTCCAAGGGATTTGTCCCCGTCTATACTGAAAATGACCTGGCGAACATCTTCCCGGGTAAATGGCTCATCAAGCATCAGGTTATCCTCATCCAAGAGACAGTGCGGCACCCAGTGAAGGATACTATCCAGGGTACAATCCTGCACAGAGTAAAGTGAAACAAAGTAATCAGAAATGACTTGTGGGAGTCCAGTCGACCAATTCTGCCAATTGCCAAGCACATCTTTCAGTTGGGCAATTCGATTCCATTATTGGCTTGCCGTAGCTTTCGCATGAAAAAATCACTTATTGCGATTGCCTTCCTTTAACCACGCCTCTTTAGCCCGCTGCTTCTAGAATAGCTCAAGTTGTGCAAGTAATTCCGCCAGCCGCTTCTTAGCCTGCAGAAATGCCCATCGCTCAGTCGCGGAGCACCTACCTCGTAATCTGTTCACACAATGTCGAGACGCATCCAGGTGTTCTTTAAAGTGGTGCCTGAAGTTCTGACCCCATGCATCCAAGAGACGACAACATGTTGCTAGTTTGGAGAGGAAGTCAGGAGTTGTATGATCTCTCCAACAATGCTCCACTACCAGTCGACATTCAGGTTCCTGGGACCAATGATTTTCAAACCAGAAAAGATGCACCTGGTGCCAAGGAACGTAAATTTGAAATTGAAGTAGTAAAGGGAGATGATCTGAAGTAGAGAGATCGAGAACCAACCCTTTATAAACAGAGAAGTTGTCGCGCCAGCTGTCCGAAACTAAACACCGATCTAATTTGGCTTATACATGGTCCTCCCCTATCCTACCATTGTCCCACGTGAAAGGATATCCGTCCAAAGGTAAATCAAAAAGGCCAGCTTCCATGATGGCATGCCGAAATCCATGGAGCAAGGTAGCTGGTTGACGTATTCCCCCTTGCTTTTTGGACTGAAAAAGGATGTCGTTGAAATCATCGATACAAACCCAAGGTAGAGTAGAAATCAAGGATAGATGGATTAGTTGCTCCCATGTCTCTATTCGTCTCATTTTGTTCGCCTGCCTATAAAAACTAGTAATACGCCAAGGGACGACTCCTTGTAGGAAAACCTGCACATCAATAAAATGTTGGGAGGACCCCAATAAATGAATACTAGTAACACCCTTCCACAACAAGGCTAACCCACCATTACGACCAGAAGCATCAACACAAAAGAAATCATCATAAGCTAAAAGAGTCTTTATATCATTAATCTTAATATAATTACATAAAGTTTCGACAAGGAAAATAAAGTTCGGCCTACGTTCCCTAACTAGCTGCATTAGGGTCTAAACTACTTGGGGGTTACCGAGCCTGCGACAATTCCAGCTTAAGAGACTCATGGGTGTCGGCAAGTCTAGGAACCAGAACCCGCCGTGATACGATCTATGGAGACCTGATGAGCTTTTATCTACACAACCAGCTCCAGGGGGTCGGTAAGCTCGTATGCCTTACGCGTACGCCGTCGCTTGGGATCACTAACAGCAACCTCGCCGTTATTTGACACCCCTTCCTTCCCATAAGAGTGTCCTGTTGTCCCAACCAAAGTCGCTCCCGTATCCCCTCGGTGAGACACTCCAACCCCTGAATTTGTACCCCAAAAGGCGGCAAACTACACATCGCCCATGGGGGAAGTGCCAATGCCATCTCGGCTACCATCGGGAGGCTGATCGCTATCGTTAGTTGGGTGACCCAGACTATAGAACTCTTCATCCCTAAGCCATTTGGACCCACTATTCAGTTGAGGTTTTCGGGTAGGAGCTCGAAGATGTGGGTTGTACTTCCTTTGCACCATTGTTGCGTTGGTCAAGACTGGGATAGGGCAAAACTTCTCCCCATGCCCAATAATGCCACAGATAAAACAAAATCCAGGAAGTCACTCATATATCAAAGATACCAAGAAGCCATCCAAATCGGTGTCCATCTTCAATTTCAACGAGGTTCGAAGAGGTTGGTCAATGGCCCACTTCACTTGCGCCCGACAATAAGGTCGGGTCTTGTTTGTGAAGTTGTCTAGGTCCCCTTTGAAAAATGTCCCCAGTTGGTTCCCCAATTTTTCAAGAACAGAGGCCGAACGAAATCCAGAGCGTAATCCATGTTGTTGGACCCATAAGAGGATGTGAGAAATTGGGACTTCCAAGGGATGCGAATAGCTTTCTATCTTCTCCAATAAGAGGATTTGGTTATTAAAAGTCCATGGGCACATGCCAAGTACTCTGTTCATGTCGATTTCAAGGTAAAACTGGAAAGTATAAATGCCTCCTTCCAACTCTGTGATTAACATCCCCAAGACTGGACTTATGAGAGAGGCCAGCGTTTGTTTCATAGCCATGAAATTGATGAGCCACGCCGTTAGGAAACGACCCACCAAGCACAGTGTGGGATTTAGTGGGTCCTTAGGAGTCAACTCATCCACCTTGAAAGTCACAACATCTTCCTCCCCCATATCCACTAACAACTGAGCCATATCCACTGAGAGGGTTTCATCCGCCATGAGTGAAGCATAGAGGAGCAGGCTGATCACACGACGATGCCAAGAAACTTGCAATTAGGGCAAGACAGAAAACCTTCTCACCTGAGATGATTATTTTATAATGTAATTGTAACTATACGATTAATGCTGATATAAGTCAGACCAAATTCACAAAGTTTATGAAGAAAAAATTAACCACTGCAAAATGTTAGAAAGCCATATGAAATGAAAAATTATTAATAATAAGGAATTTAATTATAAAATAATTAATAATAATATTAATAATAAGAATAAGAATAAGTGGAAAATGAATAATAATAATAATAATAATAATTAATAAGAATAATAAATTAATAATAATAAGAAGAATAATAGTAAGAAGAAAATTAATAGTAATAATAATAAGAAGAAGAGGAGGAGGAGGAAGAGGAAGAAAATTAATAATAATAAAGAATTTAATTATTATTATTATTATTATTAATAATAAGAATAATAATAAGAACAAGAAATTTAATAATAATAATAAATAAATAAATAAGAAGAAGAAGAAAATTAAAATAATAAGGAATCTAATAATAATAATAATAATACTAAGAAGAAGAAGAATAAAATAATAAGAATAATAAAACTGATAATAAGAAGAAGAAAATAATAAAAATAATAAAATTGATAATGATAATAAGAAGAAAATTAATAATAATTTTAATAATAAGAAGAAGAAAATTAATAACAATAAAAAGAAAAGAAAATTTAATAATAAAAAATTTTAATTAATAATAAATTATTATTATTAGTATTAATAAATTGATAATAATAATAAGGAAATTAATATGAATAAGAATAAGAATAATAAGAAAATTAATAATAATAGTAATATAGTTAATAATGATTATAATAGATATTTTGATATACGTCCTCAAATCAAATATTGACATAAAATTTGTTAGTAATAAATTAAACAAAATAATTCGCATTTGATTTTATTTTTATTTTTATATTATATTTTTATCTATTCTACTGCTATAACCAAATATGTTACAAGTCTCGGCGTGTTCTGCTAATTTGAAATTAAACTTGTAAGAGTAATATAATATTGGAGTTATTACTTATTAGTATCAGAATGTCACCTAGATTGCATTTGAATTATAGACACTTACGCTTAACGTAAGCGCCATTTTAACAAATTAATAAATACTCCGTAAAAACAAAAGTCCGAACCTGAATCGGGCCTCGACAACTAAATTCAATCCCAGTAATAAAAAGTTCTTCGAGGGAGTTCATCTTCTGATTTTTATCACCTAGATCAGACTGTCATGGGTCGTTCTCGAGCAGTATCTCGCTCTACCGATGACGACCCTAATCTCAGGTACGTACAGTTTTTTTTTTCTCTCTCTTTGTGCTGTCTTCAATTGACTTTATGTGATGCTTTCTGCTTTCTGCTTCAGTAGATCGAAGAGAAAAAGAACGGCAACAAATCCTGACAACACAGATACTGCACCTAATGCCGGTATGCTCGACATAATCCTGTGTAGATTGGGATTTTCAGGCATACGAGTGCACGCAGTTTACTCTGTATCTCCTCTAATGCAGTGTGTCAAGATTCGAGCGAAGAGAGAGGGGCATTATATCACTGCAATTATTGCCATAAAGATATCTCTGGAATGGTTCGGATTAAATGTGCGCTGTGTCCTGATTTTGACCTTTGTGTGGAGTGCTTCTCTGTTGGAGCTGAACTAACTCCTCACAAATGCAATCATCCGTACAGAGTCATGGTTAGTAACCTTGTTATAAAAGTTATCCTTTTTAGCTCTTGCCCTGCTACTGTGATAGGAGCATCTCGAATTTATAATCAATAGGACTTTTTAGTTGAAATCCATGTATCTAAGATTGGTATCATCGTCTACAAGAAGGATTATGTTATACATATTCAAATTAGGGACTATCGCACTCCAGAGTGTTATACTATCTTTGATGCCTCTAGGAATGCATTTGAATTCCTGCATAATATAACCTGGTTACTATCGTATATTTTTGGTCAATTCAACCTGTTTCCTCATTTCCCATTTTCTCAGGTTCCTCAGCAATGTAATTAAATTTTTGGATAAGCAAGTGGGATTGCCTTACTATGTCTATGAATTTCATCATTGTTTCAACAGGATAATTTGTCATTTCCCCTCATTCATCCAGAATGGAATGCAGATGAAGAGATATTACTTCTAGAGGTGTTCATGATCTCAAACATCATTTTAATATTTCTTGGTGTTTACTCATTTCTGATGCCGTTGCTGCATAGTTTCCTAGTTTATCTGAATATTGTTGAATCTGATTGTAGGGCATAGAAATGTATGGATTTGGAAATTGGACTGAAGTTGCAGAGCATGTTGGAACAAAGAAGAAATCACAATGTATTGATCACTATAATGCTGTCTATATGAATTCCCCATTCTTTCCTCTCCCAGTAAGTTGAATAGTGTAATAAGGATGATGGTTCCAATTGCAATATTAATCTCTCTTTGTACTCCATGGGTTTTCTGTTTAGCTAACTGATGTTTGGCGTCTTGGCATCAAGCCAAGCATTGTATGATGGTGATTCTTTTAATATTTCTATTGGTTTTATTCTTCAAGGACATGTCTCGTGTAAGGGGCAAAAGCAGAGAGGAACTTCTTGAAATGGCTAAAAGCTATTGCATAATCAAGAAAGGTTAGATTAGATTTCAATTTTATAGTTTCCTAGGTGCTTCTATATTCGAAAGGCAAAATTAGACAGTTTCTAGTGATATTTGTATTCCAATTGGATGTTTAGTGTTTTCATACCAAAATCCTCTGGGTTGTATGTATGAGTCTGGATACTATACCATGTCACTACAACTTCTCATTCTACTTTTGAAGTAAAACACAAATTTTTGTTCCCTGCTCCCTCTGTTTTACATCTTAAACTATAAAAAATCACATAAAGCATATGGTTTCTGCTTCTATTTTGGGACCCATTTGTCATGTTCTTGTAATTTGACTGGTCATTTAAGTAATCTATTTAATGTTCATGTGATAAAGATTACTGATTGAGACTTACATTCAACCCTAGAGGTCCCTGCATCCAGAGAGCTTATGCTAAAAGAAGAATCTACCTTTGCTGCAAGGGTCAAGTATGACTATTCATCATGGTCTCCTTTTAATGTTCTGTCAAAGATTAGTCCTGACTTCTGATCCTTGTGGGCATTGTTTACCAGAAATGAAGTTCCAAGAAAAGAGGAATCGGCTCAAGAATCTTCATCTATCACAAACATAGGTGAAGCAAAATGGACAATCCTGGCATATAATTATTGTTGACATTATTCTGTACAGCAGAACTAGGGGGTCACTGCAAGCTTTATTGCAATTTTCTTTGTTGATATCAGAAGTTGGCTCAGTTACTCGATTAAGCAGCAGTGTCACACTCGCAGGTCCAGTTAAGGTGACCACCAACTTAGCCCAGGCTAATGATGCTGTCAAAGTGGAGGGTATAGTTTCATCTATGTGTAAATTTCCAGAATATTTCAATGTAGGAGCGATTCATAAAATATTAATTTATTGATCAGATTGATATATAGTGTTAAATCTTGCTTCCTAAACTAGTAGCTAGGTGGGAGTTATATTTATTTTATTTTATTAAGGTTGCGTTGGGAAATAGACCTGATTTTTTTTTGGCAGATATGCGTTTGTTGATTCGTGGCTTCGTCTATATTTTTCTCAAGGAATGCTTACTCTTAAGTTCTATCTAATGTAAACAGAAGGCCAGGCAGACAGGAGCACTGGAGAGAAAAAGCCAAGAATTTCTGGAGAAGGACCTTCCATGACAGAGTTAAACGGCTTTAATTTCAAGAGACAAGAATTTGAGGTTGAATACGACAATGATGCTGAACAGCTACTTGCTGATATGGAGTTCAAGGATTCTGACAGTGATGCAGAGCGTGAACTGAAACTACGAGTTCTACATATTTACTCAAAGAGGTACACTTGAAATCAGATGAACAAACATGTGTTTGATGTTTCGATATGCTTAGCTTCTTCTCACGATGATAATGAGTTATTCTGATCCAGAAAAAGTACAACCTAGTCTTGAACAGTTGCTACTTGTGCTATAGGAAATATCCCCATTTCAACCAAGACACTAAGCTAGTTGCTCTTGTTCAGTGAGTTTTTCTTGAAAGTAGATCCACTGATTGATGTTATGATGCCGTGACTTCTCATGTTATGTTCTTCTGTGTAAGCTCAGCTGTTAACTGTTTTAGCTTGAAAGTCTAAAAGGAAGCACTAGATGCGATTTTAGGTTACAGTTTATTTCATTATAATTAACTCATCCGTTAACCTTTTTAGGTTGAAAGTCTAAAAGGAAGTACTAGATGTGATTTTAGGACAGTTTATGTAGTTATATTTACAACTTAATGCCAAGAGCTGATTTTTGGTCATGTCAACTATGTCCCTAATCAATGATAACTTGTTGACAGGTTAGATGAGAGGAAGCGCAGAAAAGATTTCATATTGGAAAGGAATTTACTTTACTCTGATCCATTTGAGAAGGATCTTTCAGCTGAGGAGAAGGAAATATATCAGCGTTACAAGGTCTTTATGAGGTTTCACTCTAGAGAAGATCATGAAGAGTTAATGAAGAGTGTTATTGAGGAACTTCGCATTGCCAAAAGGATTAAAGATCTTCAGGTTTGACACCTGCTTGATCCTAAGCATCTGTTTTCAATAAATAACCTTAGAACTTGGGGAATTGCGACCACACAGCAAGAATAACGTTTTAGTTTTTCAAAAATGTTTTTCCTCCTCCCTTAATAGCCTGGATTGGTAAATGTCACTTTTAGACTGCTTAACAAATTGAACTTTCCACCTTTGATTTAGTTTGCTGTTGAAAAAGGTTGTTATGTTTGGTGGTTGCTGATCACTTTTCTGGATTGAGTGCATTGAAATTTAACAAAAGTAATTTTACAGGACGCTAGAGCTGCTGGGTGTCAAACAGCTGCAGAAGCAAATAAGTTTATTGAGCAGAAGAGGAAGAAGGAAACCGAAGAAAGCCTTCCTGGTGGTAAAGTCCTGCAGAGACCAATTGTCCTGAAGGGGGAAGCTGATTGCAGTCCTCATGGAATTGTCAGGTGGCCAACTGATTTAAATTCTTTGGGCCATGAGTCATCTTCAACTTCTGCAAATCAAGCTCTCTTTAACCCCATAGAGGTTTGGGATATCAGTGGATTTCCAGGGGCGGACTTGCTCTCTGAATCTGTAAAATGCTCTTTCAGTTTTTTTTTTTTTCCGACTTTTATTCTCTTAATGTTTGTCAGTTCATCGGATAATGCTTATGGGAGTAACGACCTAAACTGGAAAGTCCTTGGTTTCTGTGCAGGAGAAACAATTATGCATAGAGATAAGAATACTTCCTTCACATTATCTCAACATGCTTGAGATTATGTCAGTAGAGGTCATGAAGGGCAGCGTTACAAAGAAGGCTGATGCTCATAGCCTTTTTAGGGTGGAACCGAGCAAAGTGGACAGGGTGTACGATATGCTGCTGAAGAAGGGTCTTGCTCGAGCATGAGATTCAGCATCCAGTCGTTTATGCAACCTTTTTAAAAGCTAAGATGGTCACATTTCTGCAATTTGTAAATAGTTTTAAGATTGGCACGATCCTACGAGTAATGTATATCTGATCATAGGCAATAACTAGACAGATTCAGCTGATCTCAACTTTACTGAAAATAAAGTGCAGAAACTAGATTTCCAAGCACAATTGGTGTGGGCTTTGTGGTCGTTTGGGTTTTAGGGCATCAATCCAAAATTTGACATAGCCGATATGAATTGAATTGTGTTTGCACTTTTTGTTTCGAATCTCCTGCCATCTGTACATAATACCCTTCATACAGGGGAAAGGGAGGATCATAATTGAGGACAAGAATTGTAGGCGAAGTAGATTTTGATTAATGCAACTGAATCACTTGTATGCTAAAATTTCTTCAGCTTTCTTTTGAGCCTTGTCTTAAACCACCTCCGGGAACTGGAACTGGAAGATCAAACAATAAAAAACGTAACCCTGGTTTTTAGCATGCATTGAAATCAACTTTTGGTGATAACATGGTCTGTCAGAAATGCTATTCTTCTAAACAAATAGAAAGAATAAATACTTCTTGGATGCCCCCCTAAATCCTCTTCAGCTTTGTAATGAAGAAACTAGTCAGGAACTGTACAAATAATAAGAATGACCATATCTTATGAAAGCTGCCGCTCTCTCTTCGCTTCCTCCCCATCTCCTCCTCGTTCATTAAACTTCACCTCCTTTTCGGTAAAATCTAAGGACGTGCTTGTATTAAATGGTTAGTAGCTTCAAAAACTCCCTACATGCTATATATATAACATCACATCCCTACTTTCTCTCTTTCTACTCCACCCCAAAATCCCACAGGTGTATCGTGTCACCTGAAGACACTGCCACGTGTCTCTCGTCAGCCACTAGGGCGTTGACATCACCCACTCTCTCCTGGAAGCTGTACAAATGCTCCCCCCTCTCCTCTATATCCCATACCATTATAACACCCCCTGCGCACATTAGCGAATACCCTCCATTTATGCACCCCATGACTCTCTGTGCCCGCACGTTCAACGCCCTCACGTTAAACCTACACACTTCCTCCCGTGTCCCCACCCTGCGCACGTTGGCCACGGCTCTGTTATTCACAATTATGTACGCCTCATTCCACACATCAAACGAGCTCACTATTGCCGGTCTCCTAAACTCTTCTTCGTCTAATATCACCCCCTGGTTCCTCAGATCGAATACTATGTTCCTTGAACTTGTACACGCCACAGCCGATTCCTGACTCGTCACCCTAACTCGCCCAACAGATACAGTCAACTCCGTTAGTAAGTGCCATCCCATCACTGCTTCTGGGTCAGTCAACGCTCCTCCAATAAACGTCAACTCTTCGGTGTTTCCGTCCCATATGTGAAAAGCTCGGCCCGGTACCCCGGCGTACAGTCCCACCCACCACCGCCCACATCCGGTGAAGTCAACCAACACGCCGTCGTTGACCACGTTTCCGAAGTAGACCCTCCTTGGTTGAGCGTTGCCGTCCAAGTCTGCCACGTGGATGTCTCCGTCTAGGCTTGCGAACACCAACTTCGTAGCGGTGACGACAATGCCTGAAACAGCACGTGAAAAACGGCCTAATTGATCGCGGTGTTGAGGGTGGAGGGTTCGCGTGTGTAGACGCGTGTTGAGATGGAAAAGCCGTACGGCGCCATCAGCGAACCCACAGGCAAGATAGTGGTCGGAGAGAGCGAGGCAGCGGCAGATTAGGGCGTCAGGGTCGTTGGAGCCAGAGGGATCAAACTGGAGAATGAAATGGGTCGACCTCCGAGTTCGGAAGTTCCGGGCAGTCCGATGGCGGAAGATGTACTCGTCGCGCCACGTGTCGTGGAGGAGATGGGTTCGACGCCAGATAAGGTTGGTGAGACGTTGCCAGAGCAAATCTGAGCGCGAGACGGCGCGCCACGTGGAACATACCTGAAGTATTAGACATATATTTAGCGAGATTGAGGGGAGAAAAACATAAACATGGGCATGCTTATTATAAAACAATTTCCATGAAAAAAGAGACGAGCTATGGAGCATAAAACGGTTGCAGGGTAGGGTCAGGTTTTGAGGGAAGAAGAGAGCTCGAAGATATTTTATTATCATTAAAAGAGGCAGTTAGAGGTAAGGGGCATGGCATGCGTTATCGTTTCCCATGTGTCAGTGACTGTATATAGAAAAAAAAAAGAAAAAGAAAATGGACTTGTCTTGTAGCTCAGCCTACAATCCTTCCTGCCCATTAACAGGGAGACCGTCGACCATCTGTCGACCCATTGATAAAAAATAGTATTTCCATTGGTTTCTTTCCGCATGTTCTCTAGCTTCGGCAACGTCACTTCACAGCCACCAGCCTTTAGTACAAAGCATGATTCAGGGTGAGCTCAGACTCAGAGCCCTCAGTCGCAGTCTCGGTCACAGATAGGGTTTGACAAACGAACTGCTCTTGAGGAAAAAGACAAAACACAATAGCTAGCTAGCTAGCTGTGCTCCATACACAATTTTTGTTTCATATGACAAGCAATCCTCAATAAGCGTGATTTCCACATATTTTGTCTTTCATTTCCCAGAAAAAGAAAAGACTTGCCTTTTTCTCTAGCTATTTATACGTAACGTATCCTCCTTTCTGTGTTAAAAATAAAAAAAAAATATTTACAGAAAATTTGTTGGAAAATCACAAACGAATATACGTTTCCAAGTGGAAAAAAAGATGTTTAGAAAACTTCCATACAGCATAATACATAGGAAATAAAAAAACATGCAGATAAGATTAATTCCTGTCAAATCAAAACAAAGAAGAAAACAGGAGACCATCTGTGCAGGGGGCCTTCTGAATTAAAGGAGAAAATCTTACCTCTCAAGTGACTGACTAGTAGGAGATACCCATGTGCGTTTTTGGTAATTGTACATAATATTGGCTTTGACCCCATAGAACATTCAATTACTACCTTAGCAATTAATGCCCAGCAGAACGTTAGCATTCTATTCTGCATGCACTTGTACATCTATTTTAAACTCACAATAATGCAAATACAATTATTATCTCCCAGTATATTGTTTTACCCGACAAGACACTTCTCATTACGCTTTTGCTCCTTAATTTGCTAGCAAAACATTTGCATTGACTTGATAAAGAAAAGTCTAATCTAACTGTGGTTAGATATGCTGCTGCTACCCATATAATTAAAGATCAAGATGCCCTGAGACTGGTCGTGTACAAAAGAGTAAAGGCAAGAACTCCCAAAAACAAAAACAAAAAGTTCTCAGCTACATATATAGAAATGGTCAGACCGCGAAGGTAAAGTGATAAGGATCTGAACCTTTCTCCTTAAATCATGCCTTAGAGCTCCCACCAACCGCAGCTAAGTTAAAAGTGATGTCTCTATCTATCTACATGCATTTTTAGTTAAAAAGGAAATAGTTGTCTCCAATACGTAGATTTGGTCTGATGAGAAAGTTCAGTCAAAGAAAAAGAAGGCGGGAGGGGATTTGTCCAAAGCTTGGACAGGATCTTACCAAGTATGGAAAGCGAGAACTCAAAACCTGAAAAAGACCATTTTAGGCTAGCTCAAGAGGGTCCGGAAACTTGACATTTTTGCCATGGTGATGAAAAAAGTAAAGGGATGTACAGATTGACAAAAACCAAAGTACGCCATTCGACAGTGACGTAAAACGGGTTGGAACCGGACCGATCAAAAGAAAAGGCGACTTTTTTTTAATCCTTGGATGCGAATGCAATTGTTTATAGTTTATAAAACACCAGAGTCGTTACGCTTGACCAGTTTCCTTTGCAGCCAATTTTAAAAATCAAACAAGAGTTCTAAATTACCACACTATTTATATTTTTATGTTATTAAAATCATTAGAATCCTACCCCTAAGGTTCAAAACAACTCTTTGACTAGACTTGTCCACTCTTGGAATCGTTATCTACTGGATGCTGATAGGTACGCCTCTATTTCTGTTTGGTTCCCTATTTCTAGGCCTAACAATTTCACACACTAGCAAGCATCGTCGGAACTCCATCTCCAACAAACAAAATGTAAATGACTTCGGGTGATAATAAACTCATTGTCTCACGACCAACCGTGTCATGGCTTCTGGCTTGCATTATCAAAAGAGCAACTACGTACCTGAAATAGATTCACAAGTGCTTGAGCAGCAGCGAGGCGACCGGCGATCCTGGCAGCTTGAATGGCTACTTGAGCAGCCAGAGATTCCACAAAAAGCTCAGGCCACACCTCGTTAATGGCTGCACGTGGTCGAGTCCTAGATGGTCCAGCTCCATAGTCACCAGCTCTTCTACCACTATATTCACTGCTGCTGAAGGTTTCACGGCCATCACCATCGCTATTGCTAGAAGAAGAGGATGAAGAAGACATTAAACAAATAATACAAATATATAAAAGAAGTGAAGTTGTCAAAGAAATAAAAGAAGAAAGAACGGGATATGGGCAGCAGCAAAGAACCAAGGACAAAAAGGCGTAGATAAAGACGCAAAGTTAGGGTCCCAGAAGAGGGGTTTTGGGAATCTACAAGAATATAAATATTACACTTGGATGGAAAACAAAATATGTATTATGATGTATGTCCATAAAGAACAGTACATAGACATGTGCCAAAATACATACATGGATATATACAAACGCGACGGTGGGATGTATTTATTAATGAGGTGGGGTTGAAGAAATGTTCCCGCCCTGCAAAGACGGCGAACTGATGGTCTCTACGTTTTGCCAAGGTGTTTTCAGGTGCTTTCCTACAAGTACACGAGCTTTCTTTTCTGCAACTCTGTTTATAATAATTATGAGATTTGGAATATAGATAGGATTTCGATGGGTCTTAAAATAGCGAGAAAACCGAAAAGAAATTTTCGCCGCGGCATACGAGTACAAGCAAAGCTAGCCAGTTGCTAGTTGCTAGTTGCTTGTTGCTTGTTTCTAGTTGGCAGTAGGAACTGCACTGCAAGGGTGCCCTCAAAAGTGAAAAGGTCTTCTTAGTCAGACCTGAGTGATGCGGCTGAGAGGAAGCTCACTAGGAGCTACATCACTTGCAGGTAAAGTAGTACAGGTTTTAATGCCCAGGTTATGCTTTATTTCGATTAGGTGATCAACCTGGAACCTAGACCACAGCTAAGCTCATGAGTCGTGATCAGGGATGCAGGACGATTTCATTGATTCCATTTCTTACTCTGAAGTCTGAGACAATGCCACTTTACATAGGCTACTAGAGTCGAGCGCTAAGACAACATTTATTATTGCTTCTTTTTTAATTTACTTCTTTCGGAGCTCAAGTTTATAAGTTTTCAAATACAGGAAATATGTTTGCACCGTTATTTAATAACGAGTACTACATTTTCGTTCTACGTGAGAATATCTGGTTCAAAAACTTCATGCTTGTCTGCATGCTAGCCTGGTGTCAATTAGCGTTTGTTGTTACGAATGTACTGTAATGTTCTGATAAATTCATTTATTTATCAGAAATAAATGAATTTAGAAGTTGATTAGGATCATGACTACTGAAAAGTAAATTAGTTAAACAAAATCAAGTACCAGTAATGCTGCTTGCTGCCTCAACCTCAAGCTAGAGGAGAAGGCAATAAGGAGATATGAATGACCACATAGCTAAAGTTTATAATGATGAATATCTTTGGGTTTTAGGCGTAAACTTAGATCGTACGACATCAAAGCGTGAAAAATGTTGTCCCTCGTGTCTTTGATCCAGGGATCAGTACATATGATCTGTGATGATGAACAAGTACTATTCGCTATTTCCAGTTTTGTATTTGTAGCATCCATAATCTATTGCCTAAAGGTGGCGTATAAGCGACGGATACGTAAGAATTATTCCTTGTCATCAGGGCCTTGATCTTGAGTTCGTGAGGTCTCCACAATCTGAGCCTGAGGCTTAATTCGTGATGTGCTCTCGGTAAGGGTTTTTATGGATTTGGCAAAATCATTTCTGGTAAGACATGTTTTTAGTCTTTTAGGAATAAAATAGGAGGGAGGGGCATATCTTTTTATAATTACTTATATTTTTATTCAAAATATAAATGATTAACATTCTTACAAGTGTGCATATCAAGATGAAGACTTTCACAGAAAGAAGATATAATTATGAAAAAAAGATTTAAGTCAATTTAGTGATTAATGTTTGACTTTTATAAGATAACGTGGATATTTTTCTAATGATTGGAGTGACCCAAATGAGTTTAATTGAGTTTCAAAGCTGTAATTCTGTTTGAGAAGAGAATATTAATGTTTACAACTTTCAATAAAAATTGCTTGAAGAAGACTAGGCTTACGAAGCATTGGATAAGTTATCACCATCCAATGAAATAGTCTATCCAAACCATATTTGCCGGATACCTAAGAATGTAGGAATACGAATCTAAAGAGATGTGGGATGCCTTTCGTATATGCAATGTTAGTGTTGTTGGTTTAACATCGCCATATAGTTGAGTGAACTCTTGCAAAACAATTAATCATCATGAAAACTGAAAAGAATACACAAACCACTTCCTTATTAAATGTTTTAAAACTAACATTTCTAATCAAGACTTTACTATAACGACACCAAAAGTAGGTCATAGTTCATCTCTTTATTTTTATTGGTACAAATGAAGTTCTAGCTTAACCTAACTAACTTATAATTGTAATGATAATAAAAATATGTTACTACTAATATTTTTTATCTTTAATGATACTAGTAAGTTAATATATGAAATATCAAATTCAATAGAAGAGTAAATTAAGCAAAAGACACGATTGAAACAATTGAGCAATCAAAAGATGAAGAAAATGACAAAGCATAGCACATACGCAATTCAAGTCAAGAGCTATAAGTTCAGATGAATTAAACACATTAAATTCAAGTAAATCCTCATAATTCTTTTTTGTAACTTTATCTTGATCATTTCAATAGATAAAAGACTCCATCATTGCATGATCATTTACACTTAGGCATATTACATATACTTTTACATAACCAAAAGAAAATTTAAGAAGGTTTTAAAGAAAATCCTTTCAATGCATTAAAATACTTTTGAACTAGTTTTAAATCAAGTTGTGCCAAATGATGTATTTTGATCTTTGAAAGAATTTGAAAAGATTTTTAAAACTTGTTTTAAGCAGTTCTATTAACTGACATAGGAATTTAAGTGATCAATATTAGGGTTTTAGATTGACTAATCGAATAGTACGGTAGTGCAATTAAGCAACATCTTTTAAAAATTTGTACAATAAGTTTGCGATTATATTGTTCGACCAATATGCCAAATTGGTTAACTAATACTACTATTAATATTCGTTGTAATGACTATTTTATTTTTAACAACTATTTTAGTTTTTTTATAAATATAAGTATATCACATATGAATTATGAAAATAATTTTGGGTATACTAAAGAGTTTTAACTAAAATGATTATAACACAATTTGATTATCTTTTAATTAAGATAGCCAAAATAAAGGTAGACCCCTTTATTTGATAGTAACAATTACATCTATTGGAAAACAAAGATGAAACACTTTCTTATAGCTAAACAATTGATCTTTAAATAATTAAAAGAATAGTTCTTATATTCTAATACAATAGTTATATATAAAGTGGAGACTTAGGTACTAAAGGAAATAAGTGAGTGGAATGATAATGGTAAAAGATTATTTATATTATTAATACTTTTAAATCGTTGGTAGGATTACACCAATCTTGAATTAGTTATAAAATTTTTTAGCCCTTACTAAAAGTTTAGGAGACAAAGGTAACAACCATACAAGAAACCAAAAATTTGAGCCCCTTATCATTAGAATAGCTAATTAGATTACTCTTCACATATAAAAATGCAAATAAATTAATTACATGAAGAGGGAATAGCTCTAACAGAAAAGAAATGGTGCTTTAAGTATCTAAAGATTAGAAAGTTGATGATGAGGAGACCTCTACAAGTAAGATTGAAAATGATGATATAAAGCTCTTCAAAAAGAAATTTGAGGAGTTTTTAAAGAAGAAGACAAACAATTGAAATAAAAAGAAAGGACATAAGGCCATATAGGATAACACTATTAGTTATACGCTATAGGGAATCCAAAAATATATTGGTAAGTATGTGTTTTATAGCCAACAATAATGAGATATCCTCTTCCTTAAATTCTTATGATAATAATAATGATTATGACGTTGACCTTTCATATAATAAGTTAGTTGAATGTTTAAACCTCATAAGCTTGAAAAAGGAGAAATTATCTTTTAATTATAAGCATAGTTAAAAACTTTTAGATGAATGCATGATTAAGAATGAGAAATTAAAATGTGATAAGCATAACATGATAAACATAAGATGTGGTTGTTGCTAATGATAAAGTAAATAATTTGTTGCATAAACATGTGGCATTAAATGAGGAGATTGATGTCATGAAATAATCATAGTCTAAATTCATTATAAAAAGTGAAAAATTGAACAACATAATTAGAAGCCAAAAGAGCTCTAACAATAGTTTCACTATAGAAGTGCAACATTCGATGACAAGATATTTTTTATTAGGAACAATCATTTACATGATAAGCCTATACCAAAATTTTCACATAACCTAAATTTTCACATCAACATGCTACATCTTCTAAATGTTCACAAAAGTCACTTATTCATCTATTATCATCTTTATCCCAAGTAAAAGGAAAATTTCATGCATTTGCATATGAGTTGCAATCTAAACTTAGAGGGTATAACAATCACCAAAAAAAAAAAAACAAGCATAATTTTTATGAAAGATCATCCCTAAAGAACATCTAATAGACGTCTCATTCGTATAAGTCTCTTTATCATCAAATTGACATGAAATAATCTCATAATCATTATAGATATAATTATAATTATAAAAGTGTGGTATATACTCCCATTAAATATAGAATATATTTTGTCAAAAATTTATGCCATTTACCAATTTATATGTAAGGCTTTTTCATTATATAGGAGATCTTCCAATTCCATCTATATACAAATAGAGCATTATATCACTTACAACATCCACGAAGACCAAAAAATGCTTATAGCCTATACACTTATAGGTCTTTCTCTTATAACACTAACACTTTCAATTCTCATTATGTGAGATTATTTTTATGAGAAATATGCATATATATTTATATCTTTGAAAAGATATTGGATAAGTAAACCCACCAAGATATGAGTTGATAAAAGGGTTAAGAACTATCTCCTAAGAACCTTATTTATGTGCGTACTTAAAGCATATTAATTTCTTTGCCTAATCTATCAATATCAAGTGACTTCAAATGAATTCTAATAATTAGTCTCACTTCTATTAATATTAAATAAGCGACAAGAATGGTGTTTCTAATAATTTTTTTAAAAAAATTACCAAGAGTTTTAACATGGGCCAAGAAGATAATGGTGATAGATGCATATTTGACTATAATTTTACCTCATATTTGATGTCTTTTTGCTTGATATTTGATTCTTTTGCTATATATTTGGTATTTAATTTGCTCGAAGTGTGTTTACATAATATAATTGCCTTCACGGATTTAAAAGAAAAGAATTTGGATGAAAACACAACATAAAACGAAGATTTGATGCACATAAATGATGCATGGCCATGCATCAGGCCGTGCATATCTCCCAGGCTGTGCAATTTTGCAATTTTTAGAGAATTTGGTAATGGTCTGATGCACGATTATGTACAAGACCATGCATCGACCAAAACCCTAAAATTTCTTATAAAAGGACGTGAATGGAGAATTGAAGAGGGAGCAAATGTTAGGAAACGATTCTAAATGTGGAGATTGTTCTTAAGTGGCAATTTTGATCCAAAAAAGTGGAAAACACAAGGAATTCATGGAAATATCCATTCGAATAGAAGATCAAACCTCTAGATCATAAAAGTATTCAATAGAAGACAATAAAGGACATTTAGAATTATGAACCCATTTTTTTCAATTTGTTATTCTTTTAGTGTATATTTGATTTCGCGTTCGATCATGTGTAACTAAACATCCTATTAGTATTTAGGTAGATGAACCTTATGTTAATACATTGATATGTTTTGATTCTTTTATTAATGTAGTTGGTTTGGTTGATTATTGTGATATGATTACTGGTTTTATTTATGTTCTAATCAACCCCAAAATATTATATCATAATTTGATTTCATACATAGAGATTAAGAAATCCTGTGTTTGAATATATCTACCATAATTAGAAGGAGTTGATTGCATCACTAGAGACATGATGACATAAATCTTCTAGATTAGGGTCAAACCTAATATAGGGAATCATAAATCGATTACACAATCCTATAAACTTTAACATGAGTAATTGAAAATGTAAGCTCTCAATTAACGATCAACTCATAACCTACTTAGTTCTAAAGTGTTCTAATAAACAACCGGGTCCTCACACAGGATCTCTCTCTATACAAATAATCGATTTGATTAATCACGTAGTCTATCAAGTCACTTAACTCTTATTAATAGAACTCAATCATTTTTATTCGATTCACCCTCTCAGTTTATTACTGAAACATACAAGCACATCAATTAATCACAACACCTAATCAATCAGCACAAAAGATAACTAGATTAACATTAAATCAATTAAAAAATCCCTAAGAGTTTAGAAAATCATCCAATCCAAATCCATCATCATCATTGCATTCATCATATACATTTAAAGAAACGAATAACAAGATGAAATGAAAATGTCACTTGGAAAGGATCGAGATGGCCCAATAATACAGCAATTGTAGCTGCCCACTCCTCTCTCTCCTCTTCTTCCTCTTCTCTCTTCTTTCTTGAAGGTTTTTCAAATGTAACAAAAAATTGAGGCTCCCTTAGGGTTTCATCATAATGCATTTTATAGGCTTTTCTAATTTGGGCAACCCTAGGGCTTTTTTGGGGTCCGAAAGATATGAAAAGTCCCTCAAAAACTCAAGTAGGGAAGGTTGTGTGCTTGTTTTGTCGCATAGTTCCACGATTGTGGCACCCTGCATTCGGTTTTGTCACGATTGTAGCTTATTGGTCATAACCGTGGCCCTGATTCTGGGTCTGACCCTTCTCCATTCTTCAATACTTGGCCTAAAACACTAGCAAACTCAACAAGGCACCTCAAATATATAAAATTAAAGCTCAAAAACATACTCTAACCCATAAAATGCTTAAAACATAAATATCTACTACCTAACACAATTCTATCCTAAACACGTACTAAATAATTAAATTAACAACTAAATACAAACTAAACTACCTACAGAAACACAATGCAATTTGCAACTATAAGGAGGATGTTGGAGTTATGTAAATGTAATGCCCTGGAAAGCAAGTATATTTACATGTAACTTTATCTTTTTTGGTTACAATTTTGTAATGAAAATATTTATTATTAATAAAACAAAAGAGTTTGGTTTTATTTGTGTGAGCATTATATATCTAGTCAAAAGGTATCAAGATTCTTTTGTAAGTAATATACATATACATAGAGATGTATGTGAAAGATGTATATTGTAAGAATCTAAATTAATGGATTCACAGTTGAATAATCAAGTTGATCGCTTGATTATAGTTTAGACTACAGTGTTGCGATTTATCTCCATATAAGTAAAGGAGTTTATTTAAAGGGAATGATGAGTTTCATTTCATGATAGTATTTGACTATCAATAATGGCACTATTAAATGAATCTGGAATCAAGTATGTTTTCAAGAATAAAGTAGGCCATTATTTTAATCTTAAAGCGTACAACTTAAGTTTTTGCTTATTATAGACCACAATCTTGATGAGTGGTGAACTCGTATGTGTTTCATTATAATTCTTGATATGATCAGAATGGATTTTTACAAAGTATTAATCCAGTGTCTGCATGTTGAAATTATCAATTGAAACATGTATCAGGGAACATTCACTTAAATAAAGAGTTTATAGTGCTATCATCACTTCTAGATGTTTTAAGGAGATTTGGAAATTAAACTAGTGCCAGTAGTTTGATGGACTAGCTACTCATCAAGTCATAACACCAAGATGGGATCTTGTGCATTAATCAATATAAAGTAAAACGAGAGATCTAAAAGGAAAAACTAACATAAGGGCAAAACGACAATTTTACCCTTTATTGTGTGGATGGCTATAATAAGGTTTGCAATTGGACATAAAATATGTGTTCTCATAATATTTAATAATTCAAGAGTTCAACTAATTGTCTTTAGTGGAATGACATTTAGTTAATAAGCTAGAATTAATTATAATGAGATTAAATTAAT
This sequence comes from Erythroxylum novogranatense, assembly GCA_029891385.1. Lineage (NCBI taxonomy): Eukaryota > Viridiplantae > Streptophyta > Magnoliopsida > Malpighiales > Erythroxylaceae > Erythroxylum > Erythroxylum novogranatense. The sequence continues at coordinate 22,559,809 of CM057235.1, forward strand.
TCTAGGCTTATTGGAGCTTGAATTATCAAAGTCCAATAAGATTCCCTACTTGGCTTCAAGGAAGGTTATCAAGCTAAGTAAGAAATATAAATGGAGGTTTTAGAAGCCCATAATTGTGTTGGATTGCGTATGGCCGAGTATTCACAATACACTGCGGAAAAGACCATACAACAACATGAAGTATAATAAAAAATACTTAGGATGTATGAAAATACCTTTATGTCGTGGGTGGGTTGATTCTTTTCGGATTCCAAGACACTGCAATGTGCGAATGCCCTCTATCGGTATCCACACGAGTATGCACGATCCGGGCTGCGACTGTGGTGTGCTAGCACGTCCTGAAACACTTTTCAAACGCCACACGTTTTTCCTCTCGAATGGTGGCTAGGGTTTCGTGTGACAATAGTGTCTCATTCTAATGAGACCTAAGTTTCTCTATTTATCGAGAAACCCTAATCCCATTGAAGCCCAATAAGTTTTGGCCCATTATATCTCATATAATAAAAGTCTAACAACTTAATTCAATCTAGCCCAATAAATATATCTACATATATTTATTCAATACCTAATAAATTAGGCCCAAGAGAATAAGCCCAGATCACATCACTCTTTGTGTGCGACCCTGTAGGCTCATTTGATGTTGGAAATGGACTTGATCACACTTCAAGGCCCATAAGTCATGAGCGGCCTCTAGCAAGACATTATGACTACCCAAATCAAATGAGGATCGATAATCCGATTTAACCTTTAATCATGGTTATAAACTAAGTCCCTTTGTAACATGATATCAAGATTAATCACAAGGCATGGTACATGTCAACCTTTGATTAATCATAGTTTCTTGATCCCCAAGTTGACTGATTATAACAAATGACATTGATGACTCTTCATCAATTCATTTGAGCACGGCCATGCATTTCTTCAGTCACACTTGTTAAGAGGCCCAAATGATATCTCTCTCATTTAAGAGAGGTACAAATCCCATCTACGTCATTCACATCCCTCCGTATGATTCATTTGATGTCTCATATCCATGATCAGTAAAACGTGATCATCAACCAATTTATGTTCACACATTAAGGCACAAGCATAGCATTTTATGCTTCTTTCATTCTATCAAATCATCATAGTTTCTTTCTTTTTCTTGCAAACCAAATGAAAACACTTTCAATATACACACCATTTAACAAAAATAGCACACACAGGGCATTTTCCCATTACACAACAACTATAAAAATGTTACCCACCTATCGTCGGAATCCGAATTCAAGATTGCCCTTCCTCCTTGTCTTGAGTGGGGTTCTCTTGATTTCCTTCAATCAAAACATACTCCATTCACTATTTATATTCTAAAAGAAAGCATATCATTCATAAAATCAAGCAAAATAAGAGTATACTTTAAACCTAACCTACCCATAAGCCATATATGCTAGAATAACCATAACCTTAGCTTAAAAGTCCCCAAACTCCATAGATCTCACCTTTCTCTCTATCTTTCTTCAATCTCTACACAAACCCTAACTTCCATCTTACACCATTTTCGAATCTAACATAAATAAAGATGGAACTAACCTCTAAAAAGTCGATTCCTCTTCTTTTCCTCTTCTTCAAGCTTCCTACGAATCTCTTCCACTTAGCCGAAGTTCTCTTTTTCCTTGCTCACGTTTTCTCTTCTTCTCCTTGGCTCTTACGACACTTGCTTCCTCCTCTTCTCCTTCTTTAATTCACTTATTCTCATTTTAAAAGCCTACCTCCAAAACTACATAGTTTTAAGTCTCCCTAAAGCTCTCTTTAACTCCTTTGGGCTCTCCTCTAACTTACTAGGCTTTTGGGCTCTCCTCCTTCCAAGCCTACCACACATAACTCCACTTATTCTCTAAGCCCATACTTTCCAATATTTAATTCTAACCCTTCATTTAAAGTCCCAACTTCTAATTTCTAAGCCCAACATAAAAATATCTATATAAACACATAATTAAATCAATTAAGGAAAAATAAAAAAATAATTAACGAATAAATCCATAAATCAATAAATAATTAATTCAAATAAATTTTTTTTTTCGGGGCCCAACAATTCTCCCCTCCTAAAAGAATTTCGTCCTCGAAATCCTTACCTGAATCCAAGAAGAGGTAGGGATACTTCTCCCTCATGGCTTCCAAAGGCTCCCAAGTAGCCTCCTCGGTCGAATGGTTCCTCCATAAGACCTTAACCAGCTTCACACTCTTGTTCCTTAACACTTTTTCCTTGGAATCCAAGATTTTCACTGGTTGTTCCTCATAAGTCAAATCCTCTCTCAACTGAACCTCTGAAGGTTGAACTATGTGCGAAGGATCCGATCTGAACCTCCTCAACATCGACACATGGAACACATTGTGAATCTTAGACAACTTCAATGGCAAATCTAACTTATAAGCCAAAGGCTCGATCCTCTCAATGATCTCATATGGGCCTATGTACCTCGGGCTAAGCTTGCCCTTCTTGCCAAACCTCAAAACACCTTTCCATAGAGAAGCTCTAAGAAACACCTTCTCACCCACTTCAAACTCCATCTCTTTCCTATGGGCATCTGTGTAGCTCTTCATCCTATCTTGAGCTGCTTTAAGCCTCTGCTTCACTAACTTCACTTTATCCACAAGAACTTTGCACTAACTCAGTCGTCTGAAGCTTCCTCTCACCTTCCTCATCCCAACATATAGGAGTCTTGCATCTCCTACCATACAAAGCCTCATAAGGTGCCATCTGAATTCTCGAATGATAGGAATTGTTGTAAGCAAACTCAATCAAAGGTAAGTGATCATCCCACGAACCTTTGAAATCTAAAGCACAAGCTCTCAACATAGCCTCCAAAGTCCGTATCATCCTCTCCTATTGTCCATCGGTCTGCGGATGAAAAGCTGTACTAAAATGCAATCTAGTCCCCAGAGCCTCCTGCAAACTTTCCCAAAATCTGGAGGTAAACCTAGGATCCCTATCAGACACTATCGAACTCGGAATCCCATGAAGTCTGATTACCTCATCCACGTACTTCTTAGCCAAAACATTCAAAGAATCTGTCTGTCTAATTGGCAAGAAGTGGGCTGACTTAGTCAGCCTATCCACAATTACCCAAATAGCGTCATGCTTCTTGCTAGTCCTCGGTAATCCCATCAGAAAATCCATGGTAATCTTCTCCCATTTCTATTCCGGAATCGGCAAGGGATTAAGCTTGCCCGAAGGTGCTTGGTGTTCAGCTTTCACTTGCTAACACACTAAACATCTTTTAGCATACTCTGCCATGTCTCTCCTCATTCCCTTCCACCAAAAATGCTCTTTCAAATCCCGATACATCTTAGAACTCCTTGGGTGCATTGCATAAGGAGCATTATGCGCCTCATCAAGGATCTCATCCTTCAGCTCTAACACGTCTGGAACACACAATCTCTTGCCCATAACCATCAATCCATCTTCCTTCACCTCTACTTCAGAAGGTTTACCATTCTTTAACTCTTCTCTAAGCTTGCTCAAGTACTCATCCTTTTCCTGAAATTCTTTAATCTTCTCCTTCAATACTGGTCTCACTTTGAAATTTGCCAAGACACAATCAGGTTCAACTTGTCTCAACATCACATCAAGTCTGGCTAAATCCTTCAGCAAAGGAAGATACACTGCTTCCACATGTGCCATAGTGGACTTCCTACTCAAAGCATCGGCTACCACATTAGCTTTCCCCAGATGGTAGTCTATCATCAAATCATAGTCTTTCAATAATTCTAATCATCGCCTCTGCCTCAAATTCAACTCTTTTTGAGTCAACAAGTACTTAAGACTCTTATGGTCTGTAAATACCTTAGTAATAACTCCATACAAGTAGTGTCTCCAAATCTTCAATGCGAAAATGATAGCAGCTAATTCCAAGTCATGAATAGGGTAATTCATCTCATAAGGCTTTAATTGCCTCGAAGCATAGGCAATCACTTTCTCTCCTTGCATCAATACACACCCTAAGCCTTTCTGGGCGTCATCAGATACAATGTATCCATCCTCACCATAAGGTAATGTCAAAATCGGTGCAGTAGTAAGCCTATTCTTCAACTCCTCAAAACTACTCTGACACTCCTCAGTCCACTCAAACTTCTGATTCTTTCTCGTCAATTTGGAAAGTGGAGCAGCTATCATAGAAAAGCCCTCCACGAACCTCCTGTAATATCCAGCTAATCCCAAGAAACTTCTCACTTCAGCCACATTCTTAGGTGCTTCCCATTTAACCACAGCTTCTATCTTTTGTGGATCTACATGTACTCCACGCTCTGAAATTACATGCCCGAGAAATACTACTTCTCTTAGCCAAAATTCGCACTTGTCGAACTTGGCATACAACTCGTTCTTTCTCAAGGTCTCCAAAGCAACCCTCAAATGATCCTCATGCTCCCCATCACTCTTAGAATAGACCAATATGTCATCAATAAAGACAATGACAAATCGGTCTAGGAAAGACTTGAAGACTCTATTCATCAAATCCATAAAGACTGCAGGAGCATTTGTTAACTCGAAAGGCATAACCAACAACTCAAAGTGGCCATACCGCGTCCTAAAAGCAGTCTTAGACACATCGGTCTCCTTAATCCTCAACTGATGATAACCCGATCTCAGATCTATCTTGGAAAAGACTCGCGCCCCTTGCAACTGATCAAACAAATCATCTATGCGCGGGAGCGGATATCGGTTCTTAATAGTGGCATGGTTCAGCTTCTTATAGTCCACACACATCCGCAACGGTCCATCTTTCTTCTTCACAAAGAGAACCGAAGCTCCCCAAGGCGAAGAGCTCGGCCTAATATAACCCTTCTCTAAAAGATCCTCCAATTGCTCCTTAAGCTCTCTCAATTCCGTCGAGGCCATCGGGTAAGGCGGAATTGAGATCGGCGTAGTACCTGGAAGAAGCTCCACGGGAAACTCAATTTTCCTAGGCGGAGGTAGTCCTGGCAATTCCTCGGGAAAGACATCCGGGAATTCCCTGACTACAGGAATATCTTCCAACCTCCCTCTATCTGCCTCCGTGTCTAACACATAGGCCAGAAACGCTTCACAACCCATACTCATCAGTCTCTCACCATTATAGTCATAACAAAACAATCCGGACTGGCTTTCCTATCTCCCACAAATACCATTTTTCTGCCATTCTCTAGCTCGAATTCCACTGTCTTCTGCTTGCAGTCCAAATTGGCATGATACTTCTCTAATGTATCCATACCTAGGATCACATCCAATCCTCCCATCTTCAAAGGCATCAAATCTACCACAAACTTTCCTCCACTAATCTCTATCTCACACTCTCTATACACTTGACTGATAACAATACACTGGCCGATCGGAGTACTCACCATCAGCGGAGTATCCAATGGGCTCAGGTCTCTACCACAAACAGCACAAAAGAGTGGGTAGAACCTGGATCAATCAAAGCAAGAACATCAACATCAAACAGTTTAATCATACCCGTTACCACTTCTGGAGCGGTCTCTGCCTCCTCTCGAGTCATAGCAAACACTCTAGCTGGTGCTTACCCCCTGGATCTGTCTGGAGGATAAGATCTCTTAGGTACCCCAGAGCTACCCACTTCAGTCATAGTTTTCTGTCCCACTGTCTCTGTCCTCCTTGAAGCTTGCATCTATGACCCCTCTCTTATGTCCGGCTTAGGACAAAATTTGGCTATGTGTCCTTTCTGTCCACAATTGAAGTATGCTCCTGAAAATCTGCGACATTCCCCTCTATGGAGGTTCCCACAATGCTCACATTTAGGAAGAGGTGGTCTCTTCCCATCTTCTCTTCTACTGCTGCCCACCGTTGAGGCTTGGTGAGACACAGTAGAAGTCCTCATCGGTCTAGGCCGGCTTCCACCGGTGCTCCTCTCCTCAGATTGTACAGGAAAAGTTCTGGCACTTCTCTCAGGAATAGAAGTACCACCTCCCCTCCTGAACTGCTCTCTTCCCTTCCTCTTTCTGTTAACTGCACTCTTGATGTTTTCAATGTTCTCAACCCTCAGAGCCGCTTCAACTAGCTGCTGAAAATCAGAAAAATTCTGCACCACTACCTTCTCTCTGATAGCTAGGTGTAGGCCCGACTCAAACCTGCGACACTTGGCAGCCTCACTGAACATCAGCTCCGAAGCATACCTCGACAACTGAGTAAATCGACTCTCATACTCAGCAACAGTCATCTCTCTTTGGGTGAGACTCAGGAACTCCCTCTGCTTCTGCTGAATGTACACCTCAGATAGATACTTCTTCCTGTACGCAGTCAGGAAGTCTCCCCATGTCAACCCTACTAGTTTCATCTGACTCCCTGGCACAGTCTCCCACCAATGCAAAGCATCACCCTGAAGCAGACTAACAGCATAAACCACTCTCTCATCCTCCTCACACTCCATCAGATCTAAGACCCTCTCGGTCTTCCTCAACCAGTTCTCGGCTTCTTCAGGATCCGTGGTCCCGTAGAAGTCCACATCTCCATACTTCCTCAGCTTGTCAAACTGTCTCCCCTTCTTAACTGGGGCCGCACCAGAAGCCTGTGGCATTTGACCCATAGCCTGAACAAAGGCTTGAGTAAATGCCTGGAAGAGTCTTGGGTCTAGAGCAGGCACTTGCTTAGACTGACTAGGCGACGGCTGAGTCTGAGATTGGAGGGGCTCACTACTCTGCCCTAGAGAAGCCTCAACTGGGGCCACTCCTGGGGCTACCGACTCATCGGTACTCTCCTCTCTCGGTGGAGAGTCAGGTGCAATAGAACCTTGTAGAACTCCTCGTGTCCTTCTACGAGGTGACATCTTACTCCTTCAATGAAAACATTTATAATTAGCTACAATTCGTTTTAATCTTAGTTTCTATATGTATGCATGATATGCATGTCACTTAATACAAACAATCAATTCATAATGCAACATTTAATCATATAACAAAACAATTTCCCTACTATGCATCCTAAGCCTAGGAGTGAAACCTGGCTCTGATACCAAACAATGTTGGGCCCCGTCTCCGAAGCCCAACATTCGGACCCATATAAGCATGGAAGACCAAAAACCGACACAAAATTGGCCACAAAAGGGGAAAACTTGCAATAGAAAATTTGGATTAGCTTTTTAAGAAAAATGTTCCTTGTGATCTAACGATTCCAATGCCACTGAAATCGCTCAATTTGGATTAGAAATGAAGAAGTTATGGTTAAAACATTTTCTTAAAGAAAACAATGAAAACTGACCCTCCACCGACTTCATGTCAGAATTTGAAAACTTTAGAGGCTAAATTGCTGATCAATTCCTTCATAAAACTTGTAGGTTTATGTCTCTATTTTAATTTAAAATAAGAATCGCCTCGATCGGAGCTCTTTAGCTCAAGATATTTCAAAATTAGTAAAGTATATTCAGACTTGATCAACCGACCTCCACACTTGGTTTCAAACCACCTTTTTCAATTTAAAATAAAAACTAATAAATCAAGTGTGTAAAGATAGAAAAAGCTCTTAGAAATCCATCGCTTCAAAAATGGGGTCAATCGAAGGTCTACACAAAAAGTTATGACCAAAAGAAGGGAGAGGGGTCGGTCGGCCAAAACCGACCCCCAAACACGCTAGCTTCTTGCATGCTGGGCGCCACCAAGACTGGCGAAGGCTGGGCGCTTCGACAGCGTGCCGATCAGTCAGCGTGCTTGAAGCGCTGGGCGCTCGCGGGCCGAGCGACCTGCCCAGGGATCCGACATATCAGACTTCTAACCTTAATAACTCTTGACTCCGAGCTCCAAATTAGACATGGTCAGAAGCGTTGGAAAGATAAGAGAAAAATATACATTTTTCAAGAAGGACTCAAAGACAAGCTCGTCCACTAAGGGAATCAAAATTTTACTCTAAGGCCGATCGACTAGCTCTCCACAACAGTACCAGAACTTACAAACTCCATAACTTTTGACCCCGAACTCCGAATTAAGCAAACTTAGTGTCTATGGAAAGGTTAAAGAATTATCTACAACTTCCATGAAGATCACCGACCTATATTCTAACTCCAAAAGGGTAAAAAGTGGACTCAAAGCTTTGCCTAACAATCAGCCATTTAGACAACACCTGCATTTAATTCCAACGACTCACACCTACCAATCAACAAATCAAAAATAACTCATAAAACCTCTTGGGAGAGCTCTACAGCTCACCTATCACTCTCAAGGAATCTCAATAATCCCAATTGACCTATAACAACACAGAAATTGCAGAAAACACAACCTACCCAGAGTTTCAGCACCACATCCCACTTCAACAACACATAAACCATAACAATTTTCCAGCAGCCTCTCCCAAGGCAATAATTCAGCAGCAACTCAACAATTAATAATACTCACACACATACTATTTCCAAGATCACACACAGATCGCAAATCAACAAACTCACATGAAGAGAGTACTAAAGCTCTCCTTCTCTTTCCAAATCATAACAAAGTTCAAGCATGGCTTTAATTACACATATCAGCATATCCATCAACAGTCAAGTACATAATACAATATGTGTGAGATGCTCCATGTTTGATATGCTTATAAGCTAGTTACTAACTTAATACAAAAGTGACTAAATTTCTTGGAGTGATGCCCGATGCCTTGCAAGGTTCAGCTCTCAACTTGACTTTGCACCTGAGGAGGGAGAATGGGGTGAGCTAACATGGCTCAGTGACTAACAAGTTTATAGCCATCGGGTAATGAGCCACACAAAAAATCATTAACAATCTGAAACAGTAGCAATTTCTCATATAAAGCTCAAATAATCCAAAATCATCACATAAGCATAACATGAGAGTTCATATCAATCAAACACATATTATGCATCATAAACACAAATAAACGATGGAATGCACGCATTTGGCTCGAGAGTTCCATAAACACGACGGAAACCGAAGTTTACCGTAAACACGACGAGTCCATTTTTTGGATCTCGTAAACCTCAAGCAGGCAGCCGGGAGAAGGCTAAGGGGGGGTCAACGTGCACGTGACTATCGAAGTAGGTTCTCTCTTGCCCAATCACAACCAATTTATGTTCACACATTAAGGCACAAGCATAGCATTTTATGCTTCTTTCATTCTATCAAATCATCATAGTTTCTTTCTTTTTCTTGCAAACCAAATGAAAACACTTTCAATATACACACCATTTAACAAAAATAGCACACATAGGACATTTGCCCATTACACAACAACTATAAAAATGTTACCCACCTATCGTCAGAATCCGAATTCAAGATTACCCTTCCTCCTTGTCTTGAGTGGGGTTCTCTTGATTTCCTTCAATCAAAACATACTCCATTCACTATTTATATTCTAAAAGAAAGCATAGCATTCATAAAATCAAGCAAAATAAGAGTATACTTTAAACCTAACCTACCCATAATCCATATATGCTAGAATAACCATAACCTTAGCTTAAAAGTCCCCAAACTCCATAGATCTCACCTTTCTCTCTATCTTTCTTCAATCTCTACACAAACCCTAACTTCCATCTTACACCATTTTCGAATCTAACATAAATAAAGATGGAACTAACCTCTAAAAAGTCGATTCCTCTTCTTTTCCTCTTCTTCAAGCTTCCTACGAATCTCTTCCACTTAGCCGAAGTTCTCTTTTTCCTTGCTCACGTTTTCTCTTCTTCTCCTTGGCTCTTACGACACTTGCTTCCTCCTCTTCTCCTTCTTTAATTCACTTATTCTCATTTTAAAAGCCTACCTCCAAAACTACATAGTTTTAAGTCTCCCTAAAGCTCTCTTTAACTCCTTTGGGCTCTCCTCTAACTTACTAGGCTTTTGGGCTCTCCTCCTTCCAAGCCTACCACACATAACTCCACTTATTCTCTAAGCCCATACTTTCCAATATTTAATTCTAACCCTTCATTTAAAGTCCCAACTTCTAATTTCTAAGCCCAACATAAAATATCTATATAAACACATAATTAAATCAATTAAGGCAAAATAAAAAAATAATTAACGAATAAATCCATAAATCAATAAATAATTAATTCAAATAAAAAAAAATTTCGGGGCCCAACATATGGTTTTACTATCAAGTCACATACTTGATGACATAAGTCTAAAACTATTCATGGAATCTAAATCACATTACATAAACGAAATACATGCATATATGAAAGGAATACCTCATAATATATTATTAACAAGTCATAATGTTAATACATAAATCACAACTATCCATTGGCCTAGGGCACACTACTAACAAATTGAATGTTGGGCTTACACTAATTGCACATGAAAATGACTGTACATGCATTTATGACATTTTCTGGTATATTTGTTAATAAATGTGATTGTTATAAAAAAATGTGATTTGTGTATTTGAAATTGAGTTAGAAAGGGTCTTTGAGGTTTGAGAATTTTTAGTGAATTTTAGAAAATTTTCTAGAAATTTCGGGGTAATTTTCAGATTAGGAAAAATGCTAAGTGACAGACTGATTGGTTACCGGTAGTAAAAATTACTATCCAATGGCACTGAAAATTTAGATCAATGATTTTAGGATTTATTAATCTGAGCCATTGGAAAATTGGGGAGAAATTGGAGTAGAAATTGGAATTGAATTGGAAAGAAACTAGGTGAGCATTTTAGAGTGTGACATGTGGCAAGTGACACTTGTCACTTGCCTAACATGCCACCATGATGCATAGGTTTCATAAAAATCATCCCTTCTTTGGTTATTCTCGATACTTCTCTTTTCCTAAGATTGAATGGTGATTAAAGTGAGAATTTCCCACCAATTTTCGTAGCTCTTTCTTCCTTGCTTCTCTTGATATTTTGTTCATCTTTTTTACCTCCTTTCATCTTGGTTTTCTCTTCTTGTGTTCACTAAAAATCCTAACCTATACCTCACCCCCTTAAGATGATGATAATCGTGTGTGGTGGAGGGAGTTAAAGATTTTGTGGTTTTGGAAGATTTGGAAGCTTAATAGGTAAGAAACATGTTTTATCTCATGGTTTTGTAGTTAATTAAATTATTTGTGATGTTTGTACACTTAATTGTATGAGAATTGTGTTGGTGTATATGGGTATGTAACTTGCTTGTTTGATTGATGATTGATGAGGTATAATTTGAGGAATGTAAATTGGAGATGTTTTAGGTGTTTTGGAAGTGAAATCATGTTTAGAAAAATGTAGGAAAATGATGGATGATGGAGTGTATGTTGCTACCATTTTGTGAATAAATGTTCAAGTGGAGGTCTTGCTTTGATTTTGGTTGATATATTGAATAAATTGAGTGCTTATTGGTGTAGAATTGATATGGAAGTGATACAAGTTGAGTTAGGTTGAAAAGCTGGAAATTGGATTTGTGTATGTTTTAGTGATTTGGCCATAACTTTTTCTATAATGGTGTAATTGGGATGATTTTTAGCTTAAATTAAACTAGAGGTGTTTGGCTATATTTCTTGTGAAGAAAGTGATGTCTAATTTTGGCTTGAAGAGTTCTAAATTTTGACTTGAATGTAGAAATGTGTGTAGGGATGAATAGTGCAATTTTAGTGACACTAACATTGAATTTGTGATCTGAAATTTTGTGAATTTTTCTAGGTTGATTGAGGCAGATTTTGCTAGATTGGTATTCATGAAAGTTGTAACTTTTCTTGATAGCTTTCTATCACCATAAAATGCGCCATTTTTTGACATTAGAGTTGGTAGTTATGAGTGATTGAATGGTGGATATGGGTTAGGTGATAATTAACAATATTTATCATGGCAGCCACAATCATGTGGGAATTTGACCTAGTTAGAGGTCGAATTTGCTTCTAAGTTCTTCATGAGAATTGTAGAATGTGTTCTTATCTTTTCATTTATATAAAGTATGAAATTTTTGGACAATGAGATAGGAAGTTATGATTTTTAGAAAGTGGGATACTGTTTAGGATGACACTTATTTGGGTAGTAACTTTGATTGGGATTTTGATACCTTTAGAGGTGAAATTGGTCTTCGATCCCTTCATAAAAATTGTAGAACATTCTATAATCTTTCGTCTCGTGGTCGTGAGACACTCACGAGTGTGAGTGGCCAATTTCCCCAATCCAACCCTTTTTCTACTATTTTGAGTATAACTTTTCATCCGACCTCCGATTGATCTGATTTTTGAAGCGTCATATTCGAAGACATTTATTTACCTCTCCATGAGAATTTGTGAATTTTTGAGATTAAATTAAAAATGATGGATTAAATCAAAGGGAGAGGACCGAGTGATTATTTTTTTGGACAATGTTTTGGCAATATTCAGACCTATAGAGATCCGAATTGAGTAATTTTAGTGTCTATGGATTCTTAGCACATAGGGGAACTTTTTATTAAAGAGTGGTTGCCTAGGCTACCTTATGTGGATTGTCTTATTGATCGGGAACAGTAAACCCAAAAGTGGTTGTTTTAGAAAAATTGAAATTAGTATATGAGCAATAAATTGCGAGTTTCATGGTCTTTAGTGCGGCTTAACCCTAGGCATAAATGAGTTTTGATCTGGAAATGATTTTGAGATGAAATTTATGGAATGATATCGGGATTGTCATAAGCATGCATTATACATATTTTATTTCAGTAATGTGCATTATTAAACACTTATGATTGTACAAATTGTGACGTATGTGTATCTTGCATAAATGAGTTGTGCAGGCTAAATGGCCACATTTAGGCGTTTCTAGAAACGGGAAGCAAATGCTAATCTGGAGCGTACTGTGAGTAGACCGAGATAGTCTCATTTCTTTCTTTGTTATGTTTTGTTTCATTTTGTATAAATTGATTGTTGAATGTGATTGATTGTATTGGGCTCCGGATAGGAGGTCCGATGGTCGTGATACTAATTTGGATATTGAAGTGCTACTTGAATGTGAATTGGATGAATTATGTGTACTCAACGTGATTGATAAATTTGTTCTGAATGTGCATTATATGATTGATAAGTGCTGGACCACGGTCCGATGACAAATGTGTTTTGAATGTGCATCTGCATATGTAAGAGAGTGTGCTTCTCAACTCTACTGTTGAATGCCAGACTACGGTCCGATGACAAGTAAAAATGAGCTTCGAGCTCAAAAGTGATTCAGATCCTTAGGCTCAACTTTTAATGAGCCCTATATCCTCCAAATGGATAAGGGACAGTTATTAATGAGCCCTATATGGGACACTTTAGGCACTCGGTTACAACAAAATAACAAATGAAATAAAGTGTATGGAATGTGACTGATTAAGTGTATCGAATGTGAAATAATGTGAATGTGAAATAATGAGAAATGTGAAATAGAGTGAGTTGTAAATTATGTGTTGTGTGACTGGGTGAGCCATCGATGATGGTCACTCACTGAGTTCGTAAAACTCACCCAATATTTGCAATTATTTTTCAGGACTCAGAAGAATACCCTGTGAGGCAACGAAAGTATATCTATTGCATGTGAGAGAAGAAGAGGTTGGGATCAGTTCGCGTCTGCATTGTGTCTCTTTATTTTCGTACTGAATTGTATTTTCCACAAAGCATTGTATTTTGTGTATTTGCGTATATTATTTGTGTATAACTTTTCGATTGAAAACAAAAAAGGGTTTTGCAAAAGAAATTGATCAAAGTGTAATATGTTTTGTTTTAGGAATGGGCTAATCGAACTTCTGGCATGTGAAAAACAAAATTGGCAACTACTATAAATGAAAATGTTTTTGAATAAAAGTGGGCCCAAATTTACGATTATTGATTTTCACGTACGCTTGAAAAAAAAGTTTTATACTAAAATTTTGACGAACTAAGTGATGTAGCACGCCACCCTCATGGGGCACGGACTCAAATATCACCATCGATGTTAGGTTCGGGTCATACGGGAGTGGGGTGTTATATATGTGGTATCAGAGCCTAGAAGTACTATCTTATATAGGCCGTGTCTGAAATAGGAGTCAAGTTACATGCATTTAAGTCATGTCATAGCAGACAGTGGCAACTGATCCCTAGTCTGAGTCGCATGAGTATGAGTCACACGCATGAGCATGTGTTAAGTGTTTAAGCTGATATAAAGAGTGAGAAAGGTGATGGTATGTCATAATGTGACAAAAGGGAGGTTGTGGATATGTAGAAACGAGAAATTGTATGTGATTAGTTGGTGAATATATTATGGGATACTATGTAAATATTGAACTGTGAGGATATATCCTCGAATGTAAACTTAATATGAATGCATTATTGTGGATGGTTTGAAGAAAAATGTGTAAACTGTAGGAATGATGAATGTGAAAAAAAGAAATTGAGGAAACTATAACCCCAAGATTAATTATGCCATTTGGGTTTGGAGATTATGTTGTATATAATGAAGTTTCACCTTGGGGATCAAGATACAATCTATATTAAAGTCTTATGGGCTAATTTTGATACATGGTTTAGAATTGCTATTATAGTGATTACTTTGAGAATTTGGAGATATTAGATATACCGAGACATTTCAGAAATGTACAAATCAATTAAGTTTGAGGAAAATAAGAATATATGTAGAAATGATGAGACTAAAGTGTACAAGCCTGATTATAGGAAATAAATTTTTATGACCGTGAAAGGGTAGACTTGGATTTAAAATGAATGTCAGATAAATGTGATAAAAGTTATGATTTAGCGTAATAATATGTCTGTGATACTGAGATTAAATTTCTTGATGATTCTGCATCTATAATTCTGAATGGATTGAGGATATACATATGGACGGTGAAATAATGGATAATAGGGAAATGGGATTAAAAAGAAGAAGAAGAGGAAATAAAATAGTTATAAATGACTTTACAAGCGATGAATGATGTGTATTATAGAGAAGTTAGAAATGCACATAAGTTAGGATTTTAGGTATGAACACGATTAAGGAAAAGTTGATGAATCAAATAAGAAGAGTGACTACACTCAAAATGATAGTTCAATTATTATGGAATGGTTTAACATTAGAAGAGGTAAATTTTGGAAAACTAGAGTAGAATTGATGTTAATAAGTGTGTTAATGTGAGGAAGAAAGTGCATGGCACGATAGTGGCCTACAAGAAAATAAGTTTATGTCACAATCGTGATGAGGTACCCCAATCGTATGCAGGAACAAAGATAGAAGAGTTGTCTGGACTCAATTGGACTTCAAGTATCAATAAAAAATGTTATTAATTGGTTAATTGACATAAACACATCTTTAGATAAAATGTAATAATTTTGCCTTATTATAAGAATGTTTGGATCATATAAGTTATGATACGAATTGATCTTATATTATGAAATTTTGACAATGATTTTTCTTGAGGTACGAAGAATGACTCATAAGTAATCATGAGAAATAGTTGATTGACAAGGATTTTATGAACATTATCGAGGTTAGTACCAAGCAATCACTGAGATAAAGTCAATAAGCCAGTTAATTCAATTTAAGAATGATCAATGAAGGAACAAATCTGAAATGAATAAATAATGTGTCAAAAGTGAATGTTGGAGTTACATCCCTAGTGAAGACTCAAGCATAAGAGTTAGAAAATGCTACTGAGAGTGTATGCATGTTGCTGATGTAGAGTACCAACTATGTAAGTGGATTTGTGAATTAAAGGGGACACTTCGCTAATGTAAGGGAATTTAGGTCCATATAATAGTATGTGTAAATATGTTTGGGAAACACACATTATATATGATAAATGTGTTACCAACGCAGGAAGTTATGTTTGTAAATAAATTGAAATGTGTGGAGAAACTGGTATGAATGAACAGAAATGTGAAATCATAGGAAATCGAATGAACTGAGGAAATCATTCGAGAAAAAGGGCATTAATTGGGAAATTGAGAATATCATGTGCTAATACTACTGCACTAAGGAATTAGTTACTTAAAAAATTACAAAAAAAATATTATGGGCATAACGAGTCTTAGGCATATCTGTTGGAGTTAACAATGCCCCCTACAGTATTATGATACTGAAGGTTAAAATGATTCGAGCAACATGATATCAACAAGTGATTATGATCATAGACAGTATTTTGAATGTGTTTGAGAAAGTAAGATGAAATTTTGAATATTTGCGGAATAATAATACAAGCCGTATTAGTGATGAAGGAAAAAAAAAGGGGGGAAATTTGTGCAGAATTTCTAACCCCAGTGTTAATTATACCACTTCGAGTTGGAGAAATTGCAGTATATATCGAAGTTTCCCATTAGAGATTAAGATGCAATCTGTTG
This sequence comes from Erythroxylum novogranatense, assembly GCA_029891385.1. Lineage (NCBI taxonomy): Eukaryota > Viridiplantae > Streptophyta > Magnoliopsida > Malpighiales > Erythroxylaceae > Erythroxylum > Erythroxylum novogranatense. The sequence goes on from CM057235.1 coordinate 22,576,012, forward strand.
CAATAGTATAAAGTGATTTTGTTTATCTAAGGACAATTATCACTTCATGAGCTGAATTTTGAATATATGAGTTGAAATGTGCTATAATAGAAATCGCTTTAAAAGCTTGGAGACAACAATTTTACAGAAACATTATATAGATCAGCAAAGATTGAGGCACTTAATGAGTTTGCAAGAATTGAAAGGGATTGTGCAAATGAGTATTTCCCAATTAAGCTAGTATTGTAAATTGATGCATTAAATAGGAAATTCAATAGCAGAGTATCTTAAATTTAGATGTTAAACTATCAAATTGAGTGTATTAATGAGTGTAGAATGTCGAGCTAAAAAGGGGCAAAAAGAAAGTATTATTAGTTATCGAATTTCAAATCAGTTGTGATACAAGGACTGACAAAGTCTAAACCGAGGAATTAGAACTTGTGACCCTTATCGGAGAATTGAAAACAGATCCAACTTTCGAGTAAATGATATTTATGCTTGGATTAAGCACTGTTAGAGAAAACACAAGAGATAATCGAAGTTATATGTTCTAGTAAGAGTACATCGAAAGAGCAATTGATGGTGAAGAATGTAGAACCGAGTGATTACACGTTTGAGTTGCCAATAGTCCTCACTATTGGAGACAAGTGTAAAGCTTATATTTCTGGAGTTCATCAGAATATGAGATTAATGTATAGTTCAAATTGACTACAGGCATATCAATCGTTATCTTGATGGTACCATTACAATAGTGTATAAGGAGTCATATGACAAAAAGGGAGTCGATCACCCCTACGTTGAAATGAAGAGAGTATGAAAAAAATGGTTGAAGGCCCAAATTGATTTGAGACAATAAAGATGAGTAAAATGAATCTGTAATAGGAGTTAAGTGATTCAAGATAATAACGACTGAGTTAAGTGATCAACATTGAGGTTATGGAATATCATGGGTTAAATATAAGAGTTAAGTGTATTAACACTAATGAGAAGTGGAAAAGATGACTTGTCTTTGAGAGTATCACCTTGGCCAAGGTGTACTTAGATGGAGATAAAGGTGTAAATAGGGGGAAACTAAGTTAGACATAAAGTGGTCCATATGAAACTATGGCAATAATAGGACTATGGATTGTGAGTTGTTTTATGGTTATCGGATTTACACAGTGTTTTATAGATATGGTTAGTATTATTATGGTCCGACATATGTGTTGTTGAGACTAGAAGTGAAAATTTGAGTAATCTGAAACTCATCAAGGAAATAATTGAGAAAGTGTGATATCTAAACAAGGGATTGAGAGGCCTATTGAATCTATCAACTGTGGTCCTTTGAAAGAAAGTATTTGAGTGGTGAAGTGTGATAGGAAACGGAGAAGTATATGAGATAATAGTACCCTTGCCTTATTCCTTAATCAGAAATTAATTTCGAGGACGAAATTTCTTTAAGGAGGGGAGAGTTGTAACATCCTATTACCGATGGGAAGGGTAGAATAGTAATTTGGAATGGTTTATGAGTGTTTAGAATCGCCTTGATATGTTCATGCATACACATACTCGTGAATAGTGAATTTTGCACATGAAAATGACTGTACATGCATTCATGACATTTTTTGGTATATTTGTTAATAAATGTGATTGTTATGAAAAATGTGATTTGTGTGTTTGAAATTGAGTTGGAAAGGGTCATTGAGGTTTGAGAATTTTTAGTGAATTTTAGAAATTTTTTCTGGAAATTTTGGGGGTAATTTCTGGATTAGGAAAAATGCCAAGTGACAGATTGATTGGTTACCGGTAGTAAAAATTACTGTCCAATGGCACTGAAAATTTAGATCAATGAGTTTAGGATTTATTAATCTGAGCCATTGGAAATTTGGGGAGAAATTGGAGTAGAAATTGGAATTGAATTGGAAAGAAACTAGGTGAGCATTTTAGAGTGTGACATGTGGCAAGTGACACTTGTCACTTGCCTAACATGCCACCATGATGCATAGGTTTCATAAAAATCATCCCTTCTTTGATTGTTCTCGATACTTCTCTTTTCCTGAGGTTGAATGGTGATTAAAGTGAGAATTTCCCACCAATTTTCGTAGCTCTTTCTTCCTTGCTTCTCTTGATATTTTGTTCCTCTTTTCTACCTCCTTTCATCTTGGTTTTCTCTTCTTGTGTTCACTAAAAATCCTAACCTATACCTCACCCCCTTAAGATGATGACAATCGTGTGTGGTGGAGGGAGTTAAAGATTTTGTGGTTTTGGAAGATTTGGAAGCTTAATAGGTAAGAAACATGTTTTATCTAATAGTTTTGTAGTTAATTAAATTATTTGTGATGTTTGTACACTTAATTATATGAGAATTGTGTTGGTGTATATGGGTATGTAACTTGCTTGTTTGATTGATGATTGATGAGGTAGAATTTGAGGAATGTAAATTGGAGATGTTTTAGGTGTTTTGGAAGGGAAATCATGTTTAGAAAAATGTAGGAAAATGATGGATGATGGAGTGCATGTTGCTACCATTTTGTGAATAAATGTTCAAGTGGAGGTCTTGCTTTGATTGTGGTTGATATATTGAATAAATTGAGTGCTTATTGGTGTAGAATTGGTATGGAAGTGATAGAAGTTGAGTTAGGTTGAAAAGCTGGAAATTGGATTTGTGTATGTTTTAGTGATTTGGCGATAACTTTTTCTATAATGGTGTAATTGGGATGCTTTTTAGCTTAAATTAAACTAGAGGTGTTTGGCTATATTTCTTGTGAAGTAAGTGATGTCCAATTTTGGCTTGAAGAGTTCTAAATTTTGACCTGAATGTAGTAATGTGTGTAGGGATGAATAGTGTAATTTTAGTGACACTAACATTGAATTTGTGATCTAAAATTTTGTGAATTTTTCTAGGTTGATTGAGGCAGATTTTGCTAGATTAGTCTTCATGAAAGTTGTAAATTTTCTTGATAGTTTTCTATCACCATAAAATGCGCCATTTTTCGACATTGGAGTTGGTAGTTATGAGTGATTGAATGGTGGATATGGGTTAGGTGATAATTAACAATATTTATCATGGCAGCCACAATCATGTGGGAATTTGACCTAGTTAGAGGTAGAATTTGCTTTTAAGTTCTTCATGAGAATTGTATAATGTGTTCTGATCTTTCCATTGATATAAAGTATGGAATTTTTGGACAATGGGATAGGAAGTTATGATTTTTAGAAAGTGGGATACTGTTTAGGATGACACTTATTTGGGTAGTAACTTTGATTGGGATTTTGATACCTTTAGAGGTGAAATTGGTCTTTGAGCCCTTCATGAAAATTGTAGAGCTTTCTGTGATCTTTTGATGGAGACCAACTTTGTCAAATTTGGACCCCTGAGTGAAAAGTTATGCATGTTGGTAGAAGAGAGGAAATAAGTAGAAAATAAATGAAAAAAATAGGCAAGGAAGCTGGCCCTAGCGAGGCAAAGCGCTCCTCGCGAGGGCGAGCGCGACCACTGGTGATCATGAGCGCGCGCGTCCAGCGTGCATCTTGCAGCTGCGAGATGCTCATGAGGGTGAGCGCGAGCGCGAGACACTCGTGAATGTGAGTGGCCAATTTCCCCAATCTAACCCTTTTTTCACTTTTTTGCGTATAACTTTTTCATCCGACCTCCGATTGATATGATTTTCAAAGCGTTAGATTCATAAAACATTTATTTACCTCTCCATGAAAATTTATGAATTTTTTAGATTAAATTGAAAATGATGGATTAAATCAAAGGGGAGGACTGAGTGATTATTTTTCTAGACAATGTTTTGGCAATATCTGGACCTATAGAGATCCGAATTGAGTAATTTTAGTGTCTATGGATTCTTAACACATAGGGGAACTTTTTATTAAAGAGTGGTTACCTAGGCTACCTTAAATGGATTGTCTTATTGATCGGGAACAGTAGACCCGAAAGTGGGTGTTTTAGAAAAATTGAAATAAGTATATGAGTAATAAATTGCGAGTTTCATGGTTTTTAGTGCGGTTTAACCCTAGGCATAAATGAGTTTTGATCTGGAAATGATTTTGAGATGAAATTTATGGAATGATACTGGGATTGTCATGAACATGCATTATACATATTTTATTTCAGTCATGTGCATTATTAAACACTTATGATTGTACAAATTGTGACATATGTGTATCTTGTATAAATGAGTTGTGCAAGCCAAATGGCCACTTTTAGGCGTTTCCAGAAACGGGAATCAAATGCTAATCTGGAGCGTACTGTGAGTAGACCGAGATGGTCTCATTTCTTTCTTTATTCTGTTTTGTTTCATTTTGTATAAATTGATTGCTGAATGTGATTGATTGTATTGGGTTCCGGACAGGAGGTCCGATGATTGTGATACTGATTTGGATTTTGAAGTGCTACTTGAATGTGAATTGGATGAATTATGTGTAATCATAATCAACGTGATTGATAAATGTGTTCTGAATGTGCATTATATGATTGATAAGTGCTGAACCACGGTCTGATGACAAATGTGTTTTGAATGTGCGTCTGCACATGTAAGAGAGTGTGCTTCTCAACTCTACTGTTGAATGTCGGACTACGGTCTGATGACATGTGAAAGTGAGTGAATGGGAACATGCTAATGTGATTGATGCATTTCATTGCATAAGTTTATGAAATATAATGGCTGTTGTGACCAGAGGAGCCACCGATCAGAGCTTAAAGCTCAACGAGTGAAAATGAGCTTCGAGCTTAAAAGTGATTCAAAGCCTCAGGTTCAACGTTTAATGAGCCCTGTATCCTCCAAATGGATAAGGGACAGTTATTAATGAGCCTTATATAAGACAGTTTAGGCACTCGGTCACAACAAAATAACAAATAAAAAGTGAGTCTCATGTGCATTGCATATGCATAATATGACTGATTAAGTGTATTGAATGTGAAATAATGTGAATGTGAAATAATGAGAAATGTAAAATAGAGTGAATTGTAAATTATGTGTTGTGTGACTGGGTGAGCTATCGATGATGGTCACTCACTGAGTTCGCAAAACTCACCCAAAATTTGCAATTATTTTTCAAGACTTAGAAGAATACCCTGTTAGGCAACGGGAGTATATCTACGTCGCATTATGTCTCTTTATTTTCGCACTGAATAGTATTTTCCGCAAATCATTGTATTTTGTGTATTTGTGTATATTATTTTTGTATAACTTTCCGATTGAAAACAAAAAAAGGGTTTTGCAAAAAAAATTGATCAAAGTGTAATATGTTTTGTTTTAGGAATGGGCTAATCGAACTTCTGGTATGTGAAAAACAAAATTGGCAACTACTATAAATGAAAATGTTTCTGAATAAAAGTGGGCCCAAATTTAAGATTATTGATTTTCATGTACGCTTGAAAAAAAGTTTTATACTGAATTTTTGACGAACTAAGTGATGTAGCAAGCCACCCTCGCGGGGCACGGACTCGAATATCACCATCGATGGCGGGTTTGAGTCATGTGGAGTGGGGTGCTATATTTATTATGGTTTATCATCATTAAATGGAGTTATGAACTTACCATTAAATGGTTTAATGGTTATCTTTTAATGTTAGCATATAATCTATTAGCATTGATTGGATTAAAGAAGAAAGATGTACATTGGATGGACCATCTTCCTTCTTACATCATCAAAAACGAAAATTAACATGATAATATTAGGTGATTGGACTTTTCATATAGCCATCTTAAAACAAATGATAAGAGTCTCATTTAATGGCTTCTTTATGTTTGATTAAAGAAAGGTGTGATGCATTAGATGCTTCCTCTCTTCTCTCTTATCATGCATAACTAAAATTAGGAGTGTAAGAAAAGTGTTCTTGCATTGTTTTGACTAACTCTCTCCTCTCACCTATGCATGGCTGAAACTTAGTATGAGAAATATCTCATTGTTTCCTTCTTTCTTCTAAGAAAATACTCCTCTAAAGTGTTTCTTCTCCTTTCCCACCAAAGGATTTTGTTAACCAAGTTGTCCTAGGAGAACAAGAGGTAACTCAAATTGGTTGAGGATACAATAACAAGGAGAAGATATATTGACAAAGCAAAGGCTTTGGATACTAGAAGAAGGAGAGGATGGCGCAGCAAGGAATTAAAGCTGTAGCAAAGGAGTTGGTAATACTCTTCATCTTGTTTATGTCTATTATTATCCTTATACCATATCATGTATAGATTGGCATGATGATTTGGATATATTGCTTCCTCTACAAATAAGATTTCTAAAAAGTTTTTAAATCTACCGGTTCTCCAAATATGGCATACTTTCTTTTTTCTATCCAACAATTGGTATCAGAGCCAAGTTTCTTATGCATGATTTTGGTTCCTATATGGTTGATGCATGGGTTGGCAATTATTTTTTGTATGCTACATATTTTTATGTGGTGGAAATATATATGGTGTATGTGTTGCTCTTTTGGTTGTCCATAGAAGTTAAATTTACTATGTAAGATTTCTTCATTTGTTTGTAACAAGGAGGGTGGTCTATCATCACCATGTTTCCTCCTTGGCTTCATTTTTCTGTTTTCTTTGATTTTGTAATGTACAAATTGATGTAATGATGAAGATGGAGTGCCATGGATTGAAGAAATGGAGAGGTAAAGGTTTCAGTGTATCCTTTTGTTTGTTGGCATAGTTTCGGTTTTGTGAAAACAAAGATGCTGGAATTTTGTTTCAATGAATCTAGTTTTGGTTTTTAATGTAAAAACAAGTGCTGGATTTTTGTTTCAAGGAATCAAGTTTTGTAAAATACTAAGTACTAGTTTTTTGTTTTAATGGAATGAGTTTCAGTTCTAATGAAAACAATTGTTGGAATTCTTTGTCATGACAAAGATTCGGTTTTATGAAAATCTAGTGCTGGAATTTTTATTTTCAAAGTGACAAAATTCGATTTTATGAATGCCATTACATTTTGTTTATCGAATGGGTCGGATCATGTGAGCGAAGAGTTCGAAGTGGAAGATCCAAGTCCAAGAAGAATATTTTGGGCCTAAAAGGCTTGTAATTATTTTTATGTTTCTAGGATGGACAATCAAAAGTGGCTTAATTAGTTCATGTGGTAAATGGAGAAATGAATGTAAATACTATGTGATATTATGTGGTTGCATGTCATTTAAAAAATTACCAACCCTAGGCTTTGCCATGCATTCATTAGGTATGAGATATATAATGAAACAATATAGGATGGATAATAAATTGTATCTAGACAAGATGGAATTTAAAACTTAAAGCCTAAAAAATTGAGTGGGAGAGGATGCTCAAGTGAGAGTCCACGGTCTCCAAATGATGGCCCATTTGCATGTGATGAAGTGTTACTCCCCATTGGAGGGCATGCATCTTAGATCTTGCATGGTTTGGGTCTCTTTAAGGATAAGTCCACTTATTGGTAGCAAATGTGACCTTCCACCGAGGCATGGTTTGCAGGTATCTTTAGTGAACGAATCAAATGGTTAAACACTCAACATTTTTTATCAATAAACTGCCTACTGTAGCTCTGTTGGTAAAAGTATGGACTAAATTATGACGCTTCACAAAAAGTTGGGCATGAGATGCTTGGTAGTTTTTTTAGTGGGAGGGTCCCAGTTTTTTCTTTTAATGGATAAGATGGCCCATCGTCACTTACTCTATTATAGATAAGATAAATAACCGTCGTATAATGTTTTAATTTTTGTTAAATCTATTGTCATACATATATGCATCATGATATTATACAAAGTTTCAATATTGTTGACTAGTATGCTCATGTTTTAATAATTTATATTTTCAGACATAATCAACCACAAAATGAATCCACTCACCCTGCTCTTGACTAATAACAAATTGGAAAACGGAGACAATTTTAATGAATGGAGACGTGACCTTGACATTGTTCTTCAATATGAATGTATTTCATGGGTGTTAACTGAAAATGAGCCTACACCTCTGGGTGGAGATTCAACTCCTGAGCAAGTCTAAAAACATGAGTGTTGGCAGAATGCTGATAAGACTACTAAGTGTTATATTCTAGCTTTTGTCAGCGACATGTTGCAAAAGCAAATTGTTTGTATGAAAATGCTAGTTCAATGGTCCATCACCTACATGAGATGTCTGGTATGAGGACCAAGTCTGCAAGAGTGAAAGCTATTCAAACCTTTCATAATCTTAGACAGAAACTTGGTGAATCGGTGCAGGATTACATGATAAAGGTAATCTCTGCGGTCACTGAGGCTGAGATGTTTGGGGCAGATATGGATGCGGACACGTAGATGATTATGATTATCAATAGCTTAAACTCTTCTTTTCATCAATTTAAGTTAGACTATGAGCTCAACAGTAAGGATTACATCTTGAGTGAGTTGATGAATACCCTCCAGAACACAGAGGAGATATTGAATATCAAGACTCATGGGCCCGAAGCTAATGTAGCATCTTCTTCTAAGCCCAAAAGTAAGGGCAAGCAGAAGAAGAAGGGTCCAATGAAAAAGAAGGCCTAAATAGGGATCAAGGCCAAACCCATGAAAAAGCAGGCCAAAGAGAACATCAAAGGAAAGTGTTTCCACTGTGATGAGATGGGCCACTAGAAAAGAAACTGTCCAGTCTACCTTGAGTCCCTAAAAAACAAACAAGGTATAGGTTTCCTAAGTTTGTTAGGAACTAGAAATGTGGCAGATTTATCTATTTCTTGGATATTAGATTTAGGAGCCATTAACCATGTTTGCAATTCATTGCAGGGGTTCTAGCAAAGGAGAAGACTACCTAAAGGCCAGTTTCAAGTCAAGATAGTAGGTGGTTCCTATGTTTCAGCAGAATCAGTGGGAGTAGTTATCTTGGACTTTCCTAGTGATCATAGGTTATATTTGGAGGATGTTTATTATATGCCAATGATTGTAAGGAACACGATTTTTGTTTTTTGTCTAATAAAATCTGGTTATTCCTTATATTTTGGAAAGGTTGTTTCAATATATAAGAATAAGGATTTTATTTGTGAAGTGATAATTAAACAGGGATTGTTCTTTATAGAACCTATGTCAGGCTCACTAAACACCACAGAATTGATAAAACCAAGACAATCCAATGACTCTAGCATTAATTCAAAATATCTGTGGCACTTAAGAATGGGTCATATCAATTAGAAAAGACTTAACAAGTTAGTAAATGATGGAATCCTTATAGGCTTGGATAGTGATCCATTACCCACCTGTGAATCTTGTATTGAAGGAAAATGACCAAAACCTCATTTGCTTCTAAGGTGTATGGGCCCATGAACGTACAAGCTAGAGGGGGTTATGAATATTTCATAACCTTTATAGATGATTACTCAAGACATGACTATTTGTATTTGATGCATAAAAAGAGTGAATCCTTTGAAAAGTTCAAAGAATTCAAATCTGAAGTTGAGAAGCAACTAGGTAAGCCATTAAAACAACTTCGATTGGATCGAGGTGGTGAGTACTTATCTAGAGAATTCCAGCAATATTTAATTGAAAATGGAATTGTTCCCAATTTGTCAGCTCCTTGAACACCTTAACAGAATGGTGTAGCTGAGAGGAGAAATAGGGCTCTATTGGAAATGGTAAGATCAATGATGTCCTATGCTAAGCCTTCTAGAATCGTTCTGGGGATATGCCATACAAACGACAACTTATCTTCTTAACTTTGCTCCATCCAAATCGGTGCCTAAAACATCTAGGGAGTTGTGGATTAGCCAAGTACGTTCATTAAGGCACTTAAGGACTTGAGGCTGCCCAGCCCATGTTCTAAAGCCTGAATCCATAAAGATGGAACCAAGGTCAGAAGTATGTTTGTTCGTAGGACATCCTACGGGAACTGGAGGGTACTATTTTTACAGTCCTTAGGATAGGAAGGTATTTATGTCGACAAATGCAACCTTTTTAGAGGAAGAGTTAGTGAGAAATCACAAAGGAAGATATGAAGTAGTACTAAAGGAGTTAGCTATTTCATCCAAACCAAGAGTTGTTTTGGAAATGACAGAACAAGATGTCGAAATGGATTCAAAGGTTGAATCGGAAGTGCAACCTGAACATCAAGTTGTGCCTAGACGTAGTGGGAGGGTTGTGAGACAGCTAGATAGGTATCTAGGTTTAGGAAAAGGCTTAATTGCCATCTCGGACCAAGAGGAAATGGATCCCATTACGTATATACAGGCTATTAATGATGTTGATGTAGAAAAATGGCTCAAGGCAATGGAATCGGAAATAGATTCCATGTACACTAATGAAGTCTGGGTCCTTATAGATCTACCACCAGGTATAAAAGCCATAGGGTGTAAATGGATCTACAAAAGGAAAAGAGCATCGGATGGAAAGATAGAGACCTTTAAAGCTAGATCTGTAGCTAAAGCCTATTGTTGGGACCCGATCCGGAGACTAGATCCCAACCAAAAAAAGGGGGCGAATATAAAGCAAAACACAAAATAAAAGCAGAATCGCATGCGAAAATCAAAGAAGTTGAATCGAATACGAATGTAATCAGAAATTCGAATCAAACTTAAAAGAGAAAACATAACTATAACGGAAGCGAATCGAAAGCGAAAGTCAAAGAAAACGAATCGAATAACAAATCGGATACTAATCAAATGGCGAATACACATCAGAAAGCAAAAACGAATTCTAATCGAATAAAAGGGATCTATTAACTAAAACTAATTCAGACATCCGATAGAAAACCAAAAAAAAGAGCGTTGGAAACCTTGGACTAAACCTATTCGAAACGGATCAAAACTGGTGTAATTTTTTTTTCTTATATCCATCTTTATTCAAATTCATGCAAATCCATATAATTTCCCTTTTCTTGGAAATTATCCTCAATCAATTTCTCAATGTGTAACAAACTTTTTATACAAGCAAAGTCTCAATCCTTAATCATCTTCTTATACATTCATACAAATCCAAAATTCTTCTTTTAGTCAAAACCATAACCTTCAACAAAAACTCAATTCATATAATCTTAACCAATTCTTATTTAACTCTATCTTTATTTGAATCAGAAATTCGGCAGCATAACGGTTGCATTATCCAAAACCTGCAATTGGCAAATGTACACTTCTACAATACCCAATCAAAACTCAAAATCATTGGACTCTCCCATCCGAAATCTCAGTATAAACAAATGCAATCCTATTTCTAAAACACTTCAATAATTCGCAATCCAAATCAAAAACATCCATATTCAAATTCCTCATTCAATCCAAACACACCCAATCATATCTATATATAATCACAAGTCATATTCCATAATAACATAAGTTTTATATCTCCAATCCATGCACAAGTCCATAATTCATTTACAAATCCCCTAACTCATTTCCATACTCAAATTCATATACATCATGAACTAAATACTTCGTAAGCATAAATGGCATTTTGAGCCATATAAAAATCAACACTAAAATCTAAATTACTCAAAATGTAACTTATACAATTTATGAAAACATGCAAAAGTCGATCTGACGTCTTGACCGTCTTTCATCCGATCTCCTGTTCGAATACCTGGAGATGGGGATGAAAGAGAGGGTGAGTTAGATAGCTCGTGGATAATATGTTTATAAAATGAACAATAAGCAAAAACATTTTGCAATGCTCATTTTCCACTTTATTAAAATTTCACAATAGAAGATTTATTAAAAGCTTGTTTTTGAAACTTTTCAACCTTTCAAATTCATTCATAAGCAGTTTCCCAAAAACTCATGATTGAAAAAAATTCACTTTCTCCTTTCACAATTTCTCAAAATTTTTACAAATCATAGGCAAAATTCAAAAACATGAATGCAACACACATAAACACAAATCAAAACACATAACATATCAAAACGGTTTGGGTCGGTCCAAAACGGAACGTACTGCATATTCCCGCATAGCGATCCTGTGTAGCCGTGAACGGAATGTACTACATCTTCCCGCTTAGCGGTCCGGTGTAGCCGTGACTTATGGGAGTTCGAAATCGGAACTCCAGTGCCACTAGCGGGCCATCGGGAGAAGGCTTTAATTAAAAAGAGACAGTGCACTGACTCACTTAAGGGACCTAACCAAACCTATATAACACATATTCATGCTTGAAAATCAAATTGCCCGAAGGCATATTTCGAAACTGAAACTTTTCTTGTTATGTCATAATCAAACATTGTATCATATAATTTCACATATCAAAAATCTTAATCACTCAAACACAAAGAATGCATAAATCGAAGTAATTTCTTCAAATCATAATTCAAACAATACCAAATTGACAAATGCACAATCATTATCCATAATTCATGTAACAATTTCACCTTTTTGATAAAAAACAAAAACATCATCAATTATAGGTAAATTCTTAACTTATTCAAATATTTCGGAAAAAAAATAACAAATTCGATAAAGATTTTACTTTCTTAAATCATTTCCCAAAATCAAAATAAACATTTAAAAACTCTTTTCACTTTCTTTATTTTTCAAGAACACAAAGTAGCTTATAATTCAAATTATAAACACATTACCCACCTCGAATCGATGCTAGAAGCTTATCCCTAGCTTCAATTTGACCATTGCTTCTCTCTTTCTTCCAAATTAAATTTTCCTAAACCAATTCAACCAAATTCAACATCATAAATAACATAATTCCTCAAATTGAGCTTAGGAAACACTAATTCCTCATATATTCCAACTATCTAAATCATAAATTTCCAAAATCTCCAATTCCCAAGAATTGGGCATAAACCCTAATTCACAATAATCCAAAATTGAACCCATTAAACTAAGAATTCACCAAAATTGACTTCATAATCCACAAATCCATACCATTTTTCATGATTCTAAACCAAAAATTTAAGAAAAACTCAAAACTCAAAATGTTCTCTTACCTCATTTCTCCTCCATTTTCGACTTTTGCTTGGCTCATCTTGGAGCTTCCACCTTCTTCCATGTTTTTCCCCTTAAATCATCGAAAAACCTTGCTTGAAACTCAAGAAAATCAGAACCCTAGCTATTTCTCTCTCTTCTTCCACCAAAGCTCCCCTTTCTCTCTCCTTTCTTTCATTTCTTTCTTTCTTTTCTCCCAAATTTTGGGACTTCCTCTTGCCCTACACGACAACCACCTCTGTTTTATATGGCCATGTCATTAAATGAGGATAAAAAGACCTAATTTCCCCTCCATGTAAGGCTAAATCCCTAACTCTTTAAGTGGTGTTCCAAAATTGCCCCTGAACTTTACTTTAAGTCATGCTTACTTTTGGACAATTTTCTAATCATCAATTTGAAGGAATTAGCCAAAAATTCCTTATATAGAAATGTTCATTATTGTCTTAATTTCATAACGCCACCAAAATTATTTAATTTGGTGCTCTACACCAAAAGTTATAGTCTAAACATTTCGGACTGTCTTTTTGCTAAAATATTTTCCAACACTTTATTTCCATCCAAAAATTGGCATTCTTAAAGACTAAATTGAAACTTAAGCCCTTCTGAACATTTGTAGTTCTATTTCTCTAGTTTAATCCAAATTAAGAATCACCTCATTTGGATTACTAGAGCAAAATTTATGGCCAAAAAGCTTTCAGATGTTCCTAATCCAAGACTGAACACTAAAACTCGACTTCAATTCAGAAATTGATAATCTTACGGGCTAAATTGAAATTCAACTCCTTCATATGACTTGTAGCCCCATGTATCTATTTTGATGTTCTTCAAAAATCACTTCAATTGGATCTCTACAGATCCCGAATTTCACAAAAGACTGAACCATGTTTAGAAACTAATCCAAGTCACTTTGATTAAATTAATCATCCTTAATTTAATCTCATAAAAAATACAAATTTACCCTGAGAATGGAAATAATTGTCTTAGGAATCCAACGCTTCAAAAATCAAGTCAATCGGATGTCGTACGGAAAAGATATAGGCAAAAGATTAGACAAAGGTCAGATTAGGGAGGCAATAGCAAAATTAGAAGGAATCAAAACGGCGTCGCATCGGCTGGACATGCGCCACAATGGCGTCGCACGGGGAGGATCGGACGTGAAGTAAAACACACGTTAGTACAATGCTTATAATATGATAACGAATACACTAGAAAGGGGGTTGAATTGTGTATTCTCCTTTTTGAAAACTCTTTCAAAAACTGTTTTTTTAAAAACAAGTTCTTTTAATAGAAACTTCAGTAATCTCGAATCAATCAGACTTTAAAAACTTGTTTCGAAATTTAAGTAATAACAAAACTTTGAACTTTAAGAGAAATATGGTAGAAAGAAGTTGACACAGTTATTTTATCCTGGTTTACCCCAAACCGTGGGCTCTCAGCTAATTTGCACAGTATTCTCACAAAAGCTTTTCGTTCGCGTAATGTTCAATAATAATCTCTTTTTCGCTAACACTCTTGCTAACTTTGCAATCTTCGACTTCAACTTATATTTATAGTCTTCGTCTGTAACTGCTTCTTGATTATTGAATCTTGAATCTTGAATCTTGTTTCTTGAATCTTGAAAGAAACGGTTAATCAGTTGAGTTCTGTAACTAACTCGAACTGACTCTTGCGTCTTCATTTGAATTCTGCGTCTGCTTTTCATCGTCTGTATTTTTGCATCTGCGTCTGCTTTTCACCTTGCGTCTGCTTCTGCTTCTATTTTTATTTATTTTGTGTCTGCGTCTGCGTTTGTTTTTCATTTTGTGTCTACGTCAGTTTTTCATTTTGTGTCTGCATCTGCATCTGCGTTTTGTCTTGCGTCTGCGTCTGTACTTCTTTGTCTATATTTTTCAATATGCGTCTGTATTTCTTCGTCTGCTTTTTTAACTTCGACTGCGTCTGCTTTTCATTTCTTTTCTCCGTCTGTCTGTTTTTTATTTTACATATGTTTTAAATCCTTCTTTGTTATTCATCAAAATCATATTTATGTAAAGTCATTTTGACTCAACAGAGCGCGCCCAGAGGATAAGAAATACAAAATGATGTCGCGCAAAGGAGTAGAATCGACGTCGTACGCGGGTGAAATGACCGGGCGCTCTAGGCCCCATTTGCGGAGCCCTACTTCGGAAGTCTTAAACCTTGTGTTTAAAACCTTATAGGTCATTTGCAGACATTCCACAATAGTGGTGAGCGCACACCAATCAATCATCAAAATCACATCTTGACTATTTTATAGAAATCATAGCTCTAAGTCTCTATTTCGTTTTGAAGCAAGAATCACCTCAATTGGAGCTCTATAGGTCAAGATATGCTTAAATTTCCAAAATGTGCTTATACCACAATCATGCTCTCTAAACTGACCTTTCAATTTCTTACAATCAAATTTTTTCATCTCAAATCCAAAAGCTACCAAATTTCATGGGGAGATAAATTCATGTCTTATAAATCTATCTCCTCAAGAATCACTTCATTTGGATATCAAACGAGGGAGTTATGCCCAAACGAATCTAACATGTTCATATCCTAAATCAATTTGCACCTATCTTGGTGAGATTATGATAAATTTCACCACAAATGTCGGATTTGTTTTGTTTTTGGACAATTAGAAAGTAGACTTCTAGATCTATAACTCTTATGAAGAACACAAAATCAGATTCGGCCTCTAGAAGTGTCAAAAATTGCGATTTTCACAAGCTTACCCGTGAATGTCCGTTTAACAGACATGCATGTCTGTTTAACGGACATTCACGGCCTTGGAAGCACCATTTCATCCGAGAAAGTCCGTTAAACAGACATCCATGTTCGTCTAACAAACATGAGCGAAACAAGGGGTCCTTTTGATCTGACAAGGTCTGTTAAATGGACTTCCATGTCCGTTTAACGGATATGGGTTTCCCAAAACCCCTCCAACCTTCTCCAATGCTTTCTACCTCCAATCTAACTTCATATTCACTTATAAACTTCACAAATTCACTTATTCAATGCCTAAACACTTCATAACAATCCAAACAAAAAATTTACTTCACAATCTTTTCAAATATCAATTCATTTGATTCATCAAAACTGCCATTTCCTATCATTTACCCAAAGCTGTCACAACCACAAATCATAAACAACATCCTAACTTGTAACAATCATATCTTTTCATTCCGATATCCTAAATTTGCATCCTATATGTCGTCGGAAAGCTAAGAGGATCTTCTATAACTTTTATTAAGACATCTTGGTCAAAGTCATCATAGATTTATACAGAATTTCTTCTGAACTCAGAACACACAATTTACCCTCATGAACACAATATAGTATGTAAATCTCATTCATTTCATACATTGAATATTTCTAAATTCCACTAAAAGATCGGGGTCCAACATTTCTCCCCCTCTTAAAAGAATTTCGTCCTCAAAATTCTAACTTAAGAAAACTCCAAGTACTTGCTTCTAAATGACCATAATCACTCACTTTCTTATCTCATTTCTTAACACACATATTCGTAACTTATTCACAATATTTCACTTCTTGTAGCAAGAACCACCAAAATTATATCAACTCACTATATCCACAGCTCACTATTTCTTAACATATTTACACAAGGCAATGGTCCAAATATTGATAACCTTGATATGGACCAAAACCATTCAATCTCAATCTTTTTAACTTCTATACATATATTCCTATCAGCAAGCTCATCTTTCAAATATTCATATCTTTCATTTCACCAAAGTATAGTCAACATCAATTTATCCCAATTCATCAAGAATTTCTAATCTTAATTTCCATAAGCACATTTTTACAATCAATCATATTCTTGACACCTAAATCAAACAATCAAATTAATTCTTCAAACAATTCATGACAAAGACATTCACTTCACATCACATTCTCACATCCTATCCTTAGAATCTCTTATGAATTTCTCATGATAGTCACTCATACACATATGCCCAAGTAAGATCCTATTACTGGGCTCTGATACTATATCTGTTGGGACTCGATCCGGAGACCGGATCCCAACCAAAAAACGGGGACGAACATGAGCGGATATAAAGCGAAACACAAAACAAAAGCAGAATCCCATGCAAAAATCAAAGAAGTCGAATCGAATACGAATGTAATCGAAAATTCGAATCGAACTTAAAAGAGGAAACATAACCATAACGGAAGCGAATCGAAAGCGAAAGTCAAAGAAAACGAATCGAATAACAAACTGGATACTAATCAAATGGCGAATACACATCAGAAAGCGAACACGAATTCGAATCAAATAAAAGGGATCTATTAACTGAAACGAATTCTGACATCCGAGAGCAAACAAAAAAAAAGAGTGTTGGAAACCTTGGACTAAACCTATCCGAAACGGATCAAAATCGGTGTAAATTTTTTTTCTTATATCCATCTTTATTCAAATTCATGCAAATCCATATAATTTTCCTTTTCTTGGAAATTATCCTCAATCAATTTCTCAATGTGTAACAAACTTTTTATACAAGCAAAGTCTCAATCCTGAATCATCTTCTTATACATTCGTACAAATCCAAAATTCTTCTTTTAATCAAAACCATAACCTTCAACAAAAACTCAATTCATATAATCTTAACCAATTCTTATTTAACTCTATCTTTATTTGAATCAGAAATTCGGTAGCATAACGGCTGCATTATACAAAACCCAAAACCTGCAATTGGCAAATGTACACTTCTGTAATACCCAATCAAAACTCAGAATCATCGGACTCTCCCGTCCAGAATCTTAGCATAAACAAACGCAATCCTATTTCTAAAACACTTCAATAATTCGCAATCTAAATAAAAAACATCCATATTCAAATTCCTCATTCAATCCAAACACACCCAATCATATCTATATATAATCATAAGTCATATTCCATAATCACATAAGTTTTATATCTCCAATCCACACACAAGTCTAGAATTCATTTACAAATCCCCTAACTCATTTCCATACTCAAATTCATATACAATATGAACTAAATACTTCGTAAGCATAAATGGCATTTTGAGCCATATACAAATCAACACTAAAATCTAAATTACTCAAAATCTAACTTATACAATTTACGAAAACATGCAAAAGTCGATCTGACGTCTTGACCGTCTTTCATCCGATCTCCTGTTCGAATACCTAGAGATGGGGATGAAAGGGGGGGGGGGCGGGGGTGAGCTAGATAGCTCGTGGATAATATGCTTATAAAATGAACAATAAGCAAAAACATTTTGCAACGCTCATTTTCCACTTTATTAAAATTTCACAATAGAGGATTTATCAAAAGCTTATTTCTGAAACTTTTCAACCTTTCAAATTCATTCATAAGCATTTTCCCAAAAACTCATGATTGAAAAAAATTCACTTTCTCCTTTCACAATGTCTCAAAATTTTTACAAATCATAGGCGAAATTCAAAAACATAAATGCAACACACATAAACACAAATCAAAACACATAACATATCAAAACGGTTTGGGTCGGTCCAAAATGAAACGTACTGCACATTCCCGCATAGCGGTCCTGTCCAGCCGTGAACGGAATGTACTACATCTTCCCGCTTAGTGGTCCGGTGTAGTCGTGACTTATGGGAGTCCGTAATCGGAACTCCAGTGCCACTAGCAGGTAGCCGGGAGAAGGCTTTAATTAAAAAGAGACAGTGCACTGACTCACTTAAGGGACCTAACCAAACCCAGATAACACATATTCATGCTTGAAAATCAAATTGCCCAAAGGCATATTTCGAAACTGAAACTTTTCATGTTATGTCATAATCGAACATCGTATCGTATAATTTCACATATCGAAAATCTTAATCACTCAAACACAAAGAATGCATAAATCGAAGTAATTTCTTTAAATTATAATTCAAACAATACCAAATTGACAAATGCACAATCATTATCCATAATTCATGTAACAATTTCACCTTTTTGATAAAAAACAAAAACATCATCAATTATAGGCAAATTCTTAACTTATTCAAATATTTTGAAAAAAATAACAAATTCGATAAAGATTTCACTTTCTTAAATCATTTCCCAAAGGCAAGGGATTTTTAATCAATCAAAATAAACATTTAAAAACTCTTTTCACTTTCTTTATTTTTCAAGAACACAAAGTAGCTTATAATTCAAATTGTAAACACATTACCCACCTCGAATCGATGCTAGAAGCTTGTCCTTAGCTTCAATTTGACCATTGCTTCTCTCTTTCTTCTAAATTAAATTTTCTTAAACCAATTCACCCAAATTCAACATCATAAATAACATAATTCCTCAAATTGAGTTTAGGAAACACTAATTCCTCATATATTCCAACTATCTAAATCATAAATTTCCAAAATCCCCAATTCCCAAGAATTGGGCATAAATCCTAATTCACAATAATCCAAAATTGTACCCATTGAACTAAGCATTCACCAAAATTGACTTCATAATCCACAAACCCATACCATTTTTCATGATTCTAAACCAAAAATTTAAGAAAAACTCAAAACTCAAAATGTTCTCTTACCTCATTTCTCCTCCATTTTCGACTTTTGCTTGGCTCATCTTGGAGCTTCCACCTTCTTCCATGTTTTTCCCCTTAAATCATCGAAAAACCTTGCTTGAAACTCAAGAAAATCAGAACCCTAGCTATTTCTCTCTCTTCTTCCATCAAAGCTCCCCTTTCTCTCTCCTTTCTTTCCTTTCTTTCTTTCTTTTCTCCCAAAGTTCGGGACTTCCTCTTGCCCTACACGCCAGCCACCTCTCTTTTATATGGCCATGTCATTAAATGAGGGTAAAAAGACCTAATTTCCCCTCCATGTAAGGCTAAATCCCTAACTCTTTAAGTGGTGTTCCAAAATTGCCCCTGAACTTTACTTTAAGTCATGCTTACTTTTAGACAATTTTTTAATCATCAATTTGAATGAATTAGCCAACATTTCCTTCTATATAAATGTTCATCATTGTCTTAATTTCATAACGCCACCAAAATTATTTAATTTGGTGCTCTACATCAAAAGTTATAGTCCAAACATTTCGGACTGTCATTTTGTTAAAATATTTTCCAACACTTTATTTCCATCCAAAAATTGGAAATCTTAAAGACTAAATTGAAACTTTAATCCCTTCTGAACATTTGTATTTCTATTTCTCTAATTTAATCTAAATCAAGAATCACCTCATTTGGATTATTAGAGCAAAAGTTATGGCCAAAAAGCTTTCAGATGTTCCTAATCCAAGACTGAACACTAAAACCCGACTTCAATTCAGAAATTGACAATCTTAGGGGCTAAATTGAAATTCAAATCCTTCATATGAATTATATCCCCATGTCTCTATTTTAATTTGCCTAAAAAATCAATTCAATTGGATCTTTACAAATCCCGAATTTCTCAAAAGCCTGAACCATGTTCATAAAATTATCCAACTCACTTTTATTAAATTAATCATCCTTAATTTAATCTCATAAAAATACAAATTTACCTTGAGAATGGAAATAATTGTCTTAGGAATCTAACGCTTTAAAAATCAAGTCAATCGGATGTCGGACGGAAAAGATATAGGCAAAAGATTGGACAAAGGTCAGATCAGGGAGGCAATAGCAAAATTAGAAGGAATGAAAATGGCATCGCATCGACTGGGCAAGTGCCACAACGGCATCACACGGGGAGGATCGGATGCGCGCAGAGGAGAAGAAATGCAAAACGACATCGCGCAAAAGAGGAGAAACGATGTCGTACGCGGGCGAAACGACCACCCTCGCTAGGTCCCATTTGCGAAGCCCTACTTCGGAAGTCTTAAACCTTGTGCTTAAAACCTTATAGGTCATTTGCTGACATTCCACAATAGTGGTGAGCGCACACCAATCAATCATCAAAATAACATCTTGACTATTTCATAGAAATCGTAGCTCTAAGTCTCTATTTCGTTTTGAAGCAAGAATCACCTCAATCGGAGCTCTATAGCTCAAGATATGCTTAAATTTCCAAAATGTGCTTATACCTCAATCATGCTCTCTAAACTGACCTTTCAATTTCTTACAATCAAACTTTTTCATCTCAAATCCAAAAGCTACCAAATTTCATGGGGAGATAAATTCATGTCTTAGAAATCTATCGCCTCAAGAATCACTTCATTTGGATATCAAACGAGGGAGTTATACCCAAAAGAATCTAACATGTTCATATCTTAAATCAATTTGCACTTATCTTGGCACGATTATCATAACTTTCACCACAAATGTGGGATTTGTTTCGTTCTTGGACAATTGGAAAGTATATTTCTATATCTACAACTTGTATGAAGACCACAAAATCAGATTCAGCCTCTAGAAGTGTCAAAAATCGCGATTTTCACAAGCTGATCCGTGAATGTTCGTTTAACGGACATGCATGTCCGTTTAACGGACATTCACGACCTTGGAAGCACCATTTCATCTAAGAAAGTCCGTTAAATGGACATCCATGTCCGTCTAACGGACATGAACGAAACAAGGGGTCCTTTTGACATGAGAAGGTCCGTTAAACGAACTTCCATGTCCGTTAAATGGACTTCCATGTCTGTTTAACGGACATGGGTTTCCCAAAACCCCTTCAACCTTCTCTAATGCTTTCTACCTCCAATCTAACTTCATATTCACTTATAAACTTCACAAATTCACTTATTCAATGCCTAAACACTTCATAACAATCCAAACAACAAATTTACTTCACAATCTTCTCAAATATCAATTCATTTGATTCATCAAAACTCCCATTTCCTATCATTTACCCAAAGCTGTCACAACCACAAATCATAAACAACATCCTAACTTGTAACAATCATATCTTTTCATTTCGATATCCTAAATTTGCATACTATATGGTGTCGGAAAGCTAAGAGGATCATCTATAACTTTTATTAAGATATCTTGGTCAAAGTCATCATAGATTTATACAGAATTTCTTCTGAACTCAGAACACACAATTTACCCTCATGAACATAATATAGTATGCAAATCTCATTTATTTCATACATTGAATATTTCTAAATTCCACTAAAAGATCGGGGTCCAACACCTATACTCAAAAAGAGAGTATAGACTATGAGGAGACTTTTCCTTCGATTGCTATGTTTAAGTCCATTAGGATTCTTTTGGCCATAGCAGCCTATTTCGATTATGAAATATAACAAATGGATATCAAGATCACAATTTTTAATGGGGATCTTAAGGAGACCATGTATATGTCCCAACCAAAAGGATTCATTGAGCCATGAAATGAGCATAAGGTTTGCAAGTTACAAAGGTCCATTTATGGACTTAAGCAAGCATCTAGGTCTTGGAACATTTGGTTTGATAAGTCTATCAAAACCTATGGGTTAATAGAAAACCTAGATGAGCGTTGTGTTTATAACAGAATACAAGAAGGCAAGGTTACTTTCCTAATCCTGTATGTTGATGACATTCTGCTCATTGGGAATGATGTGGGAGTGTTATCTACGGTTAAAGAATAGATGAAAGAACAATTTTAAATGAAGGATTTAGGAGAGGGTAACTATGTTATAGGGATCGTAAGAACAAACAAATAGCCTTGTCTCAATTAACCTATATTGAGAATATGCTCAATAAGTTCGCCATGCAAGATTCCAAGAGGGGTTTCATACCTACTAAGCATGGAATCAAACTTTCAAAGGAACAAGCACCTAAAACCCAAGCGGAGGTTGAACGCATGCGTAATATTCCATATGCTTCGGCATTTTGAAGTTTGATGTATGCAATGCTTTGCATTAGACTGGATATTTGTTACGCAGTGGGACTGGTAAACAGATTTTAGTCTAATCCAGAAATAGAACGTTGGACTGCGGTTAAGTGTATACTTAAATATCTTCATAAGACGAAGAACTTAATGCTTGTTTACTCTAGAAGTAACCTTATTCCGATAAGATATACAGATTCTGATTTCTAATCAGATGTTGATTCAAGGAAATCAAATTCTGGTTCTATATTTACTTTAGGAGGTAGAGCCATAGTTTGGAGGAGTGTTAAGCAATCTTGTATTGCTGATTCGACTATAGAGGCTGAGTGTGTTGCTGCTTGTCAAGCAGCAAAGGAAGTAGTCTAGCTCGGGAAGTTCCTAAATGATTTGGAGGTAGATCCAAAGGCAGAAAAAGCCATTACACTTTATTGTGATAATAGTGGGGCAGTGCCTAATTCTAAAGAACCTCAGAACCACAAAGCTGCCAAACATATTGAGCGAAAGTATCATCTCATAAGGGAGATAATACAACGTGGAGACGTGGATGTGGTAAACATTCCCACAGAGCAAAACCTTGCTGATCTGTTCACAAAGACATTGACTCAAAAGAGTTTTGAGGGTCACCTAGAAGGGATTGGAATGAGGGATATGTCAAACTTGCTTTAGGGCAAGTGGGAGATTATTGGAGTTATGTAATATAGTGCCCTAGAAAGTAAGTGTATTTACATATAACTTTATCTTCTTTAGTTAGAGTTTTGTAATGAAAATATTTATTATTAATAAAACAAAAGAGTTTGGTTTTATTTTTGTGAGCATTATATATCTAGTCAAAAGGCACCAATATTCTTTTGTAAGTAATATACATATACATAGAGATGCATGAGAAACATGTATATTATAAGAATCTAAATTAATGAATTCACAGTTGAATAATCAAGTTGGTCGCTTGATTATGGTTTAGACTCTAGTGTTGCGATTTATCTCCATATAAGTAAAGGAGTTTACTTAAAGGGAATGATGAGTTTTATATCATGATAGTAGTTGACTATCGATAATGGCACTATTAATTGAATCTGGAATCAAGTATGTTTTCAAGAATAAAGTGGGCCGTTACTTTAATCTTAAAACATACAACTTAAGCATTCACTTATTATGGACCACAATCTTGATGAGTGGTGAACTCGTATGTGTTTCATTATAATTCTTGATATGATCATAATGGATTTTTACAGAGTATTAATTGAGTGTCTGCATGTTGAAATTATCAATTGAAACATGTATCAGGAAGCATTCACTCAAATAAAGAGTTTATAGTGCTATCATCTCTTCTAGATGTTTTAAGGAGATTTGGTGATTAAACTGACACCAGTAGTTTGATAGACCAGCTACCCATCAAGTCTTAACATCAAGATGAGATCTTGTGTGTTACTCACCATATAAAGTAAAACGGGAGATCTAGAAGGAAAAACTAACATAAAGATAAAACGATAATTTTACCCTTTATTGTACCGATGGCTATAATAAGGTTCTAAATAGGGTTTGCAATTGGACATAAAATATGTGTTCTCATAATATTTAATAATTCAAGAGTTCAACTAATTGTCTTTAATGGAATGACATTTAGTTAATAAGCTAGAATTAATTCTAATGAGATTAAATTAATTCTAGGCTTATTGGAGCTTGAATTATTAAAGGCCAATAAGATTCTCCACTTGGCTTCAAGGAAGGTTATCAAGCCAAGTAAGAAATATAAATGGAGGTTTTAGAAGCCCATAATTGAATGTTGGGCTTACACTAATTAATGATTAATTAAAAACCCAAATGTTCATTTAGAAATGGGCTAGACTTTGGTTCAATGTAATTGATTAGATTAATTATATTAAAACAAAATTTTTAAAAGAAATGAAGGAGCAATTTCAGTTATTAGGATTGAATGTGCAGCTGCAGATTTGACATTAAAATGTTAAATAAAGATGGTCTTTATTATGGTTTATCATCTTTAAATGGATTTATGAACTTACCATTAAATGGTTTAATGGTTATCTTTTAATGTTAGCATATAACCTATTAGCATTGATTGGATTAAAGAAGAAAGACGTACATTGGATGGACCATCCTCCTTCTTACATCATCAAAAACCAAAATTAACATAATAATATTAGGTCTCATTTAATGGCTTCTTTATGTTTGATTAAAGAAAGGTGTGATGCATTAGATGCTTCCTCTCTTCTCTCTTATCATGCATAACTGAAATTAGGAGTGTAAGAAAAGTGTTCTTGCATTGTTTTGACCAACTCTCTCCTCTCACCTATGCATGGCCGAAACTTAGTATGAGAAGTGCCTCATTGTTTCCTTCTTTCTTCTAAGAAAATACTCCTCCAAAGTGTTTCTTCTCCTTTCCCACCAAAGGATTTTTTTAACCAAGTTGTCCTAGGAGAACAAAAGGTAAATCAAATTGGTTGAGGATACAATAACATGGAGAAGATAGATTGATAAAACAAAGGCTTTGGATACAAGAAGAAGGAGAGGATAGCGCAGCAAGGAATTAACGTTGTAGTAAAGGAGTCGGTAATACTCTTCATCTTATTTATGTCTATTATTATCCTTATACCATATCATGTATAGATTGGCATGATGATCTAGATATATTGCTTCAGCTGCAAATAAGATTTCTAAAAAGTTTTGAAATCTACCGGGTCTCCAAATATGACATGCTTTCTTTTTCCGATCCAATAGAGGCAACCCGTGAATTAAGATAAGTTTTAGTTTTGTTTTGTTTTTATTTTATTTTGTGTGTTAGTATAGAATTTTATTATGTTATCTATTTCTTTTGTTCTTTTTATCCTTTTCTTTGTATTTTGCAAGGATGTAGTTTACTATTGGATGGATATGAATAAGGAAATCATCACAATCAAGTAAGTGCCAAGAAACCCGCTCACTTTTATCTATACTTGTATTGTGTACATTAAGGACAACATATAATAAGTGTGGGGATAGGTTTATCGAATTTTTAACAATTTTCTTCAAACTTATTAGAATCTTGATTTAACTGACATTCTGAATTGATTGAAATATGTCCATCAATACTATATTTCATTGTTGAATATTGATTCCATTGGTATGCAAAAGGATGATGTTTAGAATAAAATTATTTTTCTATGTCATAGTTTTAGTATTCATTGAAATCATCAAGTTGATTAATATTGCATATTATTTACCCATAATACCCATCTTTTTTATGAGCTTTTGAGCCAAAGAGTAAAATTTTTAAAAAAATTTAAGCTCTTGTTATTTTTTTCATGTGTGTTTTCAATGTGTAGTAGGATGATTCTAGAACTTGCTTTTATTATGCATATTGAGATCATATTTGTTAAATTAAAAGAATTAACATGATTAAGGCACTTAGATTAAACAACTTGCTTTAGCCTACTTATTTGAAAATTACCACACCCTTAAATTTACCTTCAGGAATAACTAAGTTGAGTCCTCGCCTTTTTTAATTATTTAACCTATATATTAACCCTTATCTTATTTTTCTTTGAAGACCTTTTTATTATTTTGAACCTTGAAGGTTATTTACATTATTTACCTATTTGAGTCTTGAAATTCTTGAAAGGTCTATTATTTCTTTAATTATGGTATTGAATGCTCGAACGATTGTGTTTATAAAAAAGAGAAAAGTAAGAAAAAAGAAAAATATATAGTACCAATGAAATCACATTGAAAGGACCTTTGCGTATTTATAAACAAGTCTTGAAACATATTGTGTAGTAAATTTCCTTCAAATTATCCCTTGTTATTATCCCAATCATATAGTACCAAAGCCTCATTACAACCTTTATAAAATCCTTTAGATTTTTTTAATGGTTTATACATAAGTGGGGGAGATGCGATTTTATTAACAAGCATATGGTAAGGATTATACTATTCATTGATTGAGAGTTTTGATACTTTTCATCCTAAACAATTGAGTGCATTGAGTGAAATCCTAGTAAGGGTGTAAAGAGATATGCTTTTGGTTTTAATTCGATTGTTGATGTGATTACCATTAATATTTCTTAGTAAGTTAATTTTAGGATAACTTGACTCTAATTACATGTTAATTTGATTCAATAGGATATGATGATATCTAGTATGAATGAATATATTGAAATTGGTGATGGATTGATGCTATAAACTTTATAATTTTGATTATAGTTTGCTCGAGGACAAGCAAAAGCTTAAGTGTGAGGATATTAATAGATGCAAATTTGACTATAATTTTACCTCATATTTAACATGTTTTTGTTTGATATTTGATACTTTTGTTATAGTACTTAATTTTCTCCAATTGTGATTACAAAGTATAATTATCTTCATGAACTTAAAAGAGAAGATTTTGAATGGAAACATGAAATAAAAAAAAAGATTCGATGCACAGAAGTGATGCATAACCATGCATCAGGCCGTTCACATCTCCTAGGCTATGTTGTTTCATGAATTTAAGAGAACTTGGTGATGGACGATCGTGTATTGAACAAAACCTTAGAATTTCATATAAAAGGACATAAACGGAGACTTGAATAAGGAGTAGACATTAAGAGGTGATTCTAGAGGTGGAGATTGTTCTCAAGAAACAATTTTGATCCAGAGAAGTGGAAAACACAAGGAATTCATCGAAAGATCCATTAGAATACAAAATCAAGCTTCTACATGGCAAAAGTATTCGATAGAAGACAATTAGGGAGATTTACAATTAATCCATATTTTTCAATTTGTATTTCTTTTAGTATATGTTTAATTTCGTGTTTAATAATGTGTCACTAAATATCTTTTCAGTATTTAGGTTAGATGAACCATATACTAATACTTCGATATGATTTGATTCTTTTATTAATGCAGTTGGTTTGATTGTTATATTTTGATCTGATTATGTGTTTATTTATATTCTAATAAACCTGAGAATATTAGATTATAATTTGATTTCATACGTAAAGATTGATAAATCTTAGGTTTGAATAGATCTACCATAATTAGAAGGAGTTGATTGCAACCCTAGAGATAGGATGACATAAATATTTCATACTAGGGTCAAACCTAATAGAGGGACTCATAAATAAACAATGCAATCCTATAAAATTTAACCTAAGTAATTAAGTTGGAAACTTTAAGATTGGTTGTTAATAGACTTAAGATCAACTATTAACATACCATAGGAGTCTCCATAGTCTAATAAATCAACAAAACAATTGTATAATAAAAGATCAATCTATTAAGGTTTTAGGGGGATTTGAAACCTAGATACTAATTTTCTGATATCGATAATTTTCTTAGTGCTTCCTTAATTATGTATTCAAGATCATTACTTGCGTTAGTTTTATTTTCTTGTTATTAAAAATATAAAATCAATCCTTAGGTTAGATAATAAGAAAAGGTAATTACTAGTAATCACTATCTTTGTGATTGACTTGTACTTACTAGTACTAAGTATAGCTATGTCATACATTTGCAATTATTACAATATTAACTAACTCATAAAATAATTCAATCAAATGGTGATATCAAAACTTGATTTTTCATGATGCATGAATTAAAGGAAAGCATGCATTATATATTGCTTTATTATAAAGGAACTTACTCAATATCTTTTCTCTAATATCACCCAATATTTATTCGATTAAAATAAGGAGAATATTGGATCAAATGAGGTTCTAAATTATATTTTGATGATAACAAAATATGTTACTATAACAAAATATGTTACTAATAATATTTTTGTCTTTAAGCTAATATGTGAAAGATCAAGTTTAATAGAAGGGTAAAATAAGTAAAAGAGCTATTTGAATCAATTAAACAATTTAAGGATGGAGAAAATAAGAAAATTGAACATATATAATTCAAGTGAAAATAAAAAGAGGATAAATAAAATACATTATAACCCTTTTTGTAACCTTAAGAGCTCAATCATTACGTGATCATTTAGGGTGTATTGCATATATTTTGACGTATTATTGTTATCTCCTCAATCAACTTTAAGGTTGTATCTAGATTTTTGTAATGCAAGGCTCCCTTAGTTGTTACATCAACCATTGCATTATTCAGACTATTATAAAACATCTGAAATTGTAAATAAGTAGGTAACTTATAGTCTGGACACCTCCTTAGCAAATCCTTACATCTCTCCCAAGTCTTATAGAGTGCTTATTTGTCATACTACTAATAGTTAGATATTTCATTTATCAGCCTTGTATAGTTTCATATGGTTATATGCTCTTTGCCACCATATTAATATGTTAGCCAAACCTAAAATCAAAATAACATCAAGCATAGAAAAAATTATATAGAATTAGAAATAAAAAAAATACATTAAAAAATCAAGAATAATAAAAAAGTAGACCAATAGTTCTCAAGTTTTCTAAACACCAATTTCTTCCCTTAAAATGACACCAAAAATATAGTGAGCAAATTGGCGTTCCCTGCTTCAGTTTATTTTATTACTAAATATTACTTACAACTAAAGATAAGTGCACATATCATTTAGTAGTAATGCAATAGTGAACAAAGTATTAATTCTATGAGTTAAGCACTAGAAAACTAGTAAAATTTTCCTATTATTACCTTGCTAATTACTTAAAGAGAGTGATTCACTATGACAAAAAGTGCTTTAGGCAACAAAAAAACATAGCTATAAGTACAATTATCTTTGGTTTTTATTAAGGCAACATAATTCATATTGTTACAAGAAGTGACATTGCAATAAGTATAAGGCAATAAAATTTTTTGATTAGGTAAAAAAATGTTGCTTTAAGTTTTAACTAAGGCAACACGTTAGTTTCAAACTATAGGAATAATATTAAATGATATTGCAACATTTTAAGTTTTCTAGGCAAAATGTTAAATAGATAAAGCAAAAAAGTGAAATCTTTTAGGCAATAATTTGTAACAATAAAAGTAAAAATTTATTCTTTCGTTACCAATAATATTTAACATAAAAACAAACTCTTACCATTATATAGCAACATCCATATATAAATTAAAAGCAATATATAGATATTTGTGTATGTTACTGATATGTGTTTAATTGTTAATACATTTAATTATTTACACTTAGCAATTAATGACACGAAAATGCTTAAAATACTCATTTGAACTCATATGTGATTTTAGGCATAATTTATAAGCAAAGAACTTAAAGTGGGTTGAAAGCATGACATATGTGCCATTTTTCAAATATTGATATGTACTTGCCTTTATGAAAAAAACAAGAAAAATGTAACACAAAGAAGAAGAGACCAAAAATGACACAACAGCAAGTGGAGTAAAACAACACAGTAGAAATGGTAGCGCAACAAATTGGAACGTCTACATTCAATGTAGGCATTATGCGTTAAATGTAGACAACATCTACATTCAATGCAGATGTTGTGCATTTGTCGCATGCATTTTGCTTAAAACGCATAATAACTGAGCGTTTAAAAGTATCTATAGGTAGAGATACTTATAAAAGTATAATGATGATAAGGAACTCCTCCAAATGCTACCACGAGTGGCTGATCTTTAAAGAATTATTTTCCATTTGACCTTGTAAGGTTCCGGTCATGCATCTCATACATAATATATATAAAATATATGCGGTGGAAAATAAAACGGAACCTCAAAAACTAGATCTACTCATGCATATAGATATAGAAAAAAAACATGAAATGTAAGTTACTTATATACCTTTCTGACGATCGATCTCCTTCGTTCTTTAATCTTCTCCACGTTGGGTTATCGTTAACTAAAATGATCAACGTAAACTGTCTCTAATGATAGTCCACATGAAGATAAAATGACGAAACCTTATTAGGAGATGGCTAGAATTCTTTCTTTATGCTAGCAAAGACAAGAACTCTTGTGAGAGTTAGAGAGAAAAAGAGAGTGTGTGTTAGAAAGTACATTTCCTTCACTTGTGTCTTATACATGATGTATAAAAATCATCTATATTTTTTGCACCATTCGGCCTTCCCCCATCATTAATGGAGAGTTATTGGAAGTTAATGGTCATGAATAGCATACATTAATGGAAGTTATGGGAAGTTAATGACTATGAATAGCAGGTATTAATGGAAGTTTTGGGAAGTTGATGACCAAATTGGTAGCCAACAATACTTGTTTCTAATCCATTTCATGCAACATTTTCTAACACGATCACATCGTGATACAATCCCGAAACATTCTCTCATATCTTAAATCACCATTTAAGACCATTTTACTCATCCTTCAAATCTCCTATATGTGTGACCCATTAGGTTCCTGGTTATGTTGGCCATTTGAATTAGCACTTAATTCAAGTAAGTCAAGAGTGGTAACTAGCAACACGTCATAACCCCTAATTGACCAAAAAGTCAGTGGTTTGACTATGATATGCAATATTACCATGCAATTCGTCCTTTCACCATCTATACCCCACTTAGTTTAGAGTATGGTCAAAGTGTTAACTCTCACTAGACTAACTACGTCACGTCTAGTCCAAGTGATATTAGATCTTGTCCTGAGGATCTTATCACTTTATGTATCACTGAAGACTGTCTTCATGACACATATCATCTCTGGCTAGAGACTCTTGAGTAATGACCCTGACAAGAGGTTGTGGGTATCATTTCCTTCTATTAGGAGTGGTGAATCCTTTATTGGCTACTCAGTTACCTCTGAATACCTTAAGTTTTACCCAATCACCACCCTATGAGTAACTGCTGAAAGGCATCGATGAATGACATCAAAGCATAAGATCAGTATCTGAGATATCCTTGAGCACCTCCAATCATAGGATATTTTCACCATTGTTATGATGATACTATCATTGACACTAGAATATAATATCCATATGATTGTCTCTTAGTTGGTCAATCTAATGTATTTACTACCCCTAGTAAGCATCTATATGTTAACTCTAAACAACTTATGTCTATAGCTTATGAGATCTACTGCTTGATACAATCAAGGAGTATATCATGTGCTAGTCTATCCTGATTAATGATATCCTATCTCATTAATCCAATGACTAGGGAAAGTTTAGATACTAACATAATTATACATGATAGGAATCTCATTATCATGATCCCATCATGATTTCCTTCAAGCTATGTTTTGTGTTAAGGACTTCATTAAATCAATTTAAGATCAACTTCAAATCCATGAATGTATGAACATCGAAATAATGAAAAATGCCTTTATTAACCATAAAATGATTTGTACAATAAGTGCTAAAGGTGATTGCCTTTAGAAAACTTCTTTAACAAACTCCAACTTGTAATAAAGCTAATCGCATTGATATCTAATACCATAAGCGTGTACATGTGACACAAAAATCTTTGGGGAAATAGGCTTAGTCAACAGATCAACTATATTCTGATTGGTGGGAACTCTCTCTATCTTGACATCATTTCTACTAATGGTTTCTATAATCAAATGGTAGCATCTGAGTACATGTTTGGACTTCTGATGAGACCTCGGGTTCTTCACCTACGCTATAAACCTATTGTTTTCATAATACAAATGCAATGGGTTAGTGATGCTCAGAACCACACTAAGTTCCATGATGAACTTCTTGATCCAAACTGCTTCCTTTGTCGCTTCTAAAGCTGCAATGTACTCCGCCTCTGAAGTCGAATCTGAAGTCGTTTCTTGTTTGGAACTTTTCCAATTGATTACACCACCATTCAATGTGAATACATATCCAGACTAGGATCTGGAGTCATCCCTATCAGATTGGAAACTGGCATCAGTATACCCACTTACCACAAGATCACCTTCTGCATATACCAAGAATACATCCTTAGTTCTTCTCAAGTACTTAAGGATATTCTTGATAGCCACCTAATGACCCTTACCAAGGTCCAACTGGTATCTGTTTGTAACAATTAGAGCATACAATACATCGGATCTAGTATGTAACATAACAAACATGATTGATCCTATAGTCGAAGCATAAGGAATCAAACTCATGTGATTCCTCTCATCTTGTGTCTTTAGACACATAGATTTAGAGAGTGTAATCCTTATACCATAGGAAGATAACCTCTTTTGGACTACTCCATGCTAAACCTCTTTAACATCTTGTCTATGTATGTAGACTGAGAAAGACCAAGCAATCTCTTAGATCTATATCTATAGATTCTTATCCCCAAAGTATAAGTTGCTTCTCCAAGGTCTTTCATAGATAAGTTCCTAGCTAACCAAATTTTGACTGATTGCAAACAAAGACATCATTTCCTATTAGCAATATGCCATCTACATACAATAAAAGGAACATGATTGCACTCCCATTAACCTTCTTATACACAAACCACTCATCCAAATTTTGTGAGAAACCAAACTCTATGATTGTTTCATCAAATCGGATATTCCAACTCTTGGATGCTTGCTTCAATCTATAAATGGATCTTTGAAGCTTATATACCTTTTCTCCAATCATAGATATGAAACCATTAGCTTGTGTCATATACACATCCTCGATTAGGTTTCCATTAAGGAAAGTCATCTTAACATCTATTAGCCATATCTCATAATCATAATGAGTGGCAATGGCTAAGAGTATCCTAATGGATTTAAGCATAGCTACTATTCAAAATGTTTCATCATAGTCAACACCTTACCTTTGAAGATAACCTTTAGCTATAAGCCTAGCTTTATAGGTAACTACATTACCCTCCATATCAGTTTTCTTCTTGAAAACTCATTTGCACCCTATAGGTTTTATTCCATACTTGGTTTTCATACATGGAAACCATTTCGAATTTCCTAGCTTGAAACCATTTGTCAGATTATGAATGCTTCATAACCTCTTCATAAGTAGTAGGCTTATCATCTTCTACGAGCAATACGTCGTTAAGTTTACTTATGAGAAATCCGTATCTCTCAGGAACATGGCATATCCTACCTAACTTATGAACTACTCGTCTGCCAAAAGGTTGAAATATTGTTTCATCTTCATGAACAATTGTCTCAGGTCTAGGCAGTTGATCTGCGTCTATTTTAGCATCTTAAACTACACAATTTCAATATGCTCCATTATCTTCTATTAGAAGAAACTCTTTCTCTAAAAAGATAACATGTTTTGAAACAAATACCTTTTGTTTTGAAACATGGTAGAATTGATATCCTATAGTTTCCTTAAGAGATCCTACAAATAGACACTTGTCAAATTTAGTTTTAAGCTTATTTGATTGAATCCACCTCATATAAGTAGGATAACCCTAAACTTTCATATGAGAAAGACAGGGTTTCTTATTAGTCCATATAGGGTTTCTTATTAGTCCATATCTCATATGGAGCAACATCAACTGACTTGGATGGGACTCTGTTTAATATATAAATAGAAGTTTCGAGTGCACACCCCCAAAAGGATTTTGGTAAATCTACTAAACCCATCATAAACCTTACCATGTCTAACAAGGTTTGATTTCTCCTCTCATCCGCACCATTATGTTGTGGCGTGTAAAGTGGAGTCTACTGGAACAATATTCCATTATCCTTGAGACAATTCCAAAACTCTTGTCTTAAGTATTCACCACCTTGATCTGATCGAAGTGATTTAATACTTCTCTCAAGTTGTTTCTCAACTTCATTTATAAATTCTTTAAACTTTTCAAAGGCTCCAAACTTATATCTCTTAAGATACACATACTCATATCGAGAATGATATACACATACTCATATCGAGAATGATCTCAATAAAGGTAATGAAGTATAAAAAAACCACCTTTGGCATATATAGACATTGGACCACGTACGTTAGTATGTATTAGGTCTAAAAGTCATCAGATGCCTTCTTCTTCTTCAAGGAATCTAGATAGGCCTTATAGTATCTCTTCCAATGACCATCCTTGCTACAGTGGAAGTAAGTTCCCTTTAAGGTAGTCTTCTTTCCTTTCTTGACACCTCTTTTAGGACTTGTGGACTTCTTCTTCTTTTGGCTCTTTTTCTTCGAACCAGAAGAGTCTACTAGCATCACAATCTTATTCTTGTGGACAGATGACTTAACTACCTTGAGCATGTTAACTAGCTTGGGAATTGTGTTGGGTGTAATGTTCATTCGATAGTTAAACACAAATTATGAGTAACTATTAGTTAAACCCGTCAGAATTAAGTCAATACTTAATTCATGATACAAAACAAAACCTAAAGAGACCAATCATTCAATGTAGCCATCCATCTTTAGCACATACTGCACTAAAGATGTCCTCTCAACCATTTTGGAGTGGAAGATCAATTGTGAAGTCTGAAACCTTTCAGACCTTGCTTGCTCATCGAAGAGCTCCCTAAGATGATAGACTATGGTATGAGCATCCATAGCCTCGTGCTACTTTTACAGCTCCAGTGACATAGTGGCTAGCATAATACAACTAACCATCTTGTTATCATCGAGAAGGTTCCTATATGCTCTCTGATCATCATTAGAAGTATCAACAGCAGGGGGATCAGGAAGTGGATTTTCTAAGACATAACCAAGCTTCTCGGACTTGAGAACTATTCTCAAGTTCCTGAGGTAGTCAAGGAAGTTTGGTATAGTCAACTTGTTAGCTTCCATCAATGATCTTAGATTCACACTAGTACTCATGGTGTTGACTCGAGCAATGGCAACCTTTAGTCAAAGAGAGAACTATTAGAATGTGCTTAAATGTGTATCTATAAGGACTTTAATAACACACATTATAGCTCCCACTATTTTTCAGGAATTCATACCCTCAATATAAATATGAGAGAACTCGTAGAGAATTTGTCTTAGTGGGTCGATATTGAATATCCCTAAGAGTGACCTTAGGTTTGCCCAACAAGCCACCTTAGTTCAACTGATAGGTATCAATCATACCAATTGCATCTTCAATGCAACTATCGAATCTAGTGCTATAAATTGTTGATTTGGTCACACTCATTGGGTTATTGTAAACCACAACAATCAACGTAGACCATCTCTAATAAAATTCCACACGAAGATAGAAAGATGAAACCTCATTAGGAGATGGCTAGAATTCTTTCTTTGTGCTAACAAAGACAAGAACTCTTATGAGAGTTAGAGAGAAAAAGAGTGTGTGTGTTAGAAATAACCTTTCTTCCACTTGTGTCTTTCACAAGATGCAAAAAAGTCATCTCTATTTTATGCACCATTTGGCCTTCCATAATGCCCATCACTAATGGAGAGTTATGAGAAGTTTATGGTCATGAATAACATGAGTTAATGGAAGTTATAAAAAGTTAATGACTATGAATAACATGTATTAATGGAAGTTTTGGGAATTTAATGACCAAATTAGCAGTTGACAACACTTGTTTCTAATCCATTCCATGCAACATTTTCTACCCCGATCACATCGCTATACAATCCCAAAACACTCTCTCATATCTTAAATCACCATTCAAGACCATTTTACTCATCCTTTGAATCTCCTATGTGTGTGATCCATCAGGTTCTTAGTTATGTTGGCCATTTGAATTAACTTTTAATTCAAATAAGCCAAGATCGGTATTTAGTAACATGTTATGACTCCCAATTGACTGAAAAGTTAGTGGTTTGACTTCGAACTCTTCCATATGCAATGTTGCCATACAATTCGTCTTATGTTGTCATACAATTCATCCTTTCACCATCTATACTCCACTTGGTTCAGAGTGCGGTCAAAGTGTTAACTCCCACTAGACTGACTACGTCACATTTAGTCTAAGTAATATTAGATCTTATCCTGAGGATCTCATCACTCTATGTATCATTGAACACTCTCTTCATGAAATATATCTACTTTGGCTAGAGACTCTCGAGTAATAACCTCGACAAGAGGTTGTGGGTTTCATCTCCTTCTATCAAGAGTGGTGAATCCTTTATTAGCTACTTAATTATCTTCGAATACATTAAGCTGTACCCAATCAGCACCCTATGAGTAACCACTAAAGGCACTAATGAATGGAGTCAAAGCACAGAGGATCAGTATCTAAGATATCCTTGAGCACCTCAAATCATAGGATACTTACACCATTACTATGATGAGACTATCATTGACACTAGAATAGAATATCCATATGATTATCTCATAGTAGGTCAATCCAATGTACTTACTACCCTTAGTAAGTATCTACATGTTAACTCTAAACAACTCATGTCTACAGCTTATAAGATCTACTGTTTGATCCAATCAAGGAGTATACCATATGCTAGTCTATTCGGATTAATGATATCCCATCTCATTAATCCTATGACTAGGGAAAGTTTAGTTACTAATATAATTACACATGATAAAAATCTCATTATCATGATCTTATCATCATTTCCTCCATGTTATATTTTGTATCAAAGACTTCATTAAATCAATTTAAGATCAACATCAAGTCCATAAATGTATAAACATAAAAATAATGAAAAATTCCTTTATTGATCATAAAATGATTTGTACAATGAGTGTTAAAGGTGATTGCTTTTAGAGCACTTCTCTAACAGACCTAAATATGCCAATTATTAAGATCATCTTCACTAGCAACATATGCATTTTTGTCGCCTCCAAGACTAGAAAAAGGAGTGAGGATCTATGAAATATGGTATACTCTTATCAAGGCATCATCATGCCTTTATCAATACATCATATGTAGCTGGCCCCTTAATTTTACAAAGTAAATCATGTCATGGTTGCCTTGGGCATTTAACTTCAGACTGACGAAACAACGAGAATATAGTTATTAAAATGTAATTTTCATATTGTGGTTATGTAACTTTTATAATCGAGAACATAAACTAAAATAGTGTAGATATGAATCACTTTGCTTCACTAAAAGAAGAGAAGTAATGTTATTGTAGATATAAGCAAGTCAAAATCCTAATTTTGTTTATCAAAACATCAATCATAAGATTCAATATAAGACAACTGACTTATAGTTGAACTATTTCTTTCAACCACATATTTGACTCATAATTTTGCATCAACATTGGCCAATAACATTAAGCAGCATTAAGTTATAAAAATAGAATACGTTTATCAAGTCAATAAATAAGTACCTTAAACCACTTTAGTAGAAAACTGGGCTAATTTAGGCATTATATACATGCATATGGATTATTCTAAACCTGTTAGTTTTACTCTACTAATGTAGATAAAGCAGAAAAAATGAATATTGCAATACAAAAAAACTAACACGCATAACTAAAAAGAGTTTGAATCACTAACAATCAGAAGCAGAAAAGAAAAGGTCAAGATATTTAAGAATATATCTATACATGAACACTATGTCAAGATAGACTATAGAAAGCAATATGACACATTATTTGTGTTTTGAAATAAAATTGATAAAAAAACACTATTTTGTTGTCGTCTTTCTCTTGATGATGCCTATGTCACCTCCCGATTCTCTGGATTTCTCTGTGCTTATGAAATCTAAAGAAAGTGAACCCAAATGCTTCACTGACATTGAGCTTAGCTTAGCTAACACAGTGCTGGCCCTGGGCAGGAGCCAGCAGGGCACCTGCCCAGGGCCCATTAAAAAAGGGGGGCCCTCTTCAACAACCCCCTCTATTGTATATGATATAATATAAGTTGATATGATCGTGCAGTGAACTTGTAAAATCTTCCAAGATATTTCACATATTTGTTCCCAACTTCCCAATTACCATAAATAATGTTAGAGGAGACTTATTAACGTGGGCCCCTCTACAAGTTATAACGTTAAAAGTTAAAAGTCATAGCTATTAAATACTTTAACGTTAAATAACGTTAAAGTCATTAAATGACTTTCATTTATCTTGTAATTTTTTTTTATGTAAAGGTATTTTTGTGGTCTTATGCTTATAAATAGTCTTAAAATATTTAAGTGTACTCTTACCTTCAAATTTCTTTATTTTCTCAATATATGTATTTAAAATAGTCCAGTTCGAAAATTAGTAGCAAAAATTTTACGATTCTGTCATCTGAGTTCTGGGTATAATTTAAAGGTAAAGTTTCTAATTTTTAATATATTTTTACTCTTTGTTTTTATTTTTAATATTAGATATTAAATTTTAATATATTAAAATATATTTTTTATTTTTAATCTTGATAATATTATTAATGATTTGCATCTAGAAATGCACAGAGAAATTGTTTTTCATAAATCGTGATCTTGATAATATTATTGGGGCTATTTTTTTTAATTTCATCCGGGGCCTATAAAATTATATAAACAGCCTGAGCTAACACATCAACACCTTGGTACATGAAACTTTAGTGATAGAAACAAGTTAAAAAAATACTTCCAAAATTGACAAGTTTTGAATGAGGGGTTTACGAAGAATACAAATGGAGAGAAAGTTCTTTGAATATCACATTTCGAGCTAGATGGATGGAGCAATTTTCTCTTGTCATAAACCTCGCTAAAGCTCCATAAATTCAAAGCTTCGTTCTCTCTTACCACATTCATTCTCCCCAAGCTCATCCAAGTTAGGCGTATGACCCACAATCGGATGGTGCCCAAGGCTTTTTGATCCAATTGTTTAAATCCCCTTTTAGATTCCAGAAGTTCATAAATAAAAAAGGGTGAAGAGCATTGTTAATCACCTTTTTGCTGTTGACAGTGAGAACAATATGGGTAGAGGAGATGTGCCGGACGTTTTTGGCCTGCCACTTGTCCATTCGAAGCATAAACCCCTCAACCAAACAAGTCCGACTATCCTCTTGATATGTTGTATGAGTTTTCTCTTTGGTTCCTTGTGTCGTCCATGTTTTTGCTTTGTTTTCTTATTGTGTTGTCGTTTTGTCGCACTTTTGGAGCAGGGGAGTAAGCTTACTCGATACAACTTTCTATACTTCACTATTATTTAATATGACCAATTTTTAATTTTTTTAAAAAGGATAGGTTTTGTCTTCAAAAGGAGGGAATTAAATAAAAGATTTTTAAATGTGTATATATTACAGTACTTTTATGAATTTTATAGGAATTGTATCTTGTGCTTTAATTTTACTAAATAAAAATTAGTTGGTATTTTAATTTTTACACATATTATAAATACTAATTATTAAATAAAAATTTATATTTTAAATATACATTAGTAAGTAATTATATAAATAAATATGTAACATTTGTAAATACTCTTTAATAAATAGATGATTGCAACTATATAAACAATTTCAATTGTTGCATATATAAGACTTTGTTGCAACTTTTTAAATTTTATTGCCTTTTTTATATGTAGCAACAAATTAATATTGCAATTGCTTTTTAATATTATTAAAGGCAACACTTTAAAAATTGTTGCCCTATATTAATTTTAGTAACACATTTTAAATTGTTGCAAACATATCGCTGCCTAAAGCATTTTATGTTGTAGTAATTGTTGATTGACATTTGAAAAGAAAATAAAACTAGACCAAAGACAAACAAGTAGAAATAAATTAGAGTAATTAATCAAGTGACAAAAACATAAGTGAATAAGCATCTAGATAAGAATTCCATAAATTATCATCTATATATTCATTATTCAATTTATTATAAAGACTTTATAATTTGGACCTATAAAATTTCCTAACATATAAAATTATTCTCTCTCAAGTTACAACTAACTATTCTTAAATTGATTAATCAATATCTCCATTCGATTAAAACCTATAAGAACATATTGAACCTTATAAAATTTATTGAAAGATTTGACCACTTACTAGAGGATTTATGTTGTAAGCTATGGTACACTCATATTCAAGTTCTTTTGAATCATATATTTGCAAATTATGATATGATCTAATCACTAACTTTAATTAAATTAATATTAAAATAAACAAACATATTTCTTAAAATAAATCATCACTTCAAAAATGAAATTGAATCAATCTATAATGCAAACTAAATTTCATTATCTAGACATATAATAAATTAGGTACTCATCATCATGTTTAACTTAATGAACATAAAAAAGAACAAAGATATAAAAATATTAAAGAGTTTAATCTCAATTTGCCTATATGATTTGCTTAATTGGGATGAATTGGAGGCTTCTTCTCTTTTGAAAATAATCTCATGATGTATCTTCAGGGTGTTTCTCTGTTATTAATAGCTGACCATAATTCAAAATATAAAATATTGTCAAAAGTCGCCTAAATCAATGTTTATAGGTCTACTTATACCCATCTTTGGCAGCAGAAACGGTCTAGGACATACTTGTGTTGGAGGCTATGTCTTTTACTATTTGTCATCTATAAAGTTACATCAGTATAGACACACTCATGTGGCCAACCATGTTTTGGAGTCTTTCTTAACTTTAATTTATAGGAAAAGACATGACATAGACATGCCCATGTCCATGATCGTGTTTCACATTGTTTCTTCAGCTTTATGCTATACAACTTGTAACATCCCACCTCTGACGGGAAGGGTAAAATAGTAATTTGACAAAGGATGTGAGTGATTGGGACTAATTAGGATTGTTCATGCATACTGGTAGTTATGAACAGTGAATTTATGCACATGAAAAATACCTGTACATGCATACATGACATTCCCAGTATTTGGGCCTAAATGGATTTTTGTTGTGAATAACGGGATATTTGTGTTTGAAAAAAATTATTTTGAGTGATCCATTGTGAGTTTTATATTTTAAGGGCTTTTTAGGAATTTTTTTGGAATTTTTCGGAGAAAATTTTCGGACCGAAAAAATGGTCAAGTGGCGAACCGACAGATTTTTGATACCGAAAATTTCTATCAAATGGTACTGTAATATTGGGTACATTATTTTGGAATTGTAATTGAGACCCTTGGAAATGGATTGAAGATCTAATTTTATTTGGATTATTTTATCAAAGGTTATTAAATTATTTTGTCTTCTTCTTAAGTGACAAGGTGTCAAAGCATTTAATGCTTGTATTATGTGGCTTCATTTTCGACTCTTCTATATTTGAAGAGTGAAAGTTGAATTGTTGATATATTTGCTTTGTCTCATCCGAACATCTCCTTCTCCTTCCTTCTCATCGATTTTCTTCACTTGTTGCATTTAGTTGCTACTCTCTTTGTTCTTCCTTGCACGCTTATAAGCTTAAACCTTCTCCCTCCTTACTATGATGATAACCATGCATGGGGTTGAGAAGTGAGGAAGTAGAGTGGTTAGAGAATTTAAGAGTTGGAGTTGGAAGCTTTAATTAGGTAAGTTTTATTTTAAGCTTTAATTATGCATGTCATGGTTGTTAGATGCATTCAATGGGCGTTATGGTGCCTTTTTTGTGATTATTTATGCATTAATTTCATAAAGATAGGGGTAGGATTGTTTGGGTATAAGAGTAAGTTTGTGTGAGGGTGAATGATGAATATGTTGTGGATTGGTTTTTGATTGGTTTTGATGTTTGAATGAGGTTAGATAAATGGGAATTTAGTAAGAAAATGTGTATCTTAAGTGCTGCCAATTTGTGGCTATTGGTCTAAGTGAAAGTAGTGATGATCAAGTGACTGATTTCTTGTCCATTTGGTATGCTTATTGAAGTAGAATTGGACTTGGCATGATAGGAAGTGAATGGAGTATTAAAGCTAGAAAATTGATTTTGTACCTATTGCAATGTTTTGATCATAACTAATTGTGGTTAAGCAAATGAGGTGAGGTTTGAATCAAATGAAACTTTAGTTGATTGGCTAAAATTTCTTGTGAAATAGGTGTTGTCTAATTGTAGCCTTAAGAGGTTGAATTTTGGCTTTGAAAGTTCTTGTTGTAGGCTGTGTGAACAGTACCCGAATTAAATGACCTAAACTTTTGATGATTTTTCTAGATTTATTTAGAAGGAATTGGTGAAAATTGTCTTAATGAAAGTTGAAGCCTATCATGTTAGCTTTCCATTTCCACTGATTTTGCAATTTTTCGATATGTATATTGGGAGATATGAAT
Organism: Erythroxylum novogranatense; assembly: GCA_029891385.1. Lineage (NCBI taxonomy): Eukaryota > Viridiplantae > Streptophyta > Magnoliopsida > Malpighiales > Erythroxylaceae > Erythroxylum > Erythroxylum novogranatense. The sequence goes on from CM057235.1 coordinate 22,618,422, forward strand.
TGTTGACTATTGATTGGTTATGTGCATTTTGGTGAAACCTAACCATAAGTGTAGGTTTTGTGAGTATTGTAATTGGAAGCAAATTTAGAGATTTCTGTGATTTGAATTGACTCAAGTGATATTCTGGAAATTTGTAGAGGAAACAATTAGCTTGAAAATGGTATATCGCATGCTATTTTTGGATATCAGATGTGAGAGTAATGCATTTTAAAAAAAACTGAATCTAAGTTAGGTTATTGACTGCTGATCAGGGCAGTCACTTGCACGACAGTTTTGAGCTTGTTAGAGATCGAATTGGCTTTGAATCCCTTCATGAGAAGTGTAGCATTGTGTTTGATCTTTCCATAGGTATAAAGTATGCATTTATTTGACATTTGTACAAGGAGTTATGATTTTTAGAAAACTGCTGTTTAGTTCAGGTGTTTTCAGAGGCAGCATCATTGATTGAATTGTTTGACCTATTTATCACTTGAATTGGACCACGTGTTGTTCATGAAAGTTGTAGGAAACATTTTTATCTTTCATTTGGCTTAAGTCTTGTAATTTTTAGCAATGGTAATGGGAAGTTATGGATTTTTCAAAATGCTGCACTGTTTTGAGAGGCATTGACTGGGCAGTAGCTTTGATTGGATTTTTGATACCCTTAGAGGTGAAATTGATTTTTGTGGTCCTCATGAAACTTGAAGAGTTTTTCATGATATTTCCAACGAGATATGATTTGTAATTTTTTGAGTTGTGTGTAAAGAGATATGCAGGTTTGAATATTGGATAGAAAAAGACGGGAAAAGGGAAAGAAATTGGGGCAGACCCTCGCCCACTCGCGAGGGCGAGGTGAACCTCGCCCGTTCGCGAGAAAGCGAGGTGGTCCGCCTCGCGAGGGCGATGCCTCACCCCCACGAGGCAGATAGATTTATATGTTTATATGAATTGTTTTATTTTGATTTTTTTTGTGTGTTCTTTTGGGAATAACTTTTCCGTTCGACGTCCGATTGACCTGATTCTTGAGGCATAAGATTCGTAGAATATTTAATTTTATTTTATGAGAAATTGGAAATTTTTGGGCGGAAAATTGACGTGTGTCTCGGTATTGGTTCTTTGGTCACTGTTTTATTTATTTTTGGACCTATAGAGGCCCGAATTGAGTAATTTCAGTGTTGTAAGATTTCTAATGTTTAGACGGAATTTTATGAAGGAAAATTTTAGATTAGGGCCGGGAATATCAAGAACATGCATTGTGCACCTGCTCATTGCTACATGTGCATCATGAAATATTTCTGATTGAGCAATTGGTAATATTTATATACTGTAACTGTTATAGAGACACTTTTGGAGCGTCGATCCACCGATGTCACTGAAACTTCCAAGTATTAGCTCGGAAGTACAGGTGAATAACCTAGATGGTTCATTCAATTATTATATGTCCAATGTGGGGAATAATAGAGGGATTAAGATTGTGTTTTTGTTTATGCCTAGATTCCGGACAGACGGTCCGATGAATTGGGAGATCTGACATAGAAGTGTCTCTGTTTGTGATTCTGTGAGCTGAATTGCTTCTACTATGTGATCAATTGTGATTGGTAGAATTGTGCTATATGAATACATTGTGAATTGTTTGCTATTACTGTGATATACTGTGATCAACTGCTTGCTATACCGTGCTTCATTTCATTACCTCTACTATGGCAGACTGTGTTATATGGACTGTTAAATTGGGCATATGCATTTCATACACAAATGCATAAATGGATAATAACAACAGTTGTGACCAGAGTCGCCACTGATACTGAAAAAGAGCCTCGAGCTCGAAGGGAGATAGTGCATACCCAGAGGGCTCTTCTACTCCCTAGACGCGTCTACTGTATACTGTTTACTGTTTAAGCGCTCGGTCATAACACTGAAATAAAATGAGAAAGTGTCACATATGCATTGCATTCGTAGTTGATTGAATACTGTAAATGGGAGCAAGGCAAGAGTGCCTTCTACAATTGTGAATTTCTTTTGTATAATGATATGGTACTTCTGACTTTGTTATTGTGAATTGAACTATGAATTGCTTGTGTGATGCATGAATTGGGTGAACCATCGATGATGGTTCTTCACTGAGTTCGCAAAACTCACCCAAAATTTGCATATATTTTTCAGGCCTTGAAGAGTACTCCGTTAGACACGGGAGTATGCCTACTGCATGCCAGGAAAAGATAGGGGTGGGATCGATTAGGTATCCGCATTAGTGTCATCTTACTTTTATACAATTATGGATTCCGCATTTTTCTGGAAAATAGTGTTGTAGTTCTAGTGGGCCCCAAATGGGCTATTGTAATTTTATTGATTGTAATGTGATCACTGAAATGTTTATGAATAAAATTGGGACCAATGTGATTATGGATTTTTGTGTATTCGATAGCTAAATACTGTGACCGTATTATAATGACCTAAAATGTTTTAAAAAAAATTTTATACTGAATGTTTGACGGTATTCGAGTACTCTAGCATACCACTCTCGTGAGGTACGGACTCGGATATCACCCACGATATCGGGTTCGGGTCTTGCGGGAGTGGGGTGCTACACAACTTCTATCCACTCATATAATTGTTTGTATTTTCAACTTTAAATTTTTGAAAGGAGCACAGACTAACATAGAGGCATGTGTCACACCTTGTTTTGCAAAAATTGAGATTTCTTGTTGATTTTTCTTATAAGACTCTTTAATTCTTAACAAAATTCACCCCTAAGGCAGCATCTTTAACAAATAATTAAAACATAACAAAAATTGATTAAAACAAGTTAATTCATATATACAAAATAGAAAAACATTTAGTATAATATATATACATATATGTATATGTATATATATGTATATGTATATGTATAACCATATGTATAGGTATATGTATATGACAACGTCGTAATGTTAGTCAAAATAAAATAACTAGACTTACTACTATGTGAGCTCTTGGGGAAGATTAGCCTGTAATCCCTAGAGTAACTTTTATCCGTTGAGTCGGGGGGGGGGGGATTTGGATTTTGAAAATAAGAAAATAAAATAAAGCTACACTAATAAAAAAATTAAAGAAAACATGCAAAAAATGATACAAGTGGGGAATTCGGTAGGGACCTAGTTCTTTAATTCAATCTCGACCTATACCCTAATTAAACATATTGCATTGATTTGTTGCTCTTAAACCTCTCCTAACAACTATTAATCTTGGGTTAATAATTAACCCAAGTTTTTCTTTAGGTAATGTTTAATTAAGATATGATCGTTAATTAAAAATAACCACTGAATAATCTAGGATACGATCTCTAGTTTTAATTAGGCAGTAGCATAATGAATTAGGGAAATTGATTAATCAAGTCAACAATCACATATAATGCATCATTTAACCTAGGTCTTGTTATCCATAATGATTATGAATCATTAGTTGCTACATATGAATTGCAACATAACAATTACATATTATATCAAAATTCTAGGAATGGGTTGCAAATAAATGATTCAATGAATGCATTAAAATTATCATTTTGCAATACCTAATTCAATCAACACAAGATAGCATAATCAATTCCTACTGAGAGAAAGGAATAAAAAAAAAGAAATACACTTAACCCAGGTCGTCGGCGTTGACGTCACCTTCAAACAAGCGTTGGGATGTCTAGCCCTTCATGGGTCTCTCCAAAATAAATGCTTCAGCCCCCATGAAAATTATCCTAGCCGAAGACCACCTTTAGGTCTTTTCTGTGCCTCCTGTTTACTCCCTTCTTAAACTAATGTTCTGTCTTATTTACTAAATTAAAATGTTGGTCCATCTATAGTGTTTTTTCTATCTTTTAAAACGTACCTCATTACTATGCATTTTAGATAAAATACTTTATGCATGAACACAACGTCTGCATTTTGTAGACACTATCTATGCGAAATGCAGACGTGATACATCTACGTTTTATTCTCCTTGTTTGTCCACCTCTGCTACATGTTGTTTTGGTTGCATGAAATGCACACTACTTACGTGAAATGCCTAACAGTTACTGCTATGTTGTTGTTTCTTGTGTAGCTATTGTATCTCTGCATTGGCATTTTCTGCTTATTATTGCTATTGTTTTGGGTCCTTCCCCCTCCTTGTTGTGATGTGTGTGCTATCATTTTGGTGATTTATCCTAGCAGCTACCATTTTCTTCGCACCTTGATGCCTTATGCATTGTCCATTAATTAAATTAATACCTTTCATGGCTATGTAAATCCATGTATAATCCATGCAGCCCGAATTAATTTATTTATGTTTTTATCTTTCTTGTCTTTTTTATCTTTTAATTTTCTTCTTCTTTCTCTATAAAAACAAGTAAAAATTAATCTTAAAAAAATGACCCAAATATTGTGTTTTGACTCACTTTAACTTCTTTGCTTCTGAATTACGCCTAAAATCACATATGTGTTAAATTAAGTATCTTAAGCAATTTAATGTCATTAATTGCTAAATGTTATGAAATAATTAAGCAATCAATTAGGCATATATCAATTTCTCCACACTTAGCTTTTGACCTTCCTTGGACAAAAATTAAATTTAAGCTCAAAAACTCAAAAACAGTTACTCAATTCCTATACGTTCCATGAATATATAATCATAAGCAAAGATGAAAGAATTTCAAAAATCATAATAAGAAGTCAACAATCCTAGCTTTTACGCATGATCAATCAACATTCATCATTTTTAAAAACTGAGCAATCTAATGGTAGACTCAGAAAATGTGGTTAACTAAAATATATCCATAGGTACACTTAACATCATTTATGATCATGTCATTCTATAACTTTCCATATCATTTCATTAGTCTATCATTAATGTTCACATGCAAAATTATGGATCAAAGGACTTTTCAAGGTTGTATTGTGGGTAAAGGAAAGGTGAGATGTATTTGGGTCAAGTAACTTGAAAGCCATTAAACTAGTGAAACAAAGCAACACTCATTGTGACATATATGCACAAGTTAATAGTCATTAAAAACTAGGTACTATCAACTATAACGAATGCAACATTTATATTTCACAACCCAATTTATCTCTCTCAAACAAACCACATAAAGTATATATCAATCCGAAGGAATCACTCATATAATTGATGACAATACATTAAAACCACAAAAGAGTTAACCTTCCAAGCTAACATCTACCTCATATTAAACATACTACAATAACACATTCATTACAACTTTAGGAGGATCCATTAATTATGAATAACCATGCAAACCCCTTATACACTTCCTCCTTGATGCATTTATTTAAACATTTTTTTAAAAATCTTTTTCTTTTTCTTCTTTTTTCTTCTTTTTTTTCTTCTTTTTTCTCTTTTCTTTCTTTCTTTTCCTCTTTTAAACATTAAAAGAAACTACATTAATACAAGAATTTTAATGATAAGACATAAAATAACATCCCAGTCATTATATCCAATCCATACATATGTACACCCCACACTTAGAATTTGGTACATCTAAAACTCAATAATCACAAAATTTCCAGTAGTTTTAGAGATTAGGTAGGACATTTGGTTAAGTATAAAGCATGTAATGTGGCTGATACAAAAAGAAAGGCTAATAAGGCCTAAAGAGGGCTTAACAAGGGAAAAATCATGTTAATGGGCTAGGCTATTTGGATCATGTAGCTTATGAAATAAAGAATGCCTAATCATTTCCAAGTTAATGCATGTAATAAAAATGTGATCTCAAATATAAACTAAAAGCAAAGTCAAGATGTACATGCCATGACGGTCACATATTATCAGAAGACAATGAGACTGATATGGATGTGTCAGTCTAATAAGGTTTAAAATCTCACTGACTTTATTTACCACTAGTCACTACTCTTCTACAGATAATGCATATCGACCAATCACAAAAGTAAAAAAAATACATGCTAAAGTTGTTGTGAAATTCTCTAGTCAATTCACACTCTAATCATGACTATATAATCCTAGAAGCAACATAAAACATGAAAATGTTTATTTTTTTTTATTCTCTCTCATTTTGATTAAAAAATTAAAAAAGTAAAACAAACAAATTAAAAAACAATGCAAAAATGCAAAGCAAAGAAATTTACTTACCTTGGGTTGCGTCCTAAGAAGCACCTTTGTTTAGGGTGACTGGCTCGACTCCATACTTCTCCTCACATAACAAAATTATGATCTTCTGGTGGCACATATGAGTCCTCCAGGTGAGGTTCTTCCGGATAGGGCCTTGGTTGATAATCGTTCACCTTCAGCATCCTCCATATCTTTAGATTCTTTGTCTCTACTGAGTCCTCGCTCTTTGAAATAATTCAAATGACTTTTCAACTTTTTCTTAGTTTTTTTTCCCAACCCGCTGGGTAAAGATGAAGGGGTAGTCTCAAAAATAATTACGAACACAGTACTTCGAGCTAAATGATATATCATATTCTACTTCAAGCTCCCCCTCAACTTCTTCGACATAAGCAATTTGTTGAGGATTGACCTCAAAATTCCCAAGTTCCTCATCACTTTGTAAGATTTTTGCATTTACGTCCATAGGGTATGCCTCGGGTTGATATGAATGCTCTTCTTCCATTTGTGATTCTAAGCGTTTGACCCTCACTGCCATTTCACCCATTTCGCTTAATAAGTTCTAATTTCTAGATGTTATATGCCTCATTTCTTGCTGCAACTATTGGGTATTCTGTTGAAGTTGTTGTATACTCTCTTGAAGTTGCTGCATACCTTGTTGAAATTGAAGATTGTTAGCAATCACAACATTCACCAATTCTTCTAGAGATGTACCTGAGTTTTAACAAGAGGCTTCTGGTCCACACGGGAATTGCTATATGTCCTGCAATCTATCATAGAAGTAATTCTGATAGGTATCCCATCCATAACCAAAGTTAGGTTGATTAGTCTAACATTAGTTATAGGCTTGAGAATAAGAGTTAAAGAAAAAATTACTTTTAACCGTTTTTTTATAAATCATAAACATGAAACATAATAAAGAAAGGATCACGAAATAACTGAAAAGAAACTAATTATGAACAAATTTATACAAAACACCAATTAAATCACAAACAAAGACTAAAATACCACACTCCCTAGCAACGATGCCAAAATTGACAGCGCATTATAACACTAGTTAAAATAAAATAACTAAACCTGAGAGTATGTGTCGATTCCACAGAGGGTGTGTGTAAAGTTTTTAAAATGAAAGTAATTGGTGTTTAGGTTTAACGTTGGGTGGGGGGTTTGGATTTTGGAAATAAGAAAATAAAATAATGTTAGAATAATACAAACAAATTAAAGAAAACATGCAAAAAATGATAAAATTGGGGAATTCGGTAAGGACCTAGTTCTTTGGTTCAATCTCGGCCTATACCCTAATTAAATATATTTCATTGATTTGATATTCTTAAACCTCTCCTAGAAACTATTAATTGTGGGTTAATAATTAACTTGAGTTTTCCCTTAGGTAGTGTTTAATCAAGATACGATTATTAATTGAACCTAACCACCAAATAACCTAGGATACGATCTCTAGATTTAATTAGGCAGTAGAATTACAAATTAGGAAAACCAATTAATCAAGACAACAACCACATATGACGCTTCATTTAACCTAGGTTATGGTATCCCTAATGATTACGAATCATTAGACTACATTTGAATTCCAACATAGCAATTACGGATTATATTGAAATTCTAGCAATGGGTTTGTAAATAAATGATTCAATGAATGTATTAAAATCATCTTTTCACAATATCCAATAGGTTCATGCATAAATAATCAAAAAATAATGATAATATGATCATTCATAAACAAAACCCAAATTCATATTCCTAGGATAACACAATCAATTCAATAAGAGAGAAAGAAATAACAAAAATATGAAAAGAATGCTTAACCTGGGTCGTCGGCATCGATGTCACCTCTAAACCTGATGTTGGGATGTCTAACCCTTCAGGGGTCTTTCTAAAATAAATGCTTCAGGCCCCATGAAAATTGTCCCAATCAAAGATCGCCTTCAGCTCTCTTTTGCACCTCCTCTCTACTCCCTTCTCACGCTACTGTTCTATCTTATTTGCTGAATTAAAATGTTAGTCCATCTATAATGCTTTTCTATCTTTTAAAACCTACCTTGTTATTGTGCATTTTAGATAAATTGCTTTATGCATGAACACCACATCTGCATTTCGCAGACTTTGTCTGTGTTCACGTAGATGTGAGATGTCTGCATTTTATTCTCCTTGTTTTTCCACTTTGGTGCACGTCGTTTTGGTTGTAAGAAACGCACACTGCTTGCATGAAATGCCTAACATCTGCTACTATGTTGTCATTTCTTATCCAGCTGTTGTGTCTCTACACTGCCATTTTTTGCTTATTGTTGTTACCATTTTGGGTCCTTGCCCCTCCTTGCTGTGATGCATGTGCTGTCATTTTGGTGATTTATCCTAGCAGCTACCATTTTCTTCTTACTTTAATTCCTTATGCATTTTCCATTAATTAAATTAATACCTTGCATGGCCATGCAAATCATGCATAATGCATGCAACCTACGTTGATTTATTTATGTTTATATTTTTCTTGTCCTCTTTTTGTCTTTTAATTTTCTTCTTCTTGCTCCATAAAGACAAGTAAAAATTAATCTTAAAAAAATGGCCCAAATTTTATTCTTTCGACTCACTTTAAGTTCTTTGCTTCCGAATTGTGCCTAAAATCACATATGTGTGAAAGTGAATAACTTAAGCAATTTCATGTCATTAATCGCTAAGTTTTATGAAATAACTAAACAATCAATTAAACACATATATTTATATGCATATGTATATATATATGTATATGTATATGTATATGAATATGTATATATGTGTGTTTATGTATATATATGTGTGTATGTGTATGTGTGTGTGTGTGTGTGTGTGTGTGTGTGTGTGTGTGTGTATGTGTGTGTGTGTGTGTGTGTATGTATGTGTGTGTGTGTGTGTGTATATCTACATGAATATTTATATGTATATCTATATGTATATGTACATTTATATCTATATGTATAACACTTTGTTATGAAAACTTAAATGAAGTCATATATGAATAAGTTAAGGTTTCATCTTATTTAGAGATAACAATATAAAGTCGTTTATCATCTTTGAAATAACTAAAAATAGTAAAAATAAAGAAGTCATTGTAAAATATCCCTTGATGATGATATTGATCTTTTATGAGATTTTATTCCTTGGAATGATTTTGGTCTTTATTAAATGTTGAAAACAAAAGTCAAATGGGTTATAGCATGCCTAGATGAATTTGACTTAATTATAAGAATAAAAGATGTAAAATTAAACTGAATTATGTATCTTTTTAGGGTTTTTATGTCTCTATATTTATAGAATTCCATTAGAAACAAGGTTTAGGATGCAGTCATATCCTAAAACGTGCTTCACAATATTTCTTTTTGAATATTTTTAGAGAGAGAAACAAGCACTAATATGCCTATGTCTCTTATTATGTTTCTTTAAGATTCTCCTTCACTTGACATAATCTCACTTTCCTTATGAAATAATTCATACTTTTAACACCACCTTTCTAGTGCATAATACAATCTAACACACCATCGTGTGTTAGGCCATGCCAAGGCTGAGTTTTTCTTAATCTTGTAATTTTCTAGTTTTTGGTCTACATAACTCCTTAAGCAACTGTTCTATAATTTCCTTAAAAAATGTAAATCTTTTTGAAACAAGGTCATTTATATGAAAAGCATAGCAAAATATTAAGTAAAATATACATAAATTCATGCTTAATAAATACCCACACCTTAGAATTTTACTTGTCCTTAAGCAAATCAATCTCAAAAGCTATCAACCTAAGCAATCTATAATTCCAACTAATTTCAAAAATTAATTAAAATAATTAAAATTCCTCATTGTCTACCTAGTGTTTCCTTTCATCAACTACCTAAGTCAGTAAATGCTTACACCATAAGTACTTACAAACCATATTGAGCACATCCCAACAAATTTATTTTTAAAAGTTTCTTAGAGAACGATGAACTTATTTTAAATGTCATCCCAACCTTTTTAGGCAATGATAAGTATCTTGTCATATATACTTTTAGTTACTTATCTAGGTTATAGTTTTAAATGGACGCTAGCATTACTTATAATTCTAACTTAACTTAGATTAAAATCACGAGAATATAATTTATTGATGCTCACTTTATTCACATTTTCATCATATTAATTCATAACTAATATTGAACATTTAGAGCCAAACTCTAGCTCAAATCATGTTGAAACCATATATATGATCTCATTATCCAAATTAGGTATCAATTCTCAAAATTGTTTGAGTAAAGCCACTCATCAATGACTTCATTCATTAACTTAATTGAATCATAAAGTAATCAAATTCTAATGAATCATCTTAATTACCTTAATTTTCATTATTTAGTTTTCCAGAATTGTTACTTACAAAGCTAATTGCAATTGAAATTAATTTACTTTGAAAATTTTCCTATTCAATAAAATAAGTCTTATAACACTCTCAAAATCATTATCCCTTCCCTGCATTTAATTTGTACATTATCCTCAATGATTGCATAATAATCAAAAGAAAAAATAAAGAAACAATAAATAAAAGGTGGAGATGAAGGAAGAAGATAAATACAATGATAACTTTTCTAAGTTTTATCATTAATGTTACTTGCTTACATCTAAGAGATACATCAAAATGCAATTAGATACCCTACACAAAAACTTAACAAAACAATAATAATAAATTGAAAAGATACTTGCAAATAAGATAAAATATACTAAATAAAAATAAAATAATGTAACTAAAATTAAAAAATTGGAAGTATAAACTAAAAAGTTAAAGTCAAATACAATAGATAAAACAAAAATCATAGCAATGATCGATTCCTTGCCTCTAATTAAGCCTACTCTCTTTTTCATTCTAATTTAGTTTACACACACCTAGTTAACAAAATTTATCCTAAATCACCCACTATTGTCAAAATCCCTAAGTTTTTTATAAAGAATAATATTTAACAAAATCGGTAGGTTTTTAACAAAATCGGTAGGTTTTGGAAAAACAAAGGAGCAATATGAGTTTGAATGAGTATGGAATGTCAAAATTCATTATTAAGTTACTTTATGAGATAATTCGTAAGAAACAATGACAGATATTAAAAAGAAATTGAAAATTTTGTGTTTTGAGGTCTATTGCACTACAATTAGGTATGATTAAAATTTTGAAATACGGGCAGGACATAAGCGTGTCTTAGGCCATATATCCCATTAGTAGGGGTGTTCAAAAAAACCCGCGAACCTGTGAACCGGACCTGAACCGTATGAACCAAACCTGTAAATAAGGTTAACCGAACCTGAGTTTAGGTTCGGTTCGAACCAACTGAAAAATCGAGTTCGGGTTTTAACTTCATGTTCTAGGTTAACCGAACCTAAACTGCACCTATAGCAATTAACCGAACCGAACCTGATTTATAGGTTTAGGTTTAAACCTGAACCTGAAATACCTAAAAAAACTATCATATATTTAGATACAATTTAAGAAGATATCAATAATAATAAATTTACTAGTATTTACTATATTAATTCTTGAGTGAAAAAAAGAAAAGAAAAAAAAACTACTTTACTTCTATGTTATTAAATGTTAATATTAAACATTGCTATTATAAGTAACAACTAATATATAACACTAAATACTTCTACTTGAAATAGTAATTAATATGTGTCAAAGTTATTGATCAAAGTATTAAACTATTAATAAAAACATTCATTGACTAAAATAATATAATCGTTTAGAGATTAATTAAAGAAATTAATGTGTAAAGCACATTTATTAAAAATCCTACAATTTTAGTTTTTAAGGCACATATATTAGTTTAGATATTCATGAGATATTATAAACATTAAACTAGCAAGTAATACTGATTTTAAAATATATAATATAGTTGCTAATAAATAATAAGAATATAATAATATTGTCTTGTACAAATACAAACATAGTTTTATTTATTAGAAACGAATGAAAATGAGTTGATTTAGTAATAGACTATGGGATTGTATTTTTTATACTACCGTGCTTTTTATAATATAATATTTGAAGTTTTAACTATGATATTAATTGCATTTTCTACACTAAGTTGCAATAAGAAGAAGGATACTTTTGTGCTTATTAGTTTATTATTATTATTATTATTATTATTTATTTTAACATGATAAAATAAGATTTAATGATGTTAGAAGAATAGTTTTATTTTTTTTAATCAATGAGATCTAATAGAGCAGTTCGTTCCCTCACTATTGCATCTGAGTCAGCTTTTAGTACAAGAGGTCGAGTGCTTGATTCATTTCATAGCTCTCTTACTCCAAAGATGGTGGAGACTCTTGTTTGTAGACAAGATTGGTTGAGAAAATCACAGGCTCCTCTTTAAGTGGAAGAGATACTTGAAAAACTTGAACAAATTGAATAAGGCAATCTAATTTACTTTACGTTGTTTTAATATACAAATAAATAAAAAAATTCTTTTTCCAATTAAAAAGAAATAAAGAGTCTAACTCTTTTTATTTTTTATTTTCTATAGACGTGGCTTCATGTATAACAGTGAATCATCCTACCATTCTATTCAAAGAATAATTGTTTAATATTTTATCTTTTTTTCTAGTATAGATCTTTTATAAGACATTGTTTGGCTTATTTTACTTTGCTTTGGTTTAACATATTAGATTAATCTTTGATGGATTTTATATGCATACTTTTATGAATAATTTGTATTTTTCACCAATTTTTTAAATAATTTTTATCATATATTTTGATATGAATAGGTTCTGTTACCACGAGAACCGAACACGAAAATAGGTTAACCATTCCTATAGGTTTTTAGGTTCGAGTTCGAGTTCGTGTTCGTGAAATTGTCGAACCTGACATTCAGGTTCAGGTTCAGGTTATTTATGAATGGGTCAGGTTACCCTACCATGAACACCCCTACCCATTAGAACCAATTACACAAAATTCATATAGATATATGTTGTGCCAAAATAAGTTCTCAAAATACCTAAGCTATCCAACTTGCAAGGATATGAGATAATTCTAGTTGATTACCTAGGGTCGTCTCCCACAGAGGTGAAATTGGTCCACTTAAATTAATTTTGAATAAAAATAAAAAATGCAATCCTAAACATTCTATCTGATTTGTTGAGTAAAGGCTTTAAAGAAAATTACGCAATTAGACTAAAAAATTAACTGATTTAACTAGAAGCAAAAATGAACTGATTAATTGTGTGGAAACTCTTGAGCATTAATTTCACTAATTTAATCTTCTATGTACGACAAAGGTGAATAAATGGGATAATTGTCTTGCTAAATTCACCAATTAGGTTCTAAAATCAATTCAAATAACAAACTACTCTAACTTTCATATTTAACAAGTTTATCATCCAAATTAATTATTAACCCAACTAATAATTGCCCTCTTAAGTTAATATATTTCTAATTCTTAACTAAAGCCTCTATAGTTTCTCATTCCAACTTTAAAATTCTTCTCTCGATCTTTCGTTTAATAACTAAATGATGCAAAGTTTGCTACATTATTACATCCATTTAGCTCAAAAACAATAGCAAATAATAAGACAATAAAATCCCTTCATCATGCATAATCGACTAAACTAGCTAAATTAATTCTCAAGAAAAAGAATCAACCTATCATGGAATAAACCATATTCATCATCTTCATATACTTCAATCCCATGTTTGTTTGTATAAGAGAAGTACTAAAGCAATAAACCGCGTGAATAACCAAAATGAACTATCAAAACCTAATAGAGTAGTGAGTCTAGTAAAGCAACAGAGAAATAATGCAACATATAAAGAACATAATAAGCACAAGGACCGTTCAAATGAGAGAGTTGGTGGTGGGTCTTTTTCCAATTCCCAGCTCTTTGCATCAGCTCTCGCCTTCTACCTCCACTTGGTTCTTACCCAGATGATCGATACTTACACTAACTTTCACCTTTACTTCCTTTCTTCACTCTTTCTCTCTTCTTTCTTATCAGCTGAAGCTCTCGACTTGTCTAACTCCACACCTTCTCTTTGTATTTTTTGTGTGTGTTCATATAAGTCCAAATAAGCCCCCCTGAATGTGTGTGTGCCACTAGCCTCTCTTTTCTTTCTATTTGTAGTGTGACTCTAGGTTTAGTTTTTTAAGCCCTCAACCTTACAGATGACACGTAATATTTAAGACAATTAAAGAAAATGTTGTAACGAGTGTGCATAAGGGGTCAAGTCACGGGTGTGACTCCCATTATCACACCCATGACTTCTATAGTCATAAGTGTAACTCCATGCATGCTTAAATTAATTAATTACGTGCATTGTTCACGTCCCATTTCATTCTTTCATTCATAATTCTTCTAATTTTTCATGCAACAGTTACAAGACACTCCATTTACATTCATGCAACATCCACGACATTTTCACTCAATTCATATCAAATTTGAAGTAAATCACAAGAATTTGTAACCAAAATCAAGATATGAATGCAAATAAAATTCAGTAGAATTAGACACAACAATTCCCTCACACTGAAACTATGCTTGTCTCTAAGCAAAATAAAGAACATTAGACTATACAAGAACAAACAATGGAAATAACAATTTTCCCAAAAAATAGTGAAAGATATCAAAAATAATTTCAATAAACACAACCTAAAAACTCATACTATTCCATGAATAAGCTATTCTTCACATATTTAGCCAAGATTAACAATTCAATTTAAAGAACCATTAATAAGAGTGATAGACACTTACTCTGCTCTCCATCCTATCAAGCATTCAAAGGTAGGATAGGATATATTCACTCATAATTCATTTCATGTAAGGCATCTACCTTAGGCTTGCTTACTAATCCAATCTCGACCACCCATATCAAACATAAACATCAATCCAAAGGTCTTTATTTTGGTTGTAATGGAATCAAGCTAATAGTTTAAAACCACATAAAAAATTGAGCATTTAAAGTAATACAAACAATGAAGCATAAAACACACAATTCTTTCCTTTCAAGTTAACAAGATTAACACTCTCCTTTTTATGTCTCTCTTTTTTTTTTGGTTATCTTCCCTTCCTTCATTTTCTTTTCTATTTCTTTTTTTCTTTCTTTTTTCTTTTTCTTTTCTTTTTATACTTTTCAAGAAAGATCAAGTTTAAAAGAGGTAAAATGTAGAGGAGAGATACAAATTATTACAACCATACCCATTCCTAACTCAAAAGCCAACCATATCCTATGATTCCTCTACACTTATTCAAGCAATTATTCCTTAAACCCAATCACACCCATTCAAATGCTCAATTTGTCCTTATGGTAGGTATGATGAACAGGTTAATAATCCAGCTTAAGGTTCGCATTTTGGGTTTAAAGAAGAAATGGTTCATGTTAAGCTCAAAGGGGTTTCATTAAGGGTAAAATTATGGTGGCTTTTTAAGCAAAAAGGGTAAATCCTAATTTCCTTCATCATTTCAATGTTTGCATAAGATTATGTGATCTTAACTAGTATTTGCAAGCAAGTTCTAGAGTTCCTTAATCATGGAAGAACACTCTCAGTAAAGAATACTTGAATTTGGTGTTAAAAATATTTCAAAAGGGCTCAAATTCTTACTAAATGAAAAGTGTCATTCATCTGTCACAACTAGCTAATGTCCTTTTAATTGAAATCCAAGTCAATAAGCCTAAGCAAGCAAGTATTCTCATTCGCTCATATTATGCATTTCTAATCCCGATCGAGTTTATCTCGTGACCATGAATCTCTAACTACTAAATGGGGAAAACACATATAATACACAACACATAATATTCTTTTTTTAACTACTACTCCCTTAAATTAAATATCTCATTATTCCCATTGGGATAAAAAAATGAAAAAGGGACCTAGGATGTAAACAATTCACACAAGATAAAAATTGAAACTAAGAGAAATAAACTAACAAAAAATTAAAATGAAAAAGGAAAGAAATATGATACAAAGCTGGGGTTGATGTGCAGTGTGGAGTCTGGCATACTATGTCGAGGTGTGAAGAACAACTGCTAGCAAAACAAATAAAAGAGATTGAAAATTAGGTCTGTGCATACAAAAGAAACAAACTAAGTAGAGATTCAATAAAAAGGAATAATAAACGAAGAATTGGAAAACAAAATAGAAATTATATGGGTTGCCTCCCATTTAGAACTTCTTTAATGTCTTATAGTTGGACCACCCAATAGAATGCTTAAGGTGGATTGCTTAAAGTGATTAATTCCATTTTTATCTTCTCTTTACTAGGATTTGTCTATAAGAATTTTCGAAACATTTCCTCAGTTGCATCAACCAGCAATTGTTAGCATTCATAACTCTCTTTAACCAAGTCCATCTCCTTTTCTTCTTCTTGTTGTAAGGAGAAATCAAAATATGAAGCATTAATTTGATCAATGATATATTGTTATTTTTTTGTTATTTTCAGGTTCTATTTTGTCATTGGTTTTATATCAATTGTTGAGAATTTCTTTAGTTTTGGTGAATTTGGTACTGCTGTGGGTATTTTGGCTGATTTTCGCAGGTTTGAAGATTTACACGGTCAGACCATGTGAATTCACACGGACCGTGTAAATGGAAGCAAGTGGCACGCAACTTACCCGAAGGTTACATGGTCAGACCGTGTAATTTTACACGGTCCGTGTATGGCGAAGCAGATGCATCCAACTTACCTGATGGTTACACTGTCAAACCGTGCATTATTACACGGTCCGTGTATGGCAGTTATTTTGACAGTTTCGGGAATTATATGAGAGGAAAGACCGAAGAAAAAGGGGGTGGTTATTTTTAGGAGAAAAGAGGAGATCGAGGAGGAGAAGGCAAGGAGAAAAAGATCGAAAAAGAAAAATTGGTGATTGAGAGATCAAAATTGGAGTTCCTTTTCCTTCCTCATTCTATTTTCTATTTCAACCGATGTTAATAGTTCATTTTGTTTTCTTTATGATTAATTCAGTTATGGACCTTTAAATTTCTTTGTTCTAGGATATTTATTTCAGCTTAGGAATTGTACATTAAACCTTATGAATTTATTTCTTTTATTTCAATGTTGATTAAATTTCAGCAAAGTCATTTCGTCAATTATTGATCTGATCTGTCTAATCTAAGGTTCTGAATTAAATATGGGTGATGTTAAAGTAAGAACTGAAAAGTGATGTTTAATATCTGATATGCTAGATTAGATCTAACTGAATGAATATCTAGAAATATATTTCTTCGTTAGGAGTGCGAGAAGAATCCAAAGGCATTAATTGGATTGAATTTGGTTTTTAATCTAAGAAATTGGTTTAAAAATTGAAATCAACACGTTGATTACTTCGAAAGAATTGATTGACAGCAGTTAGTTAAAGTACCAGATCAGTGAATTATTTCATAAGGGAAGTACATGATTTCTTTGTCGGAATGAATTCTTAGAATATTAGGAAAAATTTTGTTTATCGTACATTGCGATTTCCTTAATAACATAACTTTCTTAACTGATTGCTTAGCAAATTTAGGAAGAGTGAATTTAGTAATTTGACCTAGTCCTTGTGGATCGACACTTTATTGCTACAACTAAACCTGTGCACTTGCAGAACCTATCAAGTTTTTGGCGCCATTGTCGGGGACTACTGTGTCAAATATTGAA
Organism: Erythroxylum novogranatense; assembly: GCA_029891385.1. NCBI lineage: Eukaryota > Viridiplantae > Streptophyta > Magnoliopsida > Malpighiales > Erythroxylaceae > Erythroxylum > Erythroxylum novogranatense. Next base: position 22,636,113 of record CM057235.1, read on the forward strand.
TTTTTCTTAACAAAATTGACTAAGCCTTTCTTCTTGCAATTTTTATTTCAATTTTTCGTTTTAGGTTACTTGGTATTTATTTCATTCATTAATTTGTTCACTATCCTTTGTGTTGATCGTGCAGTGGTGACGCAAGATTTATATGCAATTTACTTTCACAGCCCCATTTGATCCGAAGATCGAGCGAACATACCACAGAAGGAAGAAACAGAAGTTTGAAAATAAGAAGAAGGTGGCAACTTCCAGCGGTAGTAATACAATGGCAGAAGGAGTAAGACCCAGGCTCTGTGACTATGCAGAGCCAGGAATTCAAGAGAGTACTTCTGGGATTAGAAACCCGACTGTGGATGCAAATAATTTTGAGCTGAAACCAGCTCTTATTTCTATGGTGCAGCAGTCGCAGTTTGGAGGATCACCAGTTGAAGAGCCAAATATGCATTTAACAATTTTCCTTGAAGTTTGCGACACTTTGAAGATGAATGGAGTCACTTATGATGCTATTCGACTTCGGCTTTTTCCATTCTCTTTAAGGGATAAGGCAAGAGCATGGCTTCATTCACTCCCATCAGGCTCAATCACTACTTGGGATCAACTCTCGAGGTCATTTTTAGCCAAGTATTTTCCTCCAAGAAAAACAGCGAATCTCAGGAATCAAATCTCAACATTCACGCAGAAAGATGATGAAACGCTATATGAAGCATGGGAGCGTTATAAAGAGTTACTTCGGTTGTGCCCGCACCATGGCTTACCATCTTGGATGGTTCTTCATAACTTCTACAATGGATTGCTCCAGTCAATGAGGACCTTGATCGACACTGCAGCTGGGGGAGCAATTCTGAATAAAACATATGCGGATGCATATAATCTCATTGAAGAAATGGCTCTAAATCATTACCAATGGTCCAATGAACGAGGAGCAACAAAATGCATACCAGGTAAGTATGATGTCGATGCTCTCACAATTCTTTCTGCTAAAGTTGATGCCATGACTCATAGGTTAGATCGTTTGAATGTTAATTCTGTGAGTGCTAGCAGTTCTACCTCTGTATATGAAATCTGCAGATCTGTTGATCATTTATCTGTTCATTGTCAAGCTGGTAACCCTTTTGCCCAAGATCAGAGTAGTGATCAAGTTCATGCCATAAACAATCTTCCTCAAAGACCTCAATTTGATCCCCAATCAAACACTTATAATGAAGGTTGGAGGAACCATCCAAATTTCTCCTGGAGAAATAACCAAAATCCTCCATTTCAGCAAAATGTTAGGCAACCACCTGGATTTCAAAGACCACCTAACCCATCGGGAAATCCAAAATCAAACCTGAAAAGCATGATGGAGTCCATGTTACTAGCTCAGAGACAACAAGATGAAACTATCAAGCAATTAACCTCTAAGGTTGACTTATTGGTTGCTCATAATAAGCTGCTTGAAAATCAAATAACAAATCAGGCTAGTTCATCACACCCATCACCGGGAAAATTACCTAGTCAACCTGAAACAAATCCAAGGGAGCATTGTAAAGCTGTGACATTGAGAACTGGGAAACAATTGGTAGGACCCTATGATCCTAGGAATGAGGTTGCAAATGAGAGTATGGTTGAAACTCAGAATAAAGGAAAGAGGATTGAAATTGAGGATGATAATGAAAGAGAGGATGTTGATATTTCTAAGGAATCAAGCTTAGCACCTCCTAAACCATACACTCCACCGATTCCTTTTCCTCATAGAATGGCCAAAGCCAAGTTGGATGCTCAGTTTGGGAAGTTCTTAGAAGTGCTTAAAAAGTTGTATATTAACATTCCTTTCACTGATGCACTTTCTCAAATGCCTTCTTATGCTAAGTTTCTCAAAGAAATTTTATCTAACAAGAGAAAGTTAGAAGAGCATGAAACTGTTGCTTTAACTGTTGAATGTAGTGCTGCCATTCAAAATAAACTTCCTCCAAAACTAAAAGACCCTGGTAGCTTTTCAATTCCTTGCCAAATTGGTAAAGTTACTATTGAACGTGCTCTGTGCGATTTAGGGTCAAGTGTGAGTTTAATGCCATTGTCTTTATATCGAAAGCTTGATTTAGGAGAGTTGACACCAACTACTATTGCTTTGCAATTAGCTGATCGCTCTGTTAAATATTCTGTTGGTGTTTTGGAGGATGTGCCTATTAAAGTAGGTAATTTATATGTGCCTGTTGATTTTGTCATTTTGGAAATGGAAGAAGACACCCGCACTCCAATCATACTTGGAAGGCCATTTCTAGCTACAGCAGGATGTCAAATTGATGTGAAAAATGGCAAATTATCATTTGAAATTGGTGAGGATTGCGTTCAATTTGATCTTTCCAAGGCTACAAAATTTCCAAGTTTGTCTGATGATTGTTGTAGAATTGATATTGTTGATTCTATTGTCAATGCTCATTTGTCTAACCCACATTCAGCTGATTTTCTTGAGCAATGTTTAATCACTAATGGAACATCAAGTGATGAGAATCCAGGTGTAGCCATGACTGCTAAATCTTTAGCAAATCTCCCTACAACAATAGAAGAGCACTTTGAAGTTCTACAAATAGATCAACAACAATCTGAAGTGAAAGCACCAGAGGTAGAACTCAAACCTCTTCCTTCAAATTTAAGGTATGAATTTCTTGGCCCAAACTCTACATATCCTGTGGTTGTCAATGCTAACTTGGATGCTGTTGATACTGAAAAACTTGTTAGCGTTTTAAGAAAGCATAGAAAAGCCATAGGGTATTCTTTAGACGATCTTAAAGGAATTCATCCTTCTGTGTGAATGCATCGAATCTTTATGGAAGATGACCATAGGCCTACAATTGAGCATCAAAGGAGATTAAATCCTAGTATGCAAGAAGTGGTCAAAAAGGAAATTTTGAAACTGCTTAACGCTGGAATAATTTACCCTATCTCAGATAGTAAGTGGGTTAGTCCGGTTCATGTAGTTCCAAAAAAAGGAGGGATGACGGTAGTAACAAATGAAAAGAATGAACTTATTCCAACTAGGACTGCTACTGGTTGGAGAATATGTATTGATTACCGTAAGTTGAATTCTGCGACTAGAAAAGATCATTTTCCTCTTCCCTTCATTGACCAAATGTTAGAAAGACTTGCTAGGAATTCTCATTTTTGTTATCTTGACGGGTATTCAGGATTCTTTCAGATTCTCATTCACCCACAAGATCAGGACAAAACCACATTTACATGCCTATATGGTACTTTTGCCTATAGGAGAATGCCTTTTGGACTTTGTAATGCCCCTGCTACTTTCCAACGTTGTATGATGGCCATATTTTCTGATTTCATTGAAAATATTATGGAGGTATTCATGGATGATTTCTCTGTTTATGGCTTGTCATTTGATGATTGCTTGCAAAATCTTTCCAAAGTGTTAGCTAAATGTGAAGAAGCTAATTTAGTCTTGAATTGGGAAAAGTGCCATTTTATGGTTCAGGAAGGTATTGTACCCGGTCATCTAGTTTCCAATAAGGGTATTGAAGTTGACAAAGCAAAATTGGAAGTAATTGAAAAATTACCCCCACCTACTTCTGTAAAAGGCGTGAGAAGTTTTCTTAGCCATGTTGGCTTTTACAGACGGTTCATTAAAGACTTCTATAAAATTGCAAAACCTTTAACGCGTTTACTTGTCAAGGATATACCTTTTGAATTTAATGAGGATTTTCTGAGTGCGTATCACAGGTTGAAAGAGGCTTTAGTCTCAGCCCCAGTTATGCAAGCACCTAATTGGAATCTTCCATTTGAAGTAATGTGTGATGCCAGTGACCATGCTTTGGGAGCTGTTTTGGGACAAAGACAGGATAACAAACCTTATGCCATCTACTATGCTAGCAGAACTCTGGACGAGGCTCAACTCAATTATGCCACTACAGAAAAAGAGTTTTTAGCTGTTATCTTTGCTCTTGAAAAATTTAGGTCTTACCTAATTAAGTCTAAAGTTGTTGTCTTTACAGATCATGCAGCTATTCGACATTTGTTGAAGAAGAAAGACTCCAAGCCACGACTTATCCGTTGGGTATTGTTGTTACAAGAATTTGATATTGAAATTAAGGATAAAGCTGGTACTAAAAATGTGGTGGCTGATCATTTGTCTAGAATCACTGTTCCGAATGACGAATGTCCGATTGATGATTCTATTCCGGGAGAACATTTATGGGCTATATCATCTCTAGTAACACCATGGTATGCAGATCTGGTAAATTACATTGTCTGCGGACTATTTCCATTGGAGATAACGTATCAGCAGAAGAAGAGACTCATTTCTGACGCTAAATATTATGTGTGGGAAGAACCATTACTGTTCAAATATTGTGGTGATGGTATTTTTCGACGATGTTTGCCTGAGGACGAGATGCAAAGTGTTCTTTACCATTGCCATTCAACAGTTTATGGTGGCCATTTTGGTCCAGATAAGACAACTGCAAAAGTTCTTCAAGCAGGATTTTTCTGGCCCACTTTGTTTCGTGATGTCCGGGAGTATGTAGCTACATGTGACAATTGCCAGCGGATGGGTACTATTTCAAGGAGATCTGAAATGCCACAAACTGGAATACTTGAGGTTGAATTGTTTGATGTTTGGGGTATTGACTTTATGGGACCGTTTCCTAAGTCCCATAACAATCTCTATATTCTTGTAGCAGTGGATTGTGTTTCAAAATGGGTAGAGGTCGTTGCGACTTCCACGAATGATTCTAAGGTTGTCATCAAATTCTTGAAGAAACATATCTTCTCTCGTTTCAGAATTCCGAGGGCCTTGTTGAGCGATAATGGTACTCACTTTTGCAATAAGCTCCTTGAGAGTCTTTTGCGGAAATATGGAGTTTATCATCGGATTGCTACACCTTATCATCCTCAAACAAGTGGGCAGGTTGAAGTTTCCAATCGTGAAATCAAGAGTATTCTAGCAAAAACGGTTGATAAGTCAAGGAAGGATTGGTCCTTAAAACTTGATGATGCTCTTTAGGCATACCGTACTGCTTTCAAAACACCGTTGGGAACTACACCTTATCGGCTTGTGTTCGGAAAATCATGTCACTTACCAGTAGAGTTAGAACATAAAGCTTATTGGGCTATCAAAACTTTCAATTTTGACATGAAGTCCGCTGGTGAACAGAGAGCATGCAGTTGAATGAGTTAGACATTTTAAGATTGGAGGCTTATGAGAGTTCTCAACTCTACAAGGAAAAGACCAAGCTATGGCACGACAAACATATTACCAAGAAAAGGTTTTTCAAGTTGATTTAATTTTGTTATTTAATCCTCGTCTTCGTCTTTTTCTAGGTAAACTCAAGTCTCGATGATCTGGTCCATTTCAAGTCCTACAAGTATTTCCCCAGAGCGCAGTCGAGGTTTGGAGTGAAGTTTCCAGAGCTTTCAAAGTTAATGGACAACGTCTAAAACCCTACTTCGCTGGTCATCCATTAGGTGCCACTACAACGTTGGCACTTTTCGAACCTCACAATTGACGATCTACTTTCCTGGTTTGCTCATACCATTTCTTGAGCTTTGTAAATATTTTGTACTTGTTTCTTTAATTTGTTAGTAATTTTCTTATATATATATATATTAAAAAATATATGATGACATTTTTACCCGAAAGTCACACGGTCGGTCCGTATGTAATTACACGGACCGTGTGACGCGAAACCATTCGGGCACATTTTAACCCGAAGGTTACACGGGCCAACCGTGGGATTTCACACGGCCCGTGTAACCCTCAACACATTCCCACTGCATCTACACGGTCGGACCGTGTATTTTTCCACAGACCGTGTGACTCTAACTCTTATTGGTGCATTTCCACCCGAAAGTTACACGGACAACCCATGTGAAATCACACAGCCCGTGCAACTGACAAACATTCCTGCCGATGTTCACACGGTTAGACCGTGTGATTTCACACGGATAGTGTGAATTGGTTCCACTTCCTATTTCGTGCCAGATCTTTTCCCTAAAGCCCTAATTTGTTTTCCCTCTTTATTTCTTTCTCTTGCCAATTCTCTCACAACTCTTCCCAACTTTCATTCTTCCTCCTCTTGTTTTTCCGACCACTCTCCCCTCCCTTATTACTTTCTTTCCTTTCTCTCACCTATTTTCATCATCCTTCTTCTTCTCCCCTCTGTTTTCATCGATGGGTCCAAAGAGGAGTCACTTGGCACTTGGCGTTTCCAGCTCCACTTCCGCACCATCATCTCATGTTTCTTGTCCAATAGGTAATTCCAATCCTTTCGGTTTAACAGATAGTGATGAATGTGCTCGTTATGCTTCCTTAAAATCTCGGCCACTGGTGGCTACTCGTTACTACGATGAAGACACATTGACTGACCTAGATTTATTAGATGATGTGTATGGGATGTTTGATTCAATTGGATTGCGGTCCTTTCTAGATGTGCGATACTCCACATATTCGAATTTAACCCTAGAATTTTTTAGCACTATCTCAGTCGAAGTAATTTAGGAGAGAAATTGTCTAGCGGGTAGGATTAGTTTTTAGCTTCTAGGTCATAGACATACCTTGACATTAGATGAGTTCAACGCCATTTATGCTTTGCCCACTGGTTTAGATATAATTCGTCGCCGAGTGCCTCCTGATTTTGACCGCCTTGCATTCTGGTATCGAATTGCTGATGGCTCACGTTATACCCCAAGTTCTTCGAAAGCCACGAGCATTAAAAATCCTTGTTTTCGTTATGCACATCTCATCCTTTTTAGTGGGATTTTTGCTCGTGGTGATAGCATGAATGTAGTTCGATCTCCTGAATTTTTTTTCTTATATGCAAAGCATAGTGGTGCACCCATTGATGCTGGTTCTTTCCTAGCAGCCCAATTTCAACGTGTCGCACTTCAAACTTCGGGATAAATTTCTATCAGCGGTTTAACTACACCAATTGCTTTGACCTTAGGCTTCGATCCTCTCGCCAATTTGGTTTTTCTAGTTCAGGGCTCTGAGCACATTGATTGTCCCGCCTTAGAAGCTATGCATATGTGTCGGTCCATACGGGGACACCATTGTTGGGTGTATCCTAATCACTTACTTTTCTGTTTACCTTGTCCAACCCATACGACTCTTCGTGACCCATCCAATATTGGTTGGATGCCTATGGTTGATAGCACTGATCCCGAACCATTGCAATCTTCATACACTCCTCCCCCTCAACCGACATCCCTGCCTTTTTCTTCCTCCCAACCCTACCCCTCTGATTTTGACCTTCGCGCTCTATATCAAACGCTCTCTTCAATCCAAACTGAACAATCCGCTCTCTGAGCCTTATTCACGGATCAAAGCCATTATCTTTGACATTTCGGGGATACTCTTTCGACCATTCAAAATAATAAGACCAACTTGCAGCGCATTGTTGAAACTCAAAATGCTATCATTCAGGAAAAGTCAACTGCTTTCAACTTGTGGCATCAATCTTCGGCGAACCCAAGTAATTCTCCTCCTCCTCCATCTTCTCCATAATTTTTTTTCATTGAGGTCAATGCTTAGTTTTAGCATAGGGGAGTTAGGTTACTTAGTTCGTTCTTTAATTCTGTTCTTCTTATGTTGCTTTATTTATGTTTGTTTCTTTCCTGCTGCATTCTATCTTTTGCATTTTCCTTTCGTTACTATCATAGGTCAACTGTGAACTTTGTAGGAAATGGTGGACATCCGTTCATAACTAAGTTTAGCTCCTTCATAACATAACTTAATCTACCTAATGGATAACCCCGTTGCTGTTCCTTTTCCGTTATTGGAGAATCGTTTGCTTACCTTTAATTTCGTCAAATAAAAAAATCAGTAATTAATACAAAATTTTGACCTGTGTGAGTACCAATATTAGCTGAAGTTGGTGGAACGCACCATCTTCCCTTAAGTTCTTGAATGTATGGAGTTGCTAATATTGGAAGGAATATCCCTTTTTTTTTGGGCCGTTTCAATTTTTCGAGCATTCACACACCTTTGGCTTACCAATTCTAGCCGGCATAAACGACACGGCGTTTGTGCTCGCTAAGTGGCTTATGTATGGAGTAGCTAATAATTGGGAGAGTTAAGTTCCTTTTTGGGCCGTTTTATAACTCGACCAACCGAAGGTTTCATCGGTCTTTGTTACCCCTTTGAGATGCATGTTACTGGGGAAATACTAAATGAGGTACCCCTTTTAGACATGTGTTACTGGGCAATTAGAAAATGGTTTACTAAATTGGTAACCAAGCGCTCCTTTGAGATAGAGGGAACAGTGAAGGGATAATCCTACTTCTTGACTATTTTCATTATGTTAATTGATCCTTTGAGCTAAACTTAGTAGAGTTCGTGAGTGATGAACCATTCCTTGAAGCTCGTAATTGATCTAGTCACATGTTGCATTTTGTTTGTTTCAAATTGGTGTTCAAAGTGTTTCCATGTTTTTGTGTCTTTAATTTAATTTGCTTGAGGACAAGCAAACGTTTAGCATAGGGGAGTTTGATATATTGTTATTTTTTTGTTATTTTCAGGTTTGATTTTGTCATTAGTTTTATATCAATTGTTGAGTATTTCTTTAGTTTTTGGTGAATTTGGTACTGCTGTGGGTATTTTGGCTGATTTTCGCAGGTTTGAAGATTTACACTGTCAGACCGTGTACATTCACACGGACCGTGTAAATGGAAACAAATGGCACGCAACTTACCTGAAGGTTACACGATCAGACCGTGTAATATTACATGGTCCGTGTATGGCAGTTATTTTGACAGTTTCGGGAATTATATGAGAGGAAAGACTGAAGAAAAAGGGGGCAGTTATTTTTAGGAGAAAAGAGGAGATCGAGGAGGAGAAGGCAAGGAGAAAAAGATCGAAAAAGAAAAATTGGTGATTGAGAGATCAAGATTCCAGACAAAATTGGAGTTCCTTTTCCTTCCTCATTCTATTTTCTATTTCATACGATGTTAATAGTTCATTTTGTTTTCTTTATGATTAATTCAGTTATGGACCTTTAAATTTCTTTGTTCTAGGATATTTATTTCAGCTTAGGAATTGTGTATTAAACCTTATGACTTTATTTCTTTTATTTCAATGTTGATTAAATTTCAGCAAAGTCATTTCGTCAATTATTGATCTGATCTGTCTAATCTAAGGTTCTGAATTAAATATGGGTGATGTTAAACTAAGAACTGAAAAGTGATGTTTAATATCTGAAATGCTAGATTAGATCTAACTGAATGAATATCTAGAAATAAATTTCTTCGTTAGGAGTGCGAGAAGAATCCAAAGGCGTTAATTGGGTTGAATTTGGTTTTTAATCTAAGAAATTGGTTTAAAAATTGAAATCAACACGTTGATTACTTCGAAAGAATTGATTGACAACAGTTAGTTAAAGTACCAGATCAGCGAATTATTTCATAAGGGAAGTACATGATTTCTTTGTCGAAATGAATTCCTAGAATATTAGTAAAAATTTTGTTTATCGTACATTACGATTTCCTTAATAACATAACTTTCTTAACTGATTGCTTAGCAAATTTAGGAGGAGTAAATTTAGTAATTTGACCTAGTCCTTGTGGATTGACACTTGATTGCTACAACTAAACCTGTGCACTTGTAGAACCTATCAATCAATAAAAGAACAACCTTCAGAAACAGTAGTAATAGGAATAGGTTCAACATTAAAGATTAAAATTCTACTATTTCTCCTAAAACATAGTCAATTTTCTATCTTAACATCAATCAAGGTATTAGGGGTGGCCATAAAAGGCCTCCCTAGGAGTATGGTGTTCTCCTTTTCTTGCTTCTTTACTTCCCCTGTGTCTAGTACAACAAAGTCTACTAGAACAATCAATCCTCCAACCTTCACTAACATATCCTTCATTATTCCTTTCGGATAGAGGATTGATCTATTAGCTAATTGCAAACAATGTTTGTAGGGCTTAACTATCCTAGATCCAATTTCTCATAAATAGAGTTAGGCATAAGGTTTATACTGTCTCTAAGGTCAAGCATACCCTTAACCTTATCACCATTACCCATTGATTCTTGCACAAGAAAACTCCCTGGATTTTTCAATTTGGGGGGTAATTGCTGCTGAAGCACCACACTTGTAACTTCTGAAACTATTACCTTGTTTGCTCAAACTTCCATTTTCTGGTGCTTACTTCCTTAAAGAACTTCACATAAGTTGGAATGTTCCTGATCATACCTAACAAAGGTAAACTAATATTAACTTTGGAAAACATATTACATAGATCAAAAAATTGCTTATCTTGTTTTGAGTCCTTATACAGTCTTGATCCTTCATTGCAATCAGTTGCATGCCCTAGTTTTTCACCTTTTTGAATATGACTTGAAAAGTTATCATGCCCATTGCTTTCTTCATTCTACCCATCTTTTTCATTGGTGAGGCTCTCCTCCTTTTAATTACCTACACCAGAAAAATTATAAGGGATCTCAAAATGATTATCAATCACCTTACCATTTCTCATAATAGTAACTGGTTAGACTTGCTAGGGTTGACTAGGTAACTTCCCTTCTTGATTATTGTGCATTTGAGCAGTGAGTCACCCTACATGAGTCTCAATACTCCTTACAGACGCTTCCAAGGATTCGAATCTCTTATTGTTCATTTCTTGATTATGAGTAGTTACTTGAATAAACACATTTAAACTTTCCTCCAAAAAAGGCTTGCTTGTTAAATTTTGATTTAAGGAATGCCCTTAAAACTAGTTTTGCCTCTAAATATTTTGATTTGGAATGATTTAGGGTAGGCTCATAGTTAGCATTTTTACATGCTTTGTCAACTTATCCAATTGCATAGCCATTTCTTGATTTGAACTCACTTTATGAACTCCAGCTTTTCCCCCTCTCAAACTCTTTTGTTAAGAATTGACCCCCAACATTTTGAAGATTTCATATGTTTCTTTGGCAATGTTCTCTCCCATAGCTCCTCCTACTGCATTGTCCACCGTGTACTAACATTGTTATGTCCATTCATTATAAAAGAATCGGTTCTATATGTGAGGTGGAAAATAATGGTGTGGACATTATATTAGAATTTTGAAGCGTTCCCTTATGGAATGCCTCTCCCTCTATCTAAACAAAGGTAGTTATCTTTGTCCACAACTCAGAAGTCTTCTGACTAGAATAAAATTTTCTTATGAATTTGTTGTACACTTTATCCTATGTAGTCAATGAATCGAATCGAAGGGTCATCAACCATGCCTTAACCCAATCCTTCAATATGTGTAGGAAGCACCTCATCCTGAGTTAATCTCCATTTAGGCCATCCAAAGGGAATTTTTAGAGAGTGGTATAGAATTCTCGAAAGAAGTTTAAAGGGTCTTCATTGGGAACCATATAGAATGATGGAAGCATGTTGTAGTGCATGCTCTTTAATTCATAATTTCTAGCTGCCTCTCCCAAACGTGTGCACAAAGTTGCAGTACCAATTACTATTCTAGCATACTTTTTCAATATTAGTTGCCTTTCACCCATCTCTTGATCTTCAAACTTGGGTTCCTCGAAAATGACTTCAAATTCCCTTTGAAGTCCTATTATTCAATGCATATTATCAATAAAAGGAACAAGCTCACTTTCTCAAAATCTCCTTCCTCGCATAAACAAAATAAAGACATCACTAAATTAGTAACAAAAACTACTAAAACAACTTGATGAAATAACAAGACAAAAAAAGAAAGCATGAATAGACAAAAACAATCATAATTAATTTAAGTCTAAATGCTAAACACCTCCCTGGCAATGACGTCAAAAACTTGTTGTGCCAAATCAAGTTCTAAAAATACCTAGGCTATCCTATTCGTAATTATATGAAATAATTGTAGTTGATTACTAAGGGTCGTCTCTCGTGGAGGTGAAATTGGTCCACTCAAATTAATGTTAAATAAAAATGAAAACAAATGTAATCCTAAACATTCTATCCCGATTTGTTGAGTAAATGCTTTAAAAAAATTACGCAATTAGACTAAAAATGAATTGATTTAATTGGAAGCAAAAATGAATTGATTAATCGATGTGGAAACTTTTGAGAATTAATTTCACTAATTTAATTTCCTATGCATGACGAAGGTGAATTAATGGGATAATTGTCTTGCTGAAATTACCAATTGGGTTCTAAAATTAATTCAAATAACAAACTACTCTAACTTTCATATTCAAGAAGTTTATCATTCAAAATAAGTATTAAACCCAACAAATAATTGCCCACTTAAATTAATATATTTCTAATTCTTAACCCAAGGCTCTGTAGTTTATTGTTCCAATATTAAAATTCTTCTCTTAATCCTTTGTTTAATACCTAAATGATGTAAAGTTTGGCCACACTATGACATCCTTTTAGCTGAGAAACTATAACAAATAATAAGATAATGATATAGTCCCTTCATCATGCATTATCGTCTAAACTAGCTACATTAATTCTCAAGAAAAAGAATTAGCCCATCATGGAATAAACCAGATTCATCATCTTCATATACTTCAATCCCATCTTTGTCAGTATAAGAGAAGTATAAAAAATAGATTGACTGAGTAACCAAAATGAACTATCAAAAGCTAAAAAAGTAGTGAGTCTAGTAAAGCAACAGAGAAATAAAGCAACAGATAAAGAACATAATAAGCAAACAAGGATCATTTGGATGAGAGAGTTGGTTGTCGGTAGACAATCTCAAGTTCTCTGCATCAACTCCCGCCTTCTGCCTACACTTGGTTCTCACTCAGACGATTGAATGCTCACACTGGCTTTCACCTCTACTTCCTTTCTCTACTCTTTCTCTCTTCTTTCTTCTTAGCTGAAGCTCTCTGCTTCTTTGCCTCCACTTCTTCTCTCTTTTCTTTATTTGTGTGTGTTCTTATGAATCCAGTAATTCCCCCCGAATGTGTGTGTGTCACTAGCCTCTCTTTTCTTTCTATTTGTAGTTTGATTCTAGGTTTAGGTTTTCAAGTCCTTAACCTTATAGATGACACGTAATTTATAGGAAAATTAAAGAAAATGTTGTCACGGGTATGCATGAGGGGTCACGAGTGTGACTCCATGCATGCTTAAATTAATTAATTACATGAATTGTTCACGTCCCATTTCAGACTTTCATGTATAATTCTTGACATTCATAAGACAATCCATTCATATTCATGGAAAATTCATGACATTTTCACTCAATTCATATCAAAGTTAAAGTAAATCGCAAGAATTTGTAACCAAAATCAAGATATGAATGTAAGCAAAATTCAATAGAATTAGACAAAAGAATATGGTTTAAACACATGTGTGTCCTAAGTCACATTTCACACTAAAATTTTAAAACAAACTGGGTGTTAGGATTATAAAAGAAAGTATGGTCATGTCTTTAGGGGTGTATTTGGCGTATACTCAAATACAATCTAGATTACATGCAAGCTTTAGGATGTGTACTTCATTAAGTTATAATTTTAACTCCTTTTTATGGCAAGTCGTCCTCTTATTACATTTCTTGTAAAATAATTACTATTTCCTTGCCTTATACGTAAAGAAAATCATAAACAAACACAAACATTTTCTAATATTTTAAAATATTAAGGTGATCATAGCTTAAGTAAATAAATAAATATATAAATCTATTTATACTAACAAATCCAAAATATAAAGAGTTGTTTGTATTTGAAAGAAATTGGATGCTAAAAATTAAGTTTCTTAAAAAAAATTCGGTTAGGTTGCCTCCCAACAAGCTCTTCCTTGGAGATGTTAGCCTGAGCTCTTTCCTTAGTATTGATTAAATGTGGACAACTAATGTTATGTGTTCCATAAGAGTTATGTAGGTTCCATAAAAAGGCTTTCTCTATAAGTTAAGGATAGGATCCTTTTCCCACCCATGACTTTTTTTTTTGGTAAATCAGAGAAAAAATTAAATAAATGAACAAAATATATACAGAAAAGTCCACAGATAAGGTTGCAAAGGCGACCAATAATAAACTAGGAAACACAACAACTGGGGAAGATGCAACCCGAAACCCACTCAATAGTTACATCAATATCACCAAGAAACAAAGCAAAAGACCAAGCAGACAAAGTCAAGTAGAAAGCCTAACTGAGACACTCCAACCCTAAGTTAGCAAGCATAGACAAACTGAGATAAAAGAACTACGTAGCCATGGCCCCAGACTGGCCAAGATGAATACTGCCACCAAGAAGGAACTACTCTGCACCTCCAAGGGTAGGCATGGCAAGCAAGGACACTCCGAAGAAAACCTCGAAGATGTAACCTGAAAAGACTTGAACAAAACCCTGTAAAAAGGAAGGGGAAATTAAATCAAATCAAATTACCTCCTCTCGGTGTTTAGGCTGAGCAGTTCCCTAACATGGGAGATAACTCCTGCAATCACGCGCTCCTCAGCCAAGGCTTCATTCCTGAAGGTTCAAGCATTGCGTTCGGTCCAAATGTGGTAAACAACGGTGGAAAGCAGTAGAGGGAAGAGAGTAATGACTGAAGCTCTGGAATTGGGAACAGTTAGGAACCAGGAAAGAATAGTGGAAAGGGTAGAAAGATAGAAACTAGGCAAGTGAAAATAAACATCTTCACTTTGTACATCATCTGCTTATATAATGCCATTTTCTAGTGTACTTTATTTGATGATTTCCAATAAAGAATTATAAATTTTAAGATTTCACTAACAAAATAAAATAACCATCAATAAAATAGGAGGATATTTTTTATCTAGAACCTAAAACATGTCTTAGTCTCCTTCAACTTCCTTTTCTTCCTTTATCTATATTGAAATCATTGCCACTTATCTTATTGATAACCATCGTCACTCCTTCAAGTTAACCTCATTAACACTTGATAAAGTTCCCTATCCTTTTGAATTTATGAAATTGGTAAACTTTCCAATTTTAAATTTTAAATTTTTGTTCGAAGTTGCCAATTAATCCACCTATGACTCTAACCTTTAAATCCTCTCAGAAGTTACATGAGCTAACTTCTTAATTGATAACTTTCACATTAGTTTTCCATTTTCCTTATTTAGGGTCTTTGTGGGAATCTAGGGGGTTACTTGATCTTTATCTTACATTTTTTACTTAGTTACTCCAATTAAAATTTAAAGTATTTTGCTAAGGCATATTGTATATGTTTTTGTAAGAGTTATTTTATTATTGCTAATAGTTCTACTAGTAGACTACATGCTCTGTTGGCACGGCAAAGAGATTTTCAACTTGAAAGTCACTATTATTATGCTCTCCCTTATACAACTATCATCATAATGCTTAAGCTACTAGTGCTACTCCATTTAGGTACTAGTAGCTTAAGCATCTATTTGAGTTGTTGATGTTATGGTTGCATCAACATTGTGAATACTTATAATTTTTGATGCCTTGCTCTTATTTGATTGCCATTGGTTGTTATTCATCACCATCTCCTCAATCAAGTCTTAGGTAGCTTCATGAGTTTTTTTATTCAACATTCCTCAAACTTCTACATTAACCATCTATTTTGTTGCATATTCCAAATCAATGTACAAGGTTTAAAATTTCACCATGTTAGTAACCTATGGTATGGAAACTAATTTTATAGGCATGTAATTATTTAACCTTTTTAAATATATTTTGTTTCTTATGTTTATGACATCCATGTGCTCCTCAATTAATTCAAGTTTTGTGCTCCTCAATTAATTCAAGTTTTGACTGAATTTGATTATCACTATTAAGAGTTATGCACATGTACCCTTAGAATTAGTAATATTAACTCTATGGGAATTAAGGCTTCAACATCAAATATTAGGCTAAATGATGTTTCTCCAGTGGGCATTCTAGGTGTTGATGTTGGATCAGAAAAAGAAAACATATCATATTTGGAGAAACGGTAGATTTCAAAACTTTTTAGAAATCTAAATTGCAGCAGAAGAAATATATCTAAATAATCATGCCAATCTATAAATGATATGGTATAAGGATAATAATAAACATAAACAAGATAGAGATTATATTACCGACTCCTTCGCTACAGCTTTAACTCCTCGTTGCGCTATCCTATCCTCGGTAATATATCCTCTCCTAAGTGATGTATCGTCTTCTTCTTGTTATTGTTTCCTCTTCTAGATATTGTATCCTCAATCAATCCGATCTACCACTTGTTCTTCTTAGATAACTTGGTTAACAAGATCCTTTGATGGGAAAGGAGAAGAAAACTTTGGAGGAGAATTTTCCTAGAAGAAAGAAGACCAAGAATGAGACATTCTCATGTAATTTTTTATTTTTTCATGCAAGATAGCAGAGAGAGTGATAAAAATGTAAGAACCCCTTATTACTCCCTCACACTTTCAGTTAACAACAAAGGAAAGAAAGAGTTTTCCAACCAATGCATCATTTCTTCATTTAATCAATCATAAAGAAGCCATTAAATGAGACTCTTCTCATTTGTCTTTAAGATGACTATATGAAAAGTCTATTAACCTAAATGAGACCTATCAATTTCGTTTTTGATGACGGAAGAAGGAAGATGATCCATCCAATGTACATCTTTCTTCTTTAATCTAATGAATGCTAATAGGTTACATGTTATCATTAAAAGATAACCATTAAACCATTTAATGGTAAGTTCATAACTCCATTTAATGATTATAAACCATAATAAAGACCATATTTATTTAGAAATTTAATGTTAAATGTGCAGCTGCACATTCATCCCTAATGAAAGATGAAATTGCACTTTACTTTCTTAAAAAAATTTAATTTAATTAATCCAATTAATCAAATTAAACCAAAGTCTTGTCCATTTCTAAATGTACTTTTGGGCTTCTAATTAACCATTAATTAGTGCAAGCCCAACATTTAATTATGGGCTTCTAAAACCTCCATTTATATTTCTAACTTTGCTTGATAACCTTCCTTGAAGCCAAGTGGAGGAATCTTATTGGACTTACATAATTCAAGCTCCAATAAGCCCAGAATTAATTTACTCTCTTTAGAATAAATTCTAGCTTATTAACTAAATGTCATTCCACTAAAGAAAATTAGTTGAACTCTTGAATTACTAAATATTATGAGAATACATATTTAAAATAAAATGTCTAATTGCAAACCCTATCATGAACTTTATTATAGCCATTCGCACAACAAAGGGTAAAATTATCATTTTGTCCTTATGTTAATTTTTCCTTCTAGATCTCCCGTTTTACTTTATATGGTGATTAGCACACAAGATCTCATCTTGGTGTTAAGACTTGATTGGTAGCTAGTCCATCAAACTACTGGCGCTAGTTTAATCACTAACTCTTCTTAAAACATCTAGAAGTGATGGTATCACTATAAATTCTTTATTTGAGTGAATATTCCCTGATACATGTTTCAATTAATAATTCCAACATGCAGAAACTAGATTAATACTCTATAAAAATCCATTCTGATCATATCAAGAATTATAATGAAACAAATATGAGTTCACCACTTCTCAAGATTGTGGTCCATAATAAGCGAATGCTTAAGTTGTATGATTTAAGATTAAAGTAACAACCCACTTTATTCTTTAAACCATACTTGATTCCAGATTCATTTAATAGTTCCATTATTGATAGTCAACTACTATCATGATATGAAACTCATCACTCCCTTGAAGTAAACTCCTTTACTTACATGGAGATAAATCGCAACATTATAATCTAAACCATAATCAAGCGACCAACTTGATTATTCAACTGCGAATCAATTAATTTAGATTCTAATAATATACATATTTTCCATACATCTCTATCTATATGTCTATTACTTACAAAAGAATCTCGGTACCTTTTGACTAGATGTATAATGCTCATACATATAAAACCAAACTCTTTTCATTACAAAATTGTAACTGGAAGAAAATTAAGTTACATGTAAATATACTTACTTTTTAGGGCACTATATTTACATAACTCCAACAGTTGTTTGATATGCCAATAGTATTTTCTATATATTTTCAACCTAAGTGCTTTTTACATTATTCGGTTTAGTTTCAAGGTTAATGGATTTACAGTATATTGTGATGCTTCTAGGGTTAGGTTGGGTTGTGTGCTTATGCATCACAAACAAGTAGTGGCTTACGATTTTTGACAACTAAAGAAGCATGGGTAGAACTATCCTACTCATAACTTGGAAATGGAAACTGTGTTGTTGATGTAGCACCCCACTCTCACAGGACACATACTCGATATTCTGAAGGATATTCAAGTACGTAACCCACAAGGGTGACATGCTAGAGTTGTCAAGTCACTAACTTAATCATAGCATCATCATTTAAAATGCAAATATCACAATATTTTAAAAAAACCAATTCCTCATCTTCATTTTATAAAATCAAATATGTACATTGTAGCTTAACAAAACATCCATATATATACATTATCAAAAACTAATTAGAGTTTACATCTCTGTATACTGAACACACTACTTACATGAGGAATTATGCAAAAAAATTTATCTAGATCCTTCAGTCTTAGCTGACCAAACTTTGAGTCATTTCTTCTATTGAAAAGTACAAGAAATGTGCTTCTTTTAGAGTTTCTCTATCACTAGTATCCTCTCTCAAACTTGAAACGTCAACGTTACAATTTTGATGAGTTTTGTGAACTCTGTATGCTACCCACCATCGATGGTTCACTCATAAAACATAACACATATAGTTCATGTTTCAAATTCACAACAATTTATATCACAATATAATGCACATCTGTTCACTAATAATCATATAGCATCACATAACACTTTGTTCACTTATTCCACATTTCACATTCAGAGCAATCACACAGATCATTTCAATTATTTAAAACAACATATCAATTATAAATGCAATGAACGTGAGACTCACTTCCAATTATTACTTTGTTGTGACCGAGTGCCTTTTTACCGGCCCAGATCTCTTGTGGATATCGGGCTTATTTCAGATATTGTCCTATATCTCTTGTGGATACCAGGAACATTAGCAATTGAGCCTGCGACTCTTATATATTTTGAGCTTTAAGCTCTTTCAGACTGGTCACTCCAGTTACAACTGCCTTTATATTGTCATGAATTGATGTAATGAAATGCAGCACATTCACATATATTGAATCAGTCACTTGATTTCAGTTTCACAATCATATTCACATTTGTCATTGGACTTTGGCTTGGCATTCAACAATAATGTTGAGTATCACTTATTTTTTCAAATTCATATACAAGGAGCACTTCCAATATATTATTTATTTAATAAAGAATTTAAAACAAACATTTAATCAAGTGAGATCATCTAGGTTACCCACAGTTTGCTCCAGATAACTATTGCCTCAAATTCCTAACAACATCTAGATGTTAACACTCTAATTGCCCTTCTATATCATGCAACACCCATTTACACACATCACAACTTTGCACAATTATATAAATACTCATTTATGCACATATGTATATATGGATTATGTACATTGCACGCTCAATGATAATCCAGGGTATATTTCCTTTATTCTCATCTCATGATCATTCATACTTCAAAACTCATAAATGTATAATATAAACTTAGGTTTACACCTCAATAATACAAATTTATTCAAAGTTCATCACTCAATCATGCACTAAGGTTTATGGCTCAATACACTTGATTATTGTAATGTCATCAATCAATCATTGTTAATCCTTTCCTAATGAATTTAGATGACCATGAAATTTGGTGGAGAGGAGAGACAATGTGTGAGGAGTCCGTTTTTTAAATTTCAAGTCAATCAGAGGTTTGGAGAAGAAGTTATTATCAAAAGAGTGAAGGGTGTCAAAAAATGACAAAAAGTAGTGCATCTTCACTATAACAATCGTGCTTGTGTATGATCGTGCACTTGCTATTGATTCTTCTCTATCACGATCGTTCTTGTGCATCATCGTGCATTACCTAACGTTTCCTCTCTATCATAACCCTGATATCTCCTCTCTATCATGATCATGCTTGTGCAAGATCATGCAACTCCCTTGAAGTCTCCTCTCTGTCACAATCGTGCTTTTGCATGATCATGCAACTCCTTTGAGGTTTCCTCTCTGTGACAATCATGCTTGTACACAATCATGCACTACTTGATGGCTTTTCTCAAAATAGATTTTCAGGTAAATCTTTGAGCATTTTGGCACAGAAAAAGAAGTATTTAGGCAATGCACTCTTCTAAACAATTATTCCTATGTCTAATGACACCAATTTCATGTAGTTTGGTTCAGTATTGTGTAAGTTATACCTAAAATACTACAAATTGTTCTTAGACCAAGATAGCACATTGTACTCAACTTCAAGCCAAATTGTAAACCCTAAACATAGAATTCAAATTCGATTGCTAAATAAAAAATATAGGCGTATGTCTCTAGTTCAATATAATCTTAAAATCATCTCATTTGGATAGTACATATCAAGATATGGCTAAAATAGAGATGTATGATCTGTGAAAACACTACATCTAACATATTATAGCACACTTCATCATCATTTTCATCCTAGTCCATCTCTTTTGCTTAGTCTATCATTTCTAACTTATTTCCTTATTATTTCCTCTTCATTCCTACTTCCATTTCAGCTCAATTTCAATCACAAACAAATCATATTCTATGTTTGATCATAATACTAAAAACATAACATCTACATACGTATATATTCATCACTAAATTTCTGCACATGCTCAACTCTAATCTCACATTTATGTCACTTCTAACTATCACCTTAATTTATCTCATTTAAAAACACCATATTACTCCTTTTTATTAACTCTAACTTATGTTAGTTCATCTCCAAAACACCCAAAGAGATCCACGTTAATAAACATTAAAAATCGAACATGAAACATCCATTTACCTATAAAATTTTTCTATACCTTTTTCCTACATCATTTTCAATGATCTATCTATTTCAAACTCATCTCTTCAACAACTTGTGAAATATTAATCATCATTAGCACAAAAACAAGACCTCAATGTGTTCATTTCTTTACCCACGTTCCAACATATATAAAACACCATTTTATGAACATTTAACCTTTAACTATTGTTATGCATGTTTCATTCAACAAATCCTGAAGAACTATATGATACTTGGTAAAACTCCAAAATCTTCAAAATCACGTGAAACTTAGCTTTCCTTGGCTCATATGATCATCAACCCGAAAGTGGGTAGATTAAGATTTTGTTTTTGACAAATGAAAAAGATGATCAAAAGGAGAGAAACAAGTGAACAAAATGAGGACAAGGTTTAACGTTGATGGAGGTGGGTAAATGTCTTGGAAGTGAAGAAGTTTGAAGAAGATGAAGAAGGTCACAAAGAAAGCAAGAAACAAAAACAATTAAAATGGTCTTTCAATGTTAAAAGAATCGTGGGTGAGTGTATGGCATGGCGAGTGACACTTATCACTTGCCACATGTCATCACCATATGGTTCCCATTTATAATTACTCTATTTGTCTCCAATTTCTACTCCAATTGTCTCCCAATTTTCAATGACATAAGTCATTAAATTCCAATACCATTTTCCAATTATTTTAACCGCCATTTGATACTTATTTCTACTACCATAAATCAACTGTCTTGCCACTTGATATTTTTCCTAGTATAAAAATAATCATAATTTCAGAAAATATTCCAAATTCTACCAAAATTCAAAATCAATAATTATACTCTCCAAATCAATTTTCAATACATATTATCAACAATTCTCAATATAATCACATTTATAAATCAATTATACTTGAAAAATATCAATGAATGCATGTATAATCATTTTAATGTGTGCAATAATTAATATTCACATGTGTGTGTATACTATATTATGTATAAGCATGAAATACACTTTCTAACTTCTCAATAATCTCTCATGTACACTATTCTAGGGTTCTGACACTTAACAAGGGATAACAGGATTTACAATTCTCCCCTCCTTAAGAAAATATGTCCTTAAAATTCTTACCTAATTATTGGAACAAGTGGGGGTATTGTCTCCTTATGTGCTCCTCCATTTTCCAAGTTGCTTCCTCACTCAAGTGATTCTTCCAAAGAACTTTCACCAATGGAATTACTTGGTTTCTCAGCTACTTTGTTTGATATGCCACTTTCTTGATCAACTCCTCAATATAACTCAGGTTACTAGCTATTTCGATCTCTTAAGCTGGTAACACATGCATTGGATCAAATTGGTATCTTCTGAGTATACTCACATGAAATACATTATGTAACGAAGGCATCACATTCTGTAAAGCTAACTTATATACTAATAGTCGTATCCTCTCAATGATCTCATAAGGACTAATATACCTAAGGCTCAGCTTACCCTTTTTACCGAATCTCAGCACTTCTCACTAAAGTGATACTCTCAGAAACACTTTGTCTCTTACACTGTATTTCATATCCCTTTGATGCTGGTCCACATAGCTCTTTTGTCTATCTTGACTACTTTAATTTGACTTCGGATCAGTTTCACATTATCTATAGTATCCTGAATTAGTTCTAGGCCTTATATCATTCTCAAGCCTTCTTCATCCCAATATAGAAGCTACTGACATTTCCTACCATATAATGCCTTATATGGTGCCATTCCGATGCTACTGTGATAGTGTTTATTATATGTAAACTCAATTAAAGCTATATATTGATCCCATGCTCCTTAAAAACTCTAATACATATGCCCTGAGCATATCCTCAATAGTTTTGATGGTCCTCTCACTCTGTCTAACTGTTTGAGGATAAAACGCAGTATTGAATTTTATCTTTGTACCCATAGCACAAAGTAAATCTAGGATCCCTGTTTGATGCAATGGACATCAAAAACCCATGTAGTCTAACTACCTCATTTAAATATTTTCGAGCCAACTAATCTAGTGAGTTGTTCTCTCTCAATAGTAAGAAATGGGCTAACTTAGTCAATTGTTCCACCACAACCATATAACATCATATTGCCTCGGAGTCTTTGGCAATCTTATAATGCAATCCATGGTAATTCGTTCCCATTTTCATTCCAGAATAGGTAACGAATGTAGCTTCCCAACAGAAGCCTGATGCTCAGCCTTAATTTGTTGGCAAGTGAAACACTTAACAACATATTCCACTACTTGTTTCTTTATCCCTGGCCACCAAAAATGTTGCTTCATTATGTTATACATCTTGGTGGTACCATGATGCATAGCATAAGCAGCTGTATGAGCTTCATCTAGAATTTCCATTCTTAATTCATCCACATTAGGCACACATGGCCTTTACTTCAACCACAGTGTCTCATCTCTTAGTTCAAACTCAAATTCTGGTTTCATTTTCAATTTCTCAATAAGTTTCACCAATCAAGATCTTTATTCTGTACCTTTCTAATTCTTTCATGCAACATAAGTCTCAACTTCAATGTGGCTATCAATGCCTTATTCTACTCTAGATTCAACTCCATATTTAGAGCTCTCAATTAAATTAAGCTCGACAATCTCGATAACTGAATCTGAGCTACATTACTATTTGACTTTCTACTCAATGTATCTGCTACCACATTAGCTTTTCCTAGATGATACTCAATCATACAGTCATAGTCTTTCAATAATTCTATCCATCTCCTCTGTCTCATATTTAATTCCTTCTGACTCAACAGATACCTCAAGCTCTTATAATCAACATATATATGGAATGTCTCTATATACAGATAGTGTCTCCATATCTTTAGAGAAAACAACTGCAACAAGCTCTAAATCATATACCAGATCATTTACCTTATGAGACTTTAATTGTTTCGATGTATATGATATCACTTTACCATACTGCATCAATACACATCTCAATCCTTGATGTGAAACATCACTACATACTACATATCCTTTAGTTCTCGATGGAATAGTTAACACCAGTGCTATAGTCAACCAATGCTTCAACTCCTCAAAGCTTTTTTGACAATCATCATTCCATCTAAAAACTACATTCTTCCTCAAAAGTTTAGTTAGAGGGGCTGAGATCAATGAGAAGCCCTCAACAAACCTCCAGTAGTATCTGGTTAATTTAGGAAACTCTAGATTTCTGTTACATTCTTCAAAGCCTCCCACTTCATTACTATCTCTATCTTCTTTGGATCCACTTGTATGCGTTGTTTAGTTACTATATGACCCAAAAACACTACTTGATTTAGCCAACACTCACATTTACTAAATTTGGCATATAATTCTTTCTCCCTCATAATCTGTAAGATTACTCTCAAATGCTCATCATGCTCTTCTCTGCTCTTTGAGCATACTATGATGCCATCGATAAACATAATTACAAAATGATCTAGGTAGGGTTGAAACATCTTATTCATCAAAGCCATAAATGCAGCTAGGGCATTAGTTAACCCAAACGATATTACTAAAAACTCAAAGTGCCCACACCTGGTCCTGAACACACTTTTCGGTACATCAGTCTTTGCTATCTTCAACTGATAGTACCTAGATCTCAAGTCCAACTTAGTAAATACTTGAGCTCCCTGCAACTGATCAAAAAAGTGATCAATTTTAGGCAACGTGTAGTTATTCTTAGGGGCGCTTGGTTGATGGGTTTGGGAAGGGGTTAATGGGTAACGAATGACAAGTGAGTAGTTGGTTGCTGATTATTATTATCGGGGCAATAGTTTGATATCTCACTTTTGAGGAATCTTCCATACCCTCCATTTAGTAGAAGAATGAAACTCATTCCTTAATAGTGTCTTTTTATAAAATTTTAATACTAATTAATTAAAATATAATTAACTAATTAATTAAAATATAATTCATTCATTAATTAATATAATTATAATTA
This sequence comes from Erythroxylum novogranatense, assembly GCA_029891385.1. Classification (NCBI taxonomy): domain Eukaryota; kingdom Viridiplantae; phylum Streptophyta; class Magnoliopsida; order Malpighiales; family Erythroxylaceae; genus Erythroxylum; species Erythroxylum novogranatense. The sequence continues at coordinate 22,660,838 of CM057235.1, forward strand.
ATTAACTAATTCAGTATAATTAATTAAAATATTATTTATTTATTCATTAATTAATTAAAATATTGTAATTAATTAATTAATTAAACTATAACTAATTAAAATATAATTCATTAATTAATTAAAATATTGTAATTAATTAATTACAATATAATTACTTAAAATGTTACTATTTAATTATAAATTATAATTAATTTAAAATAAATAATTAATTAGTTACAATATAATTAATTAATTAATTATAATATAATTAAGTAAAATAAAATAAAATTCATTCATTAATATATTGAAATTAATTAATTAGAATATAATATCATAAAATAAGTTAATTAAAATATAATAAATCTTTATTTCTTAATATTTTTTACAAACCTACCACTTTCAATGGTAATGATAATTATTCTTTCCTCTTAACCAACCATCATAATTATAATGATAATATCTATTATCATTCCTGAGTATATTTATTCCCATTCTTATTACCATTCCTCTATGCAAACAAACTGCCACCTTAGTTGTTACTCGATTCAGTTGCCTATAATCGATGTATAGTTTTAGAGTTTCATCTTTCTTCTTCACAAATAAGACTGGAGCTCCCCATAGTGATACACTGGGTCTAATGAAATCCTTTTCCAACAACTCCTGTAACTGAGCCTTTAATTCCTTTAGTTCCATAGGTGTCATCCTATATGGAGGAATAGATATAGGAGAAGTACCTGGAATTAAGTTAATAGTAAACTCCGTTTTCCTATCTGGAGGTAAACCAGATAATTCTAAGGAAATACATCTAGGAATTTCCTAACAATAGGCATGTCTTGCACATTCTGCTCATTTTAGGTATTAACTACGTGGGCTAGATAAGCCCCACATCCTCCCTGCAATAACCTTAAAACACTCATAAACGAAATCAGTGTGTGATCGCGGCTCTGTCGATTCGACCTTAAGATCGATCCTTGAAAATTGGTCAAAAATAATAAATTCCAAGATTGCAGTATAGGATGCAACCTCGGGTCGTCTCACTTAATCGGAACCTAATGAAAAGGACCTAAGCTAGCCTATATGTCATAAAATGCAAGTGAAATCAGTAAGGAAAAAGGGGGTTTTGTTTGAAAACATTAACTACACTAAAAAGCATGTAAAAAGTATTTTTGGATCTTTGAAAATAGAAAAAAAGAAAATACTAAAACAAGTGATAAAATCCTCTTGAAAACAAACTTTGGCTATCACAGTTCAAAACTAAGTGTGAATGGTAAACCTTAAAGAATTATCTTTAAGTCCAGGGTCTTGATTAATGGACTCCTGTCACTCTTGACTCCATTTCTCAAGACCCCATTGAGTGCTCTTGAGCCTCGTAACCTTAAAGGATTCTTTAAGTCCGAGATTTTGATCAATGAACTCCATTGCTCAAGATCCCGTTAAGCGCATCTTAGTGTGTGCAGTGGATTGAAAATCACTAAGTTTGAAATGATAAACCTTAAAAAATTATCTTTAAGTCCAGGGTCTTGATTAATGGACTCTTGTCACTCTCGACTCCATTTCTCAAGACCCCATTAGGTGCTCTTGAGCCCTAGAACGTTAAAGGATTCTTTAAGTCCAAGGATTTGATCAATGAACTCCATTGCTCAAAACCTTATTAAAAACATCTTAGTGTGTGCTGTGGATTTGCCAATGCAATGGGTCAAATGAAATCTAGCATCAACTCATTATCAAACACAACTAGGCAGATAAAAGAGAATCAACAAGATCACAAGTTGACATATATGAGACTTCATATATTTAAGCACAAAGTTCTACATAAACAAATCCATAACACATTACATTGTTCAACGCTTAATTAAACTCTAATTAAGCTCATCTAACTACAAAGCAATAAACCCCAACTCGGCTATTCATAACAATGCAGTTAAACGTGACAATGTAAACTACCAATCCAAATAACACATTAAATGTCAAACATTTAGCTATAATCAAATAGCTTCACTACAAATTACAAACCCTAGACCTAGGCATTTATAAATCATAGCAAAACTACAGATTAAGCTACTCCCCTTGAAAGCTCGGTGAACTCCAGCCATCACTGCATCTTCAACAGAAAACAAATGCCTAACCATGCATTTTAACCGGAACCTTCACAACTCGTGACGAATCCAAGCTATCCATGATGGCGTCGGCGGTGAAAATGAAGAACAAAACCTATGTGAAATTATCCCCAGGGAACCCTGGGTGGTGGACGATGCTGCTTCCTCTTCTTCTCTCTTCGCCTGTCGGTCTTCTCTCTTCTTCCCCGCATGTCGATTGCCCAGTCGAAGATTGTTCTAACCTAATTCGGCAAGATTTAAAGGATGGGTCACGGGCCGGGTCGGTACAGTGAGAGAAATCTCTATTTGGAGTCTGGGTATCCGTCTGCACGTCGCGACGTATAAATAAAAATTCATCGCGACGTGTCTCTGGCTTGCTCGCCACGACGTGTTGAATTGTTGACGTCGTGACGTACAATCTGTGTTGATGCGCCGCGACGTGTGAATTACATTTCGCCGCGGCGAGGTGATTGGTTCACGCCGCGACGTGCCTTAAGGACTTCATGCCGTGTTGACTCTTCTGATCCTTTTTGACTCCTTTTCTCCTACAATATAAAATAACAATTTCCAGTATCAATTATTCTTAGAAAAATTATGATGCAATTAATGTCAATTTGTACAATTTTACTAGCAAATTGCATAAAACATAAGCTCACCGTAAGAGACTAATTTAAGCACAAAAATCATGAATTAAGAGTCAAAAAATGCATTAACAACCATGAAAGTGTAGCCACTTATATATTAAACTTGAGTTCAATCAGTGTGGCTGGCAATACTTGACTAATACCTCGAAATACTGCTCTCGGCTGATTAGGATATTCTAATATTACCTCCTTAGTATAGCAGTTCATAATAACCATATGAGCAGTGAGTCAATCCATGCCTAGGATAATATTTATCTCCCTTAACTATAGTACAATCAAATACATCTCCAATTCTACTTGATCATTTCGAATCAAGCACCTTTTATAGACTCCTCCTATTACTGTAGTACTACTTATCGGTATACTCACCTCTAGTCCATGTTTCAATAGTTCTCTATCATAATGCAACCTAGATGTCAAATGCGGTGCAATAAAAGTGTGCATAGATCGAAGATCTAGCATGCAAAAGCTTTATAAGAAAAAATAAGCAACACACCTGCAACAACATTTGGAGAATTCTGCGACCGATTGTTCCGCACCTCAATCCTAACAGTAAGACTCCCATAACTCATCCTGTCTCTACCACGACCTCTCTATTTAGACCCACTAGTTTGGCTTTGCTAGATAGTTGTTTCAATTATCGATCCCCCTCTCACACCAGACTGATCTCCAACAATGGTAGGCCAATCACTGATTCGATGCTCAAAAGAGTCACAGTGAAAACAAGCCCCTGATGATGTCCTACATTCACCACCATGTCTCTTTCCATAGTGCTCACAATTGGATAACTGACTCGCTACCGCACCTCTTCCACTGCCAGACTGTATAAAGGTTCCCCTCTGTCTAAACCCTGACTATTTTGATTTATCCAGTAGTCGAAACGATCTGTTCTGGTGTTTACTAAACCTTCTGCAAGAACTACCCTAAAATTCACTGGGCCTCTTCATTCTAGACTCTTGCCTATACTCTGTCTATCCCTCTCTTAATAGCTACTCAGTTCTAATTGAGGCAGCTCTTAACTCAGTGAAACTACTCAAGTTGGTGATTGCCAGCCTTGTCCTAATCTCCATGTTTAACCCATCTTCAAATCTCCTACACTTATCTTCCTCAGTAGGAATCAAGGTAGTAGCATACCCCATCAATTCATTAAACTTTATCTCATATTAATCCACAAATACATTACCCTACTTCAAATCAAGAAAATCGTTCATCTTTCTGTCCAGGTAGATTTTAGGCATGTAGTTCTCCTTGAAAACTTTCATAAAATCTTCCCACTTCAAGTTACAAGGCTTGGTGGTACTACCTAGAATAGTTTTCCACCATTGGTATGCTGGACCTTGCAGTAAGGAAACTGCATAGTCAAACATCTTGTCTGACTCACAGTCCATCTGATCGAAGACTCTCTCCATTCTCTCTAGCCATCCTTCGGCCTCTATAGGGTTTGTACTTCTGTAGAAGTCCACAATCCCCTGCTTTCTCAGTTTATAATACCTCCTTTCTCTTCCTTCTAGAATTCTCAGAGGCATTCTCTCAGGTCGAGATACAAAAGACTTTTTACTGACTTCTGCTGATTCTAGGTTAGTTGATTGTCCCACTTGATCACCTATACGGATGACCTATAATAGACAATAATTTCAATTACTATCCATATTTCTTACGATATTTCATATCTTTCCTACATATCCCTATGGATGCTAACCATGCTTTAATACCAAAGGTTTGTAGCACCACACTCTTATAGGACACATACCTGACATTCTGAAGGATATCCAAGCATATACTCCGTAAGGGTGGCCAGCTAGAGCAGTCACGTCACTAACTTAATCATGGAATCATCATTTAAAACATAAATATCATAATATTTTAAAAACATCAATTCCTTATTTTTATTTCATAAAATCGAATATGTACATTGTTGCTTTACAAAACATCCATATATGCACATTATCAAAAAATAATCAGAGTTTACATCTTTGTATACCGAACATGCTACGTATATGGGGAATTATATAAAAAATTATCTAGATCCTTTAGTCTCAGCTGATTGACCTTTGAGCCATTTCTTCTATCCAAAAGTACAAGAATTGTGTTTCTTCAAGAGTTTCTCTGTCACTAGTATCCTCTCTCGAACCTGAAATGTCAACTTTACAATTTTAATGAGTTTTACGAACTCTGTGAGCTACTCATCATCGATGGCTCACTCATAACGTATAACACATATAGTTCATGTTTCAATTTTTCAACAATTCATATCACCATATAGTGCACATCTTTTCACCAATAATCATATAGCATCATATAACACTTTGTTCACTTATTCCACATTTTACATTCAAAGTAGTCACATAGATCATTTTGATTATTTAAAACATACATATCAATTATAAATGCAATGCACATAAGACTCACTTCCAATTATTACTTTGTTGTGACTGAGTGCCTTTTTACTGGCCCATATCCCTTATGGATACCGGGCTTATTTTAGATATTGTCCTATATCCCTTGTGGATACTAGGCATATTAGCAACTGAGCCTGTGGCTCTTGTGTATATTCCAAGCTTTAACCTCTTTTAAACTATTCACTCTAGTCACAACTATCTTTATATTGTCATGCATTCATATAATGAAATGCATCACATTCACCTATATTCAATCAGTCACTACATTTCAGTTTCACATTCACATTCACATTTTGCACTAGATCTTAATTCTCCATTCAACAATAATGCTGAGTATCACTTATTTCGTCATATGCTTAGAATGTGTGTTATTGATTTTGGTGGCCATTGTGATTTGCATTTGCCACTGAATTTGCTTATAACAATAGTTACCATGCTAGTATTAAAATGGCTCCTTATGAAGCTTTATACGGAAGAAAATACAGATCGCCTTTATGTCGAGAAATTGTTGAACAATAATTAATAGGACCTGAATTAGTTCAAATCACTTATAAAAGAATCCCTATTATTCAGCAAAGATTGAAAACAACTTTCAGTAGACAAAAGAGTTACACATACTAACTCCAAGGTATATCGGTTGGTTTGAGATAAAATTTAGAGTGGACAAAGTGGCATATAGGTTAGTGTTACTGCCTAACCTATCTAGAGTTCATCTCGTATTTCATATGTCAATGTTGAGAAAGAATATTTCAGATCCTTCTCATATCCTTCAACCATGTATTGTAGAGATTGATGGCGATTTGAAATACGAAGAATAACCTATTGCTATAGTAGATTATTAGATTCGTCAGTTGAGATCAAAAGAGATATCAATGGTGAAAGTGTTATAGAGTAATGATACAATGGATGATTGTTTGTGGGAGATGAAGCTCGATATGCAGAGTCAATACCTCCATTTATTTTAACAATAAGGTGAGTGTTAAAATTTGAGGACCGATTTTTTATTAAAGGGAGAATCTAACGTTCAAATTTTTGTTAAATTACTCATAACGGACCAATAAGGAGAAAAATCTATAAAAATATAAGTTGAGCCTAAGAAAGCTTAAGTTAATTTCTCTCTAAAACCATTTCCGTATAAGTTACTATTTACTCCCAACTTCTGACACTCATAACCTTCACCATCTGCCACCATTTATGGTGATCTAGGACTTAAGGAAAGCTCTCGAAACATTCAAAAAAACCCTTAAACTTATTTAATAAAAAAAATGACTCAAATTTGGAGGAATCATGATTAGAAATTTTGTTTCATTTAGGCAAGTCACTGATATCCTATTTTTAGTCATGTATAACAATCCTAAAAATGTAAGAGAGGAGGGAAGCCTGACATCTATCGACGCGTTTTATTGGCGAACATAAATGAGTTGCCTTTGAGCTTTAATCCTTCGATTCTCATAAACAGGGAAGAGTTTCGATGCAAAAGCAATGCCATTGGATTCTTGGATGGGAACTTGTTATTTCTGGTTGGTTGGTGAAGAACATTGCCTCTCTAGTGCCGCAGTGTGTACCCCGCGCTCTAGTGAAGGTGGTAATTTTTTGACCAGCCCAGAAAATAGTTGGAAATAATTTTAAAAATTCACAAATATTATGTGAATCAATTTTCATAAAATTGGTGAATTTAAATTCTTCATAGTTTGTGAGTTAAAAATATAGAAATGGTTATGTTATTATAGAAATGCAAGAAATTGATTAAATGGAGCTGTTGTTGATTAGAATTGAGACTATCTGGACATATTGAGTATAAATGAGACTGTATGGGTTATAAATTGGTATACTTGAATTATGAATTGGATTATTATGCTTGAATTATAAATTGGATTATTATGGATTTTGCGATGTAGATGTGAACTCAGTTACACATAGACATATAGTTTAGAGGTCAAAATTAAGTTGTGGTTACTAGTGAATATAAAAGTGCATTTTTATTTCAGGAATGACCCTTCTTTCAGAAAGAGGATGCTTGTTTTAAAAGGAAAACTCTACAAAATTTTAGTAGGCTCCTTGTAAAATGTGACATCATTGTTTTTAAATAGAAAATTGAGCTCATTAATATTGAGTCATGGTATTATTCTTGGGGTACCTAAAATTGGTTTTGGTTTTAAATCCTAATAGTTATTGCTATGTTTCTTAATATAGATCAATTAGTAGCATAACCCTCCACTTTGAGACACTAGGTTTGACGTGAAGGAGCACATTCTACCTGTGAGTTAATATTCATGGTTATGAACATGCATTAGAATTCATTCTCATATTCATCATAGAAATCACCATCATTATCATATGCACATATAATACTTATACATATGGATTGACACAAGTATCATATTTTTGTTGTGCAATGTTATACTTGTCTTAATATATGATGATGTGGAGAACTGTTATGGTATGAGCTACCTTGTGTTCATATCTAGGCTGTGCAAACAATGAGTTAGTTATTCAGGTATAAACTTGGGTTAGTATTTGATCCATTGGTGGATCCATTGATTGAGATATGAGACGGTTGGGGACCTTTGGTCGAGCTTGCTCTCAGACGTCAATCGATATACGGTACATGATATGGTGGCATGATTGTGACGGTTTGATCGAACTTGCTCTCAGATGGCAATCATGTCATAGTGAGGTTGTGGTAGTTTGGTTGAGTATGGCTCTTGAATGGCATTCTACTACATTTAGTACCAAGTGACCCGTATGGAACAAGAAAGCCCCCATGGCTATAGTCTATAGGTAAGGAGTATGTCATAAGGTCATTCATCAGTCCTCCATCATTATTTGTGATTTATGATTATGATAATTATGTGACATGATATTGATATAGGAAATGGATGCATATATATGAACAAAATCATTATGTTATGAAATTGCATTTATGGATGTAATCACTCATCAAGGTCTGACTCCCCTCAACTATTTTCAGGATCTTCTTTTCAAATCTCTTCTAAAAGGGTACTTTGTCAATCTTCTTCCTCTCTGGTGATTCAATGCATGTTTATTGATGACCTTTTACTCTAGACTCGCAGTAGTCTTGAATTTGTTAAATTTTGGTTATATTAACTATCTCAACGTTGTAACACATTGAGTATTGTATATTATTAGAACTGTTTGATTGTTGTAAGTATGAGTTTGATCATTTTGAAATCTCATATTTATTATAGATATAGGGATTTGACAACATTTTAGGATTACTAAGGGCCCAGTAAACCTTGAGTTTAATGCTCCTTTAGTGTTGATCACAGTCTAAGATTAGGGACAAGACAAAGGTACACAATCTTTCATAAAGCATTTGTGTATATTTGGATGAAAGGAGTTAAAGGTTTATAAGTTCCTATTCTTTGACTTATAAGTTTCTCCATATCCTTAACCTATTTGATGAATTATGTCAATCGATTCAGCAACAACCTGTATGTTTAGTAAATGAAAAGAATTACCCATATGAAGATAGTTGGCAAACATAGCCATCAAAAGCTTAAAGATGGCCAAAATCTTGACTCTTAAACTAAGAAAACGCTTGAGAACTCATTTTTTATATGCTTCAAATCATTGTTTCTTCCATGATTTCTGGTAAGCATATCTGGAACCTGGTGATCAAGAAACCTTTTAAAGTGGAACCTTATGGTTGCCTAATCTTATAACAAAATTAAATTTCGCGCAGGACTTATATTTTTGTTGATCATGTCTTATTTTTTGAAGTAAACAAATTTCTACTTTACGGTTCTTTCCTTAGTAAGGCAATCCTTTATACTTGAACACTGCGAGTTCCTCTATTTCTTTTAGTGTATCTTCATAAAGCCTAGGAGTTGAAGGTCTTTACTGTAGAAATATGTTATGTCAAACTTTATGTCGTCTTCTTGCTTTCTTAGATAAGCACTTGATGCTGTTATGTAGCAAATGAGAAAGCCATTTTAAGCATTGGTGTAATGTTCATATTGTTTATCAATCGCCACTTCGCTAGTTGATGCATGAGACCCAGTGATCTACAGTGTCCACAAAGGATATGTCTAGTCCACAAATTAAATAATTGCCTTGGTGTAATGTACTACAAAATTTAGATTGTGTTTCTAACTTTTTCCAATTCTTTTTTGTATATTGTTATGGTGTTTATGGTTTGATCTCTTGTTTAAAGAATTGGGCTTGAATTAATTGTTATTTTGTTCTAGTTTCTTAGGATTATTTGATTTGAACATTGTTTCTTCTTTTCTTGCATTTTTAAGATTGTTGATCACAATAGCAAAAGGTGATAAGGTTAGTCTAATCTTAGTAACCACTAATCACTAATCACTATCTCTCTAGCTACCTATGTTTAATCCAATATAAGGTGAATTCTGTTGAGTCAAAATGACTTTACATATATATGATTTTGATGTATAACAAAGAAGTAGTAAAACCATACGCAAAATAGAAAACAGATAAACGGAGAATAAAACACAGACGAAGAAATACAGACACAGATTGAAAAACAGACGGAGAAGGAGAAAAGTAGACGTAGACGCAAAACAAAATAGAGAAGCAGACGCAGACACAAAATGAGAAGCAGACGCAGACGGAAAATGAGAAGCAGACGCAGACGCAAAATGAAAAGCAGACGCAGACGCAAAATGAAAAGCAGACGCAGACGCAAAATGAAAAGCAGACGCAGACGCAAAATGAGAAGTAGACGCAGACGCAAAATGAAAAGCAGACGCAGACGCAAAATGAAAAGCAGATGCAGACGCAAAATGAAAAGCAGATGCAGACGCAAAAATATAGACGGAGAAAAGCAGACGCAGAATTCAAAAGAAGACGCAAGAGTCAGTTCGAGTTAGTTACAGAACTCAACTGATTAACCATTTCTTTCAAGAAGCAAGATTCAAGATTCAAGATTCAAGATTCAAGAAACAGTTACAAACGAAGACTATAAATATAAGAAGAAGTCAAAGATTGCAAAGAGCAAAAGTTGAGATAATTTATTTACGTACACGAACATTGTGCAAATTAGCTAAGAGCTAGTTTTACTGTAACAGGTTTCAAATAATTTTGTAAGAAAGTAGTACAGATAGCCTGCAGAGGCTAAGAGTGAAAGAATACTGAGTGTAGAGACCTGAAGAGGCTCGAAAAGAATACTTGTAAACGTTGAAGAGATAGTGAAATCTCAGAAAGAACTCTGAGGACTGGACGTAGCCCACGGTTTGGGGTGAACCAGGATAAAATCGCTGTGTCAACTTCTACTCTACTCTATCTCTTTTAAAGTTCAAAGTTTTGTTATTACTTAATTTTCGAAACAAGTTTTCAAAGTTTTGATTGACTGGAATGTACTGAAGTTTCTGTAAAAGAACTTGCTTTTAATAAAACAGTTTTGAAAGAGTTTTCAAAAAAATGGGAATACACAATTCAACCCCCCCTTCTCGTGTATTCGTTATCGTATTATAAGCATTATACTAACGTGTGATTTGCTTCAATTGGTATCAGAGCTCGGTATCCAAGGATCACTGTAACAAAGTGTGAATTAAAGATAATGGCAGAATCACATATATACATTGCAGAAGGTGCCTCAGTCACTAGACCTCCAGCATTCAACGGTGAAGATTATCACTACTGGAAAGATAGAATGCGGTTGTTCATAGAATCTACTCATGTCGACCTTTGGGATGTAATAGAGAATGGACCATATACACCAGTAGACGAAGATGGAAATCTTATTCAACGGACCAGATGGACGGCAGATCAAAAGGCGAGAATTCAGCTCAACTCTAAAGCGAAGTTCTTCTTGACGTGTGCCCTAAGCAGGAGTGAATATGATAAAGTTCATGGATGCAACTCTGCGAAGGAGATGTGGGACACACTGTCCATCGCTCATGAGGCACAAACCAAGTCAAAGAATCCAAGATAAGCATTCTTGTGCACCAGTACGAGCTTTTCAAGATGAAGGATGAAGAATCTATTGATCAAATATTTGGAAGATTTCAAACAATTGTCAATGGATTGAAAGTCCTTGGAAGAACGTACAATAATCAAGATCACGTACGAAAGATCTGTAGGAAAATCCCGGTGTGAGCATCACATGCCCACGGTGCGGAAAACAAAATTTTTTGTTCCGGGACCTTCCCGAAAGCCAGGATCCATGTGACTATATAACAAAGTCAAACCAAAATGACCAAAGGAGACCGTCTCTAACGGTATCCACGCAGAGATCGGAAACCTAACCGACAAACCTTTGACCCGGAATAGCTAGAACAAAGTAAAGAGTGCTAGCTCCTACCTTTGTCCTCGAGAGCTTGAAAATGATGGAGAAGAAGCTTGAAAGATGAAGATGATCGATGGAGAAGCTTGAAAGATGAAAAACTCTTTTTCCTTCTTCCTTGCTAAACCCACGAAGAACTCCTTCTTTTCATTAGGTTAAAAACTTGTTTTAAACCTCTTATATACAAACCAACGACCATCCTCATCTTTCATTTTCAAGTTTTTGTCTTTAGTCATTTAATGCCTTAATGACTAAGCATAATAAAGAAACTTCTTTCATCTTCTCCTTCCATCCCACGTATACACACATATTAATTAATTAATTATATATAAATAAATGCTGAGGTGGTCCAACAAGACTGGGTTGGTCTCTACCGCCCTCACGGGTCCCGTATGGAAAAACCCTAAACATTTTTCAGCAATATCAATGTCGCGATCTCATCGGGACATATCTCGATCTCATCGGGATCCATTTAATCTGATTGCTCTCCATATATTGGAGATCTATCCAAAACTATTTTACAAATTCTCCGAGACACTCTTATGCGTGTGACCCATTAGGTTCCCGATTATGTTGGCCACTTAGATCAACACTTAATCTAAGCAAGTCATGAGCGGTATCTAGCAACACATCATGACCCCCAATTGACCGGAAAGTAATTGGTTTGACGAATAAACATATATTCATCATGGACCATATCACGAACCTTTCCATAGATAATTACCGTGCAATTCGTCCTTTCACCATGCTATACCCCACTTGGTTATGAGTATGGGCAATGTGTCAACTCTCACTAGACTGACTATGTCAAATCTAGTCCAAGTGATTTCAGTTCTTGTCCTGGGACTCATTACTTAATACTTAATATGTCAATGAAGACACTCTTTATGACATATGTACTCTGATCAGAGATTTCCAAGTAATGACCCTGACAAGAGGCCATGGGAATCATCTTCTACTATCACAGAAGTGGTGAATCCTTTATTGGCTACTCAATTACCTTCGAATACCTCAAGCTGTACCCAAGCACCACCCTATGAGCGACCTCTATAAGGTAACAAGGAATGGAGTCAAAGCACGTAATCAAGATTCAAGATATCCTCGAGTACCTCAAGTCTAAGGATACTTGCACCATTGCTACGATGAGATTATCACTGACATTAGAATAGGACATCCATGTGATGATCTCATAGCAGTCATCCAATGTACTTACTACCTCTAGTAAGCATCCACATCTCAACCCTAAATATCTCATATGTACAGCTTCGAGATCCACCGCTGATCAAATCAAGGAGCTTGAGATGTGCTAGTCTTTCCGGATTCCGATGTCCGGTCAAGAATCCTATGACTAGGGATAATTTAGATATCGACATAATTGCATATGATAGGAATCTCAGAGTATGATCACATCATAATTTCCTTCATTCTATGTCATATATCATGGACTTCATTAATTTGCTTATTGATCAATATCGCTTCATAAATAATGAACGACAACGTAATGGAATATGCCTTTCTTTATTTATTCATAAAGACTATACACAAATTGGTACAAAATGCGCTAAAGGCGATTGCCTTCAGGGCACTACTCTAACAATCTCCCACTTGACCTAAAGCCAATCGCCTTGATATCTAATACCATAAAGTAGTACATGAGAATCAAAACTCTTCGTGACAATGGCTTTGTCAACGGATCGGCAATATTCTGCTCGTGGAATTCTCTATCTCGCACATCACCTCGACCAATGATCTCCCGATCGGTGATATCTGCGAGTACGTGTTTGGATCGTTGATGAGACCTTGGTTCCTTCGCTGCGTAATAGCCCCATTGTTGTCACAATACAACCAGATGGGCCCATCATCGCTAGGAACCACACCAAGTTCAAGAATGAACTTCTTGATCCAAATCGCCTCCTTTCTTTCTACAAGCGGCAATGTACTCTACCTCGGTTGTTGAATCGGCAATCGCCTCTTGTTTGGAACTCTTCCAAATGACCGCCTACCGCTCGGTGTGAATATGTAACCTGATTGGGATTTGGAATCATCCTTATCGATTGGAAACCGCATCTGTATACCCACTCACCGAGATCTCCATCCCCATATATCAAGAAAACATCCTTAGTCCTTCGCAAGTATTGAGGATATTCTTGATACCACCCAAAGGACCCTCACCAGATCCGATTGGTATCTACTGTAACACTTAGAGCATATGATACATCGGGTCTCGTACATAGCATTGCATACATGATAGATCCTACCGCAGATGCATACGGATCATATCCATGCGCATCCTCTCATCTTGTGTCTTAGGACACAAAGATTTCGAGAGTGTTATCCCATGAGTGATGGGAAGGTACCCTCTCTTGGATTGTTCCATGCTAAACCTCTTTAGCATCTTGTCTATGTACGTTGATTGTGAAAGACCAAGCAATCTTTTTGATCTATCTCTATAGATCCTTATCCCAATGATATAAGTTGCTTCACCAAGGTCTTTCATGGTAAATTGTTTGGACAACCAAATCTTGACAGATTGTAGCATCGAGACATCGTTTCCTAGCAATAATATGTCATCTACATACAGCACAAGGAATACGATTGTAGTCCCACTAACCTTCTTATACACACAGTATTCATCGGGATTTTGTGAGAAACCAAACTCTTTGATTACCTCATCAAAACGGATATTCCAACTCCTGGAAGCTTGCTTCAATCCATAAATGAATTTTTTAAGCTTGCATACCTTTTCGCCATCATAGGAGATGAAGCCCTCAGGTTGTGTCATATACACATCCTCAGCTAGATTCCCATTTAGGAAAGTTGTCTTCACATCCATTTGCCATATCTCATAATCATAATGAGTGGCAATGGCTAGGAGTATCCTAATGGATTTAAGCATTGCTACTGGGCTGAAGGTCTCGTCGTAGTCAACTCCTTGTCTTTGACGAAAACCTTTAGCCACAAGCCTTGCTTTATAGGTAATTACATTACCATCCACGTCGGTTTTCTTCTTGAAAACCCATTTACACCCTATGGGTTTTATTCCTTCGGGTGCATCAACCAAAGTCCAAACTTGGTTTTCATACATGGAATCCATTTCGGCCTTCATGGCTTGAAGCCATTTCTCAGATTCTGAACTCTTCAGAACCTCTTCATAGGTGGTAGGCTCATCATCTTCTATGAGCAATACTTCATTCTGTTCACTCACGAGAAATCCATATCTCTCAGGAACAGAGCGTATCCTACGTGACCTACGAATTGTGTGTGTTGTAGAAGGTTGAACTGTTACTTCATCTGTATGAGTTACAGTTTCAGGTTCAGGCAGTTGATCTGCGTCTGTTCGAGCATCTTGAACTTCTTCAAGTTCTATTTTGCTCCTACTGTCTTCTTGTAAAAGAAACTCTTTCTCTAAAAAGACAGCATGCTTCGAAACAAACACCTTTTATTCCTCAGCAAGGTAGAATTGATATCCCATTGTTTCTTTAGAATATCCTACGAACAAACACTTGTCGATTTTGCATCAAGTTTATCTCGACCGTGTCCGCTTCACATAAGCAGACAACCCCAAACTTTCAAATGAGTAAGATAGGGTCTTTTGTTAGTCCACATCTCATATGGAGTAACATCAATCGTCTTTGATGGAACTCGCTTAGCAAGTAAACAAATGCCTCGAAAGTGCATACCCCAAAAGGATTTTGGTAACATTGCAAAGCCCATCATTGATCGTACCATGTCTACAAAATTCGATTTCTCCTTTCTGCCACACCATTATGCTGTGGTGTGTAAGGAGGAGTCCATTGAGATAAAATCACATTATCTCTGAGATAATCCAAAAACTCTTGGTCTAAGTATTCCCCACCACGATCAGATCGCAATGTCTTGATACTTTTCCCAAGTTAGTTTTCTACTTCATTTCTGAATTGTTTGAACTTTTCAAATGCTTCAGATTTGTATCTCATCAGATACAGGTGTTGGAGTTATGTAAATATAGTGCCCTGGAAAGCAAGTGTGTTTACAAGTAACTTTATCTTCTTCGCCATGCTTTGTAATGAAAATATTTATTATTAATAAAACAAAAGAGTTTGGTTTTATCTATATGAGCATTATATATCTGGTCATAAGGTACCAAGATTCATTTGTAAGTAATATACATATACATAGAGATGCATGGGAAACATGTATATTATTAGAATCTGAATTAATTGATTCACAGTTGAATAATCAAGTTGGTCGTTTGATTATGGTTTAGATTGTAGTGTTGCGATTTATCTCCATATAAGTAAAGGAGCTTACTTAAAGGGAATGATGAGTTTCATATCATGATAATAGTAGACTATCGATAATGGCACTATTAAATGAATCTGGAATCAAGTATGTTTTCAAGAATAAAGTGGGTCGTTACTTTAATCTTAAAACATACAACTTAAGCATTCTCTTATTATGAACCACAATCTTGATGAGTGGTGAACTCATATGTGTTTCATTATAATTTTGATATGATCGGAATGGATTTTACAGGTATTAATCCAGTTCCGCATGTTGGAATTATTAATTGAAACATGTATCGTGAACATTCACTCAAATAAAGAGTTTATAGTGTTATCATCTCTTCTAGATGTTTTAAGGAGATTTGGTGATTAAACAGCGCCGTAGTTTGATGGACTAGCTACCCATCAAGTCTTAACACTAAGATGAGATCTTATGTGTTAATCACCATATAAAGTAAAATGAGAGATCTAGAAGGAAAACCAACATAAGGGCAAAACGGTAATTTTACCCTTTGTTGTGCGGATGGCTATAATAAGGTTCTAAATAGGGTTTGCAATTGGACATATTCTCATAATATTTAATAATTCAAGAGTTCAACTAATTGTCTTTAGTGGAATGACATTTAGTTAATAAGCTATAATTAATTCCAATGAGATCAATTATTTCGGCTTATCGGAGCTTGAATTATCAAAGTCCAATAAGATTCCCCACTTGGCTTTAAGGAAGGTTATCAAGCTAAGTAAGAAGTAGTTTGGAGGCTTTAGAATTCCATAATTGAATGATGGGCTTATACTAATTAATGGTTAATTGGAAGCCCATATGTTCATTTAGAAATGGGCTTGTTTTGGTTTAATGTAATTGATTAGATTAATTATATTAAAACAATTTTTTTTAAATGGAGAAGAAGCAATTTCGAAATTGTGTTAGGTTAGATGTGTAACCACACATATGACATTAAAATATTAAATAAAGATGGTCTTTATTATGGTTCATCATTATTAAATGGAGTTATGAACTTACCATTAAATGGTTTAATGGTTGGCTTTTAATGTTGGCATGTAACCTATTTGCATTCATTAGATTAAAGATGAAAGATGTGCATTAGATGGACCATCTTCCTTCTTTCTTCTTGCCAAAACCGAAATGGGTATTCAATTATAGGTTATGGTCTTTTCAAATAGCCATTTTAAAGATAAATGAAGTAAGTCTCATTTATTGGCTATTTGATGAGTGATTAATGTAAGTGATGCATTGGATGCCTCTCACTCTTTCCATTGATGCATATTTCAAATTGAGAGGTAAGAAAGGGTTCTTGCATGTTTTTTAGACATTCTCTCTTTTCATGCAAGAGAGAACCAAAATTCCTAAGTGAAAGAATTGAAAGAGTTTCAATTTTGGTTCTTCTTCTTCTAAGAAAATCTCCTCCAAATATTTCTTCTCCTTTCCCACCAAAGGATTTTGTTAACCTAGTTGTCCTTGAAGAACAAGTGGTAAATCTAATTGGTAGAGGATACTACTACAAGGAAGAAGATAGATTGCTAAAGGAAAAGACTCAAAGGCAAAGGATTTGGATACAAGAAGGAGAGGATAGCGCAGCGAGGATTTAAAGTCAGAATAAGGAGTCGGTAATTCCTTTTATCTTGTTCTTGGTTTTATTATCCTTATACCATATCATGTATGGATTAGCATATTGATTTGGATATATTGCTTCCGCTGCAAGATGATTTCTTAAAAAGTTTTGAAATCTATCGTTTCTCCAAACTAAGCATGCTTTCTTTTTCCGATCCAACAATTGGTATCAGAGCCGGTTTTTCATGCATGATTTCGGTTCCTATATGGTGGATGCATGGGTTGGCAATCTTTTTATGTATACTGCATATTTTTATGTGATAGAAATATATATGGTGTATGTTGCTCTTTTGGTTGTCCGTAGAAGTTAAATTTTATCTTGTAAGATTTCTTCATTTGGTTGTAACAAGGAGGGTGGTCTATCATCACCATGTTTCCTCCTTGGTTTCTTTTTTCTATTTTATTTGATTTTGTAATGTACAAATTGATGTAATGATGAAGAAGGAGCAGCCATGGATTGAAGAAATGGAAAGGAAAATTTTCAGTGTATCCTTTGTGTTTTGGCATAAGTTTTGTGAAAACTAAGTTGCTGGAATTTTTGTTTCAATGAATCATATTTCAGTTATGATTGGAAAACAAGTGCTGGTTTTTTGTTTCAAAGAATCCAATTTCGGTTTTGCTAAAATACTAAGTGTTGTGTTTAATTTTCATGAAATGAGTTTCGGTTTTAATAAAACAAGTGCTGGAATTTTTTGTCAAAACAAAGATTTGGTTTTCTAAAAATCTAGTGCTGAAATTTTATTTTTCAAAATGACAAAATTCTAATTTCATAAATGCCATTACATTTTGTTTACCGAATGGGCCGGATCAAGTTAGCGAAGAGTTCGAAGCGGAAGATCCAAGATGAAGAAGCATATTTTGGGCCTAAAAGGCTTGTAATTATTTTATGTTTCTAGGATGGACAATCAAAAGTGGCTTTATTAGTTCATGTGATGAATGGAGAAATGAATGCTTGTAATATGTGATATTATGTGATTGCATGTCATTTAGAAAATTGCCAACCCTAGGCCTTGCCATGCATTCATTATGTATGAGATATATAATGAAACAATATAGGATGGATAATAAATTGCATCTAGACAAGATGGTATTTAAAACTTAATGCCCAAAAGATTGAGTGGGAGAGGATGCTCTGTGAGAGTCCACGGTCTCCAAATGATGGCCCGCTTTGCATGTGGTGAAGTGTTACTCCCCATCGGAGGGCATGGATCCTAGATCTTGCATGGTTTGGGTCTCCTTAAGGATAAGTCCACTTAATGATAGAAAATATGACCTCCACCGAGGCATGATTTGTAGGTATCTTTAGTGAATGAATCAAATGGTTATACACTCAACATTTTTATCAATAAACCGCCCACCGTAGCTAGCTGCTGGTAAAAGTATGGACCAAATTAAGACGCTTAAAAATTGAGCATGAGATGCTTGGTAGTTTTTGAGTGGTAGGGTCCCGCTTTTCTTTTAATAGATAAGATGGCCCACCGTCACTTAGTCTCATTATAGATAAGAAAAATAACCGTCAGATAATGTTTTAATTTTTAAGTTTTGTTAAATCTATCATCATGCACACATGCATCATGATTTTATACAAAGTTCCATAAATTGTTGACTAGTATGCTCATGTTTTAATAATTTATATTTTCGACATAATCAACCACAAAATGAATCCACTCACCCCGCTTCTCGACTAATAACAAATTGGAAAATGGAGACAAGTTTAATGAATGGAAACGTAACCTTGACATTGTTCTTCAATATGAACGATTTCATGGGTGTTAACTGAAAATGAGCCTACACCTCTAAGTGGAGATGCAACTCCCGAGCAAGTCCAACAACACGAGCGCTGGCGAGATCGCCGACAAGACTACTAAGTGTTATATTCTCGCTTCATCACGGCATGTTGCAAAAGCAAATTGCTTGTATGAAAACTGCTAGTGCAATGGTCCATCACCTACATGAGATGTTTGGTGTGAGGACTAGGTCTGCAAGAGTGAAAGCTATCCAAACCTTTCATAATCTCGAATAGAAACTCGGTGAACCCGCAAGGGATTACATGATGAAGGTAATCTCTGTGGTCACCGAGGCTGAGATGCTTGGGGCGGATATGGATGCGGACACGCAGATGATTATGATCATCAATAGCTTAAACTCTTCTTTTCAGCAGTTTAAGTTAGACTATGAGCTCAACAACAAGGATTACACCTTGAGTGAGTTGATGAATACCTCCGAGAGCACGGAGGAAATATTGAATATTAAGGCTCATGGGCCGGTTAATGTAGCTTCTTCTTCTAAGCCCAAGGGTAAGGGCAAGGAAAGAAAAGGGTCCAATGAAAAGAAGGCCCAAATAGGGGTCAAGGCTAAACCCATGAAAAAGAAGGCCAAAGAGAACATCAAAGGAAAGTGTTTCCACCGTGATAAGATGGGCCACCGAAAAGAAACTGCCTAGTCTACCTAGAGTCCCTCAAAGCAAACAAGGTATGGGCTTCCTAAGTTTGTTAGGAACTAGAAATGTGGCAGATTATCTACTTCTTGGATATTAGATTCAGGAGCCACTAACCATGTTTGTAATTCTTTGCAGGGGTCCAAGAAAGGAAAAGACTTCCTAAAGGCCGCCAAGTTAAGATAGTAGATGGTTCCTATGTTTCAGCAGAATCGGTGGGAGTAGTTATCTTGGCCTTTCCTAGTGGTCATAGGTTATATTTGGAAGATGTTTATTACATGCCAATGATTGTAAGGAACATGATTTCTGTTTTTTGTCTAATAAAATCTGGCTATTCCTTATATTTTGAAAAGGTTGTTTCAATATATGAGAATAAGGATTTTATTTGTGAAGCGATAATTAAACAGGATTGTTTTTTATATAACCTATGAAAGGCTCACTAAACACCACATAATTGATAAAACCAAGACAATCCAATATCTCTAGCATTAATTCAAAGTATCTGTGGCATCTAAGGATGGGTCATATCAATCGAAAAGACTTGACAGGCTAGTAAAGGATGGGATCCTTTTGGGCTTGGATAGTGATCCATTACCCACCGTGAATCTTGTATTGAAGGAAAATGACAAAGCCTCATTTCCTTCTAAAGGAAACATATTTGAATCCACATTGGACATGGTACATACCGATGTGTGGGCCCATGAATGTATAAGCTAGAGGAGGTTATGAATATTTCATAACTTTTATAGATGATTACTCAAGACATGGCTATTTGTATTTGATGCATAAAAGAGTGAATCTTTTGAAAAGTTCAAAGAATTCAAAGTGAAGTCGAGAAGCAACTTGGCAAGCCATTAAAACAACTTGATCGATCGAGGTGGTGAGTATTTATCCTGAGAGTTCCAGAATATTTAATTGACAATGGAATTGTTTCCAATTTGTCGACTCCTTGTACACCTCAATGTAATGGTGTAGCGAGAGGAGAAATAGAACTCTATTGGAAATGGTAAGATCAATGATGTCCTATGCTAGCCTTCCGAGAATCGTTACGGGGATATGCCATACAAACGGCAACATATCTTCTTAACTTTGCTCCATCCAAATCGGTGCCTAAAACACCTAGGGAGTTGTGGACTGGCCGAGTGCCTTCATTGAGGCACTTGAGGACTTGGGGCTGTCCAGCCCATGTTCTAAAGCCTGAATCCACAAAGGTGGAACCAAGGTCAAGTATGTTTGTTTGTAGGATATCCTACGGAAACTCGAGGGTACTATTTCTGATCCTCATGATAGGAAGGTATTTGTGTTCACAAATGCAAACTTCTTAGAGGAAGAGTTTGTGAGAAATCACAAAGGAAGAAGTGAAGTAGTACTAAAGGAGTTAGTAATTTCATCCAAACCAAGAGTTGTTTTGGATATGATGAAACAAGATGTCGAAATGGATTCAAGAGTTGAATCGGCGCAACCCGAACATCAAGATGTGCCTAGACGTAGTGGGAGGGTTGTGAGACAACCAGATAGGTATTCGGCTTTAGGAGAAGGCTTAATTGCCATCTCGCACCAAGAAGAAACAGATCTCACATTACGTATACAAAGCTATTAATGATGTTGATGCAGAAAATGGCTCAAGGCAATGGAATCGGAAATAGATTCTATGTATACTAATGAAATGCAGGTCCTTGTAGATCTACCATCGTGTCTAAAACCATAGGGTGTGAATGGATCTACAAAAGAAAAGGGATCGGATGGAAAGGTAGAGACCTTTAAAGCTAGATTGGTAGCTAAAGGCTATACTCAAAAGGAGGGTATAAACTACGAGGAGACTTTTCTCCGGTTGCCATGCTTAAGTCCATCAGATTCTTTTGGCCATAAGACCTATTTTGATTATGAAATATGAAAATGGATGTCAAGACCGCATTTCTGAATGGAGATCTTGAGGAGACCATTTATATGGCCCAACGGAAGGATTCATTGAGCTAGGTAATGAGCATAAGGTTTGCAAGTTGCAAAGGTCCATTTATGGATTTAAGCAAGCATCTAGGTCTTGGAACATTAGGTTTGATAAGGCTATCAAAACCTATGGGTTCATACAAAACCTAGATGAGCCTTGTGTTTACAAAAGAATACAAGAAGGTAAGGTTACTTTCCTAATCCTGTATGTTGATGACATTCTACTTATTGGGAATGATGTGGGAATGTTATCTGCGGTTAAGGGATGGCTGAATGAACAGTTTTCAATGAAGGATTTGGGAGAGGCTACCTATGTTCTAGGGATCAAACTTATAAGGGATCGTAAGAACAAGAATATAGTTTTGTCTCAACTAACTTACATTGAGAATATGCTCAATAAGTTCGCCATGCAAGATTCCAAGAGGGGTTTCACTCCTATTAGACATGGAATCAAACTTTCAAAGGAACAAGCACCTAAAACCCAAGAGGAGGTTGAACGATGCGTAACATTCCATATGCTTGGCAGCTGGTAGTTTGATGTATGCAATCACAGCACTAGACCGGATATCTCATTACAGTGGGGATCGTAGCGATTTCACCAATCCAGAATGGAACATTGGATCATGCGGTTAAGTGTATATTAAGTATCTTCGTGGAACGAAGAACTTAATGCTTGTTTACTCTGAAGTAATCTTATTCGACAGATATACGGATTCGATTTCAATCGATGTTGATTCAAGGAAATCAACTTCGGTTCTATATTTACTTTAGGAGGTGGAGCCATAGTTTGGAGGAGTGTCAAGCAATCTTGTATTCTGATTCGACTATGGAGGTTGAGTATGTTGTCGCTTGTGAAGCAAGCGAAGGCGCCTGGCTCCTAAGTTCCTAAATGATTTGGAGGTAGTTCCAGAGGCGTAAAAGCCATTACACTTTATTGTGATAATAGTGGGGCGAGGGCTAATTCTAAAGAACCTCGGAACCACAAAGTTGCCAAACACATTGAGCGAAAGTATCATCTCATAAGGGAGATAATACAACGTGGAGAAGTGGATGTGGTAAAGATTCTACATAGCAAAACCTTGCGATCCGCTCACAAAGACATCGACTCAAAAGAGCTTTGAGGGTCACCTGAAGGGATGGGAATGAAGGATATGTCAAACTTGCTTTAGGGCAAGTGGGAGATTGTTGGAGTTATGTAAATATAGTGCCCTGAAAAGCAAGTGTGTTTACATGTAACTTTATCTTCTTCGCCATTTTGTAATGAAAATATTTATTATTAATAAAACAAAAGAGTTTGGTTTTATCTGTATGAGCATTATATATCTGGTCATAAGGTACCAAGATTCATTTGTAAGTAATATACATATACATAGAGATGTATGGGAAACATGTATATTATTAGAATCAATTAATTGATTCACAGCTTGAATAATCAAGTTGGTCGTTTGATTATGGTTTAGATCAGTAGTGTTGCGATTTATCTCCATATAAGTAAAGGAGTTTACTTAAAGGGAATGATGAGTTTCATATCATGATAGTAGTAGACTATCGACAATGGCACTATTAAATGAATTGAATCAAGTATGTTTTCAAGAATAAAGTGGGCCGTTACTTTAATCTTAAAACATACAACTTAAGCATTCGCTTATTATGAACCACAATCTTGATGAGTGGTGAACTCATATGTGTTTCATTATAATTTTGATATGATCGAAATGGATTTTTACAGGTATTAATCCAGTGTCTGATGTTGGAATTATTAATTGAAACATGTATCGTGAACATTCACTCAAATAAAGAGTTTATAGTGTTATCATCTCTTCAGATGTTTTAAGGAGATTTGGTGATTAAATCTGGCGCCAGAGTTTGATGGACTAGCCACCCATCAAGTCTTAACACTAAGATGAGATCTTATGTGTTAATCACCATATAAAGTAAAATGAGAGATCTAGAAGAAAAAACCAACATAAGGGCAAAATGGTAATTTTACCCTTTGTTATGGGATGGCTATAATAAGGTTCTAAATAGGGTTTGCAATTGGACATATTCTCATAATATTTAATAATTCAAGAGTTCAACTAATTGTCTTTAGTGGAATGACATTTAGTTAATAAGCTATAATTAATTCCAATGAGATCAATTATTTACGGGCTTATTGGAGCTTGAATTATCAAAGTCCAATAAGATTCCCCACTTGGCTTTAAGGAAGGTTATCAAGCTAAGTAAGAAGTAGTTTGGAGGCTTTAGAAGTCCATAATTGAATGATGTGCTTATACTAATTAATGGTTAATTGGAAGCCCATATGTTCATTTAGAAATGGGCTTGTTTTGGTTTAATGTAATTGATTAGATTAATTATATTAAAACAATTTTTTTAAATGGAGAAGAAGCAATTTCGAAATTGTGTTAGGTTAGATGTGTAACCACACATTTGACATTAAAATACTAAATAAAGATGGTCTTTATTATGGTTCATCATTATTAAATGGAGTTATGAACTTACCATTAAATGGTTTAATGGTTGGCTTTTAATGTTGGCATGTAACCTATTTGCATTCATTAGATTAAAGATGAAAGATGTGCATTAGATGGACCATCTTCCTTCTTTCTTCTTGCCAAAACCGAAATGGGTATTCAATTATAGGTTATGGTCTTTTCAAATAGCCATTTTAAAGATAAATGAAGTAAGTCTCATTTATTGGCTATTTGATGAGTGATTAATGTAAGTGATGCATTGGATGCCTCTCACTCTTTCCATTGATGCATATTTCGAAATTGAGAGGTAAGAAAGGGTTCTTGCATGTTTTTAGACATTCTCTTTTCATGCAAGAGAAAACTGAAATTCCTAAGTGAAAGAATTGAAAGAGTTTCAATTTTGGTTCTTCTTCTAAGAAAATCTCCTCCAAATATTTCTTCTCCTTTCCCACCAAAGGATTTTGTTAACCTAGTTGTCCTTGAAGAACAAGTGGTAAATCTAATTAGTAGAGGATACTACTACAAGGAAGAAGATAGATTGCTAAAGGAAAAGACTCAAAGGCAAAGGATTTGGATACAAGAAGGAGAGGATAGCGCAATGAGGATTTAAAGTCAGAATGTAGGAGTCGGTAATTCCTTTTATCTTGTTCTTGGTTTTATTATCCTTATATCATATCATGTATGGATTAGCATATTGATTTGGATATATTGCTTCCGCTGCAAGATGATTTCTTAAAAAGTTTTGAAATCTATCGTTTCTCCAAACTAAGCATGCTTTCTTTTTCCGATCCAACAACAGGTACCCATATCGAGAATAATCATCGATAAAGGTAATGAAGTAAAGAGAACCACTTCTAGCATGGATGGACATCGACCACATACATCTGAATGTATTAGGTCTAATACTCCATCGCTCGCTCACCCTTTCCTTAAAGGGTAATTTAGTCATCTTGCCTAATAAACAAGATTCGCATGTGTCATATGATTCATAATCAAATGACCTTAAACTTCCACTCTTATGGAGCTTAGCTATCGTCTCTCATTTATATGGCCTAAAGCGACAATGCCATAAGTAAGTTGATTTTAAATTATCTCGCTTATGTCTTTTCGTGTCATTGACATTCATAATTGGATGTGACATATCTAATATGTAAATTCCATTGCATAAAGTACCAAGACCATAAAGCATTCCATTCAAACTAATAGAACAACCATTCTTACTAAAAGTCAAATGGAAACCAAATCTATTTAAACAAGAAATGCATAATATGTTCTTTGTTAATACAGTACAAAATAACAATCATCCAATTTAATTACAAGCCCGGTGGGGAGTGACAAAAGTAAGTGCCTCACGGCTAATGCAAAGAACTCTTGCTCCATTTCCCACACGCAGTTCTAGTTCTCTCTTCACGAGTCGCTCATCGTCCTCGAGGCCCGTGATATCATTGCATATGTGTGAGCCACAACCGTATCTAATACCCATATGTTATGATCAGAAACAGATTAACCTCAATGACAAACATACCGAAGAAGTCGAGGCATCCGATGCCTTCTTCGCTTCAGCCCTCCAGATAGACTTTACAGCCTCTTCCAAAGGCTGGCCTTGCCACAATGGAAGCAAGTTCCTTTAGTGCGCCTCTTTGGTTTTCTTCTTGGCTATACTTCCTTTCGGTTTCTTAGACCTCTTCTTCTTCGCTTTTTTTCTTGGAACCGAAGAAGAGTCCACCATAAGCACTTGCTTGCTATCCTTCTTGATAGCTTGCTCTCTTTGCTCTCGAAGCAGATTGATCAACTCGTGGATTGTCGTAGATATTTGATTCATCCGATAGTTTAACACAAACCGTGAATAACTATCGACAATCCAACTAGAATTAAGTCAACACTTAATTCATAATCCATGACAAAACCTAAGACAGCCAACCTCTCAATATACCCATTCATCTTCAAGCATATATCGCATCCGCAGATGAACTCGAGTCATCTTAGTAGTGAAGAGTAGCCTCGAGGTCTCGAACCTTTCGCACCGAGCTTGCTCATCAAACAACTCCCTAAGATGAAACACTATGGTATGAGCATCCATAGACTCATCTTTTTCGCAGCTCTGTGACATCGAGGCAAGCATAATACAGGTTACTATGTCACTGTCTTTGAGATGCTTTCGATATACTTTCTGATCCTCATCAGAAGTATCAGCAGCAGGTGGATCAGGAAGTGGAACATCTAGGACATATCCCAGTTCCTCATACCTGAGAACAATTCTCAGATTTCTCAGCCAATCAAGAAAATTTGGTCCAGTTAATTTGTTTGAGTCCATAAGTGAGCGCAAGTTCACACTTGAAGTCATCTTCAATCAACCTAAAGAGAAAGAGAGAAAGAATGTTAGAATAGAATTAAATGCATGATCATAAGGACTTGCATGTCATGCATATGGCTCCCACTAGTTTCAAAGAATCCATAACCCTCAAGATTTAATCCAAAAACATTATGACAAAATGTCCTAGTGGGTCGATATCCGATATTACTAACAATGACCTTGGGTTTACCCAACAAGCCACCTTAGGTCAATCGGTAGGTATCAGTCATACCAATTGCATCATAGATATCCGACACTACTAAAATGACCTTGGGTTTACCCAACAAGCCACCTTAGAACTATCGGCAGGTATCAGTCATACCATTTGCTTCATAGATGCAACTATCGACTAGTGCTATCAACTCGTGATGTATGCACACACATTGGGTTATCAACTCTTGATGCGCGTACATCTGATGTACACTACCCAATTTTGCCTCTGTCCACGTTGACCTTGAGTTTACTCAACAAATCAACGCTTCTAGTGAAAACCGACCCATTAATCCGAAAATCTTATTTTCATGGTTCGAACATATTCGTATAGAGTGAGCTTGGGTTTACCCAACAACCCAACTCTATAAGAACTCTGGTTCTCCCCATATTAATGGAAGACGTTAGTTTTCATATTAAGTGTGAGGATTTTCAGGTCTCATCTACTTCTTCTCCAAGCTATAGGACTATAGTCACCATGACTATATGGAATGATTTAGGGTATTTCATCAATCATATTGAGTCTATACCTAAAATCATCCATCATCCCTCCTCTGCATGTTGTAGTAGTCGACTGGTGCATGTTCTAGTCGACTGGTGCATGTGCCAGTCGACTGGAACTTGTGCTAGTCGACTACTATAGGTTACTATAGACGCTCCAAATGACGGTGTACATGTTCCAATGATTGATGGATTATCGACACTTTCCAATGATCGTGCATGTTCCAAATGATTGAATAGGTGCCAATCGACCGTACATGTGCCAGTCGACTGGGTTTAGCCATGCTATCTAATCGGCTAATTTCTCAATCCTTGTAGTTCAAATTCACAATACCAAGTGTAATATCCTTTATTATGATGTACCAATGAAACACTTTCATTGTTCCAAGCTTACCATATATAGTCAAACTATACATGAAACTTGAAATCGATGAATACACTCTTATTCATTTAGATTTCCAAATAATTTTGCGAATATCAAACTATCACCCTAAGTATCTCTAGGTAGTCTACACTTTATCAAGATTACTTCGGCACTGGTCACAAAATTTGTGACGGCCAAAACAATCAAGATAAGGGAATATACTAATGAGACGCTAATGAGACACATTTGGCATCCGAAAATTGTTTGGAAACCCAATTTCAAGAAATTCAATTTGGCAAGCATACAACATCAATATAACACATTTTAATCACATTAAAAATGATCCAAGGCATTGGAACTGAAATCTACACATTTTCTCATTCCAAACAAAACAGCTCCTGCAACTTTCTCAAAACTGCCATGTTCTATGTTTTGCTTGAAAAACCAATTGAAAAAATTTCAATAAATTCTGAGAACATTACAGAGGTTACAACACGTTCACAACATGTTGCATGAATTTTTTTAGGATTTATTTCCATCAAAAACTAATTCAACCTCAGCAACAAAGCCAATGTAGAATCTGTGTTCCTCAACACAGTTATTCCCAAAAGCACACAATAAATTCTCAAATAAATAGTAAATCACCTAGAAAACATTTTTCCTTTCTCATAGACATTAAAAAACATCTTAGAGACATTTTAGTGAAAGAAAATCCAAAAAAAAAATTTCTACAATTTATTCTCGAATTTATAAGCATGCCTGTTCAAGGAATGTGCACATAGACAGCAACCAGAACATTAGGGAATAAATTAGCAAAACCATATCAAATCAAATTGATAAATCCCGAGCTTCCACAGAAATATGCAACAACACATTATGAACATATCTGGGCAAGAAAATTTTGAAAACACTATCTCTATACTGAATTCGAAATTCACATATATAACATGCATCATCATCACAAGCATTAGGCAACTCCGACCTAGGCATGGTTTCTTCGTTATATACGACACAAGTGGCTCTGATACCACTGTAGGAAAATTCCGGTGTGAGCATCACATGCCCACGGTGCCGAAAACAAAAATTTTTATTCCGGGACCTTCCCGAAAGCCAGGATCCATGTGACTATATAATAAAGTCAAACCAAAACGACCAAAGGAGACCGTCTCTAACGATATCCACGCAGAGATCGAAAAACCTAACCGGGACAAACCCTTTGACCCGGGAATAGCTAGAACAAAGTAAAGAGTGCTAGCTCCTACCTTTGTCCTTGGAGAGCTTGAAAAATGATGGAGAAGAAGCTTGAAAGATGAAGATGATCGATGGAGAAGCTTGAAAGATGAAAAACTCTTTTTCCTTCTTCCTTGCTAAACCCACGAAGAACTCCTTCTTTTCATTAGGTTAAAAACTTGTTTTAAACCTCTTATATACAAACCAACGACCATCCTCATCTTTCATTTTCAAGTTTTTGTCTTTAGTCATTTAATGCCTTAATGACTAAGCATAATAAAGAAACTTCTTTCATCTTCTCCTTACATCCCACGTATACACACATATTAATTAATTAATTATATATAAATAAATGCTGAGGTGGTCCAGTCGCACTGGGGTCGGTCCTACCGGCCTACCGGGTCCCGGTATGGGAAAAACCCCCGAAAACGTTTTTCAGCAATATCAATGTCGCGATCTCATCGGGACATATCTCGATCTCATCGGGATCCATTTAATCTGATTGCTCTCCATATATTGGATCTCTATCCAAAACTATTTTACAAATTCTCCGAGACACTCTTATGCGTGTGACCCATTAGGTTCCCGGTTATGTTGGCCACTTAGATCAACACTTAATCTAAGCAAGTCATGAGCGGTATCCAGCAACACATCATGACCCCCAATTGACCGAAAAGTAATTGGTTTGACGAATAAACATATATTCATCATGGACCATATCACGAACCTTTCCATAGACAATTACCGTGCAATTCGTCATTTCACCATGCTATACCCCACTTGGTTATGAGTATGGGCAATGTGTCAACTCTCACTAGACTGACTATGTCAAATCTAGTCCAAGTGATTTCAGTTCTTGTCCTGGGACTCATTACTTAATACTTAATATGTCAATGAAGACACTCTTCATGACATATGTACTCTGATCAGAGATTTCCAAGTAATGACCCTGACAAGAGGCCATGGGAATCATCTTCTGCTATCACAGAAGTGGTGAATCCTTTATTGGCTACTCAATTACCTTTGAATATCTCAAGCTGTACCCAAGCACCACCCTATGAGCGACCTCTGTAAGGTAACAAGGAATGGAGTCAAAGCATAGAATCAGTATCCAAGATATCCTTGAGTACCTCAAGTCTAAGGATACTTGCACCATTGCTACGATGAGATTATCACTGACATTAGAATAGGACATCCATGTGATGATCTCATAGCAGGTCATCTAATGTACTTACTACCTCTAGTAAGCATCCACATCTCAACCCTAAATATCTCATATGTACAGCTTCGAGATCCACCGCTGATCAAATCAAGGAGCTTGAGATGTGCTAGTCTTTCCGGATTCCGATGTCCGTCCTCGGTAATCCTATGACTAGGATAATTTAGATATCGACATAATTGCACATGATAGGAATCTCAGTAGTATGATCACATCATAATTTCCTTCATGTTATGTCATATATCATGGACTTCATTAATTTGCTTATTGATCAATATCAATTCATAAATAATGAACAGCAACGTAATGAAATATGCCTTTCTTTATTTATTCATAAAGACTATACACAAATTGGTACAAAATGCGCTAAAGGCGATTGCCTTCAGGACACTACTCTAACAAGATCTTAAGAAGTCTTCCGAAGAGGTGGAGACCAAAAGTTAAAGCGGTGCAGGAAGCAAAGGACTTGAGCATGCTAAAGCTTGACGAGTTGCTTGGATCACTAAAGATTCATGAAGTAAAGCTCGATGCTGAAGACAAGCCCAAACGGGACAAGTCAATAGCACTAAAAGCCAGACAGAAGAACCACAAGACTCAAAGAAGGAGAAAGTCATCAAAAGCATTAAAGATAGAAGAATTGAAGAATGATGACTCAAGCGAATCAGAACAGGAGTCAAGTGACGAAGATGACGAATTATCGTTCATTTCCCGAAAGATAAGATGGATGTGGAAGAAGAAGTCCAAAGGAAGCCAACCTTTCAAGAAAAATAGCAAAGATGATGGTAAAATAGAAAGGACATCAATCATATGCTACGAGTGTAATCAACCCGGACACTATAAGTCCGAATGTCCTACTCTAAAGAAGAAACCAAAGAAGAGTAGAGAAGGCAAGAAAAGCATGATGGCAACTTAGGAAGATCTAGATTCATCTGAGTCAGATACAAATTTTGAGTCATCTGAACATGCTAATATCTGCCTAGTAGCCGAAGAAGAAAGTGATGAGGAGGTAACTTCTGAATACGATAACTTGCATGAAGCCTATTCAGAATTATTAAAGGATTCTCATGTTATTCTGAAACAATACAAACTGTTAAAGAAGAAGTATGTAGAAAACCTTAAACATACAGAAGGAATAGAGAGAGAAAATATTTGCTTAAAGAAACAACTAGGGGAGAAAAAGAAAGTTGTAGATAAATCCGATGAGATAAATCAGTTAAAGCTTAGAATTAAAAGTCTTTTATCTGATTTAGCTACATTCACTGAGAGTACAAAGAGAATGAATAAGATGCTAGGAAAATGTAGACATCCGAGTGATAAAACCGGATTAGGATTTTTGGATAATAAGTCTCATTATAATAAGAAGCCTCTTTCCCAAAATAAAGGGTATTACCAAATACGTTTTCATCAACAGTTTAAGAAAAGGCATCAAAGAACTCATTATATGCATACTACTAACCAGAAAGAACCTAAGAAAATATGGGTACCAAAGAGTAAAATAGTCTCTCCTGCAAATATCCTTCCTTGGAAAATGCGACAAGTATCGTTGGTATTTAGATAGTGGCTGCTCGCGACATATGACGGGAAGAAGGTCTATGTTCCTAGATCTTCAGTATAAGAAGGGAGGATCGGTGACTTTCGGAGACAACCAGCAGGGCAAGATAATTAGAATCGGTAAGATAGGTAAAGATTCCTTTGCATGCATAGATAATGTACTGCTTGTTGATGGTCTGACGCACAATTTGATTAGTGTTAGTCAATTGTGTGATTCTGGTTTCATAGTCACGTTCAATCAAAGTCTTTGTGCAGTCAGAAACAAAGATGGGTCTATATTCTTTTCTGCCAAGAGAAGAAATAATCTTTACAAAATTGACTTAGAAGATTTTCAAGATCAAAATGTTTCATGTTTTCTATCTTCTGAAGAAGAAAGACTAATCTGGCATAAAAAGCTAGGTCATGTCTCTTTTAAACACATTTCAAAGTTGGCAAAATTTGATTTGGTAAGAGGCTTACTAAAAATGAGTTTTGACAAAGAATTTTTCTGTGAAAGTTGTTTGAAAGGAAAACAAGTTAAAATATCGTTTTCTTCTAAAAATTTTGTAACATCTTCTAGACCTTTGGAGTTGTTACATATGGATTTATTTGGTCCAACTAGGACAATAAGTCTTAGCGGAAAGAAATATGGACTTGTTATTGTTGATGACTTTACTAGATTTTGTTGGATATTGTTTCTGTCACACAAAGATGAATCTTTTAAGTGTTTTAGGACCCTTTCCAGAAATTTACAGATTGAAAAAGGAGTATCTATAGCTAGTATCAGGAGTGATCATGGTGGAGAATTCGAAAATGATAAGTTTAGGTTATTCTGTGAGGAGAATAGAAATTTCCACAATTTCTCAGCCCCTAGAATCCCACAACAGAATGGAGTTGTTGAAAGGAAGAACAGGACGATTCAAGAGATGGCAAGGACTATGCTCTGTGAAAAGAATCTTCCTAAGTACTTCAAGGCGTAAGTCAAATACAACATGTTATATTCATAATGTATCATCTTTATGCACCACTTGTTGAAGAAGACTCCTTATGAGTTATGGAATGGAAGGAGACCTAATATATCTTACTTTCATCCATTCGGGTGCAAATGCTCTATTCTGAATACAAATGAGTTGTTGGATAAGTTCGACTCAAAGACCTATTTAGGAATTTTTCTAGGCTACTCATCATCATCTAAGGCCTTTCGAGTATATAACTCTATCTCAAAGACAGTTGAGGAAACCATCCATGTCAAGTTTGATGATCGTTCCTAACCCCACAAGGAAGATGACATGGAGAGTGAAGATCCTTCATAAAACTTAGATGATACAACAGAAACTCCATCATCAGGAACTCGAGTAGATAAGGTTGAAGATATTCCAGAAACTATAGGATTAAAAAGAGATTGGAAATATAAGAGTTCTCATCCAGAAGAGCTAATTATCGGAGAAACCTCAGAAGGAGTTAGGACAAGGTCCAAATTCAGAAGAGAAGCTAATGTGACTTTCATCTCTGAAATAGAGACTAAGAAGATTGAGGAAGCTCTTCTGGACAAAGCTTGGGTTTTAGCCATGCAAGAGGAGCTGAATCAGTTTACTAGGAATAATGTTTGGTCCTTAGTTCCAAAACCTGCGAAGAAATCCATTATTGGAACCAGATGGGTTTTTAAGAATAAGTTAGATGAATCAGGGAGAGTAAGTCGGAATAAAGCTAGATTAGTAGCTCAAGGCTATAATCAGCAAGAAGGGATAGAATACAATGAGACATATGCTCCAGTAGCAAGACTTGAAGCTATTCGGATATTGCTAGCATATGTTGTTTGTCATGATATAAAGTTTTTTCAGATGGACGTGAAAAGTGCTTTTCTGAATGGTTTTATAGACGAAGAGGTGTATGTGAAGTAACCTCCTGGCTTCGAGGATGTTAAGAATCCAGATCATATCTATAGACTTCATAAAGCTTTATACGACCTGAAGCAAGATCCTAGAGCTTGGTATGATCGTCTAAGTAATTTTCTCTTAGAAAGTGGGTTTACTAGAGGTCAAGTTGATAAGACGCTTTTCAGAAAGAATTATGAGGGTGAGTTTATCTTAGTACAAATATATGTTGATGATATCATATTTGGTGCTACTTCAAAGAAGTTGTGTATGAGTTTTGAGAGTCTGATGAAAAATGAGTTTGAAATGAGTATGATGGGTGAGTTAAAGTTCTTTCTTGGGTTGCAAGTTAAGCAAACTGAAGAGAAAATCTTTATCCATCAACAAAAGTATGTGAAAGAATTGCTGTGTAAATTTGATATGAATAATGTGAAGCCTATGGCAACTCCGATGCATCCTTCGAACCTTTTGTCGAAAGATGAACTTGGTAAGAAGGTGGATCAAACCTCAGATAGAGGATGATCGGTTCTTTCTTGTATCTTCACAAGCAAGTAGACCTGATATTCTGCTCAAGTATGCTTGTGTGCAAGGTTTCAGGCCGATCCTAGAGAGTCTCATTTTATTGTTGTTAAAAGGATTATGAGATATCTCGCAGGTACTACTGATCTTTGCTTAATGTTTGAGAAAGGTAAAGATTTCAGGTTAATTGGATATTGCGATGCGGACTATGCCAGAGATAGAATTGAGAGGAAGAGCACTAGTGGAGGATGTCACTTTCTTGGCGCAAACCTAGTTTCCTGGTCAAGCAAGAGACAAAGCTCAATCGCTCTTTCAACTGCCGAAGCCGAGTACCTGGCTGCTGCAAGCTATTGTTCACAAACTTTGTGGATTAAATATCAACTGGAAGAATATTCAGTTCAAGAAAAGGAGATCCCAATCTATTGTGACAACACCAGTGCCATCAATCTGTCAAAGAATCCGATACATCATTCGAGAGTAAAGCATATTGAAGCAGACATCATTTCTTGAGAGACTACGTCCAGAGGAAGGTGGTGCGACTACAGTTCATTGAAACAGAGTATCAATGGGCAGATATCTTCACTAAACCATTGAGTGAAGAATTGTTCAAGGAAATCAGACGGAACCTTAACATGGTTATGATAAATGACCAGTCAAGCTAAGAGATCGTCAAAGTTAACGGTGTCAGAAACAGTGGTTTACAGCTGGTAACTTCTCTCACAAGGAAGTTGTGGAGGGAAAATCTGATGGTCTTGAGGATCCTAATAATTCTAGAACCCACCGGACAAGACCCCTACAAGTAGTCTGAAATTAAAGTCATTACGGTTACTCTCAAATACAGACGTTTCATCTCACTCGAAAAACTTTTGATATCAACTCTACCTTTGAAGAACATTTTACCCAGAGCCAGTTTCAAATCAGAATCAATGGAGCTAGCTATGATGTTCGAAAGGCATGTGGACTTCGAATCTCTGAAGAAAGATTCTATGGATGTTGAACAGGAAATTGTAGAAGCTGGGTGGAGAAATTTTTTCCAGGTGCAGGAACCAGTGTATACATATGAGGTATATGACTTTTGGAAGCATGCGCAACTGGTTGATAACACCATCGTCTCCACAGTAGATGGAATAAATGTTATTGTGACAAAGGAGTTAGTGGAGAAGGTGACTGAATGCTCTTCGAATGGAGAAACCCTATCAACCAAAGCCGGATGGATGTCCAAGGTTAGTATGAAGGAAGAAGATGTCAGAAAACAGTTATATGGAGCTAATGAGCCATGGGAGAGGAAGACTTCAAGTCTGGTCCCGAAGGCTAAGGTTCTTCATGCGATTTTGTTTAATTGCATCTTACCAAGAGCCGGGTCAAGACATCTAGTGACTACCTTGGATGAGCAATGTCTGTTCTATCTGCTAAATCGCCGACCAATAAACCTACCATTTTTTATTTTTCATTATATGGTTAAGGGGATGAAGGATACCAACAGTTATCCTTACGGCATGCTACTCACCAAGATTTTTAGGGAATCCGGAGTCCTTCTTCACAGAGGAATCAGAAGGATGGTATCTGTCAAGAGTACCATTAACTCAGATACAATAAGAAGAATGGGCTTGAAGATTATGGTGAAAGTAGAAGCGGAGTCTAAAAAGAAAGCTAGAACTGAGGAGGAGCGGTTATCAAAGAAGTCTCCCGCCACAAGTTCTAAATCTCAAGTAAGTATGAGATTACCGATAGATGAAAGAATAAAATTATCTGGTAGACCGTTGATAAAATAGGCAAGTCCTCAAAGAGAAGTGAGCCCAGTTCGGAGTACATAAGAAGGTGAGCAGAAAAGAAGAGGAGAGAATCTTTTAGGTGAAATTTCTAAAAAGGCAAGGAGATCACCTAAGATTCGTACTCTGCAACAACAGGAAGAGAAGAGAGCCAGAGAGCAGAGTCAGGCAGAAGGTTCTGGATCTCGCGTACCGAAAGGAAAAAGATCTCTAGTCTCAATTTTACAAGAAGATTCAACCAAACAGGCTAAAGAGACTGAGAAGAAGAGAAAGTCGGAGTCTGAGAAGGAAAAATCTCAAGTTCAGAAAACTCCGAGACTGACTGAAGCAGAAGGGAAGACTAAGGAGATTAGTCGAAAGAAGAGTGTGTCCACTGTTGGGGAAGTTAATCAAAAGAAAGATACCTTCAATGCTGCTCAAAAGGAAAAGGAAATCGAGCATAGCAGAGTTTAGGATATTCCCACTACTCAACAGGAGGAACCAGAGGAGCTAAGCCTGGTTTAGGAGAATCCTATTGAAGATCAACAAGAGGCAACAGCAGAATTAAACTTGGTTCAGGAAACACAGGAGAAATCTGATGAACCTGGTCTGATTGTATTCAACTATTCTAAAATTTTGATAAGAGACAAGTTGAAGATCAGAATGGTTGAAGTTGTTACCAAGAGGATAACTGCAATCGCCATCTATGATCAACCAAGGAGGAAGATAATGGCTGTCGTACAACCTATTTCGATAAATAGTGACACATGACATTTACTGAATGAAGATGAAAAAACTTTCTTTGATGTCTTGAGGGATGCTGCTACAAAACTATACCCTACGAAAATGTCCAGTAAACCGTGTACTATTTACCCAATCACAGAGAAGACGGAAATAAAGGTTGTACTGGATATTCAGCCAAGATATCCTTTGGATTTGAATAAGGGGAAGTCGAAGCTATATCCTGAAGAAATCAGTGATGATCTGTCCGCAGATCAAATTGAAGATGAAGTGCGTCGAATTGATGCAGCATGCGCTTCAAAGGAGAATACTGACGGAGCTAGTTATAGCTATACAGATAAGTATGAATACTATCCAGTAGGGGGACGACTGATAACAAGGACATTTATTGAATCCCTTGTCTAGACAGTTTTGCGTATTAGGCCTTTATCTAACACTACAAGAAAAATGTAAATTAGCGACGGAAAATTAGCAACGGAAACATTTTTGTAGGCAATTAAAATTAAGTGATTTAGCGACGGTACTAATATTCGTCACTAAATTTGGAGGGAATTTGTCGCGGCAAAATTATCGACGGACATTAGCGACGGAACAATATAGCCGTCGGTAATTTATTATCGACGAAAAATATACCGTTAGAAATTAGCGACGGAAAGCATATTTCCGTCGCTAAAATTAAGTAATTTAGCGACGGTACTAATACTCGTCGCTAAATTTGGAGGGAATTCGTGGCGGCAAAATTAGCGACGAATTTAGCGACGGTATACGTTCCGTCGCTAAAAATGGAGGAAATTTTTGGCGGAATAAAAAATTTTGAATTTACCTACGGAAAATTCCGTAGGTAAATTCCGTTGGTAAATTAATTTAGCGACGAAAATTTTCATTCCGTCGGTAAAAAGGCAGGAATTATTGGCGGTATTAAAATTTTTGAATTTACCAACGGAAATTTTTCGTCGGTAAATTCTTTTTAAATATGAACTCACCCGACATCTCCCTCCCACTTCTATCTTCTTCTTCTTTCTTCCTACATCTTCTCTTCGATTTTCTTAGAGCTTATTTCTCTGTTGTGGACTCCTTTTCTGCTCGACGATGTTGTCTTCTCTAGCTATTGTCATCGTGTCCTTTGGTAGAGGTATTTTTGCAACTATTGTCATGTGTTTTTTCATATATTAGATGAAAATTAATTTGGGTATTTATTACTTTCGTTTATTTGTGTATTTTATTATTGGAAAATAACTTTAAGGTATAAATGTTAGTGATAGAAGGGACAAGATGTAATTTTAGTTGTGACGTTAAAATAAATTTCTGATGCATGTAAGGTATTTAATGAAATGTTTGTTATTTGAAAAAATAATTTCAGTTCTTTATTTTCAGTTCTGTTTTAGTATGAAGTTTAATATTTTAATTCTTTTACTTGAAATAATGATTTTTTCTCCATGGTGGCTTCGAGAGAAACTAAACAGTTAGCAGGTAAATTTTAAAAAAATAGTTTTCAGCAAATTTACCGACGGAAAAAAATTCCGTTGGTAAATATATTGGATTTTACCGACGGAAAAAATTCCGCCGCTAATTACCGACGGAATTCAAATTCCATTGCTAATTTTCTGACAAAAAAATTTACGGACTAAACAAAATAACCGTCGGTAAATTTACCGATGGAAATTTCTATCCGTCGGTAATTTCGTCGGAAAATTTACCAACGGAAAATATCCGTCGTTAAATTT
This sequence comes from Erythroxylum novogranatense, assembly GCA_029891385.1. NCBI lineage: Eukaryota > Viridiplantae > Streptophyta > Magnoliopsida > Malpighiales > Erythroxylaceae > Erythroxylum > Erythroxylum novogranatense. The sequence goes on from CM057235.1 coordinate 22,698,993, forward strand.
AGCGACGGCCATATCTCCGACGCCTTTGTCCGTCTCTAAATTCTGTCGCTAAGTAAGCTTACCGACGGAATATGTACAAATTCTGTCAGTAAATTTCGTCGGTAAACTTTATTTTTCTTGTAGTGTAATACACTGTCTATTGAAGCTGAAGCCATACCCCTGCAAGGAAGACAATTGCTAATGCTACCTGCTCCTTTTGACTTAGATCTTCCAGAAGCTAATCTATTCATTCCTCCACCAATTTTTGAGGTTGTTGACGGCTACATTTCATCCTCAGACGCATATGCTACAACAATTGCATTCACTGCACCCTCAACAGATAATGATCAATCCTCCTCACCGTTTGACTCCCAAGCTGAAATCAGTCACTTACGCGGAGAAGTCAACAAGATAAAGGAGATGATGAATGAAATGAATAAGATGATGACAGAACTGATGAAGAGTCATCGTCATTGATCATTTTTTATTATAACAAATAGGGGGAGAAGAAAATGGAAGGTAGCATAAGAGAATGGAAGGAAGCAATCAGAGAATCTCAAAGGGTGTGATTGAAGGAGTCGAAGAAAAAGAAAGAAGGAAGAGGAAGATTTTTTAAGATAAGTTTTTTTTTCTGCTTAAACATTTTATTTTGTTTTCTTTTATGTGTATAATTTGTTATCATCAAAAAGGGGGAGATTGTTGAGTCAAAATGACTTTATATATATATGATTTTGATGTATAACAAAGAAGTAGTAAAAGCATACGCAAAATAGAAAACAGACATACGGAGAATAAAACACAGACGCAGACGAAGAAATACAGACGCAGATTGAAAAACAGACGGAGAAGGAGAAAAGCAGACGTAGACGTAAAACAAAACAGAGAAGCAGACGTAGACACAAAATGAGAAGCAGACGCAGACGCAAAATGAGAAGCAGACGCAGACGCAAAATGAAAAGCAGACGCAGACACAAAATGAAAAGCAGACGCAGACGTAAAATGAAAAGCAGACACAGATGCAAAAATATAGACGAAGAAAAGCAGACGCAGAATTCAAAAGAAGACGCAAGAGTCAGTTCGAGTTAGTTACTGATTAACCGTTTCTTTCAAGAAGCAAGATTCAAGATTCAAGATTCAAGAAGCAGTTATAGAAGAAGACTATAAATATAAGAAGAAGTCGAAGATTGCAAAGTTAGCAAGAGCGAAAGCTGAAAAGAGCAAAAGTTGAGATAATTGATTTACGTACGTGAACATTGTGCAAATTAGCTGAGATCTAGTTTTACTGTAACAGGTTTCAAATACTTTTGTAATAAAGTAGCCTGCAGAGGCTAAGAGTGAAAGAATACTGAGTGTAGAGACCTGAAGAGGCTCGGAAAGAATACTTGTAAACGTTGAAGAGATAGTGAAATCTAAGAAAGAACTCTGAGGACTGGATGTAGCCCACGGTTTGGGGTGAACCAGGATAAAATCACTGTGTCAACTTCTACTCTACTCTATCTCTTTTAAAGTTCAAAGTTTTGTTATTACTTAATTTCCGAAACAAGTTTTCAAAGTTTTGATTGACTGGAACGTACTGAAGTTTCTGTAAAAGAACTTGCTTTTAACAAAACAGTTTTGAAAGAGTTTTCAAAAAAAGGGGAATACACAATTCAACCCCCCCCTTCTCGTGTATTCGTTATCGTATTATAAGCATTGTACTAAAGTGTGATTTACTTCAAATTCTTGTGTGTATCTGTGATATAAATTTTTGGTTTTGAAGTAAGTTTGGGTAATAGACCTATGGATTAGTGCTATGGTTAGATTATTTGTTTACAAGTATGTGTAGTAAGACACAAAACAAATTATTAGGTTATGGGAAACAATGTATAAGTGACTAAAGGAGCAACTGACACTCAAGTTGAACATGGCTTTAATTCTACTACCAATCTATAAGAGCGCACTGAATTAGCTCAAGAATAAAACCAAATTAAGTGTCGTATTACCTTTTGATGATCATCTCAATTTCTACAAGATATTGTCTTGCTTTTCCATTTTAGATATTTCGTAGAAGGGATAGATTGAACAAAGAAAGGTTTCATGCATTTTTTTAGGTGATAGTAGTAGGAATCACATTTGGGGTTGGCTACTTATGTTTGTTCCAATATGAGGTGAATTCTTGTGTGTATCTGTGCTATAAATTTTTGGTTTTGAAGTAAGTTTGGGTAATAGCCCTATAGATTGGTGTTATGGTTAGATTATTTGTTTATAAGTATGTGCAGTACGACACAAAACAAATTATTAGGTTATGGGAAACTGTGTATGCATGACTAAAGGAGCAATTGACACTCAAGTTAACCATGGCTTTAATTCTACTACCAATCTATAGGAGCGCACTGAATTGGCTCAAGAATAAGACAAAATAAGTGTCGTATTACCTTTCGATGATCATATCAATTTCTACAAGATATTGTCTTGCTTTTTCATTTTAGATATTTCGTAGAAGGGATAGATTGAACAAAGAAAGGTTTCATGCGTTCTTTTTCTAGGTGATAGTAGTATGAATCACATTTCGAGGTGATAGTAGTAGGAGTCACATTTGGGGTTGGCATCATTTGGCCTATAACTTCCCTAGACTAATTTGTGCATTCAAATAAAATAGTTGATAGAGAAGAAATGATGAAACAAATGTTCTTCCTTAATCATTCTCAACTTGGGCAAGCTAACACCATTAACATAGACATGCTTTGTAAATTGATTGCACTTAGTTTATCAAGAAAGGACTCTTCTATTCATCCAAACCATACATATCAACATAAAGAATATGAGGTAACAAATTTTCTTAATTCACTTATGTTGTACATCACCTTCTTACAGTTTTTGTGAAGATTAATTGCTTATGTTCATGCTTTCTAAATTTGTTTAGAAAAAGAATTGACATTGTGTTGTTAGTTTGGGACTATATTAATTGTTTTGATTAAATTGAGCTTACAATAAAATAGTTAGTATTTTAGTCTTTAGTTCTATTAATATGTTTATGAGCATGGTAGTTTTATAATTCTAATGTACTTGTTTTTTTATAGGAAGGTGATGATTATAGGTAAATAAGAAGGTACTTGGGAAAGGAATTTGGCGTGCCTATACATATTGATTTTGTTTAGTATTTAAATTAATTCGCTTCTATTTCATATGAAATGGCGGAAGATAATGTAGGTAAATTTTTAGCTAGTTAGTTTTTGCTTTTGTATTTTGAATATGTTAAAGGTTCAATTTTACAGGTTCTTATGAACTATATATTATATATAAATGCAATTTTTCAGTTGTTTACATTTGATGGTACATACCACATTAATATCTGTAATTGATTTTTAATGTATATATGAATGTTGCTTACATAATAACAAGAGTTTTCGTTTATGTTAACATATTGTTAGCAACGAAAGAATAAATTATTGCTTTTGTTGTAATAAAATGTTACTTAAAAAGTTTACTTTGTTGCCTTATAATGACTTAAAGTGTTATAATATTTATTTAATATCATTGTTACTGTATGAAGCTAATGTGTTGCCTTAGTCAAAACTTAAAACAACATTTTTTAACTGATCAAATTTTTTTACTTTATACTTACAATAACTTCAACAATAATTGTGCTAATAGGAACAGTTTTATCTATTGTTTAAAGCTATTTTTTTACCGTAGGCACACAAAATTCGTCAGGATTATGAAAGGTTATCTTTAATAGTAACAGAATTTTATTAGTTATATAATAATTCATTAATCATATATTTTAATTTATTTATTTGATGAATCAGCTAATAAAAATCTGATTATAAGTGATGGACTAACATAAAATACATCTCCAGGACGAAATGTAGAAAATTCTTTCTAAATTCTGAATCTTCGAAGTTCTTGTGAACAAGTAATGGGAAGAGAAAGAACTAATGGGATCAAATCCTCTTATCACATTCATTTATTAATATAATATAATATTATAATCCATTCATTTATTATATTAATATAATATATGTGAATGGATGGTTTGAGGAATAAAATAGCACGGATAATCAGAAATAGGGATCTATTCACAGAACTAAATGGATGTGCAACTTGAATAGTCTGGAGTCTGAGGAGGGAGATCACAGAAGATCTGTTCCCGGAGTCTCCTCAACCATTAAAAGCAAAACAAAGAGAAGTTATCTCCCGAGTGTAGTCATTTCAAAACAACAAATTGCATTTAAGACGGGGCGGGGACTATAAGTCTATAACAAAGAGAGCAACAAAAGAGAGCCGTCCTTTTTGACTCACTGAGCTGAACTGTACTGAAATGTCCATCGACTCTGCTCAGAGGTATGGGTATGAGGATGGCATGCTCATGTCTTATCAACCACTGCGTGGCTGGTGGTGCTGGAAAGGGATCTCATCTCCTGGTCGTCAGCCCCACTAATATATAAACGTCTTTAATGGGATTAATAAAGTGTTTTGTTTTATGGGCAGAGACAGAGACACTACAGGGAGCAGGGAGTAGGGACGCGTTCAGGTCAGTGGGTAATCTTTGGAAAGAACCAAAGTACAAAAGGTACCTTCTTTTCAGAAGTAGAACCATCCTGCGCTATTTTATCAGAATCTATTTAGGATTTTAGATGGGCGTTTTCTGGACCTACAATCTATCAATGCGCATACCAAGAAAACTGAAAATATCGTACGGAAAAGTCAACGTTTGACTAACTTAATTCAGTTTAATAAAATTAACGAAGGAATATTCAAATCGCACAAATTTCATAGAGTAAAATGAATTTAAATTTAAGTTATTATATTTTACATTTCTTTAAATATGTAGATATTTTATTTATACGCCATTTCATAGTTGATTATCTCTGATTACTTTTGTAATATCATTTCAAAAAAACTTATAATTTTAATTAAATAACATGCATTTTAGTTATCAATTTTTTTAACTACAACTAAATGTAACTCTCAACTAATTTTTAAACAATATTATGCCACAATTAACCCAAATAAAACTATAAGTACTTATAATTCTATTATTTTAAAATTTAAGAGTATTAAAATGATGTCTATTACATTATAAATATAATAAGATCAAATTGATATAAATAACGACACATAATTATTTAATTTTATGTAATATTAAAATATAAATTATATTTTAATATAATATTGTTTGATTGTTTAATAAGTTTAGATTGTTCAGTTGTGATGTTAAATTGTACTAATAAATTTAATTATGTTAAAAATAGTATTGTACTACTACTATTTTGAAAAACCTTGGACATTTTCGAATGATTGTCTTTTGTAAATTTATCATAAAATTAGAGACGACGATGGAGCATGAATAATGACAAAGCATTGGCAATGTGGATGTCCTCTGTCATTTTCTTTGTAACACTATAAAAATCGTCCTCTTACTGTCTCACTACGAGTCTCTTCGCCACCTTCCTACACCTTGTAAAACCCAACTTAGATAAAACATCCTACTACTATAGAGTATATACCCGAACATCTAAGGACATTCAAGTACATATCCTATGATAATAGTATGTTAGAGCAATCACATATCTAACTTACTTATAGCATCATCTAATATAATTAAAAGTCATCAAATTTAAAACCATTTCTTACATTCATTGTCAAAAACTCACACTGTATTCATTGAACAAATATTTACAATCCTTATACAAGTTCTAGACAAAAAAAACTACAAAATATAAGTTACAACTCTTCTGATGTGAGCTGACAGACCTTTGAGTCATATCTTAATCCAAAAGGTACCGTTAGTCCAGTCTAAGAAACCAGGTCTCCTGTCTCGTACCTGAAAAGCCACGTTGTAATTTTTTATGAGTTTAGCGAACTTAATAAGTGAACTATCATTGATGATTTCACCCAAGTCAAATATACAATATCACATTTTTCACATATCATAACATATATAATCCAAATACTCACATTATCATGACACATCATGTTATCATTGCAAATTCAGAAAAGATATATACAAACACAAATGCATATGAGACTCCAGATTTGTTGTTATTATTGTGATCGAGTGCCTTTTAGATATGGATTCAGATACTGTAACATCCCGTTCCCAGATTGAGAGTTAGAACCCTAAAATATGGTACATGAAAGGTTAATGAGAGATTAGAAATGTATTTTTATGCTCGTGCATAATATGTCATACACATACACATGAATAGTGAAAATTTTTGCACATGAAACTAGTCGTACATGCATTCATGAATAATTCCAGGTATAATTGGTTATAAATGTAGTTATGTGAGAATTTTGAATTTATAGTATTAAAAAAATTGATGTGGAGAATATATGTATTGATTTAGAAATTTTTGGGAGAAATTTTCCAAAAATATTGAGTATCATTGGACTAGGAAAAATACCGCTTGGCAATTAAACTGATGAATGAATATAGAAATAAAAGTTTAATGATATTGAAGAAATTTCATTAATGACTTTAGAATTTTTGAGAAAATGTCATTGGAAGATTAGGGTCAATTGGAGCAAAATTTGGAGTTTGATTAAACTAGTTAAGTGAGAACCTAGTTACAGCCTTAGGAATTAGGCAAATGGGTAAGTGACAAATGTCATTTGCCAAGCCAAGTTTTAAAGCTACGTTTTTTTAAACCTTGAAAGATAAAGACATTGTTTGTCTTGTCTTAAAAATATCTTCTTTGTAGCTTTCTTCTTCACATTTTTTCCTTACACAGAGTTTTTTTTATCAAACTCCTTCCGAGAGTTAACCTTGTTCTTCCTTATCCCATGCCATCTTCCACTTTGCTATTTGTTTCCTCTACCCTAAGAAAAATCAGAAGTTGGGCAGCTTACATAGTGAATATGTGATTCTTGCATGGAGTTAGGGCTTGAAGATAGTTGAAGCTTTTGGAGTTTTCAACAAGTAGTAAATAAATTTTTTTAGAGTTGTGGATTTATGAAATAAATTGGTGAATTACTGTTAATTGCATGGATTATGGCATCTACGTATATATGTTAATGAACACTGTGGATGAGATGAAAAATATGGTTATATTGTTAATTTAGTTTGTAGTGGATTGTTAGTGATCAGGTGATGTGGAAATGGTTTTTGGTGTTGAAATAGCAATGAAATGCAGTATAAGATTAGTGTAGAAAGTTAGATATGAAAAGGTGATATGTGATCTATTCTTCACTGTACATGTTTATATATACATGAGTGTATACGTGAGTTGATGAAAGCTTTAGAGCTGATCAAGGAAATGGTTTTTAAGTTGAAGAGCAATTGTAAAATGATGGTTTGAGATGGGAATGAGTGAAAAAAAACGAAGATTGAGAGGAAAATATGGAATATGACAAAAGTTGAAAATGTAGTGAATGGTATATGGCAGAGCATGGAGAGTTCACTCATTGATTTTTGTTGTTTTAGTGTTTTCGATGGAACTTAGTTGAATTTGCATTTTTAGAGGTAGTGTGAATTTGTGGTAAATGAGTTGATTAAAATGGAGTAAAAAAGCCAGTATTAATAAACTAAAGTTATGGATGTTTGTGAATGAGAATCTGGAAATTTTGGGAATGAATAGTGAAAGAGTTAAAAATTTAATCTAAAACTTCCATGAGTTTTCTTTACTGATCTAGACAGTTTTTGACAAAGTTATCTTCATAAAAGTTGTAGATCTTTCTTTAAGCTTTCTATTGATATAACGTTTGTAATTTTTGGAGTTTTGGATCAAAAGCTATCGAGTTTGGAAGTTGAGCTTGTGAGTTATGTCGTGGTTTGGAATAGTCTGTAGTGTTTATAGCATAACTTGCAGAATATTGAACCAAATTGCATGAAATTGGGTTCATTTGAAATTTAAGACATAAAGGAATAATTTTTTAGAAAAAAAGTTTGGCCTAATCTTTCGTTTTCATTGTCAAAATGAACGGGTAAAAGTAACCCGAAATTCTGTTTTGGGAAGAGCTGGAGAAAAATTGAAGAGAGGAAGAAGATGCAATTTATAGTTGAGTAGAAGTTGCCCTCGTGCTTAAAGTTGGTTGGAAAGCAAGCACGACGGTGACTTTGTTGGTTTGTCCAAAGGGTTGACTCACCCAGAACAACCTTCCTTTTTTCGATCATAACTTTTTCTCTAGACCTCCAAAATGATTTGATTCTTGAACCAATGGATTCCTAACATATTTTTCTATCCCTACATAAAATGTTATAGCATTATGAATTGAATTGAGAAAGAGTGATCAAATCAAAGTGTGGAATTTGTTGGAATAGTAAAATAGGTTTTTTTCCTGAACACCTTTCAGTGTTTTAATTATATTTGGACCTTTAGGATTCCAAATGAGGTGATTTTTAATTTGGAGTAAACTAGAGAAATAGGGCTACAAATCATATGCAGAAGTAGAATTGTGATTCAGTTTATAAGATGTTTAATTGTTGGATGGAAGTAGTGCATAGTACATTGTTTTTTAATATGAAAAGCCCAAAAATGATTGTAGCTTATCTTCCAAATTACTGAACCAAATTGAGTGATTTTGGTGTCAATAGAAACATAAGACATAGAGGAACACTTTTCTAGAAGATAGTATGACCAAATTACATCATTTTCTCTTTATAATTGAATGTGAACAGTGGACTCGAAAGTGTGTCTTGGAAAAAACTGAAAGTAAATCAATGAGAAATGAATTGTGACCTTAATGGTTTTAGTGAGGTATAAACCTAAGTATAAATTATACTTAGATGAGTTTTGATATGAGAATGAGTTTGTAATGAAATTGATGGAATGATATGTTAAGTCAAGAAGACTTCACGTCTATTAATTTTGGTGACAATCAAATAATAATAATATTAGAAATAAATCATCTGTTTTGATTAGTGTGTTAAGTGTGCAGAAAAATAGAAGTATCACATAGTCATCCTAGAAGAAGCAAAACACATAAAAAGCAAAACACAGAAGAAGAAAAACACAGACGACATGCCATTATAGAAGAAGCAAAACATAGAAGAAGCAAAACGTAGACGACACGTCATCACAAAAGAAACAAAACACAGAAAAAGAAAAACACAGAAGAAGCAAAATACAGAAGAAGCAAAACACAGACGGCACGTCATCACAGAAGAAGCAAAACATAGAAGAAACAAAACACAGATAACACGTTATCATAGAAGAAGCAAAACACAGAAGAAGTAAAACGCAGACGACATGTCATCACAAAAGAAGCAAAATACAGACAACACGTCATCACAGAAGAAGCAAAACATAGAAGAAACAAAACACAGATGATACAGAGAAGAACATACTCTGGTATGGCAGATGGTTAGTTAGTTAGAGTTAGTTACAAAACTCAACTAAATAATAGTTTCTAAAAGAAACAAGAAGCATTTTTCAAGAAGTAGTTGGAGACTTAGGTTATAAATACTAGTCCTAGTCGAAGGCTGATTAATTTTTGAGTTTTCAAGTTTTACATACTTAGAAAATTCTGTATTCAAAGTGCGATACAAGAGAGAAAATGCTACTATAACAAAAAGCTTACAATATCTTTCTAAGCAAGAGAAAGAAAAGGAGCCTGGAGAGGCTAAGATAGCAAAAAAATACTTCGTATAAGAGACCTAAAGAGGATTTGGAAAGGAAGAAAGAATACTTGTAAAGTTTAAAGAGTATAGTGAAATCTTAGATGAACTTTGAGGACTGGACGTAGCCCAAGGATTGGGGTGAATCAGTATAAAATCACGACATCTATTCTCTAACCTTACACTTTAATTTTCTTGTTGTTAGACGAGTAGATAAAATTTATTTGCGATTCAAATACGTAGCTACTTTAGTATATTATCTTAGGTATTCATTTGATAGTGAAAAAAGTTTTTCAAGAAATATCAAAAGTTTTTGTATTCTTAAAAAGATTACACAATTCAACCCCCCTTCTTGTGTATTTCGTATACTTTACGTGAATTCTATATTAACAAGTGATTTACTTCAGTTAGTATCAGAGCACGGTTTCCAAGAACCACCTTTACAAAGTGAGGATAAAGATCTATGGCTGAATCACATGTTTTTATAGCTAAAGGTGCCTCGGTCATAAGATCTCCTGCATTTAATAGTGAGGATTATCATTATTGGAAGGACAGGATGCAGCTCTTTATAGAATCCACACATATTGATCTTTGGGATATCATCAAGAATGGACCATACATACCAGTAGATGATGAAAGAAATATCATTCCTCGTATCAAATGGTTAGCTGATCAGAAAGGTAGATTTCAATTAAACTCAAAGGCCAAGTTCTTTCTGAGTTGTGCTCTAAGCAAAGTGATTATGATAAAGTTCATGGATGTGAAACTGCAAAGGAGATGTGGAACACTCTATCCATAGCACATGAAGGCACAAATCAGGTGAAAGAGTCCAAGATCAGTTTTCATATACATCAGTATGAGCTGTTCAAGATGAAAGAAGATGAGTCTATTAAACAGATGTTTAGACGATTTCAAACTATCGTTAATGGACTTAAAGCTCTTGAGAGAATCTATGATAACCAAGACCATGTCAGAAAGATTCTCAGAAATCTTCCTAAAAGATGGAGACTCAAAGTTACTGCAGTACAAGAAGCTAAGGATTTGAGCAAATTAAAGCTAGATGAATTGCTTGGTTTTTTGAAAATACATGAAGTAGAGCTTGATGCAGAAAATAAACCTAGAAGAGACAAATCTATAGCATTAAAGGCTGGTCAAAAGAATCATAAGATTCAGAAGAATAGAAGTTTATTGTCAAAAGCATTAAAAATTGAAGAAATTAAGAATGATGATACCAGTGAATTTGATCAAGATTCAAGTAAAGATGATGAAATATCTTTCATTTCAAGAAAGATTAGAAGAATGTGGAAAAAGAAAGTAAAGGGAAATAAAGACTTTTCTTTTAAGAAAAATAGTAAAGACGAAGTCAAGAACGAGAAAACCTTTATCATTTGCTACAAATGCAACATACCAGGACACTACAAGTCTGAATATCCGTTGCTCAGAAGAAAACAGAAGAAAAGTAAAGAAAACAAAAAGAGCATGATGGCAACTTGGGAAGATTTGGATTCGTTCGAATCTGATTCTGATTAAGAAGCATCAGTACAAGAAAATATATGCTTAGTAGCTGAAAAAGAAAGTGACGATGAGGTAACTTCTAATTTTAATGAACTTCAAGAAGCATATTTAGAATTGTTAGAAGATTCATATGTTATACTAAAGCAATATAGAGTCTTAAAAAGGAAATTTGTTGAAAACTTGAAGAACACAGAAGTGTTAGAGAAAGAAAACGTCTGCCTTAAGAAACAAGTAGACAATATGAAAAAGAAAGTAATTATAGATAGATCTGAGGAAATTATTCAGTTGAAACAAAGGATTAATACTCTTTCAACAGATTCATCAACCTTTACTGAAAGTACAAAAAAGATGAATGACAAGATTGGAAGATATAGACACCCTAATGATAAGAGTGGTTTAGGGTTTACTAATACCAATACTCATTACAATAAGATTTTTGTTCCTTATAGAAAGAAAAAGAAACAATCTTCTTATTATCATTCGATGAATATGACTAACCCTAAAGGACCTAAGAAAATCTGGGTACCTAAACATAACATAATATCTACTGCAGATCTCCTTCCTTGGAAAAAGCAACCAGCATCAATCGTATTTGGACAGTTGATGCTCGCGACATATGACGGGAAGAAGGTCTATGTTGCTAGAGCTTCAAAATAAACAAGGAGGATCAGTAACTTTTGGAGACAACCAACAGGGCAAAATAGTTAGAATCGACAAAATCGATAAAGATTCCTTTGCATCTATTGATAATGTTCTATTAGTTGAAGGTTTAAAGCATAATTTGATTAGTGTAAGTCACTTATGTGATTGTGGCTTTAAAGTATCCTTTAATCAAAATTCTTGTGTAGTCAAAAACAAGGACATTTTCATATTCTTTTCTGTCAAAAGATGAAACAATCTTTATAAGATTAATTTATAAGATTTGCAAAGTCAAAATATTTCATGTTTTATATCAACAGATGAAGAAAAGGCATAAAAAGCTAGGTCGTGTTAGTTTTCAACATATTTCCAAGTTGATTAAACATGATTTGGTAAAAGGTTTACCAAAAATAAGTTTTAACAAAGATTTCTTTTATGAGAGTTGTCAAAAAGGAAAACAGGTTAAAACATCTTTTTCTTCTAAAAATTTTGTAACTTCGTCCAGACCTTTAGAGTTGTTACATATAGATTTATTTGGTCCAACTAAAACATTAAGTCTTGGAGGAAAGAAGTATGGTCTCGTAATTGTTGATGACTTCACTAGATTTTGTTGGATATTATTTTTATCACATAAAGATGAGTCCTTTAAGTGTTTTAAAGTTCTTTCCAAAAAATTACAAAATGAAAAAGGAATTTCTATTGCTGGAATTAGAAGTGATCATGGTGGTGAATTTGAAAATGAAAAATTCAGAATGTTTTGTGAAGAGAATGAAAATTTCCATAATTTCTCCACTCCTAAAACTCCACAACAGAATGGAGTTGTAGAAAGAAAGAACAAGACGATTCAGGAAATGACAAGAACCATGCTTTGTGAAATGAGTCTTCCTAAGTATTTCTGGGCAGAAGCTATAAATATAGCTTGCTATATTCAAAATAAAATACTTTTGTGACCTTGGTTAAATAAAACTCCATATAAGTTAAGGGAAAGGAAGGAAGCGAAATATCTCTTACTTCCATCCGTTTGGTTGCAAGTGTACTATATTGAATACAAAAGAAATATTAGATAAATTTGATTCTAAGAGCAATTCAGTAATTTTTCTAGGATACTCATTGTCTTCTAAAGCTTATAGGGTTTATAATCTTGCTTCTAAATCTGTTGAAGAATCTATGCATGTCAAATTTGATGATAGTTCATAACCAGATAGAAGAAATGATTCTGATAATGAAATCCTATCAGTTCCCTTAGTTGATAATGTAGACTTGTCACCATCAGATGCTCCATTAAATAAAGTAGAAGATATTCCTGAAAACCTTAGTCTGAGAAAAGACTGGAGTATAAATCCTCTCACCTAGAAAATCTAATTATAGGTGAAACTTCTGAAGGTGTGAGAACTAGGTTTAAATTTAGAAGAGAAGCAAATATAGCTTTTATTTCTGAATTAGAGCCTAAGAAAATTGATGAAGCTCTTTACGATGAAGCTTGGATTTTAGCCATGCAAGAGGAGCTGAATTAATTTACAAGGAATATAGTTTGGTCTTTAGTTCCCAAACCCTCTAATAAGTCAATCATAGGAACCAGATGGGTTTTTAAAAATAAACTAGACGAGTCAGGTAGAGTAAGTCGTAACAAAGCTAGATTAGTAACTCAAGGCTATAATCAACAAGAAGCAACATACTATAATGAAACCTATGCTCCTGTAGCTAGATTAGAAGCTACTAGGATTATGCTTGCATATGCTATTTGTCATGATATAAAACTATTTCAAATAGATGTGAAAAGTGCCTTTTTGAATGGTTTTATAGATGAAGAGGTTTATGTAAAGCAACCTCCTAGTTTTGAAGATTTTAACAAATCAGATTATGTCTATAGACTTCATAAAGCTTTGTATGGTTTGAAATAAGCATTTCGGGCTTAGTATGATCATCTAAGTTCCTTTTTGATTGAAAATGTTTTTAGTAGAGGACAAGTAGATAAGACTTTGTTTAGAAAATGTATTAAAAATAATTTCATCATAGTACAGATATATGTAGATGATATTATTTTTGGTGCAACTTCTAAGAAGCTATGTTCCAGTTTTGAGAATTTGATGAAAAGTGAATTTGAAATGAGTATGATGGGTGAATTAAAATTCTTTTTTGGTTTACAAATTAAGCAAACCGAAGAAAAGATTTTTATTCATCAATAGAAATATATCAAAGAACTGTTGGTTAAATATAGAATGGAAAAGGTCAAACCTGTGTCAACTCCTATGCATCCTTCAAACCTTTTATCTAAGGATGTAGCAGGTAAGAAGGTTGATCAATCTCTTTTCAGAGGAATTATTGGTTCTCTACTTTACCTTACAGCAAGCAAACCTAATATTATGTTTAGTGTCTGTTTCTGTGCAAGATTTCAAGCAGATCCTAGAGAATCTCACTATATTTCTGTTAAAAGAATTTTGAGATTTCTGTTAGGCTCTACTAATCTTTGCTTAATGTATGAGAAAGGTAAAGATTTAAGGTTAATTGGCTATTTTGATGTTGATTACGCTGGAGATAGGATTGATAGGAAGAGTACAAGTGGAGGTTGTCACTTTCTTGGCCATAATCTAGTTTCTTGGTCAAGTAAGAGGCAAAGTTCAATTGCTCTATCTATTGTAGAAGCTAAATATATGCCAGCTGCAAGCTGTTGTTCACAGACATTATGAATCAAGTATCCGTTAGAAGATTACTCAATACAAGAAGAACAAATTCCAATCTTCTATGACAACACAAGTTCTATCAATCTATCGAAGAATCCAATACAACACTTGAGAGTAAAGCATATTGAAGTTAGACATCATTTTCTACGAGACTATGTACAGAGGAGAATCGTCAATCTACAATTTGCTGAGACAAATCATCAATGGGCAGATATCTTCACTAAACCGTTGAATGAATTCAAAAAAATCAGACGAAACTTGAATATAGTAATGTTGAATGATCAATCGTCTGACACGTTATGACCTAAATGATTCGCAAGAAAAGAAGATAAAAGTTGTAAGTTTTTCAAGTAAACAGTAATAGAAAGTCATAGATGGTAACTTTTCAAGAGAAGGTATTAGAAGGAAATCTTCTCAAGTTTATAGAATATCACTTACTCTAGAATATTCTTGATATACTCTGAAATTGACTTTTGTTGTGCTCTCAATCAAAATGTTTCATTACTCTATTCTTAGCGTCAAGTTCTTTCTGTTCACATTCTCATCTTCAGGTACTAACATCATTAATTTGAGCAAAATACATTTGTGTGCTTAGTTTTTTATCGATTATAGACCACAAATGGAGCAATCTATGATCTATGGAAGAAATGTTGATTTCGACTCTTTGAAACAGAACTAGATGGATATTGAACCAAAAATTGAAGCAGTTGGATGGAAAAACTTCTTTCAGGTTCGTGAAACAGTCTATCTGAATGAGTTATATGAGTTTTGGAAGAATGCAAAAGTGGTAGAAGATACCTTAGTATCAATGGTAGATAGATTGTCAGTTATCGTGACACTGGATTTAATTGAGAAAGTTAGTGAGTGTCCATGTATTGGAGCAAAGCTGTCTCATAACATAAAATGGATGACTCAAGGCAGTGTAGACAAGGCACACATCAATCGATAACTATATGGAAGTAGTGACCCAAAAGACAAGAAGGCATCAACTCTTGTTTCGAAGGCTAGGGTTCTACATGCTCTACTTTTTCATTGTGTTCTACCAAGATCAGGTTCGAAGAACGTTGTCACGACGATAGATGAACAATGTTGATTTGTTTCATCTACTCAATCATCAACCTATTAATCTTCCGTACTTAATTTTGATGTACATGATGAAGTAGAAGAGAGATTCTAGTTCCTTACCATATGGTATGCTGCTAACAAGGATCTTTATAGATTCTGGAATTCTTCATGACAGAGGAAACAGGATAAAAATGGATGTGAAAAGCACCATTAATGCGACCACTGTTAGTAGAATAGGATTAAAGATTAAAGACAAGGCGCATATAGGTTCTACGCCAAAAGCAAGGGCTGAGGGGGATCATATTGTCAGACGCAGTTGGAGTGAAAGTATTACACCCGCAAGAAAGACAAAAATTCAACCCACAGGAAGAACATCTATAGAAGAAAAGAAAGAGAAATTGTCAGATATATCAATAAAAGCTAAGACGATTTCACAAAGAGAAGAAAGTCAGGTTAAATAGTCTTTACAACAAATGTCATTGAAGAGAAAGGGAGAGACACTTCATTTAGAAAAATCTAAACAATCAGGAAGGTCATCAAGATTATTAATGTTGGATCCCTTTCCCGGAACCCAACTGTACAAACTTAACACTAGAATCCACTGCTTTACTGCATAAGCTTACTCTTAGAACGAATCCGAAACGGAACGAAAAATAAGCTGAATCGGATCACATAACGAAACGGGAATTAAACACGTGAATCGACGATGAAATGCAGATAGCGGAAAATCGAAACATATGTGACAAATGGTTCGAAACAACGAAATCGGAATTCAAATCGAATGAAATGAAACAAATGCGAAGCAAATAGGATCGAATACAAATCGGATATAAGTGCGAAACAAATAAATCAATGGAAACTGAAATTGCAAATCCCGACATCCGTAGCGTGAAAATAGAAAACTTGCCGCGTTGGAAAAACCCTTATGACTTAACCTATCTGAAAGTCGATGAACATTTTTTTTCTTTTTTGTCTTTCATTCCTTTGCTTTTTATCTATAACTCATACTAAATCTCATCTTACTTGATTCTTCTTATTCATCACATTCTACTTTGCATTTCTTATTATACTATCTCATGCTCATGCCAATAAATCCATAAATACATATACCATTAAAATCCGTGACATAACGATCGCTTTGAACTATCAAAAATCTGCAAATAGAAAAGTTCACTTCCAATAACATCACACATACATCATGATCAACGGACCCTCCGTCCGGGATCTCAAAGAAACATGAAACCTAAATTCTCAACCACTTCTAATCATTTTCATAACAATTCATAATCATCACATTTAAACTCATATCCCATCATCCAAGACATTCATCCATATTTAAATATCCATACATATGTCCCAAATGCATTCATCATCTCAATCCAATTAATATACAAAACTAATTTGCGCAATTCATAACTAATACACATTTGCTAATTCCATAACTCATGACTCAAATTCTTATACAATTGCATAATCCCAAGCGAGACATTATGAATCGAAGGCTTACAATATTTTAATGGCACTCTCAAGCCGTAGACCATTCCTAATAATCTTAAAACAAATACACAGTTGACAAAACATGTACAACTACTGATGTCTTAACCCCTTTCATCCCCATCTCCTGCATGAACCGGATCCCAACCGAAAAACGGAAAACAGAAAACGGAATGCGGAAATAAAGTACAAAGCGGAGGCGAAAATAGCGGAGTGAATCGAATAAATCACGAATCAAAAGCGCTTGCAAAATAAAATCTGAATACCAAAATCGGACGCCAAATACAAATCGGATTTATCAATCGAAATCGTATTATCGAATGGCGAAATCTGAAACAAATACGGATCGAATCTGAATTAAAAGCGAATCTGAAGCAGTTGAATCAAAGCAAAAAATCGAAGAAACAAAAGCGAATGGAAGCGGAAATTTCGCGAAATTTGAATCAACAAAAGCAATGCACATCGGATAATTCATAAAATCGAATCATAAAGGCGGGATAAGCGAAATAATCAATTAAACTGAAACATATCAGACATCAAGAACAATAATCACGAAAGCGATCGAATGAACATAATCGCGTTGGAAACCTAAGACATTTCAAATCCGGTATAAATTTTTTCTTTTCTTATATTCACCTTTATTGAACTAAGGCAAATCAAATACAATGAATTTCCACTTTTGGAAATTCAATCTCATCTAAATCTCAAAGCTTGAATCATATTCTTATATATCAGAACAAATCTTAAATTACATTTTATTTCAAATTTTATCGAAAATTGGCGACATAATTTGCATTTGTCTAACAAAACACCAATTGTTTCAAAACACAGTTCTAAATTTCCAAACAATCATACATTTATCATAATCATTTGGACCCTCCATCAGGGATCTCGGCACACCTGAACGCATAAACCTAATTCTAAAACATTCTCATAGCGTAATTCAATATCTTGAACTCATAACTCAATCCCATTTCCAAATTCATATACAATTTCATACTCTCATACATTCATTCATAATCCTCATACATTAAAATACATCATAATCAACTTAACACAATTGAAGCCATTTACAAAATATTCCAAATCTCGATATTTACATAACAATACAAGCGATGCAAAAAGCGGACCAAGCGTCTTCACATTCTTTCATCAGATCTCACCTTCGAAACACGGAGATGGGGATGAAAGGGGAGAATGAGCTCGGAAGCTAAATGGATAACACATTTATAAAATGACAAATAGCGAAATCATTTCTTTCATAAACTTTTGCCAAAATCGCTAATTTTTCAACTTTGTAACTTTCCAAAGCGGTTTCTCAAACCTTTTAATTTTCTTCGAGCTTTTCATAACAAAGTCACTTTTCACTTTTTTCTTGCTCGATTTTGTTTAAACATGAATCGACTACAGAACAAATCAAAACACATAACATATCGAGAATGGTTTGGTTCGGTCCAAGCGAGCGTCTTTACATTCCGCATGCGATTCACATGCGGCCAAGTGAGCGAGCGTACTACACTTTCCCTTAAGCGGTTCAATGTAGCCGTGAAGGGAGTCCAAAATCAGACTCTGTGCCCTTAAGCGGGCAGGGGGAGAAGGCTATCTGAATAGAGGCGATGTCTTGACTCACCAAGGACTGACCAAACCCACATAACACGTAATTCAATCTTGAAACTTTCAGTTGCCCAAGGCACTTTTCAAAAATCTTGCTTTTCATCGAACACAAACAAACTCACAATTCAAATACTTCATACAATTCAATTTATTCAATCAATCAATGCAACAATTTGCATAGCTTGTCAATCATACCAACAAATGCATTTTAGAAATTTCTATCAATTTATCAAATCATTTAAAACAATGAATTTAAGCTTATAATAATTTTTGAAAGCATTGGAATCATAATTTCAAACATTTACAAAATAATAATTTATCAAAAATTCACATTTTGCTTTCTTTAATTTTTGAAAATTTGAATATTGCCAATAAATCAAAATATAAATATGCTACCCACCTCGAAATGATGTTAGGAATTAAATCAGGATCATCAATTTGACCAACGCTTCCTTTATTCTTCCAATTTAAAATTGACCTAAGCCATAATATCCAAATTCCACATCATAAATTGCATAATTCCCAAAATTAACTATCAAAATTCATAATCATCATATTTCCAAGCTTTCTAAAACGAATATCTAAAATCTCAATTTCAAAATTTGACCTAAACCAATACACTCAAATTCAATCTCATAAATAACAATTTTCAAAATTAATGTCACAATTCATCAATTCACACTAATTCCAAAATATCTAAATCCTCGATTTCAAAATCCCCAAATCTTAAAATTGGCTAAACCAATTTATCCAAATTCAATACCATAAAATACAATTTCTTCAAAATTAACTTCATATTCCTCTAACCCATATCATTATCTATAATTCTACACCAAAATTTCACAAAATTCTTAATCACAAAATTAAGCCTAAACCTTAAACAAATTTCCATCCAAAATTAAACACAACATAAGGCATATATATCAAAATTGACTTCATATATCACATACCCATATCATTTTCCATGTTTCTCAACCAAAAATTCATCAAAAACTTAAAGCTTAAATTTTTCTCTTACCTCTTTTCTCCTCCAATTTTCGGATTTCTTGGCTCATGAAGAAGCTCTCTTTATTCTCCATCCTTTTCCTTCTTGGAAAAATCCCTAAAGCCTTAAGAATCAAGTAGAAAAATTTGGAACTTAGTTTTCTCTCTCTTCTTTTCTCCATATACGAAACTCTTCACTCTTCTTCTTCTTATTTTCTTTCTTCTTTTCTCCTTCTTCTCTTATTCTTTCTAGAATTATCGTGAATGCTCTCTTAAAAACGACACTCAACTGATTTTTAAATGACATGGCCCTTAAAATCAGATGAGTGTTGTTTTAAGAAAAGAAAAAAGAAAAAAAAAAAGAAATTAAAAAAAGAATGAAGTTCTTGAAAGAAGAAAAGAAAGAAAAAATTGGAAAATTAAGAAAAGAAAGTTAAAACTTGGAAATTAAGAAATTGAAATTTAGAATTTGGATTGAATGGAATGAATTAAGTGAAAGAAAATTAGTGAAATGGAAATGAGTTGTGAATTTGATTTGTTAAAATTGAAATGATTTGAAATTAAGAGAATTGTTTGAGATGGAGATTTTGTGTTAAAATTGTGATTTGACAATTTGAATTGAAAAATTTGAAAAGTGAAAAAATTTGAAAGTTAATTGAAAAAAAAAGTTGAAATTTGAATGTGAAATTGAAAAAAAAATTATGAAAAGTGAAAATTGTTGAAATTTGGAATTGAATCCCGATAATTAACCTTACATCAATAAGAATAGAAGAAACAGAAAGGTTTGACTCTTGGTGAAGATTCTAAAAAGCTAGAGAAAGCACTTCAGGCTACTAGATCATTGGTCTGAATTTTACAAAGTCAGTCAGAAAAATCAACTAAAGAGACATAAATTAAGAGGAAATTAGTGTTTGAAAGGAAGAAGCCTCAACAACAACTTCCTTCTAGACTGGCAAAAGATCATAAGAAGCTGAAGACTAATCAGAAAAGAATACTTCATTTGATGTTCAACAAAAGACAAAGTCAGTTGAACATAAATTAGCACGTTACAATCCTTTTCAACCTATCAGCAAGGAGGATTTGAGAATGAAGGTTATAGAAGAATCGATACCTGTTCGAAGTAGAAGCTCAATTGTTATAAGAGAACCTTTGAAAAGGTTAATCAAGGTACTAGTCAAACCCATACTAATCAATGATCGATCAATACATCTATTAAATCATGAAGAAGGAAGATTATATGGTATTCTGCGAGATGAAAAGTCAGAACCATATCCAATGAAGATGACCAAGGATCGGTATACAATTTATCCAATCATAAGCAGAACATTGATCAAAATTATGCCAGATATACAACTGAGATCTTCAAACATTGCACGCAATGAAGGAAAAGGAAAAAAGAAGATGTTCCCTGAAGGAAATAAAGATGATCTTACAGAAGATAAGATGCACACAGCTGTGAAGAACGTAGATAAGGCATGCAATGCAGCTCAACCTAAAGGAATCTATATCTCACATCATATCTCAAAACCATCAGGAAGTCAGTGTGGATGTTCCACCACAGATGCAACTTTCAAGGTAGTTGGAAGAGTTACAAAAGGACAGTATAGAACTATAATGGTTGAAGGTATCAATTTCAACTTAGAGACCTTTGTGCATATGATCATGCATTATATCTTCAATTAAAGAAGTATTACACCTTCTTGGACAACCAGTTCCAAAATTACCTAGACCTGATGATCTTGATCTTCCAGAAGGAAAACATGTTGGAGTTATGTAAATATAGTGCCTTGGAAAGTAGGTGTATTTACATGTAACTTTATCTTCTTCAGTTATAGTTTTGTAATGAAAATATTTATTATTAATAAAACAAAAGAGTTTGGTTTTATCTGTGTGAGCATTATATATCTGGTCAAAAGGTATCAAGATTCTTTTGTAAGTAATAAACATATACATAAAGATGTATGGAAAACATGTATATTACAAGAATCTAAATTAATTGATTCACAGTTGAATAATCAAGTTGGTCGCTTGATTATGGTTTAGACTGTAGTGTTGCAATTTATCTCCATATAAGTAAATGAGTTTATTTAAAGGGAATGGTAAGTTTCATATCATGATAGTAGTAGACTATCGATAATGGCACTATTAAATGAATCTGGAATCAAGTATGTTTTTAAGAATAAAGTGGGCGTTACTTTAATCTTAAAATATACAACTTAAGCTTTCGCTTAATATGAACCATAATCCTGATGAGTGGTGAACTCATATATGTTTCATTATAATTCTTGATATGATCAGAATGGATTTTTACAGAGTATTAATCTAGTGTCTGCATGTTGGAATTATTAATTGAAACATGTATAAGGGAACATTCACTTAAATAAAGAGTTTATAGTGCTATCATCGCTTCTAGATGTTTTAAGGAGATTTGGTGATTAAACCGGCGCCAATAGTTTGATGGACTAGGTACCTATCAAGTCTTGACACCAAGATGAGATCTTGTGTGATAATCACCATATAATGTAAAATGGGAGATCTAGAAGGAAAAACCAACATAAGGGCAAAACGGTAATTTTACCCTTTGTTGTGCGGATGGCTATAATAAGATTCTAAATAGCATTTGCAATTGGACATAAAATATGTGTTTTCATAATATTTAATAATTCAAGAGTTCAACTAATTGTCTTTAGTGGAATGACATTTAATTAATAAACTAGAATTAATTCTAATTAGATTAAACTAATTTTGGGCTTATTGGAGCTTAAATTATCCAAGTCCAATAAGATTCCCCACTTGGCTTTAAGGAAGGTTATCAAGCTAAGTAAGAAATATAAATGGAGGTTTTAGAAGCCCATAATTGAATATTGGGTTTACTCTAATTAATGGTTAATTAGAAGCCCAAATGTATATTTAGAAATGGGCTAGATTTTGGATTAATGTAATTAATTATATTAAAAAATTGTTTTTTAAAGAGAGAAGTAGCAATTTCGGTTTTCTTAGGTTAAATGTGCAACTGCACATTTGACATTAAAATGCTAAAATAAAGATGGTCTTTATTATGGTTTATCATCATTAAATGGAGTTATGAACTTACCATTAAATGGTTTAATGGTTATCTTTTAATGTTAGCATGTAACCTATTTGCATTCATTAGATTAAAGAAGAAATATGTACATTGGATGGACCATCTTCCTTCTTTCTTCTTACAAAAACCGAAATTGATAATTCAATTTTAGGTTATGGTCTTTTCATTTAGCCATTTTAAAGATAAATGAAGAGAGTCTCATTTATTGGTTGCTTTATGATTGATTAATGAAAGAAGTGATGCATTGGATGTCTCTCTCTTCTTCCATTCCATGCATAACCGAATTTGATAGTGTAAGAAAGTCTTCTTGCATGTTTTTTTAGTCACTCTCTCCTTTCATGAAAGGGTGAACCGAAATTACCAAGTGAAAGAGTTCATTTTTGGTTCATCTTCTTCTAAGAAAATCTCCTCCAAACATTTCTTCTCCTTTCCCACCAAAGGATTTTGTTAACCTAGTTGAGGATACAACAACAAGGAGAAGATATATTGCTAAAGGAAAAGATTCAAAGGCAAAGGATTTGGATACAAGAAGAAGAAGAGGATAGCGCAGCGAGGATTTAAAGCTGTAGTAAAGGAGTCGGTAATACTCCTCATCTTGTTTATGTTTTTATTATCCTTATACCATATCATGTATGGATTAGCATGATGATTTGAATTTTTTGCTTCTGCTGGAAAAATGATTTCATAAAAGTTTTGAAATATATCGTTTCTCCAAATATAGCATGCTTTCTTTTTTCGATCCAACAATTAGTATCAGAGCCAGTTTCTAATGCATGATTTCAGTTCCTATATGTTTGATGCATAGGTTGGCAATTTTTATGTGTATGGTGTATATTTTTATGTGATAGAAATATATATATGTTGTATGTGTTGCTCTTTTGGTTGTCCATATAAGTTACAATTACCTTGTAAGATTTCTTCTTTTGGTTGTAACAAGGAGGGTGGTCTATCATCACCATGTTTCCTCCTTGGCTTCATTTTTCTTTTTTCTTTGATTTTGTAATATACAAATTGATGTGATGATGAAGATGGAGAAGCCATGGATTGAAGAAATGGAGAGGTAAAACATTTCGGCGTATCCTTTTGTGTATTGGCATCAGTTTTGTGAAAACAAAGATGCTGGAATTTTGTTTCAATGGATCACATTTCGGTTTTTATTGTATAAACAAGTGCTGGATTTTTGTTTCAAAGAATCAAATTTTGGTTTTGATAAAATATTAAGTGCTGGTTTTTATTTTCATGAAATGAGTTTCGGTTTTATTGAAAACAAGTGCTGAAATTTTGTCATAACAAAGATTAGGTTTTCTAAAAATCTAGTGCTGGAATTTTGTTTTTCAAAGTGAAAAATTTTGATTTTTATATATTCCATTACATTTTGTTTATCGAATGGGCCGGATCATGTGAGTGAAGAGTTAGAAGTGGAAGATCCAAGTCCAAGAAGAATACTTTGGGCCTAAAAGGCTTGTAATTATTTTATATTTCTAGGATGGACAATCAAAAGTGGCTTTATTAGTTCATGTGATGAATGGAGAAATGAATGCTTATAATATGTGATATTATGTGATTGCATGTCATTTAGAAAATTGCCAACCCTAGGCCTTGCCATGCATTCATTATGTATGAGATATATTCAATATAGGATGGATAATAAATTGCATCTAGACAAGATGGTAATTAAAACTTAAAGCCTAAAAAGATTGAGTGGGAGAGGATGCTCATGTGAGAGTCCACGGTCTCCAAATGATGACCCATTTGCATGTGGTGAAGTGTTACTCCCCATCAGAGGGCATGGATCCTAGATCTTGCATGGTTTGGGTATCCTTAGGGATAAGTCCACTTATGGATAGCAAATGTGACCTCCCACCGAGGCATGGTTTGTAGGTATCTTTAGTGTATGAATCAAATGGCTAAACACTCAACATTTTTTATCAATAAACTGCCTACCGTAGCTCTATTGGTAAAAGTATGGACCAAATTAAGACGCTTCTAAAAAAGTTGAGCATGAGATGCTTGATGGTTTTTTGAGTGGGAGGGTCCTAGTTTTTCTTTTAAAGGATAAGATGGCCCACCGTCACTTAGTCTGTTATATATAAGAAAACTAACTATCGTATAATGTTTTAATTTTTTAAGTTTTGTTAAATCTATCATCATGCATACACGCATCATGATTTTATACAAAGTTCCATTAATTGTTGACTAGTATGCTTATGTTTTAATAATTTATATTTTTAGACATAATCAACCACAAAGTGAATCCTCTCACCCTGCTTTTGTCTAATAACAAATTGGAAAACAGAGATAATTTTAATGAATGAAGACGTAACCTTGACATTGTTCTTCAATATGAATGTATTTCATGGGTGTTAACTGAAAGTGAGCCTACATCTCCGGGTGAAGCTTCAACTCCTGAGTAAGTCCAACAGTAAGAGCTTTGGCAGAATGCTGACAAGACTATTAAGTGTTATATTTTGGCTTCTATTAGCGACATATTGCAAAAGAAAATTGCTTGTATGAAAACTGCTAGTGCAATGGTCCATCACCTACATGAGATGTTTGGTGTGAGGACAAGGTCTGCAAGAGTGAAAGCTATCCAAACCTTTCATAATCTCAGAAAGAAATCTGGTGAGTCGGTGCAGGATTATATGATGAAGGTAATCTCTGCGGTTACTGAGGATGAGATGCTTGGGGAGGATATGGATGCAAACACGCAGATGATTATGATCATCAATAGCTTAAACTCTTCTTTTCAGCAGTTTAAGTTGAACTATGAGCTTAACAGCAAGGATTACACCTTGAGTGAGTTGATGAATACCCTCCAAGGCACGGAGGAGATATTGAATATTAAGGCTCATGGGCCAGAAGCTAATGTAGCTTCTTCTTCTAAGCCTAAGGGTAAAGGCAAGGAAAATAAGAAGGGTCTAATGAAAAAAAGGCCCAAACAGGGGTCAAGGTCAAACCCATGAAAAAGAAGGCCAAAGAGAACATCAAAGGAAAGTGTTTCCACTATGATGAGATGGGCCACTGGAAAAGAAACTTTCCAGTATACCTAGAGTCCCTCAAAAGCAAACAAGGTATGGGTTTCCTAAGTTTGTTAGGAACTAGAAATGTGGCAGATTTATCTATCTCTTGGATATTAGATTCAGAAGCCACTAACCATGTTTGTAATCCGTTACAGGGGTTCCAGCAAAGGAGAAGACTGCCTAAAGGCCAGTTTCAAGTCAAGATAGTAGATGGCTCCTATGTTTCAGCATAATCAGTGGGAGTAGTTATCTTGGATTTTTCTAGTGGTCATAGGTTATATTTGGAGGATGTTTATTACATGCCTTTGATTGAAAGGAACATGGTTTCTAGTTTTTTTTTTTACTAATAAAATCTGGTTATTTCTTATATTTTGAAAAAGTTGTTTCAATATATAAGCATAAGGATTTTATTTGTGGTGCTATAATTAAACAGGGATTGTTCTTTATAGAACCTATGACAGGCTCACTAAACACCACAGAATTGATAAAACCAAGATAATCTAACTTTTCTAGCATTAATTCAAAGTATCTGTGGCACTTAAGAATGGGTCATATCAATCAAAAAAGACTTGACAGGTTAGTAAAGGATGGGATCTTTATGGGCTTGGATAGTGATCCATTACTAACCTGTGAATCTTATATTGAAGGAAAAATGAACAAAGCCTCATTTCCTTCTAAAGGAAACACATCTGAATCCACATTGGACCTGGTACATATGGATGTGTGTGGGCCCATAAATGTACAAGCTAGAGGAGGTTATGAATATTTCATAACTTTTATAGATGATTACTCAAGACATGGCTATTTGTATTTGATACATAAAAAGAGTGAATCCTTTGAAAAGTTCAAAGAATTCAAAGCTGAAGCTGAGAAGCAACTAGGCAAGCCATTAAAACAACATCGATTGGATCGAGGTGGTGAGTACTTATGTCATAGCCCAGTCCACCCACTTGCAGATATTGTCCACCTTGGGCCTCAGCCCGCACGGTTTTGCTTTTCTCCTTCTGACTCGGAGGGAAAGGATGAAAACGGATCCTCAAGGGAAAGGTTTCCACACCCTTATAAAGAGTGCTTCGTTCTCCTCTCCAGTCGATATGGGATGGCAATGATCCTTCATCCTCCCCCCTTAGGGGGCCAGACGTCCTCGCTCGCATATTGCTTGGGTACAGGCTCTGATACCAAATGTAACAGCTAGTCTACCCACTTGCAGATATTGTCCGCTTTGGGCCTCAGCCCGCACGATTTTGCTTTTCCCCTTCTGACCCAGAGGGAAAGGATGAAAATGCGTCCACAAGGGAAAGGTTTCCACACCCTTATAAAGAGTGCTTCGTTCTCCTCTACAATCGATATGGGATGGCAATGATCCTTCATCCTCCCCCCTTAGGGGGCCAGACCTCCTCGCTGGCATATCACTTGGGTACTGGCTCTGATACTAAATGTAACAGCTCAGTCCACCCACTTTCAAATATTGTCCGCTTTGGGCCTCAGCCAGCATAGTTTTGCTTTTCCCCATCTAACCCGGAGGGAAAGGATGAAAACGTGTCCACAAGGGAAAGGTTTCCACACCTTTATAAAGAGTGCTTCGTTCTCCTCTTTAGTCGATATGGGATGGCAATGACCCGTCATCCTCCCCCCTTAGGGGGCCAGACGTCCTCGCTGACATATCGCTTGGGTACTGGCTCTGATACCAAATGTAACAGCCCAGTCCACCCACTTGCAGATATTATCCGCTTTGGGCCTCAGCCCACAATTGTAACAGCCCAGTCCACCCACTTGCAGATATTGTTCGCTTTGGGTCTCAACCCCCACGGTTTTGCTTTTCCCCTTTTGACCTAGAGGGAAAGGATGAAAACGCGTCCACAAGGGAAAGGTTTCCATACCCTTATAAGGAGTGCTTCGTTCTCCTCTCCAATCGATATGGGATGGCAATGATCCTTCATCCTCCCCCCTTAGGGGGCCAGACGTCCTCGTTGGCATATCACTTGGGTACTGACTCTGATACCAAATGTAACAGCCCAGTCCACCCACTTGTAGATATTGTCCGCTTTGGGCCTCAGCCCGCACGGTTTTGCTTTTCCCCTTCTGGCTCGGAGGGAAAGGATGCAAACGCGTCCACAAGGGAAAGGTTTCCACAGCCTTATAAAGAGTGCTTCATTCTCCTCTCCAGTCGATATGGGATGGCAATGATCCTTTACATAAATGTAGCACCCCACTCCCGCAAGACCCGAACCCGACATCGATGGTGATATTTGAGTTCGTGCCCCACGAGGGTGGCATGCTAGAACAGTCATTCAGTCAGAAATTAGTACACTTTTTTTTGAATCACAAACACAAAAAGTAGAAATCGATACTCAAATTGGGCCCTCATTCATTCATAAACATTTTCACTTAACACAATTTTCAATAGCCATTCGGGCCCTTTCACAATTATAAAACACTTGTGTCATTTCAAAATACAATTTTATACAAAAAGATGCGGAATATACAATTCAATACAAAATATGAAAAACACAAATGTAGACACAAACTAACCCCGATCTCTATCCTTCACTTGAATGCTATAAGTATACTCCTATTGGCCTAACAGGGTATTCTTCTGAATCCTGAAAAAATATTGCAAATTTTTGGTGAGTTTTGCGAACTCAGTGAGTGACCATCATCGATGGCTCACTCATCACATAACGCATACAATTCACATAATTCACATCAGTTCATTAACCATCATAATGAATCACATACACTTAATCATTCATTTCTTATATTACAGTCAACACATATTGCATTCAAAAATCATTCATATCATGAATATGCAATGCATATGAGACTCTCTTTTCAATTATTATTTTGTTATGACCGAGTGCCTAAATTGTCCCGTATCTTTTGGATATCGGGCTCATTGATAATTTTCCTATATAAGGCTCATTAAACGTTGAGCCTGAGGCTCTGAATCACTTTTGAGCTCGAGGCTCTTTTTCACATATTGAGCTTGTAGCTCTGATCGGTTGCTACTTTGGTCACAACTGTCATTATGTTTCATGCATTCATGCAATGGAATGCATCACTTACATTGCATGCACTTATTCGATAACATTCACTTATCATCGGACCGTAGTCCGGCATTCAACATATAGTTGAGCATTCACTCTTTCACTTACATGCAATGCACATTCCGAAAACACTTAGTTCATCTTATTCACATACAATGAGCACTTCAATAATTAAGACCAACCATCACAATCATCGGACCTTCTGTCCGGAATCCAAATACAATCAATCACATTCATAAACACATTCATCATACAGAGATCAATGTATATAAAATTCAAATAAAACAGACAATGAAGTGAGATCGTCTAGGTCTACTCATAGTACGCTCCAAAATAGCATTAGCTTCCCAATTCTGGAATGCCTGTATGCGGACACTTGAACTTGATTCTTTACCAAATGAAGAGATCTTTAGCTCAAATGGAAGCTCTTTTCTTCCTCTACCTTATTCTCTTCTTGAATAACTTCAAAATCTCTCTTGAAAGCCAAGGAAATTAAAACCCTAGCTTGTTTTCTCTTCCTTCCCTCTTTCATTTTTTTTTCATGTTTTCTCTCTCTTATCTCTTTTCTAATCCACTCACTTTGCTTCTCTCAAATCTTCTCATTCATGTTTTCTCCTTTATTTATAAACAAGACAACACTTCTTCTTCCATTTATGCCCTTAATGGGTGAGAATTGTCCCATTTACCCCTTCTATTTGTGCCTTACGTCTTTTATACTTAAGTGTCTTACCAAAAGTACCCTTGCACATTATAACATAACACTTTATTCTAGAAGACTCTCCTCTATTGTCTTACATTTCCAATGACTCCAAAAGCATTCGATTTGGTTCAGTAGTGTGAAAGTTATACTCCAATATCTCCAGACTGCTTTTATTTCGAGACAGTACCCTATACTCAAATTCCATACAAATATTGAAACTTTCATAGTCTAATTCAGAACTTGATTTCTTCATAACATTTGTAGCTCTATTTTTCTAGTTTATTTCAAATTAAAAATCATCTCATTTGGAACTCTACATATCATGATATCATCAAAATACTAAAGTATATTCAGTAGAATAACACTAGTTCATACTATCTAAGGGTACATTCAATGTACCCATCCCACTCTTTTAACTCAATCTTTCTCAATTAGATTCATAGGGCTATGATTTTTGGTAGAGAAGTAGATAAAAGTCTTACGAGTCCAATGGTTCAAGAATCAAGTCCATTGGGTGTCTAGAGAAAAAGTTATGGCAAAAGAATCTAACATGTTCTTGTCTTTACTTGTATAGTACATGCCTTGGCGCGATTGCCATAACTCTCACTACAGATGTCGGATTGAATTTTTTTGTAGACTATTAGAAATAGGACTTCGATATCTACAACTTTTATGAAGACCTCAAAGACTAATTCTATCTTTTAGCTTTTGCATCGTCTCACTTTCCTTTCATCTCACTTTCATTTCGTCTCATTTTCTATCGTCTCATTTCCATCGTCTCATTTCCATTGTCTCATTTCTATCGTCTCATTTTCTTCCGTCTCATTTTCTTCCGTCTCATTTTCTTCCATCTCATTTCTATCATCCCATTTCTTCCGTCTCATTTCTTCCATCTCATTTTCTTCCATCTCATTTTCTTCCGTCTCATTTCTTCCGTCTCATTTCTATCGTCTCATTTCTTCCGTCTCATTTCTTCCTTCTCATTTTCTTCTTTCTCATTTTCTTCCGTCTCATTTCTATCATCTCATTTCTTCTATCTCATTTCTTCCATCTCATTTTCTTCTGTCTCATTTCTTCCGTCTCATTTTCTTCCGTCTCATTTCTTCCGTCTCATTTTCTTATGCAGAACGTCTCCACTTATAAGGATCATAACATTTGACTCCGATGTCCAAAATTTTCATACTATATATCGTTGGAAAGATAAAAGAAAGATATACAACTTTCCAGAAGTAATCTTGGATAAAATATCTTTATATAAATTCCAAAATTTTCCCTAAAGTCTGAAGATGAAATTTCCATTCCTACACCAACGTACTGCACCAAATTCTTAACTTCGTGAAATTTTGAGACTTTTAGAGATAGAAATAAAATTTTATTTCTCCATATGAAATATAGTCACATGTCTCTAGATTAATCCAAATCAAGAATCATCTCGTTTGAACAACTAGAAAAAACGTTATGGCTAAAAGACTGAAGCATATTCAGTGAACATTTTCCAGATCACTACCAATCTTGTTTCTAAATCTTTCCTTTTCACAACTCATACTAAGATCACTCTTTCTACTCCTTCTACTCGTCATTTTCAATAAAATCACCTTTAATATCAATTATACCCAAAAGTTTTCAATGAATGCATGTACCACTTTTTATGCAAAAATGTTCAATATTTATGTGCATATATGTTAACATTGTGCATGAGGAAGAAAAATGCATTTCCTTAATCTCTCTTTGAGCTTACATACATTGAAATTTTAGGTCCTAACTCTTAATATGGGGACGGGATGTTACATTTCTCCCCTCTTTAAATAAATTTCGTCCTCGAAATTAATATTTAATGGATCGATAAGGCAGGGGTATAGTTTTTTCATACGCTCTTCCGTTCCCCATATACTTCATCACTCAAATACTCTCTTTCCAATGACCACAGCTGATAACTCAATATGTCCTTCAATCACTGATTCAACTATTACACTATCTTGACTATTTCATCGGTATATTTCAGATTACTCACTAACTTTTACTTCATATGCTGTCAATCTATCTCTGTCGATTAAGTCATTATTTTAGAACCTATTCACATATCATATATTATGAATCTAAGACCTCTTTCAACAGTAACACTAATTCATAAAAATTTTCATACATACCAATTCATATAGCTTAACTTATCCTTTCTCCAAATCTGAGCACACCTTGCCAAGGTGGTGCTCACAAAAACATTTCGTCTCTCCTTTGACAATTCACTTCTCTTTACTGTTAATGCATTCAACTCTTATATTCATTTCACTATATCAGGTGTTGAACCACCTAACTCACTTATCTTTCATGAATCACTTTACTCTTATTTCAGATTCATCTCACTCATCATCCGTATCACACTCTTCATTTCAATGTAAGGGTGGATAACCCCTTATTGTCCTACAACGCCCCATATCGTGTTTTAGTGATGTCACTATAATAACAATTGTTATCCCAATTGGAACTGTACATCAATCTCATATTCCTATGAACTAAAAAATATAAGCTTTAAACATATTCCCGACAGTTAGAATTGTTGGTAATTCAAACATTCAACCACTTATTCCTACATCCTTAGTAGCTAAAATACAATCTTAGCATATTCCTACTAGGATGTATAGCTTAGGTTATTACTTAGGCTTCTCTAACAGTTTATTTGTTTAATCATCTGTAATCGGGTACATATACTTCTTATTTCAATCACCAATTATCGTTCTTCCGATTTCACTCTTCATTGCTCTAGATTTTGAAACCTCAATATCTGAATTTATTATTCCATTATAGAATTGTCTGTTCAGTGTGTTAGATTACACACTGCCTTTACCAGGATAGCACTCATTTGTACATTTCTTTCAAACTCAATAATTTCCTCAAATTTACATAATTTGTACATTCCAGAAATGGCTTTGCAGATCTAATGTCTCCAAGATCTCAAAGTGATTTCTATCATAGCAATTCTAAACCATGTATCAAAATCAACTCATAAGACTTTCATTGTCCTATGCATATCAAAAACCACTTTTTACTATTACAACATATTGCATCTTAATCTCTGATGCGAAACTTCATTAAGCATTGCACAATCTCCAAATCTAAATGATATTTTATCATCAGTGTCTTATTCTTCAAATATTCAAAACGCCTCTTTTTACTTTTCAAACACACACAAAATACCATCTATGATCACAATCAATAATCGATACAATTTTGTTTGGATCAATCAAATCTTCAATATCATAATGCCATTGGGGTATCATTAACTCCAATAGATATCACTCAAATTCTCCCCTAGGTTAATTTCTTGCAATTCCTTAGGCTACTAATTCCTCAATGAAAATAATATTGTCTTATGTCATTTTTTTGTCTCTCACTTGACTTCTTGTCTCTAATGATTTCCTCTTTTCATTCAAATTCCTTTAATTCACATCGACTTCCTCAAACGTCTATTCATTCGTACTAGTTCCTCCACGCAATTTCAATTTATTTGTGTGCCTCACTTTGTGTGTTAGTATCACATTCCTCATATTCAATTTGTATCTCCCGAACATATTTACATCGAATATAAGGTGGACCTATATTCTCCTTATATTTGCAATAGTGTCATCTCGAATTTAAAATCCACCCATGTAGTTGATGCATACACTCTCGGAGGCATATTCCACTTCTTATGCCTGAGTCTCTACTTGGGATATGACTCCATTATTCACTTTTAACTTATTATATATTCATTTTCGATTTGTCTCTTCATTGATCACTCTTAAATCGAATCGTCTGATCAACTTACTCAATTTAGGGAAATTCTTCTTTGAAGAAGATTTCTTATTACAATCATCGATACTGTTCCTGAAATCCTTATCAATCAACCATTTTCCATAATTACATATCAATCATTCTTAATACCTCGAGAAGATCAATTTCAACTATGCATCATATTTCAATAAGATCAATTTATGTCATAGCTTACAAGATCGAAATATCCCTTGTAATGAGGCTCTATAAGGCACTAAACAATTTAATTGACTCTAATAACTTGGCATATATCACCAAAATTATCACATCTTATCTAGAGATGTATTTACGTCAGTTCTCCAATTAATAGCTTATGCTCAGGATACTTTAACCCCATTTAATTCTAAACAATTCTTCTCCTTTTGTGCTAGTCCTTGATCGTGAGGATTATGCCATAATCATGTCCTTCTTATTTTTCCTCAATTTCATCACATATGATAACATCATTAACAATCTGAATTCCTTCCCAATCGATCATTAAAAATACTCTCATGTCTTACTCGAACTCATCTTGAACTTTGAACTATAGGAACTATGACTAGCACTTATTCAATAAGTCACCGATTGCTTCTTGTATCATCTCCATGCATATTATACACATACTCTTAATATTCTCACTTGTCATGGTGATCCCACTATCAATTGTGCACTTACCGTGGCAAATCAACCTAAACTCAACAATATTTTTTTTTCATACATCACTCATCACCTCATCTTCCAATTGTCATTTATTCCATCTCACGCATCTATATTCTCAATCAAATAATAATTGTGGGGGCATAACCCATATGAAGCTTAACTCTCCATTCCACATATATATTCTTATACTGAACCATAAACTCTTATATCGATAATCACACAACTATTCTAAGCCCAAGTTCAACCTTTCACGGTCATATCACTTGGCCTATACACTTTAATCTCATCATTTCCACTTATATCCTTATTTTTCCTCAAATAATCCATGACAGTGTATTCACATTTACACCTGAACGCAATATCGATTTCATATTCAATAGTACATCCACCGATACAATTACACTAAATCTTTATCTATTATATCCAACCATATACTATTTCTTTTTCCATGTGAATATATATATATATATAACCAATTCTGAATCTTTGATGCATAATCATTTTGAATTTTCGATCTCATTTTTTTCCTACTATCTCCTTATACTGAATTACAAACTCTTATCATAATACTCATATAACCATTTCAGTTCCAAATTTGCCCTTTTATGATCATAACAATTTTATGATTTCATTTCATTCTGTCTGTACACTTTAGTCTCTTTATGTCTACTTATATTCTCACTTTCCTCAATCAATCCCCAACAACATACCTATTCACACCTATATCACCTTCAAAGGTACAAATCCCCATTGGGGTGAATCTTTATCCATCATACAAAACCATATATTATTTCTCATTTCCAAGATGTTCATAAACCTTTATTTTCGTACATTATGTCAGATCATCAATTTTCTCAATGTATTTAACCGCTTAAACTCTTAAGGAAATACTCATGCATGTGACTCATATTAGGGATCAGTTGCTGCAGTCTACTATGACATTACTACTATACATATGCATATAACTTGACATATATTTCAGAATGCCCATATAAGATAGTACTTCTGGGCTCTGATACCACATAAATGTAGCACCCCACTCCCGCAAGACCCGAACCCGACATCGATGGTGATATCCAAGTTTATGCCTCGCGAGGGTGGCATGCTAGAGCACTCATTTAGTCAGAAATTGGTACACTTTTTTTTGAATCACAAACACAATAAGCAGAAATCGATACTTAAATTGGGCCCTCATTCATTCATAAACATTTTCACTTAACACAATTTTCAATAGCCATTTGGGCCCTTTCACAATTATAAAACACTTGTGTCATTTCAAAATACAATTTTATACAAAAATATGCAGAATATACAATTCAATACAAAATATGAAAAACACAAATGCAGATACGAACTGATCCTGACCTCTATCTTTCACTTGAATGCTGTAAGTCTACTCCTGTTGGCCTAAAAGGGTATTCTTTTGAATCCTGAAAAAATATTGCAAATTTTGGGTGAGTTTTACGAACTCAGTGAGTGACCATCATCGATGGCTCACTCATCACATAACACATACAATTCACATTAGTTCGTTAACCACCATAATGAATCACATACACTTAATCATTCATTTCTCATATTACAGTCAACACATATTGCATTCAGAAATCATTCATATCAAGAATATGCAATGCATATGAGACTGTCTTTTCAATTGTTATTTTGTTATGATCGAGTGCCTAAACTGTCCCGTATCTTTTGGATACCGGGCTCATTGATAACTGTCCCATATAGGGCTTATTAAACGTTAAGCCTGAGGCTTTGAATCACTTTTGAGCTCGAGGCTCTTTTTCACACGTTGAGCTTGTAGCTCTGATCGGTGGCTACTTTGATCACAACTGCCATTATGTTTTATGCATTCATGCAATGGAATGCATCACTTACATTGCATGCACTTATTCGATAACATTCACTTATCATCGGACCGTAGTCCGACATTCAACATATAGTTGAGCATTCACTCTTTCACTTGCATGCAATGCACATTCCAAAAACACTTAGTTGATCTTATTCACATACAATGAGCACTTCAATAATTTAGATTAATCATCATAATCATCGAACCTTTTGTCCGGAATCCAAACACAATCAATCATATTCATATACACATTCATCATACAGAGATCAATGTATACAAAATTCAAATAAAGCAGACAACGAAGTGAGACCATCTAGGTCTACTCACAGTACGATTAGTTTCCCAATTCTGGAATGCCTGTATGCGGACACTTGACCTTGATTCTTCACTAATCTTTAGCTCAAATGGAAGCTCTTTTCTTCCTCTACCTTATTCTCTTCTTGAACAACTTTAAAATCCCTCTTGAAGGCCAAGGAAATTAAAACCCTAGCTTGTTTTCTCTTCCTTCTCTCTTTCATTTCTTTTTCATGTTTTCTCTCTCTTATCTCTTTTCTAATCCACTCACTTTGCTTCTCTTGAAACTTATCATTCACATTTTCTCCTTTATTTATAAGCAAGACAACACTTCTTATTCCATTTATGCCCTTAATGGGTGAGAATCGTCCCATTTACCCCTTCTATTTGTGCCTTATGTCTTTTATACTTAAGAGTCTTACCAAAAGCACCCTTGCACATTCTAACATAACACTTTCTTCTAAAAGAATCTTCTCTATTGTCTTGCATTTCCAATGACTTCAAAAGCATTCAATTTGGTTCAGTAGTGTCAAAGTTATACTCCAATATCTCTGGACTGCTTTTATTCCAAGATAGTACCCTATACTCAACTTCCATACAAACATTGAAACTTTCATAGTCTGATTCAGAATTTTATTTTTTCATAATATTTGCAGCATGATGTTTCTAGTTTATTCCAAATAAAAAATCATCTCATTTGGAACTCTACATATCAATATATCATCAAAATACTAAAGTATATTCAGTAGAATAACACTAGTTCAAACTATCTAAGGGTACATTCACTATACCCGTCCCACTCTTTTCACTCAATCTTTCTCAATTAGATTCATAGGGCTATGATTTTTGGTAAAGACGTAGAGCAAAGTCTTACGAGTCCAATGGTTTAAGAATCAAGTCCATTGGGTGTCTAGAGAAAAAGTTATGGCCAAATGAATCTAACATGTTCTTGTCTTTACTCATATAGTACATGCCTTGGCGCGGTTGCCATAACTCTCACTACAGATGTCGGATTGACTTTGTTTTTAGACTATTAGAAATAGAACTTCAAGATCTACAACTTTTATGAAGACCTTAAAGGTCAATTCTATCTTCTAACTTGTGCATCGTCTCACTTTCCTTTCGTCTCATTTTCCATCATCTCATTTCCATCGTTTCATTTCTATCGTCTCATTTCCATCGTCTCATTTTCTTCCGTCTCATTTTCTTCCATCTCATTTCTTCTGTCTCATTTTCTTCCGTCTTATTTTCTTCCTTCTTATTTTCTTCCGTCTTATTTCTATCGTCTCATTTCTTCTGTCTCATTTTCTTACGTCCCATTTTCTTCCGTCTCATTTCTATCGTCTCATTTCTTCCGTCTCATTTTCTTCCGTCTCATTTTCTTTCGTCTCATTTCTTCCGTCTCATTTTCTTTCGTCTCATTTTCTTCTGTCTCATTTCTATCGTCTCATTTTCTTCCGTCTCATTTTTTTCCGTCTCATTTTCTTTCATCTCATTTTCTTTCGTCTCGTTTCTTCCGTCTCATTTTCTTCCGTTTCATTTTCTTCGGTCTCATTTTCTTCGGTCTCATTTTTTTCTATAGAATGTCTCCACTTATAAGGATCATAACTTTTGACTTCGATGTCCAAAATTTTCATACTATATACCTTTGGAAAGATAAACGAAATATTTACATCTTTCCAGAAGGCATCTTGGCTAAAATCTCTTTATATAACTCTCAAAATTTCCCCTAAAGTCCGAAGATGAAATTTCCATTCCTACACCAACGTACTGCACCAAATTCTTAACTTCATGAAATTTTGAGACTTTTAGAGATAGAAATAAAATTTGATGTCTTCATACGAAATATAGCCACATATCTCTAGATTAATCCAAATCAAGAATCATCTCGTTTGGACAACTAGAGAAAACATTATGGTTAAAAGGTTGAAGCATATTCAGTGAACATTTTTCATATCACTACCAATCTTGTTTCTAAATCTTTCCTTATCACAACTCATACTAAGATCACTCTTTCTACTCCTTCTACTCTTCATTTTCAATAAAATCACATTTAATATCAATTATACCCAGAAGTTGTCAATGAATGCATGTACCATTTTTTATGCAAAAACGTTCAGTATATATGTGCATATATGTTAACATTGTGCATAAGCAAGAAAAATGCATTTCCTTAATCTCTCTTTGAGCTTACATACATTGAAATTTTAGGTCCTAACTCTTAATATGGGGATGGGATGTTACATTGCCATCCCATATCGACTGGAGAGGAGAACGAAGCACTCTTTATAAGGGTGTGTAAAACTTTCCCTTGTGCACGCGTTTTCATCATTTCCCTCTGGGTCAGAAGGGGAAAAGCAAAACCGTGCGGGCAGAGGTCTAAAGCGGACAATATCTGCAAGTGGGTGGACTGGGCTGTTGCATTTGGTATCGGAGCCAATACCCAAGCGATATGCCTGCGAGGACATCTGGCCCCCTAAGGGGGGAGGATGAAGGATCATTGCTATCACATATCGACTGGAGAGGAGAACGAAGCACTCTTTATGTAGCACCCCACTCCCGCCAGACCCGAACTCGATATTGATGGTGATATCCGAGCCCGCGCCCCGCGAGGGTGGCGTACTAGGGCAATCAAATGCAATTCAAAAACTCGGTATGACATTTTTATTTCGTTAAAAACATTCACATATGCGGAAATCAATAAACAACTTGGGCCCACTCATATAAAAACATTTTCAATCAAAATACTATTTCCATAATCAATTCACAATACAATATTAATCAGTTGGGGCCCTCTATAAGAACAGTATAACTCTGCGGAAATACAAATCTGAATGACTCAAATGCAGACATGAGACTGATCCCGACCTGAACTCTGACTTGCTTGCTGTAATCATACTCCCGTCTGTCAAACGGGGTACTCGCCAAATCCTGAAAAATAATTGCAATGTTGGGTGAGTTTGCGAACTCAGTTAGAAACCATCATCGATGGTTCACCCAACTCATGCATATACATATACATTACCAAATATTACAAATCACAAGATCATACAACTCACATGCGCTATCATTTCAAAAATCATATCCAATTATTCACATACAGATATGCAATGCACATGTGACTCTTTTCATTTTATTACGTTGTTGTGACCGTGCGCCTGAGCTCATTAACGTTGAGCCTTAAAGCTCTCATATACATTGGGCGTGATATGCCCTGATATCCCAGTGACGGGCACAATGCGTTGAGCCTGTGGCTCTGAATACGTTGGGCCTGAATGCCCTGATACAGTGAGCCTGTGGTATCCGAGCACTGCGTGGGAGAGCCCTCAGGGTATGCACCACCTCAGGGGGCAAGTGATACCACGGCATTACGTTGGCTGCTCCGGTCACAAATGTCTTTATCTGATCATGCCTTGATGCATGAATGCACATGTTCCAATTTCCATTTACAGTCACTTACATTTCAATGCGACTTCCCATTCCTTCGGACTTTCGGTCCGGTATTTCAGTCATGTACATTTACGATTTATCTCATTGATGCATTCAAAGTCATTTACTCACAATAGCATTTCAATATCACATATTCAATATTTCAAACACCCATGGTTCGAAATTAATCAAATCAGACACACATATATCCATCCATAACTCCACATGGCATAATTGCATAAAATGTAGCACATATAGGTTGAAAAACCAACTAGGTTACTCACCTGAACTTCTGAGCTACCTGTCTGGAAGTCTCAGCACGATCCGTGGATTATTGATCCATCGGAGCCTCTACAACAATCAAATAATTTCATTCATTTACAAAATGCACAGTCAAAATAATTAATGATGCTCATGCCTTGAACAAATGATGTACTATTCCTATTCATGATTTTCCCGGTACCATTTCCCACTTTCTACTTTCTTTTTACTCAGTATCTAACTTTCACTCAATTGATCAATATCGGCTCATTTCGATTCAATAGCATATAACAGAACTTCCAATTCCAGTCAATTTATCAAGTCATTTTTGCTATGGTAGTACCTCAAAGTCAGCCTCACCATTTTCTAGATCAAATTCTAAAGTTCCCAGTAGCATTGACTTTATTTTTCAAAGTCTCACAATATATTCAAATTTTCAATAACAATCCTTAGGTAAAATACAATCACATTCTTACTTTCTTTCACTATTTAAAATCCCAAAAACCTGAATTCACACTCTCATTCTTTTTCTCAATTGTAGACCTCTTTCTCTAGGTCACAACGAATCAAACATCACCTCAATTGGAGGTCTACACCAAAAGTTATGACCCAAAAACCAAACTACCTTACTTCAGAAAACAGGGGCTCGCCGCAGCGTCCCAATTTCTTCGTCGTGGTGTCTAATAGGGGGGCTCGCCGCGGCGTAGCCTTTCGGAGCTCGCCACGGCGACCTCCATCCTGCTCACCGCGGCGAATTAACAACATTAACTCGCCGCGGCGAGGACCTAAGGAAATTCCTCGCCGCGTCGTGGCACAGGCGCCACGACGTGCGAAACGCTGAATCATCTTCTCCGACGAGTTTTCTCCCATTTTCTCTCTCTAAAACCAATATTAATTCACTTCAGCTACTCCAATCCCAATATAAATGCCATAAATGCATCAAACAACATTAATTAACAACATTAAACCATATACTTACCGATCGAACCCCCAATCCTCAAATCTCTGGAATTTCTCTAACTTTTTCCCACTTTCTCTATCAACGGTGAGCTTCTCCCAACCTGAATGAACTTCCATCTTCTCAAGGATTAAACTAAACTTTGCAATTAGGGAAGAAGCAAACAAGAATCTCCGAGGGAGGAAGAAGGAGAATCAGTCGAAGGGAGAGAAAGTCGTGCCCTAGGGAGGAAAACTTTCCTTTTTTCTCCAGTTATAACCCTTAGCATTTAAAAAGGGTAATCACTTAAGCCGCTTGGCGTTTTTCCTCGCAAAGCATTTAAATTTCTGTCTCTTTTCAATCTCATTTCCAATCCAACTCGTCTCCAAATTTTCAATGGCTCGACATATCAATTTCTAAAATCATATGCCTAATTTTTCATAGCCACTAGACAGTCATTTCGGTCTTATACAATCGATCAGTCCGCCACTCAGAAAATTTTCGGTCCGGACATTTTCTCCCAAATTTTCAGAAAAATTTCTAAGGTTCACAATAAATTAACAGTCACTCTAAAATATTTCCAAATCAACTATTCAGACCCAATTATTCCAAAATTTCCAATAAATCACAATTCATATCATATTCAAAATCAAATGCCGGGAAAAATCATGAATGCATATACCTATATGTGCATGTGCAAAAGACTCATGGCCTCCAAAATTAGAGGTCAACAGGATGCTCAGTCAATATATGCGGTAATATCCTATCCCGCCTCAATTTACCAATATGACCTTCCCATCGGTGATGGGATGTTACAATTCTCCCCTCCTAATAAAAATTTCGTCCTCGAAATTTCATATATGATTAATCAAGAAGGCAGGGGAGTCTTTTCGATCATTGCCTCTCCGATTTTCACTTATTTCGATACACGAATAATTTCTGCCAATTAACTGAAATCAAAATAATTAATGAACCACTCGCTTTTTGCCTTACCAATTTCTCATAATTATTCTTAATTCATCACTTTTAGTATCAATAACACTTATATCGGATCCTGACAATATTTCCTAATCCTGTCTATGTAACATTTTGGATCCGAATCATCTTTTAGGTTTTAAACTGTCTTCGCAATCTAATCACACCACAATCACATAGAGATCATTAAATCACGAATTTAGTTTCGCTATTTACCTTTGTCTCCATCTATGCATTTTGGCCGAGGCGATACATTACAAAGCATTTCATTTGTTACTTATCAGATCACATCTCCTTAGAATTAAAACACTAATCTCATAAGATTCTAGTAACCTCGATTCACTCAAATCATTGCCCTTTTACTTGGATTTCTTAATTCACATTACAAATTTATTTTACTCATCAATATAATGCACTGTTTACATGGTATCACCCATATAACAATTGTTATGTCCTCAATCAGTCTGGACTGTACGTCAATTTCATGTCCCTAAAAACCTCACAATACCAGTTTGACTTATGCTTCCAACAGTCAAGTCCGTTGGTTATTCACACATGTAATCATTTCCACATACACTCTTTCGATTTTACTCTCTAAACTATTAATTCCTCTTTCAATACACCCTTACTATAGCATAACACTTTGATTGGTTCTCAAAATTTTTCTCTGACAGTTTCTGTAGTGGATACCACACATATCTCTTAATCAAACTATACATATCACTTTCCTCAACAAGGGAGTTATTTTCGATTCTATTTCACACACCTTAATTTAGTCTTTGCCAATTCCTTATATGCACAACTGATTTGGAAATTCCGATAACTAATAATACATTCTTTTTGTCCCTTTGGTAGCTCAACTATTAACACTCAATAATCATTCAAATTCGCGAAATATCTCAATTGTTATTGATTTGCATATTCATGGACATCTTCAAAATATTTCTGTACGATTAATGTCTCCAAGCTTTTTAAAGCAACACTCAGTACAACAAATTTCAAATTATCAATCATAATACCACCCATGAAATTATATTTGTCCCTAGGTACATAAAATCACTTTACACAATTTCAATATATTACATCATAACCCTTACTGGGACACTTCAGTATATATACAACAAATTCTCCAATTAAAGCAATACGATCAATACTTAATTTGTAATTTTTTTTATCCAAATGTCTCCTTTACCACCATCAGTCATAACATTCACACGTTTTCCTCAAACATTCTTGTCAATTTGCTAAAACCAGAAAATCTTTGACAATTTCAGAACGTATTCAGCCTTCAGCTAGTTTTAATTAACTCCAAATTCCGAATACACATATCCCTTGAAATTTTGCATTGCATTAATACCTATATCTTCATTAAGTCTCCCAATATACCATATTCATATACCAATTCATCCACCATTCATTCGATCAGATTAAGATTCACTCTTATGAGATTTGCATGATAACCAATTACCTCAACTGTGATAATTTATCTTCTTCACTTTTCAAATGCATTTAATCGATCGTCGATGATCACAGTCACTTTCCAATTTAATTACAATTGAGACACTTTACTTTTCAGTAGTAATACAATAAACTCCTCATACACATAATTGATTCATAAAAATCTTTAAATATCAATCATCTCCAATGAGGAGCACAATTTCTTATAATTTTCTCAGCTTCATCATATCATATTCTGACACATGTTCCTTATCCTGATTTCTCCACATAATCCAATTTATTTGCAATAGATCACTCCCTGGCTTGAATAAACAATCATCATATCTCGTACTTTCAAAACATAATTACACAAAATATACACGAACTTGTATTCTCTTCATATTCACAATTAATATTTTCTTGATATTCAAATTTTTTTTACGTAATCGGATTCATCTCATCAACGTAATACACACTTTTTCAGTAAATTTACTTGTACTTCATTTCAGATTTATCCTTTCAATGATTATTCTCAAATCAAATCGTCAGATCACTAAACCTTATCAATCATTATATAAAACTTTATCAATCAACTATTGTTCATCACTATATATTAGTTACTCTTGATACTTCAAGAAGATCAATCTCTGAAGGGCACTAACAATTTCATTTCCTCTAATATCTTTAACTGTCTCACTTCTTTCTCAATTGATCATTACAAGCATTCTCATGTCTTACTCTAACTCATTTTGAACTTGGGCTATCGGAATTATAATCGGAACTTATTTAATAGGCCACCGATTACCTCCTATATCATATTCACACCTATTATTCACTTATGC
The DNA here is from genome assembly GCA_029891385.1 of Erythroxylum novogranatense. NCBI lineage: Eukaryota > Viridiplantae > Streptophyta > Magnoliopsida > Malpighiales > Erythroxylaceae > Erythroxylum > Erythroxylum novogranatense. The sequence goes on from CM057235.1 coordinate 22,742,836, forward strand.
TTAATAATTTCACCCATGAAGGTAATCCCACTAGCAAATGTACTCTTACAGTGACAGTATAATCTGAACTCAGCAACCTTCCTATTTACACCTGTCCTCGCTCATGAGGATCGCATACAATCTCTATTCATTCTCAATTGATCATTATAAGCACTTTCATTTCTTATTCTAACTCAATAGGATTTTAAACTACAAGAATTCTGGCTAGCAGCTTAACATTTTCACTAGCCATGGGGCTCTCATAATTAGGTGTGCATAATCAGGTGTGCATTCACATAGGCAAAACAACTAAACCTTGAAAACCTTTTTCATCTACCAATTTCATTGTCTTACATTTCAATCTTTTCATTATCCCATCATATCCATGTACATTCACACTCCAATCAATATCATAACTACGTAATCATTCTAAAGTTTCCACTTAACATATTTTGACTCCAGAGCATATGTCATTACTCATAACTCTTGTCACGATAATCAAACCCAATTGTAACTTATTTTCATCCACTTTATACACTTGAAATCTTGCAAGTTCTAACACATCTCTATTTTCCTCTATTAATCCACAATTCTATATTTATATAAGTTCCACATTTAAGGATATACCACATTATAACTCCAATTTTGTGTTTCACAATAAACCCACCAACACCAATACACTAAATTTTCATTTGTCAGATCGAACCATACACTTTTTCCTATTTCACGATATCCATTACTTTCTTTATCACATTCTAACACATTATCATTTCCTCACTATTTCTAACCGCTTAAACGACCGAGACATACTCATGCACATGACTCATATGCTAGACTGGGGGTCAGTTGTCATTGTCTGCCGTGACATGACCTAAATGCATGTACTTGACACATTTTTCTCAGAATGCCCATGTAAGATTGTACTTTTGGGCTCTGATACCACAAATGTAGCACCCCACTCCCGCCAGACCCGAACTTGATATCTTTGGTGATATCCGAGCTCGCGCCCCGTGAGGGTGGCGTACTAGGGCAATCAAATGCAATTCAAAAACTCGGTATGACATTTTTATTTCGTTGAAAACATTCGCATATGCGGAAATCAATAAACAACTTGGGCCCACTCATATAAAAACATTTTCAATCAAAACACTATTTCCATAATCAATTCACAATACAATATTAATCAGTTGGGGCTCTCTATAAGAACAGTACAACTCTGCGGAAATACAAATCTGAATGACTCAAATGTAGATATGAGACTGATCCCGACCTGATCTCTGACTTGCTTGCTGTAATCATACTCCCGTCTGTCTAATGGGGTACTCGCCAAATCCTGAAAAATAATTGCAATATTGGGTGAGTTTGCGAACTCAATGAGAAACCATCATTGATGGTTCACCCAACTCATGCATATACGTATACATTACCAAATATTACAAATCACAAGATCATACAACTCACATGCGCTATCATTTCACAAATCATATCCAATTATTCACATACAGATATGCAATGCACATGTGACTCTTTTCATTTTATTACGTTGTTGTAATCGTGCGTCTGAGCTCATTAACGTTGAGCCTTAAAGCTCTCATATACATTGGGCGTGATATGCCCTGAGATCCCAGTGACGGGCACAATGCGTTGAGCCTGTGGCTCTGAATACGTTGGGCCTGAATGCCCTGATATAGTGAGCCTGTGGTATCCGAGCACTGCGTGGGAGAGCCCTTAGGGTATGCACCACCTCAGGTGGCAAGTGATTCCACGACATTACGTTGGCTGCTCCAGTCACAACTGTCTTTATCTGATCATGCCTTGATGCATGAATGCACATGTTCCAATTTCCATTTACAGTCACTTACATTTCAATGCGACTTCCCATTCCTTCGGACTTTCGGTCCGGTATTTCAGTCATGTACATTTACGATTTATCTCATTGATGCATTCAAAGTCATTTACTCACAATAGCATTTCAATATCACATATTCAATATTTCAAACACCCATGGTCCGAAATCAATCAAATCAGACACACATATATCCATCCATAACTCCACATGGAATAATTGCATAAAATGTAGCACATATAGGTTGAGAAACCAACTAGGTTACTCACCTGAACTTCTGAGCTACCTGTCTGGAAGTCTCAGCACGATCCGTGGATTATTGATCCATCGGAGCCTCTACAATAATCAAATAATTTCATTCATTTACAAAATGCACAGTCAAAATAATTAATGATTCTCATGCCTTGAACAAATGATGTACTATTCCTATTCATGATTTTCCCGGTACCATTTCCCACTTTCTACTTTCTTTTTACTCAGTATCTAACTTTCACTCAATTGATCAATATCGGCTCATTTCGATTCAATAGCATATTACAGAACTTCCAATTCCAGTCAATTTATCAAGTCATTTTTGCTATGGTAGTACCTCAAAGTCAGCCTCACCATTTTCTAGATCAAATTCTAAAGTTCCCAGTAGCATTGACTTTATTTTTTCAAAGTCTCACAATATATTCAAATTTTCAATAACAATCCTTAGGTAAAATACAATCACATTCTTACTTTCTTTCACTATTTAAAATCACAAAAACCTGAAATCACACTCTCATTCTTTTTCTCAATTATAGACCTCTTTCTCTAGGTCACAACGAATCAAACATCACCTCAATTGGAGGTCTACACCAAAAGTTATGACCCAAAAACCAAACTACCTTACTTCAGAAAACAGGGGCTCGCCGCGGCGACAGAACCCTCGCCGCGGCGTCCCAATTTCTTCTCCGTGGTGTCTAATGGGAGGGCTCGTCGCGGCGTAGCCTTCCGGGGCTTGCCGCGGCAACCTCCATCCTGCTCATCGCGGCGAATTAGCAACATTAATTCGCCGCGGCGAGGCCTCATGCACGCCGCAGCGAGGACCTAAGGAAATTCCTCACCGTGTCGCGGCACAGGCGCCGCGACGTGTGAAACACTGAATCGTCTTCTCCGACGAGTTTTCTCCCATTTTCTCTCTCTAAAACCAATATTAATTCACTTCAGCTACTCCAATCCCAATATAAATGCCATAAATGCATCAAACAACATTAATTAACAACATTAAACCATATACTTACCGATCGAACCCCCAATCCTCAAATCTCTGAAATTTCTCTAACTTTTTCCCACTTTCTCTATCAATGGTGAGCTTCTCCCAACCTGAATGAACTTCCATCTTCTCAAGGATTAAACTAAACTTTGCAATTTGGGAAGAAGCAAACAAGAATCTCCGAGGGAGGAAGAAGGAGAATCAGTCGAAGGGAGAGAAAGTTGTGCCCTAGGGAGGAAAACTTTCCTTTTTTCTCCAGTTATAACCCTTAGCATTTAAAAAGGGTAATCACTTAAGCCGCTTGGCGTTTTTCCTCGCAAAGCATTTAAATTTATGTCTCTTTTCAATCTCATTTCCAATCCAACTCGTCTCCAAATTTTCAATGGCTCGACATATCAATTTCTAAAATCATATGCCTAATTTTTCATAGCCACTAGACAGTCATTTCGGTCCTATACAATCGATCAGTCCGCCACTCGGAAAATTTCCGGTCCGGACATTTTCTCCCAAATTTTCAGAAAAATTTCTAAGGTTCACAATAAATTAACAGTCACTCTAAAATATTTCCAAATCAACTATTCAGACCCAATTATTCCAAAATTTCCAATAAATCACAATTCATATCATATTCAAAATCAAATGCCGGGAAAAATCATGAATGCATGTACCTATATGTGCATGTGCAAAAGACTCATGGCCTCCAAAATTAGAAGTCAACAGGATGCTCAGTCAATATATGCGGTAATATCCTATCCCGCCTCAATTTACCAATATGACCTTCCCATCGGTGACGGGATGTTACACTTTATAAGGGTGTGTAAACCTTTTCCTTGTGGACGCATTTTCATGCTTTCCCTTCGGGTCAGAAGGGGAAAGCAAAATTGTACGGGCTGAGGCCCAAAGCGGACAATATCTGCAAGTGGGTGGATTGGGCTGTTACATTTGGTATTAGAGCCAGTACCCAAGCGATATGCCAGCGAGGACGTCTGGCCCCCTAAAGGGGGAGGATGAAGGACCATTGCCATCCTATATCAACTGGAGAGGAGAACGAAGCACTCTTTAAAAGGGTGTGGAAACCTTTCCCTTGTGGACGCGTTTTCATCCTTTCCCTCCGGGTCAAAAGGGGAAAAGCAAAACCGTGCAGACTGAGGCCCAAAGCGGACAATATCTGCAAGTGAGTGGACTGGGCTGTTACAACTTATCTGGAGAGTTCCAACAATTTTGAATTGACAATGGAATTGTTTCCAATTTGTCAGCTCCTCGAACACCTCAATAGAATTGTTTAGCAGAGAGGAGAAATAGAACTCTATTGGAAATGGTAAGATCAATGATGTCCTACACTAGCCTTCTAGAATCGTTTTGGGGGTATGCCATACAAACGATAACATATCTTCTTAACTTTCCTCCATCCAAATCGATGCCTAAAACACCTAGGGAGTTGTGGACTGACCGAGTGCCTTCATTGAGGCACTTGAGGACTTGTGGCTACCCAACCTATGTTCTAAAGCCTAAATCCACAAAGATGGAACCAAGGTCAGAAGTATGTTTATTTGTAGGATATCTTATTGGAACTCGAGGGTACTATTTTTACAGTCCTCAGGATAGGAAGGTAATTGTGTCGACGAATGCGACCTTCTTAGAGGAAGAGTTTGTGAGAAATCAAAAGGGGAGAAGTGAAGTAGTACTAAAGGAGTTAGCTATTTCATCCAAACCAAGAGTTGTTTTGGATATGACATAACAAGATGTCGAAATGAATTCAAGAGTTGAATCGAAAGTGCAACCTGAACATCAAGTTATGCCTAGATGTAGTGGGAGGGTTGTGAGATAGCCAGATAGGTATCTGGGTCTAGGAGAAGGCTCTATTTCCATCTCAGACCAAGAAGAAACAGATCTCATTACGTATACATAGGCTATTAATGATGTTGATGCAGAAAAATGGCTCAAGGCAATGGAATTGGAAATAGACTCCATGTATACTAATGAAGTCTGGGTCCTTGTAGATCTACCACCAGGTCTAAAAGCCATAGGGTGTAAATGGATCTACAAAAGGAAAAGGGGATCGGATGGAAAGGTAGAGACCTTTAAAGCTATATTGGTAGTTAAAGGCTATACTCAAAAAGAGGGTATGGACTATGAGGAGACTTTTTCTTCGGTTGCCATGCTTAAGTCCATTAGGATTCTTTTGGCCATCGCAACCTATTTCGATTATGAAATATGAAAAATGGATGTCAAGACCGCATTTTTTAATGGGGATCTTGAGGAGACCATTTATATGGCCTAATCAGAAGGATTCATTGAGCCAAGTAATGAACATAAGGTTTGCAAGTTGCAAAAGTCCATTTATGGACTTAAGCAAGCATGTGGGTCTTGGAACATTAGGTTTGATAAGTGTATCAAAACCTATGGGTTCATACAAAACCTAGATGAGCCTTATGTTTATAAAAGAAGACAAGAAGGTAAGGTTACTTTCCTAATCTTATATGTTGATGACATTCTACTCAGTGAGAATGATGTGGGAATGTTATCTGCAGTTATGGGATTGCTGAATGAACAGTTTTCAATGAAGGATTTGGGAGAGGCTAACTATGTTCTAGGGATCAAACTTATAAGGAATCGTAAGAACAAACAAATAGCTTTATCTCAATTAACCTACGTTGAGAATATGCTCAATAAGTTCTCCACGCAAGATTCTAAGAGGGATTTCACTCCTACTAGACATGGAATCAAACTTTCAAAGGAACAAGCACCTAAAATCCAAGAGGAGGTTGAACGCATGCTTAACATTCCATATGTTTTGGTAGTTGAAAGTTTTATGTATGTAACGCTTTGCACTAGACCGGATATCTGTTACGCAGTGGGATTGGTAAGCAGATTTTATTCCAATCCAGGAATGGAACATTGGACTGTGGTTAAGTGTATACTTAAGTATCTTCGTAGGACGAAAAACTTAATACTTGTTTACTCTGGAAGTAATCTTATTCTGACAGGATATACAGATTCTGATTTCCAATCAGATGTTGATTCAAGGAAATCAACTTCTAGTTCTATATTTACTTTGGGAGGTGGAGCCATAGTTTGGAGGAGTGTCAAGCAATCTTGTATTGTTGATTCAACTATGGAGGCTGAGTATGTTGCTGCTTGTAAAGCAGCAAAGGAAGCAGTTTGGCTCCGAAAGTTCCTAAATAATTTGGAGGTAGTTCTAAAGGCAGAAAAAGCTATTACACTTTATTGTGATAATAGTGGGGCATTGGCTAATTTTAAAGAACCTCGGAACCACAAAGTTGTCAAACATATTGAGCGAAAGTATCATCTCATAAGGGAGATAATACAACTTGGAGAAGTGGATGTGGTAAAGATTCTCACAGAGCGAAACCTTGCTGATCCATTCATAAAGACATTGACTCAAAAGAGCTTTAAGGGTCACCTAGAAGGGATGGGAATGAGGGATATGTCAAACTTGCTTTAGGGAAAATGGGAGATTGTTAGAGTTATGTAAATATAGTGCCCTGGAAAGCAAGTGTATTTACATGTAACTTTATCTTCTTCAGTTACAGCTTTGTAATGAAAATATTTATTTTTAATAAAATAAAAGAGTTTAGTTTTATCTGTGTGAGTGTTATATATCTGGTCAAAAGGTAACAAGATTCTTTTGTAAGTAATATACATATACATAGAGATGTATGGGAAACATGTATATTATAAGAATCTAAATTAATTGATCCACAGTTGAATAATCAAGTTGGTCACTTGATTATGGTTTAGACTGTAGTGTTGCGATTTATCTCCATATAAGTAAAGGAGTTTACTTAAAGGGAATGATGAGTTTCATATCATGATAGTAGTAAACTATCGATAATGGAACTATTAAATGAATCTAGAACCAATTATGTTTTTAAGAATAAAGTGGGTCGTTACTTTATTCTTAAAATATACAACTTAAGCATTCGCTTATTATGAACCATAATCTTGATGAGTGATGAACTCATATATGTTTCATTATAATTCTTGATATGATCATAATGGATTTTTACAGATTATTAATCCATTGTTTGCATGTTGGAATTATTAATTGAAACATGTATCAGGAAACATTCACTCAAATAAAGAGTTTATAGTGCTATCATCGCTTCTAGATGTTTTAAGGAGATTTGGTGATTAAACTGGCGCCAGTAGTTTGATGGACTAGCTACCCATCAAGTCTTGACACCAAGATGAGATCTTGTGTGTTAATCACCATATAATGTAAAACGGGAGATCTAGAAGGAAAAACTAACATAAGGGTAAAATGGTAATTTTACCCTTTGTTGTGCGGATGACTATAATAAGGTTCTAAATAGGGTTTGCAATTGGACATGAAATATGTGTTCTCATAATATTTAATAATTCAAGAGTTCAACTAATTATCTTTAGTGGAATGACATTTAGTTAATAAGCTAGAATTAATTCTAATGAGATTAAATTAATTATGGGCTTATTGGAGCTTGAATTATTAAAGTCCAAGAAGATTCTCCACTTGGCTTTAAGGAAGGTTATCAAGCTAAGTAAGAAATATAAATTGAGGTTTTATAAGCCCATAATTGAATATTGGGCTTGCTCTAATTAATGGTTAATTAGAAGCCCAAATGTACATTTAGAAATGGGCTAGATTTTGGTTTAATGTAATTAATTAGATTAATTATATTGAAACAATTTTTTTAAAGAGAGAAGTAGCAATTTCGATTTTCTTAGGTTAAATGTGCAGCTGCACATTTGACATTAAAATGCTAAAATAAAGATGGTCTTTATTATGGTTTATCATCATTAAATGGAGTTATGAACTTACCATTAAATGGTTTAATGGTTATCTTTTAATGTTAGCATGTAACATATTTGCATTCATTAGATTAAAGAAGAAATAAGTACATTGGATGGGCCATCTTCCTTCTTTCTTCTTACAAAAACCGAAATTGATAATTCAATTTTAGGTTATTGTCTTTTCATATAGCCATTTTAAAGATAAATGAAGAGAGTCTCATTTATTGGTTGCTTTATGTTTGATTAATGAAAGAAGTGATGCATTGGATGCCTCTCTCTTCTTCCATTCCATGCATAACTGAATTTGATAGTGTACGAAAGACTTCTTGCACATTTTTTTAGTCACTCTCTCCTTTCATGAAAGGGTGAACCGAAATTAACAAGTGAAAGAGTTTCATTTTTAGTTCATCTTCTTCTAAGAAAATCTCCTCCAAACATTTATTCTCCTTTCCTACCAAAGGATTTTGTTAACCTACTTATCCTTGAAGAACAAGTGGTAAATCAAATTGGTTGAGGATACAACAACAAGGAGAAGATAGATTGCTAAAGGAAAAGATTCAAAGGAAAATGATTTGGATACAAGAAGAAGGAGAGGATAATGCAGTGAGGATTTAAAACTGCAACAAAGGAGTCGATAATACTCATCATCTTGTTTATGCTTTTATTATCCTTATACCATATCATGTATGGATTAACATGATGATTTAGATTTGTTGCTTCCACTAGAAAAATGATTTCATAAAAGTTTTGAAATCTACCGTTTCTCCAAATATAGCATGCTTTCTTTTTCTGATCCAACAAAACAAACATTCAAACCTCCTATTATCAAAATTATAGAACTAGATATTTTACCTTCAGAACTATCTGTTGCTAAAAACTTCCGTCCATCTAGTACAACTCAACAAGATTCTACTATTGTTTTAGAGGAAGTCAGTCCCACATAACAGGAAATTCAGGAAGCATTAGTAAAGGAAATTGAGGAAATTCATACTAAGGTTGATGACCTGAGTGACTCAGTAGGTGATGTTCATGAGGAAGTAGCTTATCTACGAGTTACTATTGAATAAGACCTCACGATGATTCACACTGATATGCAACATATGTTTTCTAAAATTATGAAGCATCTTCGTTAAAGCTTTTGATTAATAACAAATAGGGGGAGAAGAGCAGAAGAAAGATAGTATATGGGGAGACCAGAGACAAGAAAAGAAGATAAAAACCACTACAATTTTTTATATCATATATGTATTTCATATATGCATGTGCATTGCATTTGTTGTCTTCTTATTCGTCGTCTAAATAATATTCGTTTATTCATTTTTATCTTTCTAAAATTATGATTATTTGTTATCATCAAAAAGGGAGAGATTGTTAAGTCAAGAAGACTTCACGTCTATTAATTTTGGTGACAATAAAATAATAATAATATTAGAAATAAATGAATTGTTTTGATAAGTGTGTTAAGTTTGCAGAAAAATATAAGTATCACATAGTCATCCTAGAAGAAGCAAAACATAGAAGAAGCAAAACACAGATGACACGCCATCATAGAAGAAGCAAAACACAGACGGCACGTCATCACAGAAGAAGCAAAACACAGACGACATGTCATCACAAAAGAAGCAAAACATAGGCGACACGTCATCATAGAAGAAGCAAATTATAAATGATACAAAGAAGAAGATACTCTAGTACGTCAGACAGTTAGTTAGTTGGAGTTAGTTACAGAACTCAACTAAATAACAATTTCTAAAAGAAACAAGAAGTAGTTGGAGACTTAGGCTATAAATACTAGTCCTAGTCGAAGGCTGATTAGTTTTTGAGTTTTCAAGTTTTACATACTTAGAAAAATTCTGTATTCAAAGTGCGATACAAGAGAGCAAACGCTACTATAATAAAAAGCTCACAATATCTTTCTAAGCGAGAGAAAGGAAAGGCTAAGAGCTTGGAGAGGCCAAGATAGTATAAAGAATACTTTGTGTAAGAAACCTAAAGAGGCTCTGGAAGGGAAGAAAGAATACTTGTAAAGTTTGAAGAGTATAGTGAAATCTCAGACGAACTCTGAGGATTGGACGTAGCTTAAGGTTTGGAGTGAACCAGTATAAAATCGTGACGTCTATTCTCTAACCTTACACTTTAATTTTCTTGTTGTTAGACAAGTAGATAAAATTTATTTGCGATTCAAATATGTAGCTACTTTAGCATAATATCTTTGGTATTCATTTGATAGTTAAATTTTTTTTTCAAGAAATATTAAAAATTTTTGTATTCTAAAAAAGATTACACAATTCAACCCCCTTCTTATGTATTTCATATAATTTATGTGAATTCTATATTAACAAGTGATTTACTTCATGATACCTGGGATTTTTATGAACATGCATTATACATAATTCATTTCATACATGTGCATTATGGAACAATTATAATTGTGCATATTGTGATATATGTGTATGTTGTTTGATGTACAGGAGAAACTGGAACGTCAACCTCCAAACGTTGTCGAAACTTCCAGACATTAGCCTCGGGAGCAACTTGTGAGTAACCTAGATGGTTCCTCTCAATTATTGTTTACTTAAATACTGTTATGAATGATAAATGAATGTGATTGATTGTGTTTGTTTCTGGACAGGAGGTCCAATGAATGTGATGTATAAATGAAATATTGAAGTACTCATTGAATGTGAATTGGACGGAATAAGTGTTTTCTTAACTTAAGTGTTGAATGTCGGACTAAGGTCCGATGACAATGTGAATGAGATGTGATAGTGAATATGATTGTGTGACATTGTGCACTTTCAATTGATTGAATAAATGTGATGTATTTTATTACATGAATGAATGATCAGATAATGGGAGTTGTGACCAGACTAGCCACCGATCAGAGCTTAAAGCTCAAAGTTTGAAAAGAGCCTCGAGCTCAAAAAGTGATTAAGAGCCTCAGGCTCAACGTTTAATGAGCCCCTATATGGGACAGTTATCAATGAGCCCTGTATGGGACAGTTATCAATAAGCCCGATATCTAATGAAATAGTTAGGCACTCGATTACAACAACATAATAATTGGAAAAGAGTCTCATGAGCATTTCATATGCATTTTGTTAAGTATATTTGTTGGATTGAAATGCCAAATTTGCTTATGCTTAAGTGAAAATGTGATACTAATGTAAAATGCAATTTTTGTGAAATATTTGTTATATGAAATGATGTGTTGCATGAATTGAGTGAACCATCAATGATTATTACCTCACTGAGTTCGCAAAACTCACTTAAAGTTTGCAAATATTTTTCAGGATCAAAAGAATACCTCGTTAGGCAACGGGAGCATACCTACTGCATGCAAGTGAGAGATAGAGGTCGGGATTAGTTCGCATCTGCATTGTATTTCTTTATTTTTGTACTGAATTGTATTTTTCGCAAATTTTGTATTAAGGAATGTATTATGAAATTATTATACAATGTGTATGTGAATGTAATCATGTTGTATTGACATTATGATTATGATTGTTTTGTTTCTGGAATGGGCCCTAGTGATTAACGAAATTCTGATGATTTGAAAAATGTTTATGGAATAAAGAGGGCCCTATTTGATGATTGATTTCTGCAAACTATGTTTGTTGTTTTTAAAAAAATCATACTGAGTTTTGACTGATTAAATGCTCTAGCATGCCACTCTCGCGGGGCACAGTCTCGGATATCACTCAGGATGTCGGGCACGTGTATTGCGGGGGTGGGGTGCTATAGATACTAGCCCATTGGGCTTAGACAGAAACAAAAATTATGGAGCAAATCTCTACGTGCAGAATACTAAGCTTAAAGATCACAACACCTTTATTTGAGCATGCATTTTATGAAATGCATTAAATATAGAATATACTGTGTATAGTAGTCATTGATGATGCATAATCAGAATCTCATAGTCATTGGACCTAAGTCCGGCATTCAACTTTCGTTGAGTATACAGGTAGCATTTAGAATTCATATGCAAATAGAACACTTCCAATACATTCCTGAATATCAATCTCCTCAGACCATTAAAGTCTGGAATTTGTAAACAAATCACAATCAGTTCAATAATTGGAAGTCAAACAAGTCAAATCAATCCTAGGATAATCATCTAGGTTGACTCATAGTACGCTCCAATATGCTATTGCTTGGATGGTCTAACAATGTCTGACTGGCGTCCAATGTACTCCTCTATATCATACAAAACACATTTACATATATCACACTTTTGCACAAATGTATAAGCATTCCTTTATGCACATTTATGTATAGAAAATATGCACAATTCATATTCAATAACAATATCGGGTATCTTATCGTGATTCTTGTCACCATATCATTCATATATCAAAACTCTCATAATATCATTTGTACTTAGGGTTTGGACCACAATAAAACAATGTGAAACTAATTTAGTATCTTAATTGATCATTTCAGATATTTCTACCAACATACTTTCAGGTCAATTTTGTATGATTATTTTGATAAGATAATTGAAATAATTAGGCAACACTTCCTTCTAGAAAATTGTTCTCCAATGTCTTAAGTTTCTAATGACACCAAAATCATACAATATGATTTAGTATTCCAAAAGTTATACTCAATTTTCTTTGGAATATTCTTTGAACTATAACCATACCCTGTATTCAACTTCATGTCAGATTTTGTAATTCTTAATGACAGAATTAAAATTCTATCTCTGCATACAATTTGTAAAATTATGTCTCTAGTTTAATTTAAATTAATAATCATTCCATTTGGATATCTACTAATCAAAATATGGTCAAAATACCAAAATATGTTTAGTGAAATTATTCCAGTTATCATATTCTAGTACTCCTCACATTTTCATCTTAAATCCATTAACCTAACTAAATTATACTATGCAACATTAGTGCATGGCCGTGCATTCCAAGAAAATCAATTCACAGGTGTGCAACCATAATGCACACCTATGCATATACCAAAAAATAAGTCACGACCGTGCAACCTTAACGCACAACTGTGAACACCCAAATTCTAGAACCAATTTTTGTCTAAATTTTATCACTCAATCTATATCAAATGATTTCAGATGGCTATAATTGTGTGTCAAGATGAAGAACAATGTTTTATGAGTCATTGGTTCAAGAATCAAGTCATTTGGATATCGGGAGAAAAAGCTATAGCAAAAAGATCAAAGGATGTTCAAAAAACCATTTTCCTTTAGAAAGCTTCGGGTCACGATCGTGCCTCTTTTTTAGAAAACCATTTTCCTTTAGAAAACTTCGGGTCACGATCATGCAGTGGCACGATTGCGAGTTTTCAAATCATCATGTGAAGTCGCAATCATGCTTTTTGACTTTTTCAGCGATGTCATGATCATGCATCCTGCTTCTTCTAGTTCACCAAACTTTGATTTTTTTCCTTCTTGTTTTTCCATTGTTTTCCAGATTTTCACACTCCAATCTTATTCAACTAACACATAAATCATCTATACTTCTTCCCTTTCGGTTCAACTCAACACAAATAAATCAAAATCCAAGATTCAAACTTAAACTTAAACATCAAAAATTCGATTCTCATACTTGCAAATTTCAGTTTCTACAATTTTCTTTGTCTACTTTCATCTGATACATATTTCCACCTTTCTATACTTTCATTTCATAAAAAACTTATGAACAAATATTCATTTCATATCATTAAACTCATTTAAAATCATTTAAATTAAGACTTCACATATTCACGCATGAACAGTACCCATATGTGTTTTTCTCTAAACCAGAACATATAATATATATATTCCTACATCAACTTTCATGAACTTTCTGCATATCAAAATAGAACCTATTTCATTCCGAACAATTTCTTATTTCATGAATCTTTCATCTGATTCATTCATCACCGAAACTACACTTCTCAAACTACTCATGAATAAATTCGTGTACAAAGTTAAAACATCAACAACAATTTCCTACTCGATTCAGCTATCCTTCCCAGCAGTAAGAGTAACTCAATTACACACAAAGATTCAAAATTGGTAAATGAAGAAAATGGAAGAGAATTTCAGTGTTGAGTGTTTCTTCATAGTGAAGAACAAAAGCTACAATAATCTCTTCCTAACCAAAACATAAGCTACATGTATTCTTTGCATGTCTTACACTTGTCACCCAAACAAGTCTGCCATTTATCATACTACAATTAGTCAATTATTCAACATTTTCTCTAGTCCAAAAATACTCCAAATATTTAGAAAATTCCTAAAATTCCAGAAATTTAACCAAAAATTCCAAATCACATTTATTGCACTCCAATTAAATTTTCAAGACGATAAAATCCACATTCCTGTTAAAAATCAAATTTAACCCGGAAAATGTCAATGGAAGCATTTACAATCATATTAATGTGCAAAAATCAACATTCTCGTGTATGTGCATGCCATTTTCAGTTTAAAAATGATATATTTTCTAATTCTCAGTAAATTCTCCTAATACATTATTCTAGCCTTAACATGGGTAACGGGATGTTACAATTCTCTCCTCCTAAATAAAAATTTCATCCTCGAAATTCTTACCTGATTGATTAAATAGGTAGGAGTACTGATTTCTCATATGCTCTTTCGTTTCCTATGTGGCTTCCTCACTCGAATGATTCTTCCAAAGGACTTTCACTAATAGGATCACTCGATTTCTTAGTTATTTATTCCGATAGCCAATTATCTTAACTAGTTCTTCAACATAGCTCAAATTACTAGAGACTTCAATCTATTAAGTCGACATCACATGAGTTGGATCTGACCGATACCAGCTAAACATACTCACATGGAACATGTTATATATCTGAGTCATTTAAGAAGGTAAGCCTAACTTATAAGCTAATGATCCAATTCTTTCGATTATCTCATTTGGACTTATGTACCTCGGGCTTAGCTTACCCTTCTTACCGAGCCTCAGCACACCTGACTAAGGTGATACTCTCATAAATACTCTATCTCCCACTTGATACTCCATATCCCTTTTGTGATGATTCAATAGCTCTTCTATCTATCTTGTGCTGCTTTAATTATGCTACGGATCAATTTCACCTTGTCAACTGTATCCTTAATCAATTCTGGGCCTTCAACAATTCTTAGACCCTCTTCATCCCAATATACATGTGAACGACACTTTTTGCTATACAATGCCTCGTATGGAGCCCTACCAATACTACTGTGATACTGATTATTATAGGCAAATTCAATCAAAGCTACATATTGATCCCATGCTCCTTGAAACTCCAGAACACAAGCTCTGAGCATATCTTCAACAATCTTGATTGTCCTCGCACTCTGACCATCTATTTGAGGATGAAATGTAGTACTGAAATTCAGTTTTATACCCATAGCTATCTGTAAACTACCCCAAAATCTTGAGGTAAATCTAGGATCTTTTTCTGATACAATGGACATTGGAACCCTATGTAATCTCATAACTTCATTCACATATCTCCGAGCTAACTGATCTAGTGAATAATTTTCTCTCGCTAGCAAGAAATGAGTCGACTTGGTCAGTCTATCAACAATGACTGAAATGGCATCGTGTTGGTTCGGAGTCCTCGGCAAACCTATAATAAAATCCATAGTGATTCGTTCCCATTTCCACTTCGGAATAGGCAATGAATGTAATTTTCCAACTGGAGTCTGATGCTCTATCTTAATCTGCTGGCAAGTTATTCACTTAGAAACGAACTTCGCTACTTACTTCTTCATACTAGGCCACCAGAAACGTTGTTTTAGCATGTTATACATCTTGGTAGTACCAGGATATATAGCATAAGCTGCTATATGTGCTTCCTCCAAAATCTCTTTTCTCAAATCATCAACATTGAGCACACATAATCTTTTCTTTAACCACAATGTATCATATCACTTCAAAATTAGAATCTAGATTCACTTTTAATTTCTCAATTAACTTTATAAATTATGGATCTCTGTTTTGAGCCTTTTTTATTCTTTTAGGTAATATAGGTCTCAACTTCAATGTAGTTATCAATGCTTCATTCTGTCCTAATTTCAATTCAACATTCAGGGCTCTTAAATAAACTAGGCTCGGTAACCTTGATAACTGTACTTGAGCCACACTGCTATTAGATTTTTGACTTAATGCATCAGTTACCATATTCGCTTTGTTAGGATAATACTCAATTGTACAATCATAATCTTTTAACAATTCTATCCATCTCCTCTGTCTCATATTCAACTCTTCCTGGCCCAACAAATACTTCAAACTCTTATAATTAGTAAACACCTGAAAAGTTTCTCCATACAGATATTGTCTCCAAATCTTTAAGGAAAATACTATTGTAGCAAATTTTAAATCATGTACTGGATAATTAAACTCATGATACCTCAATTGTCTCGATGCATACGCTATTACTTTGCCATACTGCATCAGTACACATCCTAAACCCTGGTGTAACGCATTACTGTACACAACATAACCTCTAGAACCAGATGGAATATCTAACACCGGTGTTGTAGTTAACCGATGCTTTAGCTCCTCAAACTCCTCTAACAATCACCATTCCATTTGAAAGGCACATTCTTCCTCAAAAGTTTTGTCAAAGGGGCTGAGTTTAGTGAAAACCCCACGACAAATGTTCTATAATAACCTGCTAATCCAAGGAAACTCTAGATCTCGAACACATTCCTCGGAGATTCCCACTTCATCACTACTTCTACTTTCTTTGGGTCTACCTGAATGCCCTATCCAAACACGGTGTGACCCAAGAATACTACTTGATTAAACAAAAATTCACACTTACTGAGCTTAGCATATAACTGTTTCTCCCTCATTATTTATAAAACCAATCTTAGATGTGCAGAATGATCTTCTCTACACTTCGAGTACACTAAAATGTCATTAATAAATACAATCACAAAATAATCTTAATAAGGTTGAAATACCTTATTCATCAAGGCCATAAAAGTTGTTAGGGCATTAGACAATCCAAATTTTTAGTACATCAGTCTCGACTATTTTTAGCTGATAATATCCCGATCTCAAGTTTAATTTCGTGAACACTTGTGCTCCCTGTAACTGTTCAAACAATTCATCAACCCTTAGCAATGGGTATTTAGTCTTAACTGTTATTTGATTCAACTCCCGATAGTTAATACACAATCTCAGAGTTCCATCCTTCTTCTTTACAAACAATACCAGAGCTCCCCAAGATGACACACTAAGCCTGATGAAACCCTTATCTAATAACTCTTGTAACTGGGTTTTCAGTTCCTTTAATTCTACAGGTGTTATCCTACATGGAGGAATTGATATAAGAGTGGTACCTAGAACAAGGTCTATGGTAAAATCCATCTCCCTTTCTGGTGGTAAACCTAGTAGTTCTGTAGGAAACACATCCAAGAAACCCCTAACAATAGGAATGTCCTGAATGGTTTGTTCATTTCAAGTATTAACTATGTAGGCCAGATAAGCATCATATCCATCTTGGATCAGTTTTAGCACACTCATAAATGAAATTAGTTGGGCTGGCATAGCCTGATTAACTCTTTGAAACACCACTCTTGACTAATTAGGGGATTCGAGAACTCTTCCTTAGTATAATAATTCATCACAACCCGAAGAGCAATAAACCAATCCATGCGTAGAATAATATCTATTTCCTCTAACTGCAATACAATCAAATCAACTTCTAACTTTGCCTGATCAATTCGAACTATGTACCTTTTACATACCTCACCAATCACTGTTGTGTTACCCACTGGAGTACTCACTTTTAACCCACATTTCAATATCTCTTACTCATAATGCAATCTAGATGCTAGATACGGTGTGATTAATGAATGTGTAGATCCTAGATCTACCAATGCATATGCTTCAAAATGAAAAACATTTAACACACCTGCTACCACATCTAGGGAGTTCTGCACTTCCTGTCTGGTGATGGCATAGACCCTGGCTCGAGATTGTGGCTGGTTACTCTGCACCTCAGTCCTAACATTAAGCCCTTCTGACTGAGTTCTGCCTTCTGCCTCTTTGTGTAGATTTGCCAGCTCTACTCTGCTGAACCATTGTTTCAGTCATTGTTCCTCCTCTAGCTCCAGACTGTGGTCCTAAATTATCAGGACAATCTCTGATCTGGTGCTTTATAGAGCCACAATGGAAACAAGCTCTCGTTAACCACTAACATTCACCACCATGTTTCTTACCACAGTGCTCACAATCAAATAGTTGTTAAGACTGGCCGGAGGGCACTTGTCCTCTACCTCTCCTAGTCTAAACAAATCCACCTCTTGATCAGGACTTAGATTGTCTCTATCTAGCCTAGAATTGAGACAATCTATTCTAACATTTTATGAAGCTTATGCCATAATCAACTTGAGATTTATCTTGCCTTTTCCCTCAAACCTCCTGTCTATACTCACCCTAACCATCCTTCAATAAATATTCTATTTTGATCGAGGCCACTTGGAGTTCTGTAAAACTATCCAAATTTGAAATGGCTAGCCTTGTTATAATCTCCATGTTTAAACTGTTTACATTTGTCTTTCTTTGTTGGGATTAATGCAGTTACATACCCCATTAACGCATTGAATCTTATCTCATACTCTGCCACTGTGAGCCTACCTTGCTTTAGATCTAAAAATTCTTTCATCTTCCTATCCAAAGAAAATCTTCCCAAGTTAAACTATAAGGTCTGGTGGTACTGCCTAGAACAGTCTTCCACCACTGGTATGCTAGATCTTGCAATAATGAGACCGCATAATCAAATCTTTCATCTACCTCGTAGTCCATCTGGTTGAACACTTTTTCAGGTCTCTCTAACCACCCTTCTGCCTTAGCAGGGTCTTTACTTCCGTAGAAATTCACAACCCCCTATTTTCTTAGTTTATCATACCTTCTTTCTCACCTTTCCAGAATTCTCAGAGGCATTTGAGCAACTCAAGTACAAGAGACTCTATATTGGCTCCGACAGACTTCATGTCAATTGACTCTCCAACTTGATCTCCTATAATAGGTGACCTATAACAAATAAAAATTGTGATCACTAGCTGAATCTCTCATTATTAATCGTATTATGTCCTTAAAGATGTCAAACCATACTTTGATACCAAAATTGAAACATCCCGTTATCATAGAGTATATACCCAATCCAAAGGACATTCAACTACATATCCTATGATAACGGTATGTTAGAGCAATCACATATCCAACTTAGTCATGGCATCATCTAATATAATTAAAAGTCATCAAATTTAAAACCATTCCTTTCATTCATTGTCAAAAACTCACACTATATTCATTGAACAAATATTTACAATCCTTATACAAGTTTTAGATTAAAAAAACTATAAAAATATAAGTTATAACTCTTCTGATGTCAGTTGACAGACCTTTGAGCCATATCTTAATCTAAAAGATTCCTTTAGTCCTGCCTAAGAAACTAGGTCTCCTGTCTCATAACTAAAAAGTCACGATGTAATTTTTATGATTTTTGCAAACTCAATGAGTGAACCATCATTGATTTTTTCACCCAAGTCAAATACACAATATAACGTTTTTCACATATTAGAACATGTATATTTCAAATACTCATATTATCATGGCACATCATGTTATCATTGCAAATTCAAAACAGATATGTACAAATACAGATGCATATGAGACTCCAGATTTATTATTATTGTTGTGATCAAGTGCCTTTCAGATACGGATACAGATATTGGCCCATTGGGCTCAGTCAGAATCAGAAATCACGAAACAAAGCTCTACGTGCAGAATACTGAGCTTAAAGCTCTTTTAGATTGGCTACTTTGATGACAACGCCTTTACTGAGCATGTTTATGAAATGCATTAAATACAGAATATACCATGTATAGTAGTCATTGATGATGCACAATTAGAATCTCATAGTCATCGGACCTAGGTCTGGCATTCAACTTTTGTTGAGTATATAGATAGCATTCAGAATTCAGATACAAATAGAAAACTTCCAATATATTCCCGAATATCAATCTGCTCAGACTATTAAAGTCCATAATTCACAAACAAATCTCAATTAATGCACTCCAATTAAATTTTCAAGACAATAAAATCTACATTCCCATTAAAAATCAATTTTAACCTGAAAAATATGAATGAATGCACGTACAATCATATTAATGTGCAAAAATCAACATTATCGTGTATGTGCCTGCCATATTTAGTTTAAACATGACATGCATTTTCTAATTCTCAGTAATTTCTCCTAATACACTATTCTAGCCTTAACATGGGTAACGACATGTTACATTAGATCTCCTAATCTCAACCACATCAAATTATGTGACATTTGAGAAAAATAACCTTATGTAAATTTATCACAGAATTAGGGACGAAGATAGAGCAGGAATGACAATGAAACATTGGCATTACTTTACAAAAAGTTGATATTATAAAATTATACGTGTTCTTGAAAATTATTTCCTAAATTTTGGAGGATATAACAACCTAACTAAATTTATTCAAATTTTTATACAGATAATTCTTACATATGCACAATTGTGCAAGCTAACACATGGTTGTGCAACACTTGTATGGCCGTGTTAGCTAACTCATGACCGTGAATTTTCTTCACCTAAATTTAATATGTACTCATCTAGATACATCTCATGAAGTCACTAGAGAAAAGTTGAAGTTTAACTTATTCAATTGAAGAATAAAATCAAGACCAAGAAAGAACAAGCATAACAAAGTTATAAATGAATATGTCATGTATACTTCCTACTTAATCAATTTAATATTTTAAAGGCTTTTTATACAAAAACACATTTATATTTTAGTTCATTACATGAGTCTTTTTAGTCACTAAAAGGAGTTAAGGTTTTTATTTTAAAGAAAAGGAAGATCCTTAAAACATACATTTGGGCACATTTAAAGAAGTGCTTTAACTCAATTTTGCATTAGAAAGATTAAGTTTACCCCTTTAAAGATGTTAGAATAATGATTTTAGGTATATTGGGAGACTTATATAGGTTAATGGTAGAAAAATACAAGTTAAAGTTGTCAAAACTTATGTACCATGACTTTGTAGCAATATTGATTGTGCATTGGTCAACCAATGTGTTACAATCAACTAATGTTCCAATGGTTAGTACATTTTTCAACCACACATTAATCAACCAATAAAATCTTTCTTAAGATTAACATTGATGTTCCATCAGTTACTACATTGGTCAACCGCATATTGATCAATCAATACACAATAACTAGTAATTGATAATGACAATTTCTTAATTTTAACAACTAGTTTGACCCCAAACCCAATAAGGTCTTCCAAATTTGTAAATTATTTTATGAGTATGGTTACTCTTCTCCTTAGAGAAGGATTGTAAAAAGAGGTATTTTTTACATTCTTTTAAAAAAAAAGTAAGCTATTATAAGTTTCCTCTTCACTTTGTTGAAAAAAGGGACTTACTGAACTTTTTAAGAAATGTCTTAAAGAGTGGATTTAAGCAAGTTTGGTTTATGAAACTACTATAAAATAGTTTTCCTTTATTTAAGTTACTTTTATCATAAATCATTTTTCCTTTCTTTTACTCCTTAACTCTTTAAAATATTGTTTGATTTTCTTGTTGATTAATATTAAGTTACTTTTATCATACATTGATAATCTTAAGAGTCAAGGTGTGATAGGGTTCTGCTGCGGCATGCATTGCATGTCATTGCCGAACATCTCAACCAAGAGAAAGAACTAAATATAAATTTTTTCATAACTATTTACGATATATTCCCCATCCTAACTGGTCTCATAAAGTATGGTCAATAAACTATACAAGCTGCAAGGTACATTGGATCGTTCTTCATCCAATTATATGGATTGATCTATCAATGATGGAATTTTTTTTATTCTATTTACAAGTTACATTATCATATAAAATTGTATCTAACTCCATATGTGGATATGGAATGTATAAAATAGGTATGAACGGCAAAATAAAGATAAATTTATACTCAAATTTGAAATTGCAGTAGATACAACTGAAAAGTAATTAAAAAATTCCACTTAACGTAGTCTTATGACTGAGAGTGTAACATACCACTCCCACAGAGCATAATTTCGAAGATACCAGAGGATATTCGAGGAAATACTCTATGGAGTTGATACATTAGGATAATCAAAATAAGTAAATAAAAACATCAAACACATCATAAGCATTCAAAACATTCGTTTCTTCTCATTTCTATCATACCTATAAAAGGTCACATATGGCATTATAGTTTAGAATCCACATATACATTACATAACATTTTAGAGTTTAATCCTAGTAAAAAAATGTGTAACATGATGTGGGATGCTAATGTAAAAGACTCTGACTAGACTCTATTGATTCAACTGATAAGACCTTTGAGCTATTTTCGTCCCCAAAATGTAAGTACTATACTTCTAGGATATCATTTTTGTAGCTAGAACTCCTTTTAATTTGAAACAAACAATGATGCATTTTTTATGAGTTTGTGAACTCTGTGAGTGAGCCATCATCGATGCACTCATACAAGTCAAATTATAAAGACAAGTTATATCTCAATTTATCACACTTCAACAAGTATGTCATATAAACCAGTATTGCATATTACATCACATACTCCATTGACTTCAACTATATTTCACTATTCCAAAGCAATTCAAGAAATCATTTCAATTCAATCATATGATGCATGTAGGGATGCATATGTAAATGCACATGTGATTTCATTATCATTTTTTTGTTGTGACTGAGTGCCTATCAATGCAATTTGTTGTCCCGTACCTATTGTGGTACCGAATTCATAGCTGGCCCGTACCCATTGTGGATAGCGAGTCTATGCAATTAGAGCCTTAGGCTCTTTCTCATAATTCTGAGCTCAAAGCTCTTTTCTGCTCATCGATCACTCTGGTCACAACTCCTTTTTTGGATCATGCATTTCAATATGATAAGATGTATCATTTCATATGCTATGCTTTTATTAACTTTCATTTCGGTGTGTTTATGTCATATAACTAACTCCTCGGACCTAAGTCCAACATTTATCAATCAGTTGTACATGTATTTTACATTAAACATACAATTCACACAGAAGCATAGATATATGAGTTTACATATCTGAGTTGACTCATAGTACACTCTAGAAATGTTATTCCCTTGATGTTCCGGTAATGTTTAGATGTTGACGATCACCTTACGCGTCTATCGACATGCAATACATGCACATATAGTCCACAAATCACCAAGTTGTTTAATCATATAATATACAATCATTCACATGTATATGTATCATGTTTTAGTGGATGTTCAATTGACTTTTTGGGCATGTATTCTTAAGCATAGATCTTGACTATTTAATTTATGCTTATACACCCTAAGACCATTCAAACATTATAGCTTGTATACTACCATTTTGCTATCAGGATTATCACTTTAAGTTAGCTTGATTTACTCCAATTTCATCAAACTTAAATTATACTTATCCTTGTACATTTTCATTATTAAAAAGCCTCTTATAACACACACATAATTGTTGCTTTAAATCTGGAATTTCAGCAAGCTAGATCTATACATTCACCGAACTTTTTCCAGCTATATATATTCATACATTTACCCAATTATATTCATAATTACCCCATATTCTTCCATGTTCATTCATCCATACCTTATACACATTAATCATGTCCTTAAAATCATGTTTGCATCAAAAGAACACATTGATTCTGTTAACAAATCATAATTTCCAGTTTTGAATACAAACATATCAAAACAACCCATTCTTTAGGTTATGACATCAATTAACTACATAAACTTATCAAGCTCTTAAATAATTAATCAACCAACAATATAGGCTCATTCTAAGGGCTAATCAAGTCCAAATATACCAATTTAGAGTGAATTTTATCAGCTGATTCAACATGTACACAAGGTTGAAATTAAAATTCTAGAATTTGTCATCAACATCGCTAATGTGTGTAACTTTATTACCTTTAATACTTCACGAATTTTATAAGCTTAGACACATTAATAACACCTGAAATTTTCCAGATTTCATGTCCTTTAAAGTTGCTTCATTTTTCAAGTTAATATAACTTCCATATTGGTTGCACTAAGACTTACAAAATTCTGCTCACTTATGTCATTAACAGTCACGTTTTTTTTACAAACACACTTATAACTCTAATTTTCCATATTCGAAAACACCTTAATAAAAACTATCTTTAACATGAATTCCTTATAAATTATACTTCAAATCTCAACTTAAATTGCCCATACAATAGCCCATAAACTATTGTTTTCGTATATGCAAAAACAGAATAGAAATTTACCCATTCATTCTTCATTTCCCAGAACATCTTTAACACCAACACCACATTCAATCCATCCCTAATTGGCCATAACAAAATTCAGCTAACATATACCATAATAGGTTAGTATTCACTTGGTTGATTACCTCAAATTCCACCTCAAATGTCAAGCTTGTTTAGCCTTACTCGCAAGAACAATTCAAGAACATTGAGGGGTTGTGATGGGTTCGGCTATGACTAGGAGAAAAGACAACATTATATGTCATAATGTTCTGCCTCTATAGCTATCTTTATGAGGATTTTGTATGGGTTTTGGGGTGGTGATTTATAGAACTAAGGAAGAAACCAAAGATGTGGGTTATGTGTGGGTTTCGGCAATGGGAGGGAGGAGAGGGAGAGCATAAGACAAAAAATAACAAAAGGATATAATCATGAAATGTTATAAGTCATTTGGTGAAAGATGAGTGTTTATCCTCCTTTTGTTTTTTTTTAAAGACACTTGTCATATATTTAATCAAGCTACATGTCCTTTTTCTTGGCTTCCAAATGTCACTTAATTTTTAAGCCATTTGTCACTCAATTCTCCAAGCTATTTGTCACTCATTTTATAGGCTTAATCATCCTAAATTTCAACATGTCAACTTGCTTGGCTCTTGAAATTTTTCCTAAGCTAAATGTACATATTAATTTATCAATTCCTTTTATTAGTAAACCAAAATACAAGACATTAGAAATTCACAATCATGTCACAATCATTTTGAAACTTTCAACTCCAGAACATGTCAATAAGTGAACATAAAATGTTTGCATTTTTTTAGGTCATAATTCATGTGTGTATGCTAATATTATGCATGTGAATGAAATCATAAAATCATCTCCTAAATGAACCAAATTAATTCTATAATGATGTAACTCATGTGACTCAGTATTCTAACACTCCAACCTCAGTAGTTTTGGAAACTGACTATTACAATTCTCCCCTTCTTAAGAAATTTTGTCATCAAAATTCTTACCTTATTGATCAAATAGAGGAAGGTAATGTTTTCTCATGTTCTCCTTAGTCTCCCACATAGCTTCCTCTCTCGAATGATTTCTCCAAAGGACTTTAACCAAAGGAACTTCACGGTTTCTTAATTGCTTAGTTTGATATCTAACTATTTTAGTTGGTTCCTCTACGTAAATCAAATTATTTATAATCTCAACCTCTTATGCTGGCAATACATGTGTTGGATCTGACCAATATCTCCTGAGCATACTAATATGAAATACACTATGAATCTGAGCCATTCTGGTGGTAATGCTAATTTGTAAGCCAATAAATGTACCTTCTGAGTAATCTTATAATGACTGATATACTTAGGGATTAACTTTTCCATTTTACCGAACCTTAGCACTCTTCGCCAGGGCGACACTCTAAAAAATACCTTGTCTCCTATTTGGTACTCCATGTCCCTCCGGTGCTAATCTACATAACTCTTTTGCTTGTCTTGAGCTACCTTAATCCTATTATGAATCAATTTTACCTTATCAATGGTATTTTGAATCAACTATTGACCTTTAACAATCCTTAGACCTTCTTCATCATAGTATAAAGGTGCTCGACAACTTCTACCACATAACACCTCATATGGAGCCATACTAATACTACTATGATAATGATTATTGTATAAAAATTCAATGAGAGCTACAAACTCATCCCATGCTCCTTGAAGCTCTAAAACACATGCCCTAAGCATATCCTTAATAGTCTGAATAGTCCTCTCACTCCGTCCATCTGTCTGAGGATGAAACGTTGTACTAAAATTTAACTTTGTACCTAATGTTGTTTGTAGATTGCCTTAAAATCTAGAACTAAATCTGGGATCTCGATCTGATACAATAGACACTGAGACCTCAAGTAACCTCACTATCTCATTTACATATCTCCGAGTTAACTAATCTTGTGTGTTATTCTCTCTAATAGGTATGAAATGAACTAATTTTGTCAATCATTTAACAATGACCCATATAGCATCATATTGCCTCGGAGTTCTCAACAAACCTATAATAAAATCCATTGTAATCCTCTCCCATTTCCACTATGGATTAGGTAATGACAGTAGTTTCCCAATTGGTGCCTGATGCCCTGCCTTAACTTATTGGTATGTCAAACATATGGAAATATACTTAACCACTTGCTTCTTAATCCCTAGCCACCAAAAATGTTGTTTTAGAGTACTGAACTTCATGGTAGTACTAGGATGCATAATATAGGTTGCTATGTGTGTTTCCTCTAAAATTTCTTTTCTCAGACCATTAACATCTGCTATACATAATCTCTGATTCAACCACAATGTACTATTTCTCAAGTCAAACTCAAAACTCGAATTTTGTGTTAACTTCTCTATAATTTCACAAATTTTGGGTCCTTTCTTTGAACTTTTCTGATTCAACCACAATGTACTATTTCAAAACTTTTTAGAAATCAAAATTGCAGCGGAAACAATATAACCAAATCAGCATGCATAGCCATACATGATATGGTATAAGGATAAAAATTTACATGAACACAAGATGAAATTATATTACCGACTTCTTCGCGGCAGTTTTAACTCCTCGCTGTTCTATCCTAACCATAGTAATATATACTCTACTAAGTGATGTATCCTCTTCTCATTCTTATATCCTCTTCTCGATATTGTATCATCGACCAATCTAATCTACCACTTGTTCTTCTTGGTGATTAATGAATTAACCATTAATTAGTGCAAGCCCATCATTCAATCATGGGCTTTAAAGCCTCTATTTATATTATTTACTTTGCTTGATAACCTTCCTTGAAGCCAAGTGGGAAATCTTATTAGACTTAGTTAATTCAAGCTTTAATAAACCCATAATTAATTTAATCTCATTAGAATTAATTCTAGCTTGTTAACTAAATGTCATTCCACTAAAAACAATTAGTTGAACTTTTGAATTACTAAATATTATGAGAACAAATATTTCAAATAAGATGTCTAATTGCAAACCTTATTATGAACCTTATTATACCCATCCGTGAAAGAGGAGGACAGCTGGAAGGAACATTAAATGGAGAGGAAAAAAAAACATAGAGAGAGGCAGCGGTGAGAGGGCTGGAACGCAAGCTAATGGACATTCAATTCAAAGGAGAAGAAAACAAAGCAAATGGCAGCACAACCAAGGAATGAAGCAGCCTTCATTGACTCACGATCACACTCCACTCATTTACCAATGCAAGGCATAGCCTCCCTAGGCATGCAGCAGCCCTCACTCCAACAACACACACTCCACTCCTTTCATGAAAGCGTGGAAAGAAGATAGCAAGCTAAACGTGGCCAAACATTTTTTAATCCCAGCATAACTATTGGACCCCGATTTTTAAGTAGAATTTAGAAATAATAATTGAAAAGAAATGAGTGTTTTTGTGTATATGTTATGGTATAGATGTATTTATACTTAAACGAAAGTGATGAGAAAAAGAATTGATTGATTTTGATAATTTTGGGTTTTGAATAGATTTGTATGGTTATGAAAGTTAATGTGAATTAGTAGATTGAACTGGAAGTTGAAAGTCAAGAAATAAAGAGAAAAGGTGTGAGAATTTAAAGAATTAAGAAAGTTTGACTTTTGGGGATGAATAGTGACAGAAAGTTTGACTCGAGAGTTGACTTTTTTATTTAAGCAAAATTTGAGAAAATGATCTTCATGAAATTTGTAGCTTCTGTTGAGAGATTTCTGTCGCCATAAAGTTTGATATTTTTCGATATCGGGAGTGAAAGTTATGAGCTTTCAAAGTTAAGGTTATTTTTAATTTTTCTTTGAAAATGCTTTTCAGTGTAGGATTGTGTATGCTGTGCTTTGAGGCAAATCGCCGGATTGATGTGGTCTGAATTGGAGTAAATGGTCTACATGAAAGTTGGAGCTTACATTCCCAGCTATTTATCGCCATAACTATGCAATTTTTCGATATCAGAGCTAGGAGTTATGATCGACTAAAATTTGGAAGTTGTTTAGGAAGAGATGATTAGGAAAGAAACTTTGAGTGGATTTTTGACTCCCTTAGAGGACAAATTGATTTTTCTGTCCTTCATGGAAGTTGTAGAGCTTCCTTTGAGCTATCTTTTGATACCAAATTTGTCAAATTTGGAGTTCAGTATCAAGAGTTATGAATTTTTAAAATTTCAGTTATTTGTATACCATTTTGACTCCTTCTGTTTTTGTTATTTCGTTCCCAATCTGACCCTTTTTTAATCTTTTGCTTATAATTTCTCCGTCCGACATCAGATTGACATGATTTTTGAAGCGTTGGATTCCTAAGACAATTCTACACATTCTCAGGAGAAATTTGTATTTTTATGAGATTAAATTAAGGATGATTAATTTAATCAAAGTGAGTTAGATAATTTTCTGAACATGGTTCAGTCTTTTGAGAAATTCTTGATCTGTGAAGATCTGATTGAGTTTATTCTTTATGCAAAATAAAATAGAGACTTGGGGCTACAAATCATAAGAAGGAATTGAATTTCAATTTAGCCCCTAAGGCTTTCAATTTCTGAATTGAAGTTCGGATTAGTGTGTAGTCTTGGATTAGGAACATCAGAACGTATTTTGGCCATAACTTTTGATCTAGTAATCAAAATGAGGTGATTATTGATTTGGATTAAACTAGAGCAATAGAGACACAATTGTTATGAGGGACTCTAGTTTCAATTTAGTCTTTAATGCTGTCAATGTTTGGATGGAAATAAAATACTGGAAAATATGTTAACATAAGACTGATCTGAAATGTTTTGAGCATAACTTTTGATGTAGTGCTCCAAATTAACTGATTTTGGTGACATTATGAAATTAAGACAATGAGGAACAATTCTTTAGAATGAAGTTTTATCAAATTCCTTCAATGTGATGATTTGAAAAATGTCCTAAGGTTAAGTATGATTTAAGGGTAAAATTGGAAGATCATATAAGGAATTAAGAAATTAGGCTTAAATGGAAGGGCAATTTGGTCATTAGCCATTCATTAATGACATGGCCATTTAAAACAAGTGGGCTGCCATTTTTACAAGGAGGAATCACGACAATTGCCCAATGAAATGAAAGAACAAATAAGAAGAAAGAAGAGAAGCACTTTCGGCTATGGAGAAAATGAAGGAGAAAAAGAGAGATAGCTTAGGTTTCGAAATTTTGTTAGCTTCCAAGGGTGTTTTTAAGTTGTTTCAAGAGGAAAAGTGAGGAAGAAGATGAAAGCTTCTTAAGGATCAAAGAAATTTTAAAAATGGAGGAGAAATGAGGTAAGAGAAAATTTTGAGTTTTAAGTTTTTCTTGAATTTTTGGTTTAGAATCATGGAAAATGGTATGGGTTTGTGGATTATGAAGTCAATTTTAGTGAATGCTTAGTTTAATTGTTTCAATTTTGGATATTTGTGAATTAGAGTTTATGCCCAATTTTTATGATTTGGGGATTTTGGAAACTTATGATTTAGATAGTTGGAATATAGGAGGAATTAGTGTTTTCTAAACTCAATTTGAGTAATTATGTTATTTATGATGTTGAATTTGGGTGAATTGGTTTAGGCAATTTTAAATTGGAAGAAGAAAAGAAGCAATGGACAAATTGATGAATGGGACAAGCTTCTAGCATTGATCCGAGGTGGGTAGTATGTTTATTTATTGAATTTTAAGTTATGTATGTGTATTTGAAAATTCAAGAAGAAAATTTTTATAAATAAATGTTTATATAAATGTTTGAAAAATATGATTTTCGAAGGATTAGTTTTGGAATGATTTTAAGAGAAAAA
This sequence comes from Erythroxylum novogranatense, assembly GCA_029891385.1. NCBI lineage: Eukaryota > Viridiplantae > Streptophyta > Magnoliopsida > Malpighiales > Erythroxylaceae > Erythroxylum > Erythroxylum novogranatense. The sequence goes on from CM057235.1 coordinate 22,772,789, forward strand.
CAAGGATTATGAAATTCACTGGTTTCAAATTATTTGAATAATTTGAAAAATGTGCTTTGTGAATTTGAATAAGTTTGATTTATGATTTAAAGAAATTATTGCATTCATTGTTATGAATTTGGTTGATATGTGATTAAATTTATGAATTGAGATTGAATATGATTTGCTATATGAATTGATGTGATATATGGAAATGTGAGTGTGTCAAGTATTGACACGATATGATGATATGATATGAAAAATTTGAAAATCAAGATTTTCGAAATGTGCCTTCGGGCAATCCGAATTTTTGTTTTCGATTATGTGTTTATGTGGGTTTGGTCAGGTCCTATAAGTGGGACGAGTGCGCACTTGTCTATTTTAAAACCTTCTCCCGGCTGCCCGCTAGTGGCACTGGAGTTCCGATCTCAGACTCCCATAAGTCATGATTACACCGGACCGCGATGCGGGAAGGTATAGTATGTTCCGTTCACGGCTGCACAGGACTGCTATGCGGGAATGTGCAGTACATTCTGTTTTGGACCGAACCAAACCATTTGATGTGTTATGTGTTCTTGTTTTGTTTATAAGTGTGATGCATTGCATGTTTTGAAAAATGTTTAAGAAATATGGATTTAGTTCATGAAATGTGAAAAAATGTGAAATTTTTTAGAAATAAACCATTGTGGATTTTCAGCTGAGAATTTATTGAAATTGTTTGGCAATGATTTGAAAAGTTTGAGAAATAAAAAAAAATTTGCCAATTTTCTGCCATGAAACTTTTAAAATAAATGGCAAAAAGTTTTTGCAAAATGTTTTCGCTTATCTTTCAATTTATAAGCATATTATCCACGAGTTTTCTAGCTCACCCCCCTTTCATCCCCATCTCCAGGTATTCGAGCAGGAGATCGGATAAAAGACGATCAAGACGTCAGTTCGACTTTTGCATATTTTTGTAAATTGTATAATTTAGATTTTAAGTAATTTGGATTTTGGTATTAATAATGTATATGGCTTGAATTGCCATTTATGTATCTCAAGCATTTATTCCGGGATGTATATGATTTATGAATTTTTTGTATATAATTTGAGTATGAAGTATATGAATTCGGGATTTGAGTATTGATTTGAGTTATGAAATTGTATATGATTATAATGGGTTTAGGTTTTGGATTGATTTATGGAATTGTTTATGGAATTGAGATATGATGTGATTTGGATATGGTTAATTTCTAATTATGATTGAGAATTATGGAAGTGTTAGGTATAGATTTGTGTTTGCTGGTGTTTTGGATTCCGGACGGGAGAGTCCAATGATTCTGAGTTTTGTTTGGGAATTATAGAAGTGTTTATGTACCATTTGTAGGTTTTGGGTTTTATAAAATGCAGTTGTTATGCTGCCGAATTTTCGATTGAATTAGAGATAGAATAAAATAAGAATTGATTAAAAGATGATTTTTGGATTTGTATGAATGTATAAGAAGATGATTAAGGATTGAGCCTTTGCATGTCTAAGAAGATTATTGTGATTTGAGTTTTTGTTTAAGCTTATGGAATTGATAAATTCCAAATGGGGAAAGTGTATCGCTTTGCATGAGATTTGCAATATGTATGAAAGATGAAAAACATGAATAAGAAAGAAAGAAAGAAAAAATTTATACCGGATTAGATAGATAATGCCTAAGGTTTCCAACGCGATAAGTGTATGTTTTCAGATGTCGGCACTGGTGTTTCAGTTCGATTGCATCGTTTGGTTGTTTTGTTTTCGAGCCAATTCGATAATTTGATTTGTGTTAGCTTCGTTTTTTATTCTTTCGTCTTATGTTTCTGCTTCGGTTTCTTTCGCCTTACGATTCGATTTCGCTTTTTCTTTTGTTTTCGCGTTCCTCTTGCTTTGCTTCGATTCATTTGTATTTTTTCCGCATTTTGTTATTCAATTTGCCTTCGGATTCGATTTTTCCGATTTGAATTCACTTTGGTTTCGGCCACTTTCGTTTCGCTTTCCGGTTGGGGTCCGGTTCCGAGATCGGGTCCCAACATAGATTGTTGGACCCCGAACTTTCCTTGAAATTTTGAAGTGTCAAGTGACATGAAAATGAGGAAATTAGAATGCATAAATAAAAAGAAAATTTTGAATGTGAATAGTTAGATGAGATTAAGATAGGCGAAAAATGCTTTTGTTATTGAAGTTTATCTTATGGTATGGCCTGATATGGTGTTTGAAGTTTAAATGAAATTGTTAGTGAATTAATGTTGGGTCCGTGTTTTGCGTACCTGGGAGAACAAGCCCAGCGTACCTCAAGTTTGCACGCGACGACAACCTTAATCGGTATTGTCCTCTTTGGCTCTCAAACTCGAGACCTCAAGGTTTTGTTCCATCTAACTGCACGCCTCTTACCATTGATCTAAGTTAGCTCAAAGGTAAGAGGCGTGCAGCTAGATTGCAACAAAACCTTGAGGTCTCGAGTTCGAGTACCAAAGAGGACAACATCGATTAAGGTTGTGGTCGTGTAACTGAGGTACTGGCCTGCTCGCCTGTGCACGCAAAAACACGGACCCAACATAGATGGTATCAGAGCCCAGTATTATGGTCTTAACTGGGTGCATAGGATTGATAAACTTTTGTGATAGAATGGAATTAGTGAAAATGTGATCTTGATGTGAATGACCTATCATGAATTAGAATTGTAAAAAAAAATGTTTTGATTAAGGTGTCAAGATTTTGATTGATTTTAGTAATGTGTTAAAGACAGTGAGGATAAAATTGAATTTGTGGGAATGTGCTATGTGATTGTTTGATCTGGGTGATAAGAAGTATGATTGATTTTAGGAATGTTAAAATGAAAATGAGAATAGAAATTCATGATGAATTGGGAGGAATTAAATTGACTATGCTTTTGTGAGATGAAAGAATGAAAAGTTGAAAGACGAGCTTGATAATGGTAATATAGGTATGAAAGTTCAAAAAGGATGATTTTGAATGATAGTGGTCCATATTAGGGTTTATTAAGAAATGGACAATTAATTGTGAAATTATATTAAGAAATATTGATTTGTGGTTATAGTGACTTTAATACGATATTGGAGGTATTTTGATACAAAAAGTGAATGAGTGTGAATAAGTTGAGAATATGTGTGATGAGACATTAGTTAAGAGAATGTTTAATTATGTTCATTTAGAAAGACATTTTGAAAGAAAAAGTTACTTGATGATGTTTTAGTAGGAATTTCGATGACGAAATTCTTTTAAGAGGTGAGAAATGTTGGACCCCGATTTTTAAGTGGAATTCAGAAATAATAATTGAAAAGAAATGAGTGTTTTTGTGTATATGTTATGGTATAAATGTATTTATACTTAAATGAAAGTGATGAGAAAAAGAATTGATTGATTTTGATAATTTTGGGTTTTGAATAGATTTGTATAGTTATGAAAGTTAATGTGAATTAGTGGATTGAAATCGAAGTTGAAACTCAAGAAATAAAGAGAAAAAGTGTGAGAATTTAAAGAATTAAGAAAGCTTGACTTTTGGGGATGAATAGTGATAGAAAGTTTGACTCGAGAGTTGACTTTTTTATTTAAGCAAAATTTGAGAAAATGATCTTCATGAAACTTGTAGCTTCTGTTGAGAGCTTTCTATCGTCATAAAGTTTGATATTTTTCGATATCGGGGTGAAAGTTATGAGCTTTCAAAGTTAAGGTTATTTTTAATTTTTCTTTGAAAATGCTTTTCAGTGTAGGATTGTGTATGCTGTGCTTTGAGGCAAATCGCCGGATTGATGTGGTCTGAATTGGAGTAAATGGTCTACATGAAAGTTGGAGCTTACATTCCCAGCTATTTATCGCCATAAGTATGCAATTTTTCGATATCGGAGCTAGGAGTTATGATCGACTAAAATTTGGAAGTTGTTTAGGAAGAGATGATTAGGACAGAAACTTTGAGTGGATTTTTGATTCCCCTAGAGGACAAATTGATTTTTCTGTCCTTCATGGAAGTTGTGGAGCTTCCTTTGAGCTCTCTTTTGATAACAAATTTGTCAAATTTGGAGTTCGGCATCAAGAGTTATGAATTTTTAAAATTTCAGTTATTTGTATACCATTTTGACTCCTTCTGTTTTTGTTATTTCGTTCCCAATCTGACCCTTTTTTAATCTTTTGCTTATAATTTCTCCGTCCGACATCAGATTGACATGATTTTTGAAGCGTTGGATTCCTAAGACAATTCTATACATTCTCAGGAGAAATTTGTATTTTTATGAGATTAAATTAAGGATGATTAATTTAATCAAAGTGAGTTAGATAATTTTCTTAACATGGTTCAGTCTTTTGAGAAATTCTTGATTTGTGGAGATCCGATTTATTTTATTCTTGAGGAAAAATAAAATAGAGACTTGGGGCTACAAATCATAAGAAGGAATTGAATTTCAATTTAGCCCCTAAGGCTTTCAATTTCTGAATTGAAGTTTGGATTAGTGTGTAGTCTTGGATTAGGAACATCAGAACGTATTTTGGCCATAACTTTTGATCTAGTAATCAAAATGAGGTGATTATTGATTTGGATTAAACTAGAGCAATAGAGACACAATTGTTATGAGGGACTCTAGTTTCAATTTAGTCTTTAATGCTGTCAATGTTTGGATGGAAATAAAGTATTGGAAAATATGTTAGCATAAGACTAATCTGAAATGTTTTGAGCATAACTTTTGATGTAGTGCTCCAAATTAACTGATTTTGGTGGCATTATGAAATTAAGACAATGAGGAACAATTCTTTAGAATGAAGTTTTATCAAATTCCTTCAATGTGATGATTTGAAAAATGTCCTAAGGTTAAGTATGATTTAAGGGTAAAATTGGAAGATCATATAAGGAATTAAGAAGTTAGGCTTAAATGGAAGGTCAATTTGGTCATTAGCCATTCATTAATGACATTGACATTTAAAACAAGTGGGCTGCCATTTTTACAAGGAGGAATCACGACAATTGCCCAATGAAATGAAAGAACAAATAAGAAGAAAGAAGAGAAGCACTTTCGGCTATGGAGAAAATGAAGGAGAAAAAGAGAGATAGCTTAGGTTTCGAAATTTTGTTAGCTTCCAAGGGTGTTTTTAAGTTGTTTCAAGAGGAAAAGTGAGGAAGACGATGAAAGCTTCATAAGGATCAAAGAAATTTTAAAAATGGAGGACAAATGAGGTAAGAGAAATTTTTGAGTTTTGAGTTTTTCTTAAATTTTTGGTTTAGAATCATGGAAAATGGTATGGGTTTGTGGATTATGAAGTCAATTTTAGTGAATGCTTAGTTTAATTGTTTCAATTTTGGATAATTGTGAATTAGGGTTTATGCCCAATTTTTATGATTTGGAGATTTTGGAAATTGATGATTTAGATAGTTGGAATATAGGAGGAATTAGTGTTTTCTAAACTCAATTTGAGTAATTTTGTTATTTATGATGTTGAATTTGGGTGAATTGATTTAGGCAATTTTAAATTGGAAGAAGAAAAGAAGCAATGGACAAATTGATGAATGGGACAAGCTTCTAGCATTAATTCGAGGTGGGTAGTATGTTTATTTATTGAATTTTAAGTTATGTATGTGTATTTGAAAATTCAAGAAGCAAATTTTTTATAAATAAATGTTTATATAAATGTTTGAAAATATGATTTTCAAGGATTAAATTCCTTGTTTTGGAATGATTTTAAGAAAAACAAGGATTATGAAATTCAACGGTTTCAAATTATTTGAATAATTTGAAAATGTGCTTTAATGAATTTGAATAAGTTTGATTTATGATTTAAAGAAATTATTGCATTCATTGTTATGAATTTGGTTGATATGTGATTAAATTTATGAATTGAGATTGAATATGATTTGCTATATGAATTGATGTGATATGTGGAAATGTGAGTGTGTCAAGTATTGACACGATATGATGATATGATATGAAAAATTTGAAAATCAAGATTTTCGAAATGTGCTTTCGGGCAATCCGAATTTTCTTTTTCAATTATGTGTTTATGTGGGTTTGGTCAGGTCCCATAAGTGGGACGAGTGCATACTTGTCTGTTTTAAAGCCTTCTCCCGACTACCCACTAGTGGCACTGGAGTTTCGATCTCGGACTCCCATAAGTCATGGTTACACCGGACCGCGATACGGGAAGGTGTAGTATGTTCCGTTCACGGCTGCACAGGACTGCTTTGCGGGAATGTGCAGTACATTCTGTTTTGAACCGAACCAAACCATTTGATGTTTTATGTGTTCTTGTTTTGTTTATAAGTGTGATGCATTGCATGTTTTGAAAAATGTTTAAGAAATATGGATTTAGTTCATGAAATGTGAAAAAAATGTGAAAATTTTGAGAAATAAACCATTGTGGATTTTTCAGCTGAGAATTTATTGAAATTGTTTGGCAATGATTTGAAAAGTTTGAGAAATAAAAAAAAATTTGCCAATTTTCTGCCATGAAACTTTTAAAATAAATGGAAAAAAGTTTTTGCAAAAAGTTTTCGCTTATCTTTCAATTTATAAGCATATTATCCACGAGTTTTCTAGCTCACCCCCCTTTCATCCCCATCTCCAGGTATTCGAGCAGGAGATCGGATGAAAGATGGTCAAGATGTCAGTTCGACTTTTGCATGTTTTTGTAAATTGTATAATTTAGATGTTAAGTAATTTGGATTTTGGTATTAATAATGTATATGGCTTGAATTGCCATTTATGTATCTCAAGCATTTATTCCGAGATGTATATGATTTATGAATTTTTTGTATATAATTTGAGTAAGAAGTATATGAATTCGGGATTTGAGTATTGATTTGAGTTATGAAATTGTATATGATTATAATGGGTTTAGGTTTTGGATTGATTTATGGAATTGTTTATGGAATTGAGATATGATGTGATTTGGATATGGTTAATTTCTGATTATGTTTGAGAATTATGGAAGTGTTAGGTATAGATTTGTGTTTGCTGGTGTTTTGGATTCCGGACGGGAGAGTCCGATGATTCTGAGTTTTGTTTGGGAATTATAGAAGTGTTTATGTACCATTTGCAGGTTTTGGGTTTTATTAAATGCAGTCGTTATGCTGCCGAATTTTCGATTGAATTAGAGATAGAATAAAATAAGAATTGATTAAAAGATGATTTTTGGATTTGTATGAATGTATAAGAAGATGATTAAGGATTGAGCCTTTGCATGTCTAAGAAGATTATTGTGATTTGAGTTTTTGTTTAAGCTTATGGAATTGATAAATTCCAAATGGGGAAAGTGTATCGCTTTGCATGAGATTTGCAATATGTATGAAAGATGAAAAACATGAATAAAAAAGAAAGAAAGAAAAAATTTATACCGGATTAGATAGATAACGCCTAAGGTTTCCAACGCGATAAGTGTATGTTTTCGGATGTCGGCACTGGTGTTTCAGTTCGATTGCATCGTTTGGTTGTTTTGTTTCCGATCCAATTCGATAATTCGATTTGTGTTAGCTTCGCTTTTGATTCTTTCGTCTTATGTTTCTGCTTCGGTTTCTTTCGCCTTACGATTCGATTTCGCTTTTGCCTTTTTTTTCGCGTTCCGCTTGCTTTGCTTCGATTCGTTTGTATTTTGTTTCCGCATTTTGTTATTCAATTTGCCTTCGGTTCAATTTGTCCGATTTGAATTCGCTTTGGTTTCGGTCACTTTCGTTTCGCTTTCCGGTTGGGGTCCTATTCCGAGATCGGGTCCCAACATAGATTGTTGGACCCCGAACTTTCCTTGAAATTTTGAAGTGTCAAGTGACATGAAAATGAGGAAATTAGAATGAATAAATAAAAAAGAAAATTTTGAATGTGAATAGTTAGATGAGATTAAGATAGGGGAAAAATGCTTTTGTTATTGAAGTTTATGTTGGGTCCGTGTTTTGCGTAGCTGGGCGAACAGGCCCAGCGTACCTCAAGTTTGCACGCGACCACAAACTTAATCGGTATCGTCCTCTTTGGTACTCAAACTCGAGACCTCAAGGTTTTGTTCCATCTAACTACACGCCTCTTACCATTGATCTAAGTTAGCTCAAAGGTAAGAGGCGTGCAGCTAGATTGCAACAAAACCTTGAGGTCTCGAGTTCGAGTACCAAAGAGGACAACACTGATTAAGGTTGTGGTCGCGTGTAAACTTGAGGTACGCTGGGCCTGTTCGCCCAGGTACGCAAAACACGGACCCAACATAGATGGTATCAGAGCCCAGTATTATGGTCTTAACTGGGCGCATAGGATTGATAAACGTTTGTGATATAATGGAATTAGTGAAAATGTGATCTTGATGTGAATGACCTATCATGAATTAGAATTGTCAAAAAAATGTTTTGATTAAGGTGTTAAGATTTTGATTGATTTTAGTAATGTGTTAAGGACAGTGAGGATAAAATTGAATTTGTGGGAATGTGCTATGTGATTGTTTGATCTGGGTGATAAGAAGTATGATTGATTTTAGGAATGTTAAAATGAAAATGAGAATAGAAATTCATGATGAATTGGGAGGAATTAAATTGACTATGCTTTTGTGAGATGAAAGAATGAAAAGTTGAAAGACGAGCTTGATAATGGTAATATAGGTATGAAAGTTCAAAAAGGATGATTTTGAATGATAGTGGTCCATATTAGGGTTTATTAAGAAATGGACAATTGATTGTGAAATTATATTAAGAAATATTGATTTGTGGTTATAGTGACTTTGATACGATATTGGAGGTATTTTGATACAAAAAGTGAATGAGTGTGAATAAGTTGAGAATATGTGTGATGAGACATTAGTTAAGAGAATGTTTAATTATGTTCATTTAGAAAGACATTTTGAAAGAAAAAGTTACTTGATGATGTTTAAATAGGAATTTCGATGACGAAATTCTTTTAAGAGGTGAGAAATGTTGGAACCTGATTTTTAAGTGAAATTTAGAAATAATAATTGAAAAGAAATGAGTGTTTTGTGTATATGTTATGGTATAAATGTATTTATACTTAAATGAAAGTGATGAGAAAAAGAATTGATTGATTTTGATAATTTTAGGTTTTGAATAGATTTGTATAGTTATGAAAGTTAATGTGAATTAGTAGATTGAAATGGAAGTTGAAAGTCAAGAAATAAAAAGAAAAAGTGTGAGAATTTAAAGAATTAAGAAAGTTTAACTTTTGGGGATGAATAGTGATAGAAAGTTTGACTCGAGAGTTGACTTTTTTATTTAAGCAAAATTTGAGAAATTGATCTGCATGAAACTTGTAGCTTCTGTTGAGAGCTTTCTGTCGCCATAAAGTTTGATATTTTTCGATATTGGGAGTGAAAGTTATGAGCTTTCAAAGTTAAGGCTATTTTTAATTTTTCTTTGAAAATGCTTTTCAGTGTAGGATTGTGTATGATGTGCTTTGAGGCAAATCACCGGATTGATGTGGTCTGAATTGGAGTAAATGATCTACATGAAAGTTGGAGCTTACATTCCCAACTATTTATCGCCATAAGTATGCAATTTTTCGATATCGGAGCTAGGAGTTATGATCGACTAAAATTTGGAAGTTCTTTAGAAAGAGATGATTAGGACAGAAACTTTGAGTGGATTTTTGACTCCCTTAGAGGACAAATTGATTTTTCTATCCTTCATGGAAGTTGTAGAGCTTCCTTTGATCTATCTTTTGATACCACATTTGTCAAATTTGGACTTCGGAATCAAGAGTTATGAATTTTTAAATTTTCAGTTATTTGTATACCATTTTCACTCCTTTTGTTTTTGTTATTTCGTTCCCAATCTGACCCTTTTTTAATCTTTTGCTTATAATTTCTCCGTCCGACATCAGATTGACATGGTTCTTGAAGTGTTGGATTCGTAAGACAATTTTCAACATTCTCAGATGAAATTTGTATTTTTATGAGATTAAATTAAGGATGATTAATTTAATCAAAGTGAGTTAGATAATTTTCTGAACATGGTTCAGTCTTTTGAGAAATTCTTGATCTGTGGAGATCCGATTGAGTTTATTCTTTATGTAAAATAAAATAGAGACTTGGGGCTACAAATCATAAGAAGGAATTGAATTTCAATTTAGCCCCTAAGGCTTTCAATTTTTGAATTGAAGTTCGGATTAGTGTGTAGTCTTGGATTAGGAACATCAGAACGTATTTTGGCATTAACGTTTGATATAGTAATCAAAATGAGGTGATTCTTGATTTGGATTAAACTAGAGAAATAGAGATACAATTGTTATGAAGGACTCGAGTTTCAATTTAGTCTTGAAAGCTGTCAATTTTTGAATTGAAATAAGTACTAGAAAATATGTTAGCATAAGACTGATCTGAAATGTTTTCAGCATAACTTTTGATGTAGTGTTCCAAATTAACTGATTTTGTTGGCATTACGAAACTAACACAATGAGGAACAATTCTCTAGAAGGAAGTTTTATCAAATTCCTTCAATTTGATGATTTGAAAAATGTCCTAAGGTTAAGTATGATTTAAGGGTAAAATTGGAAGATCATATAAGGAATTAAGAAGTTAGGCTTAAATGGAAGGGCAATTTGGTCATTAGCCATTCATTAATGACATGGCCATTTAAAACAAGTGGGCTGCCATTTTTACAAGGAGGAATCACGACAATTGCCCAATGAAATGAAAGAACAAATAAGAAGAAAGAAGAGAAGCACTTTCGGCTATGGAGAAAATGAAGGAGAAAAAGAGAGATAGCTTAGGTTTCGAAATTTTGTTAGCTTCCAAGGGTGTTTTAAAGTTGTTTCAAGGGAAAAAGTGAGGAAGAAGATGAAAGCTTCTTAAGGATCAAAGAAAGTTCGAAAATGGAGGAGAAATGAGGTAAGAGAAAAATTTGAGTTTTTAGTTTTTCTTAAATTTTTGGTTTAGAATCATGGAAAATGGTATGGATTTGTGGATTATGAAGTCAATTTTGGTGAATGCTTAGTTTATTTGGTTCAATTTTGGATAATTGTGAATTAGGGTTTATGCCCAATTTTTATGATTTGGAGATTTTGGAAACTTATGATTTAGATAGTTGGAATATAGGAGGAATTAGTGTTTCCTAAACTCAATTTGAGTAATTACGTTATTTATGATGTTGAATTTGGGTGAATTGGTTTAGGTAATTTTAAATTGGAAGAAGAAAAGAAGCAATGGACAAATTGATGAATGGGACAAGCTTCTAACATTGATTCGAGGTGGGTAGTATGTTTATTTATTGAATTTTAAGCTATGTATGTGTATTTGAAAATTCAAGAAGCAAATTTTTGATAAATAAATGTTTATATAAATGTTTGAAAAATATGATTTTCGAAGGATTAAATTCCTTGTTTTGGAATGATTTTAAGAAAAAGCAAAGATTATGAAATTTACTGGCTTCGAATTATTTGAATAATTTGAAAATTGTGCTTTGTGAATTTGAATAAGTTTGATTTATGATTTAAAGAAATTATTGCATTCATTGTTATGAATTTGGTTGATATGTGATTAAATTTATGAATTGAGATTGAATATGATTTGCTATATGAATTGATGTGATATGTGGAAATGTGAGTGTGTCAAGTATTGACACGATATGATGATATGATATGAAAAATTTGAAAATCAACATTTTCGAAATGTGCCTTCGGGCAATCCGAATTTTCTTTTTTGATTATGTGTTTATGTGGGTTTGGTCAGGTCCCATAAGTGGGACGAGTGCGCACTTGTCTGTTTCACAGCCTTCTCCCCCCTGCCCGCTAGTGACACTGGAGTTCCGATCTCGGACTCTCATAAGTCACGGCTACACCGGACCGCGATGCGGGAAGGTGTAGTACGTTCGCTTCACGGCCGCAGTGACATTATCGGAATGTGCGAAGACGTTCTATTTGGACCGAACCAAACCATTTGATGTGTTACGTGTTCTTGTTTTGTTTCTAAGTGTGATGCAATGCATGTTTTGAAAAATGTTTAAAAAATATGGATTTTGTTCATGAAATGTGAAAAAATGTGAAATTTTTGAGAAATAAACCATTGTGGATTTTTTAGCTGAGAATTTATTGAAATTGTTTGGCAATGATTTGAAAAGTTTGAGAAATAAAAAAAATTGCCAATTTTCTACCGTGAAACTTTTAAAATAAATGGCAAAAAGTTTTTGTAAAATGTTTTCACTTATCTTTCATTTTATAAACATGTTATTCACGAGCTATCTAGCTCACCCCCCCTCCCATTCATCCTCATCTCCAGGTATTCGAGCAGGAGATCGGATGAAAGACGGTCAAGACGTCAGTTCGACTTTTGCATGTTTTTGTAAATTGTATAGTTTAGATTTTAAGTAATTTGGATTTTGGTATTAATAATGTATATGGCTTGAATTGTCATTTATATATCTCAAGCATTTATTCTGGGATGAATATGATTTATGAATTTATTGTATATAATTTGAGTATGAAGTATATGAATTCGGGATTTGAGTATTGATTTGAGTTATGAAATTTTATATGATTATAATGGGTTTAGGTTTTGGATTGATTTATGGAATTGTTTATGGAATTGAGATATGATGTGATTTGGATATGGTTGATTTCTGATTATGATTGAGAATTATGGAAGTGTTAGGTATAGATTTGTGTTTGCTGGTGTTTTGGATTCCGGACGGGAGGTTCGATGATTCTGACTTTTGTTTGGGAATTATATAAGTGTTTATGTACCTTTTGCAGGTTTTGGGTTTTATAAAATGCAGTCGTTATGCTGCCGAATTTTCGATTGAATTAGAGATAGAATAAAATAAGAATTGATTAAAAGATGATTTTTGGATTTGTATGAATGTATAAGAAGATGATTAAGGATTGAGCCTATGCATGTCTAAGAAGATTATTATGATTTGAGTTTTTGTTTAAGCTTATGGAATTGATAAATTCCAAATGGGGAAAGTGTATCGCTTTGCATGAGATTTGCAATATATATGAAAGATGAAAAACATGAATAAGAAAGAAAGAAAGAAAAAAATTTATACCGGATTAGATAGGTAATGCCTAAGGTTTCCAACACGATAAGTGTATGTTTTCGGTTGTCGGCACTGGTGTTTTAGTTCGATTGCATCGTTTGGTTGTTTTGTTTCCGAGCCAATTCGACAATTCGATTTATGTTCGCTTCTCTTTTGATTCTTTCGTCTTATGTTTCTGCTTCGGTTTCTTTCGCCTTACGATTCGATTTCGCTTTTGCTTTGGTTTTCACTTTCCGCTTGCTTTGCTTTGATTCGTTTGTATTTTGTTTCCTCATTTTGTTATTCGATTTGCCTTCGGATTCAATTTGTCCGATTTGAATTCGCTTTGGTTTCGACCACTGTCATTTTGCTTTCCGGTTGGGGTTCTGTTTCGAGATCGGGTCCTAACAATAACTATGGTTGCTAATTGAATTTGTTTTTATTCCTTATTTGTCTTAATTTTGGTGGATTTAACCAATGCAATTGTATATTATGACCATAATTTGTATTGCATTGATGAATATATGTGAGCAAGTTTTTTCAGTTAAGGTTAGAATTGATATTTGATTAGGGTAATTTTTGTGGTATTGGTTTTTGCTTGATTGAATGCATATTTAGTCATAAATTAGGTTGACCATATAGATTAAGGCCCTAGATGATTGAATGCCATAACCAATGGGATTTAGTTTGTCGAAACATTAATCAAGCACATACTTGAGACTAAAGTGTAGACCAACCTTAAGATCTTATGTGAGGATACCTACGATTAACAAACTCAATTTTAGTTTTCTTGTGCCTTTTATTCCAAATTATCTATGAACTAAGTAGGTAACTCGGATTTAGAAGAGAAGGGAATTCCTATGAACATTAGGTTCGACTTGCCTAAGTGAAGTAATCCCTAAATCGATCCACTATTACAAGTTTTAGTGTCTAATCCAATTGGAATCCGATACCTTAACCAATTTATGTCATTTGATTAAATATAGTCATTTTTAATTCATACTTTGCATCTTGTATATTTCCTTGATTTGTTTATTTTATTTTATTTTCAAATCAATCAATTCTTGATCATTTGAGTAATTTTGAATTGTTTAATTTAATTGTCTTGCGTGTTGTAATCCCTTGGGTACGATATCCGGTTCTTACCATTTTATATTACTTGTCCATGGGGTATGGTTGCCTCTAATTGGTCTTATTAAGTCAAGAGGACTTCACTTCTATTAATTTTGATAACAATAAAATAATAATAATCTTAGAAATGTATGAAATGTTTTTATAAGTTTGTTAAGTGTGCAAAAAAATATAAGTAACACTTAGTCAAACCCAGAAGATGCGGTGTCAACAATAGACGATACGTTAGCAACAGATGATACGTCAGCAATAGACGAAGCGACACAACAGATGAAGCGCAACACCAGACGAAGCACAACAAATACGAAGCACAACAACAGACGAAGCACAACATCAAACAAAGCGCAACACCAAACAAAGCGCGATACCAGATGAAGCGCAATATCATAGAGTTATGTTTTATCTTCAGAACCATCTGTTGTTGAAAACCTTCATCCACTTAGTGAAATACAGCAAGATCCTACTGTTAATTTGGAGTTCTTGAAGCATTTCATAAATTGAGTGGAAGCAAGTCACAAACAGAAGGAAGTTCAGGAAGCCTTAGCAAAAGAAATTGAGGAAATTCATATTAAAGTTGATGAACTGTCTGACTCAGTGGGTGATCTTCATGAGGAAGTAGCAGTTCTACGGGTTACTATTGAACAAGACCTCAAGACAATCCACAATGATATGCAACATATGTTTTTCGAAATTTTGAAGCATCTACGATGAGTTATCTTTTTGATTAATAACAAATAGGGGAGAAATAGAAAAGAACAAGAAAAGAAGATAGAAAGCATTGTATATATCTTGTATGCATTTCTTATGTTTTTGCTTTGTTTATTATTTGTCTAAATATCATTTTATCTTCTAAAATTATGATTATTTGTTATCATCAAAAAGGGGGAGATTGTTAAGTCAAGAGGACTTCACTTCTATTAATTTTGATGACAATCAAATAATAATAATCTTAGAAATGTATGAACTGTTTTGATAAGTTTGTTAAGTGTGCAGAAAAATGTAAGTAACACTTAGTCAAACCCAGAAGATGCGTGGTCAACAACAAACTATACGTTAGTAACAAACGAAGCGCAATAACAGATGAAGCTTAACACCAGATGAAGCGCAACACCAGACGAAGCGCAACATCAAACGAAGCGCGATACCAAACGAAACGTGATAACAGAAGAAGTATTATTCCAGACGATATGTTGGCCCCCGAATGTTTTTTTTAATTAAGCATGATTTAGATAATTATGAGGTTTGGATAAGTGAATTTTTGGGAGTAAATTCTTTTTTATTTACTTATATCTATGTTAGTGGAATTTATTTCATGGGTTAGTTGAAGTAAAGGTGGTAAATAAATGCATAAAGGGGTATTTTGGATAGTTTACCTAAGGTTAAAAGCACTAAGGCATTAAAGGAAGGGCAAGGTGGACTTTTCTCATTCATTAAGGGGTTAAATAGGAAAGGAAAGGTAGAGTTTTGGGCTGGAAAAGAAGAAAAAACGTGAATAGGTGAAGAAAAGAAGTGTTATACGAAAATCAAAAGTGAGAAAGAGAGGTTTCGGTGAGGTTGAGGAAAGAATAGAGTTTTGGGCTAGGTTTCATCGTTTCTTAGTCTTAAAGAGAGAGTTTGAGGTTACTCAAGAAGGGAAAAAGAACGAGGAAGGGAAGAGCTTTCTTTAGAGCTAATAACCTTATAAATTGGTGAAGATTCAAGGTAAGTTCGATTTTCATACTTAGGTATATGGAAGGGGTTTTGGTTCATGAAGTTTAGGAAATACATGGGCTTTAGCAATCTAGAGTCAATTTTAGTGAATGTGCTTTGTGGGTTCTTAATTTTGAATTCATATTGAATGGGAATTTTATCATTTATGAAGGAAATCAAGGAGGAGATCAAGAGAGGCAAGAGGCTCAAGAGGAAAGACATTCTTAAACCAATTTCATAAGCAAGGAAATTAAGGTGGGTTTCTTTTTTATAATTGAGTTAATGAGACATAAATGTCCTTCAAATAAATGTAATCTAATGACTTTTCAACTACCTTATAAATGAACATTTATTGTCCTTTAAATGATTGAGAATGTGCCACATGTTGTTGTGAGTGAATTTTGGGAATGAATTCTAATTGCTTCGTAATTATTGTATTTGTTGCTTTTGAATGAGTTGAGAAATGGCTTTGATACTTGGTATAGGAATGTGGTTGTTGAATTGTGAAATGATGATGGGAATGTATATGAAATATGTCATGTTCATCAAAAGTAAGTTTTTTTTAAATGTGCCAAGTGAGCAAACTATTTTCAGTTCATAAATTACATGTTATGTGGGTTAGGTGTAGTCCACATACACTTGGGGAACTTTTCAGTTCCAAACTCATTTGCCAAATCAACAAAAACCCAAACATAACTTTAATTACATAATAACATTATAAAAGAGGGATTAACAAAAATTACAACATATATAGGATGCTCAATGTTTAACATGCTTATGAAGATATCCAAAAGTGATCGAACTAACTTAGTTACAAAGGTTTCTGATGTCTTAGAGTTTCCGATGTCTTGCAAGGATTGCTAACCTTCTTGTTCTGTACCTAAGGAGGGAATAATGGGGTGAGTTGTATTCAAGTTGTATAGCTCACCCCATTATTCCCTCCTCAGATGCAGAACAAGAAGGTTAGCAATCCTAGCTCAGTGGCTAATATATTTATAGCCATTGGCAATTGGACACATATTCAAGCATATGTACATGTATATTTAGCAATTCGAGCATTCTCACTTTATTCAAGCAATTTAAGCATTTGATCAATTTAAATCAAAATTATAACACACACAGCATAAACTTCAGCCATTAAACATAACACCCAACTATGCACCATACTTGAAAATGTAAAGATGCAATGCACAAACAAATGGATCGAGAGTTTCGTGGAACAAAATGGAGAAACTGAAGTTTACACCGTGAACAAAATGAGTCTGATTTCTCAGGATCTCGTAGCCTCAAGCAGACAGCCGGGAGAAGGCTATGGGTCAACGTGCACATGACTAACGAAACGGGTTCCTCTCCTGCCAAACAAAAGCACATATTCCTGCTCAAATCATTTGTATGCTCATGCTTTCATGCTTTTTCTTCTTTTCATCTAATTCCAAATGTTATAACCTTTTTCAAGATCTAACATAATCACAATGCATCATGCATTTCCAAACATTCACAATTATTTCAATTTCAAACAAATCAACATACATACACATAGGCAAGAATTTGCCCAATTACACAATAATTATAAATACACTACCCACCTAATTAGCTTATGAAAAAATAAGTCAAACTTGCATTTCCACTTGCTCTTAGGTAGGATTCTCTTCGTTTCCTAAAACAACCAAGGTTTCATTCAAATCAACATTCCAATAAAATTCTTAAACTTCTAAAAATAAATCACAAAATTGCAATAAACACAAATTAAGCTCAAATCTAACCTACTCATTGTTCATATAGGTTAGAAAACCTAAGATCTAGTTTAGAAACCCTAAAATCAATTGGGTCTCCTATTCCATCTTCTTCCCACACAAACCTCTTTTCTCTCTAACTCCTTCATCTTCAATACAACGCATTCCTTTAATAAAGCAAGAAGAAAAGATTTAACAACTTGATTTCTCTTCTTTTCTTTTTCACCGAAACCTCTCTTCTTCTCTCCTATTTTTGTTTTTTACTCTCCTCCCTCTTCAATTCCCGTTTTCCTCCTCTTATAAGCAAGACAACGCATTATTTTTCCATTTGTACCCTTATTGAGCCCAAAAAGTCTATCTTACCCTTACTTATAAGCTTATGTTCTTTTATGCTTAGGTAATCTCCCAAAAATTTCCTTGAACATCTTTATTACATTAGCACTTTAATTCCACTTACCCATTCAATAAATCCTACTAACCTTGACATAATTATAACTCCAAAAATTTAATCTATCTAAACCTCAAAACTATCTCGAATCATGCTTAACTAAAAGAAAAAAATTTCATGGTCCAACAAAACTTGCTAACATCAGTTAGAGCCATTTGGTCAATATCTTGAAACCCATCAAGTAGCCATCCCTCAAATACCTATACATCCTTATCTCAGCCACCAAACTATATTAAAGAGGCCACTAACTAATCTATGGTGCAATTAAAAAAAAGAATTGGAAATTAGAATATTTAATTCTTAACATACATAGGAAGTCTTTAATTGATAAAATCAATCCTCAACAACATGTTGGACCCCGAATTTTTTTTATGATGTCATTAAGCATGAATTGTGTTAATTATGTGATTATGCCTTAGTTTGATGAAATTGAGAATGTTAGTGGATAATTGAGGTTTTATTTGAGTTTATTGTGGTTTAACTGGGAATTTTAGAGTAAAATGTGTGCGGGCATTTTGGGAAGATTACTTAGGTTGGAATGGGTGAAGCTTTGCATAGGAGGGTATTTTAGTCATTTTCCAATCCTTTAGAGTTAGAAATTAGCAAATAGAAGGAGAAGAAAGAAAAGAAAAGAAGAAGAGAGGAAGAGAAGTGTCGTAGGAAGAGGAAGAGGAAGAAGAGATTAAGGGCTTTTGATTCTTAGAAGATTTTTGACTGTTTTGGAGCAAATCTTGGTAAGTTTAACTTCTTTTCGTTTTGATTTGGTTAGATTAAACCCTAAGATAGGTTGAATGTGTGAGAATCGGTGGTTTAGGGATTTTAGGGCAAAATGGCAAGATTTCTTTGGGTTGATGAGTTTGTGTAGGTTTTTAAGTTGTTATTGGATTAGAATTGTAGTATAGAACTTGAATTAAGGTTTAGGTGTGTTGCATTTGTGTTTAGGGGAAGGATTGAAGTGAAAAATGCTGGAAAGTCAGGTTCGGAGTCGTTCTCCAGGCCCGCACGTCGCGACGTGCGTATGAACACGTCGCGACGTATGAGTTCGCCGCGACGTGCGAAGGGTAGCACGCTGCGACGTGCGAAGGGGTGTTCGCCGCGGCGCACGCTTGCGTGCACGCCGCGACGAGCACACCCCGTTCGCCTCGGCGAGCCCCCAGTTTTTTTCGAAAGAGATATTTTTGTATTTGGGCATATTTTGGGCTGTTGATGTCCAATTGAAGTAATTTCAGATTCGTTGTGATCTAGAGATAAAAGGCTACAAGTTTTACGAAGAAAGGAAGTTCGGGATTTGCCTCTTAGGATTCAGGAATTTAGGTGGAAGTCGGATATAGACTTGTAGTGCTTTACTTTTGATTTTCAAGTTTTAAATATTCTTTTTAATGTTAATTGAATGGGAACTTGGTTTTTATAGGAAACCAAGCCGACCTGATCCAATCGCAAGAGGAAGGATCACAGTGAGTCGAATACTCAAGCGATATTAGGTGGGTAATATATTTATGGTTGTTGTGTGTATGGGCAAAACGTACTGCTTGCTTGCATGAGTATATGTTATTACTTGTGTTAAATTATGAGAAATATTACAAATGCACTGTGATCGTGATTGTGTACTGCCTTGATAGGCATTATGGCATTTTTGCAAGAATGAAAAGTATGAAAGCTTTGATAAGATGCTTTAAGCATGAAACGAATATTTATGTGCTTTGTTTGGGTGAGAGAGTAACAAATGGATAGTCATGTGCACGTCGACGTATAGCCTTTTCCCGGCTGCCCGCTTGAGGCCACAAGATCCTTGAGAAATCGGACTCGGATAGTTTACGGTATAAACTTCGGTTTATCCGAATCGTTTTACGGAACTCTCAAGCCTTTTGCTATGCATTGCATGATTGATTTGTTAGAAATGATGCATAATAATTGTTATGTTATGAAGCAGGAATTGCATGACCTATTCTCTTGATGGTTATACGAATGTGAATCAATTGCTAAGTGTTGACTTGGTATATGCTTGTATATATATATATATGTATATGCTTGAATGTGTGGCTCGTTGACAATGGCTATAAATGTATATGCCACTGAGCTTCGCAGCTCACCCCATTATCTCCCACTCCTCAGGTGCAGAACGAGACGATCGTTGATCTTGCAAGGCATCGAAAACTTCAAGCTAGTTAGGAGCTTTGTATTAAGTTCGTACTCTAGTTGTCCCTCCGAGCATATCATCATGGAGCATTTTTATGTATTTTGGATCCAAACTTTATTCTATATTATGTATTGTTGTGAATACTTGTTGAATTTCTCCGATTGATTATGACATGATGGCTTATGTAATGGGGACGATTAATGCATGTTTAGAATTCATGTCTAGAATGTGTGTATGTATGGGTATATGTTTGTGTGAATTGTAATTGTATGGATGTTGGGATCGGGTCCGATCGTTGGGAGCGAGCTCATAGCTGGTGCAGTCCGAGGAGTCACCTCGGGAATGGGGATCCAGGACCCGGGCCCAACATGTTTGGTATCAGAGCGCCTAAGTTTAGTGTCCTCATCTTAGAATGCATAGTAGGATGAATTGTGTGCTATATGATTATTTGTTGCATTTGATTGATTGCATTAAGTGACATGCATATCATGCATACATGTAGGAATTCAGATTGACATGTAGCTAATCCTTAGTGTCTATCTTTGAAGGAGTACGACGTCACCTCGTGGAAGGACACGAGGAGTTCTACAAGGATTTGTTGCACCTGACTCTCTGACTAGAGAGGAGAGGACTGATGAGTCTGTAGCCCCAGGAAATGTTGAGGCTTCTGTAGGGCTAGGTAGTGAGCCTATGCCATCGCAGACCCAGGAGTCGCCGGTTTCGCAGGAACAAGTGCCTCCGCTAGATCCGAGATTGTTTCAGGCGTTCACGCAGGCATTTGTTCAGGCTATGGGTCAGATGCCACAGTCTTCTGCTTCAACCCTAGCTAAGAAGGGGAGACGGTTTGACAGGTTGAGAAAGTATGGAGCAGTGGACTTCTACGGGACCACTGATCCTGAGGAAGCTGAGACATGGCTGAGGAAGACCGAGAGGGTGCTAGATCAGATGGAGTGTGAGGATGACGAGAGAGTCATTTATGCTACACGTTTGCTTCAGGGAGATGCTCTGCGTTGGTGGGAGACTGTGCCAGGGAGTCAGATGAGACCAGCAGGGTTGGCATGGCAGGACTTCCTTGCTGCTTTCAGGAAGAAATATCTGTCTGAGGTGTACATTCAGCAGAAGCAGAGGGAGTTTCTCAGTCTTACTCAGAGGGAGATGACGGTTAGTGAGTATGAGCGTCGGTTCACTCAGTTGACGAGGTATGCTTTAGATCTGATGTTGAGTGAGGCTGCTAGATGTCGTCGGTTTGAGTCGGGCCTGCGCTTGGCCATCAGAGAGAAAGTGATAGTGCAGAACTTTTGTGATTTTCAGCAGTTGGTTGAGGCAGCACTTAGGGTTAAGAACATAGAGAATATCAAGAGTGCTGTTCACAGAAAAAGAAAAGGAAGAGAGCAGTTCAAGAGAGGAGGTAGTACTAGTACTCCTATGCCAGACAGGAGTGCCAGGAGCTTCCCTGTTCAGTCTGAGGAGAGGAGCAGTGGTGCGAGCCGATCTCAACCGGTGAGGACTTCTACTGTTTCTCACCAAGCCTCAACGGTGGGCGGCAGTAGAAGGGGAGATGGGGATAGGTCATTTATCCCGAAGTGTGAGCACTGCTGGAGATCCCATAGAGGAGAGTGCTACAGATTGACAGTAGCTTGCTTTAACTGTAGGGAGAAGGGGCACATTGCTAGAGAGTGTCCTCAGCCTCCGCGACAAGAGAGAAGCCAGATGCAAGCTTCCAGGAGAACAGAGACAGTGGGACATAAGGCATCTACAGAAGTGGGCAGTTCTGATGCAGCCAAGAGGGTGAGTCTTCCAGGTAGACCCAGGGGGCAGGCACCAGCTAGGGTGTTTGCAATGACCCGGGAGGATGCAGAGACCGCTCCGGATGTTGTCACTGGTATAGTTAGACTCTTTTCTGATGATGTGATTGCCTTGATTGATCCGGGTTCTACTCATTCGTTTGTTTCTTCGAGTAGACCTGTGTGTGATAGGAATGTGAGCCCTTTGGATACTCCGCTGATGGTGAGTACTCCAATCGGTCAATATATTATTGTTATTCAAGTGTATAGAGGCTATGAGTTTTGTGTTAGTGGGGAACTTCTGGTGGTGGATTTAATGCCACTGAAGATGGGAGGATTAGATGTGATTTTGGGTATGGATACGTTAGAGAAGTACAACGCCCATCTGGATTGTAAGCAGAAGACAGTGGAATTTGAATTGGATGACGGTAGAAGAGTGGTGTTTACTGGGGACAGAAAAGCAAGTCCGCCCAGGATTGTTTCAGCTTTGACAGCAAAGAAGATGATGAGGAAGGGAAGTGAGGCATTTTTGGCCTATTTGGTAGACACCATAGCAGATAGAGGGAAGCTGGAGGATATCCCAATAGTCGGGGAATTCTCGGATGTCTTTCCTGAGGAATTGTCAGCACTGCCACCAGCTAGGGAAATTGAGTTTCCCATTGAGCTTCTTTCAGGTACTGCACCGATTTCAATTCCGCCTTACCGGATGGCTCCGGCGGAATTGAAGGAACTTAAAGAGTAATTGAAGGAGTTATTGGAGAAAGGGTATATAAGGCCGAGATCTTCACCTTGGGGAGCTCCGGTCCTTTTTGTGAAGAAGAAAGATGGATCGTTGAGGATGTGTGTAGATTACCGGAAGCTTAATCAGGTCACTGTGAAGAACAGGTATCCGCTTCCTCGCATTGATGATCTGTTTGATCAATTGCAAGGGGCGAAAGTCTTCTCCAAGATAGACTTGAGATCGAGTTACCATCAGCTGAGGATAAAGGGGTCGGATGTGCCAAAGACTGCTTTCAGGACACGATATGGGCATTTTGAGTTTATGGTTATGCCTTTCGGATTGACGAATGCCCCTGCAGCCTTTATGGATTTGATGAATCGGGTCTTTAAGCCATTCTTGGACCAATTTATCATTGTCTTTATCGATGATATATTGGTCTATTCCAAGAGTGATGAGCAGCATGAAGAGCATTTGAGGATTTCTTTGGAGACATTGAGGAGAAACGAGTTGTATGCCAAATTCGGTAAATGCGAATTTTGGCTGAAGAAAGTTGTATTTCTTGGACATGTGATGTAACATCCCACCCCAGTCAGTAAGGGTTAAATAGTAAATTTGTCATAGGATGGGATTGATAGGGATTAATTAGTACTGTCCATGCATAATAGGATTGATACACAGTATCAATTGTGCATATGGAATTACTGTACATGCATACATGATATTCCCGATTTTTGTTCCTAAGGCAATTTTATTGTGATTAACGTGGTTACTGTGTTTGAAAAATTATTTTGACTAAGCCAGAGTGTGTTTTATATTTTAATTGATTTTTAGGAATTTTTCTAAAATTTTCCGGAGCAAATTCTCAGACCGGAAAAATTGTCAAGTGACGAACCGGTTGATTTTCGGTATCGAAAATTTTTATCTAATGTCACTACAATATTGGATACATTATTTTTGGGATTGAAATTAGGGTCATTGGAATTGATTGAGTTAATTTTGGACTAGGTTTAATTGAGTAAAGTATTAATACGTTGACTTTTCAACTTTGTTTTAACAAATCCTACAAAGCCACCTACCCTTTCATGAATGTACCCTCCTCCCCACGATTGTACATAAGGAAATGTTGCTTCCTTTCTATTGTAACCGAAAATGTGGAGATAAGGTATAAAAAAATTGATGAAAACTAATTGGTTTATACCATTGACTTTTCTTTGAAAATTTGTACCAACCAAAACTTGCCAACATCTCCTTCATTTAATGCCTCCTTATCATGTTTCTTGGTATTGCCTATGCCCTCTCTCGGTGATGACTTAAAGAATGAAGGAATGAGATAAAAAGTTGCTTTAGGTCTTTGTTTTTGTAACTCATCCGAAGCCTCTCTCCAATTGGTTTTCTCACCATCGAAATTTTTGCTTCTTTCTTCACCTTCCTCCACAAATTCAAAAGTTCTCTTGTCATTAACTTATTGTCTTACCATCATGATGATGTCTTTACTTGGGAGTTAGAAGAAGTGGTTAGCAAGGGTAGTTAAGAAGGAAGTGAAGAGAAGAGAGGATTGGAAGCTAAGGAGGTAAGTTCTTTCATTAAGTTTTTAATGATGTCTTAAGTATGAATTTATGAATCATGGTAGGTAGAAACATTGAATGGGAGGTTTGGAGCATTTATTATGCTTAGGGTTGCATTAAATTAATGACTATAATGGTTTGAATTAATGGGTATAAGGTTAGGTTGAATTATGAATTGAAAGTAGTATGTTAGAAGGGGTTTTAGTTTGATTAGTGATGGCATATTGATGATTGATTTTACTTGGAAAGAAAGAATTAAGTGCTGCCAATTTTTGTGTATTAGCCCTAGTACATGTATAAATGGTATAAGAACTGATTTGTGTTCATTTGGATGTTTAATGATGTGTTAATGGCATTGGAAATGATAGAACTAAGGTTAACACCAAATCTGGAAAATTAGGGTTTTCACTGATTGTACTGTTGTTAGCATAACTAATTGTGTAAGAATGCAAATGAGGTGAGGTTTGTGACCACTTAAACTTTGGGATGTTAGCTACATTTTTGTGTGAAATAGTCACTGTCCAATTTTAGTTTTAAGAGGGTGCAATTTGTCTTGGAAAGTTACTGCTATTGACTGGAATGAACAGTACCCGAAATCATACCCTATAGTTTTGCTAATTTTTATAAATAAATTGAGAAGGAATTGGGACAAATGGACTAAATGAAAGTTGAAGCCTATTAAGTTAGCTTTCCAATGCCACTGATTTTGCAATTTTTCGATATTTCCATTAGGAGTTATGGACTGATGATTGTTGGCTGTTTTTATGCATTGAATGAAACCTAACTGGAATGTCAAATTTGGTGTACATTCAGATTATGAGGAATTTTAGTAATTTTTTTGCATTGAATTGGTGTTGAAAATCTACTGAAGAGTTTTATATGACACATTAATCTTGAAAATGGTGTATGGCATATAATTTCTGGAAATCAGATGTGGGAGTTATGGATTTTCACAATTTGAACCTACATTGTGATGTTAATTGCTGATTAGGTCAGAAACTTGCATAACAGATTTGACACTGTTAGAGCCTGAATTGGAGTCTGGTTATTTCATGAATAATTGAAGTTTGAGATTTTATCTTTTCAGGGATATAAAGTGGTGATTTGTTTGACTTGTATACAGGGAGATATGATTGATAGAAAGTTACTGCTCAAATTGAGTGATTTCAGGGACAGCAACCTTGAGTGAATTATTTGACCTAGTTATCAAGGGAATTGAAATTTGGGTTGTTTCATGAAAGTTGTAGATAACATTGTGATCTTGATGAGCATATTTATTGTATAATTTTTGACTTCATAGAATGAAAGATAGTGAATTTCCAATGACTATTCTGTTTTAGGAAGTGAATGTGTGGGCAGTAGCTTACATTGGATGTTTGACACCCTTAGGGGTGAAATTGATTTTTCTGGACTAAAGGAAACTTGTAGAGGGTTTCATTACCTTTCCAATGAGATATGGTTTACATTTTTCTGAATTGTGTAGAATAAGTTATGATTTATTGAACTTCGGTTAAAGGAAAGGGAAAAAGAGTAGGAAATAAGGGCAATATATATATATATATATATATATATATATATATATATATATAAATTGTTGAATTTTGGTTTCTTTCATGAATAACTTTTCCGTCCGACATTCGATTGACCTGATTCTTAAGGCATCGGATTCAGTAGAATATTGAATTTCATTTTCGAGAGATTGGAGATTTTGACGAAAATTGACGTGGGTCCGGTAAAAATCATGTAATCATTGCTTTGTTTAATTGGGGACCTATAGAGGTCCGATTTATGCACCGTCGGTAGCCAATAAGTTTCTAATTTTAGATGGATTTTCTGATAGAAAAAAAAATAGATTAGGCCGGAATATCATGAACACGCATTGTGCACCTTTTCATTATTACATGTGCATTCGAATGCTTTTAAATAACCAATTGATAATATTTATATCATCACCGTATAGAGGTCCTATTAGGCGCCAATCCTCCAATGTCACTTGAGAAGGTAGTAGCTCGAAATCCGGTGAGTGGTGAGATGGCTTTCACTCAATTATTATATGTTTAATGTGGAGAATAATGGAGGGATTTAGATTGTGATTGTTTATGACTAAATTCCGGACGGGTGGTCCAATGATTTGGGAGAACTGACATAGAAGTGTATCTGGGTGTGATTCTGTGAACTGAATTGTTTCTACTGTGTAAAAGTGTACTACATCAATGGCTTGTACTGTTACTGCTTACTGTTTCAGTGTGATATACTGTGATGTTGTAATATACTGTAATACTGTGATTTGTTGGTTATATTGTGATCAATGGCATTGCTTGCTACACTGTACTGCATTTCATCGCCTCTACTGGGGCAGACTGTTTATACTGACTGTGAAATTGGGCATATGCATTGCATACATCAATGCATAAACTGATAATAACAATAGTTGTGACCGAGTCGCCATCACACTCATCATTCTCGAACCGAGCCTCAAGCTCGAGGGGAGTTAGTGCATACCAGAGGGCTCTCCTACTCCCTAGACGCGCGTCTCGAATCTTGATCATTTATTAAGCACTCGGTCACAACACTGAAATAAAATGGGAAAAGAGTCGCATGTGCATTGCATACATACTGGACTGAATACCTAAATGACTGTATGATTTACATGGTGATTTCTTCTTGTATTATCTTGTGATTCTTGAGGATATAATCTTGTGACATTATTATTATTACTGTAATTTGTTATGGGATGCATGAATTGGGTGAACCATCGATGATGGTTCCTCATTGAGTTCGCAAAACTCACCCAAAATTTGTATCTATTTTTCAGGTCTTGAGGAATACCCCGTTTGACACGGGAGTACTGTATACAAGTGAAAGAAAGAGGTCGGGATCAGTTTGCGTCTGCATTAGTGTATTTCTATTCTCTGATTTTCTGTGTTATTTCTTAAGTCAGTTTGTAAAATCAACAGACTGGAGTTAATTGTATTTATGAAAAGGGCTCCGAGTCCATTGAATGGTGTATGTAAATTGTTTCCGTATATGTTATAATGTGTATGTGTGTGTGAAGGAAAGAAAAAAAAGTTAATCTTGAGTTTTGGTATTGAGTGATGTAGCACGCCACCCTCGTGGGACACGGACTCGGATATCACCATCGATGTAGGGTTCGGGTCATACGGGAGTGGGGTGTTACATTTAGGTGGTATCAAAGCCCAGTAGTACGTAATGTATCTAGGCACAGTCTGAAACATAGGGTGTATACATTTGAGTCGTGTCGTTGCAGACCGCAGTAACTGATCCCCAGTCTGAGTCGCACTAGTAAAAATCCTACGTGTGCATACGTGTCAAGTGATTAAGTAAGAGAAAAAGTGAGACTGTGTTAGAGGGTGAACCCCTGGAAGTGTATAAGTAATTAGGAAAGGAAAAAGGAAAAATGGATAAGGAGATTGATATTGTACTGTGGTTAGAATGACTGTGTTGGCCTAGACTGATTAAGGAAAAAAGTGATATTAATGAATTCCCGGATTAAAATGGCAATATTATGGTGACAGAAAAATGATTATATCTAGAACTTGGAATGGTCCACTGGAGATAGGAGAAGCATACTGGTTATAGTAGTCTTAAGTGAGATTAAAGGTCCGGGATGACTAAGTAATTAGAATTCTGACTGTATATGTGAGGAAATGGGAAACATTGGAACCGAGTAAAGTGTAGATGGTCCGATTAGGTAGATATTGATTCACTGTATTGGTGTTTGATATTAGTAAATATCATAGATAGATGATGATAGCGAGATTGTAGGAAGATCAATAGTGTACTGTAACGGTCTATCGAGAACTGAAAGAACTGAAAAAGCAAGATGCCTAGTACCTAGTAGAGTAAGAAAAAGTAGACATGGTGAGAGAAAAGTGTGCAGATAAACTGAAATGAATTGGGGAAACGGTTATGATTATGAGCGCCTAAGCGTGAGACTGAAATGGTTATGACGAATATTGTGCTTTGAGTTTGGAAACTAGTATCAAAGGATGGTAAGGGAAAAAAGACAGACTGACAATTTTCTACTGATTGTGTATCGGGAAATTCTAGATTTGGTTGAAAAGATGTATATAGACACGAAATGGTAGCTGGATGGGTAAATAGATAGAGATACAATGGAGTTATATCAACGATTTTGTCGTGTTTTGGGAATTTGTGAATGCCTATTATAGATTGTTTGAGGATATTAAAGAAATACGAAGCAATAAGAAGATGACATTGTATGACCTTAAAAAGTCAAGTTGACACATGAATGCTATGGGAATGAAACTAGGGAAATGAAAAGAACAAAAATGAAACAATGATAATGATATGAAAAGAGTTGTCACATTTAAGTCGATTTACTGTTGGGAGTACCTATTGGGCAGTGAAGTTGGTCATGATTAATGAAATGTATGTGAAAGATACATGGAAATCATGGAGGAGATGATCAGTGAATGATTAAATACGTGCTTCTATGAGTGGCTATAAGTGTAAAGTTTATATTAGGTTAAAGTAAGACATAGGAGGACTGAATGTACCTTTATGAGAGGAAATGAGAAATGATTATGGCATCAGTTATTTATTTGAAAATTAGCATAAATGGAAAGGAGTCTTATGGAGGTCTGAATTGTATAGGTTACTAATTGGTTTCCAGATAAAATGCTGAGGTATAGATTACTGAATAAGTGTGAAAGAAAGTGTTTATGTGACTATCACAAGGAACCTTAGTGTAAGGAATGTTCTGATCTTTTAAATTATGGCATAAAATTGTTCTGATTGAGATAGTACGTATAGTGAAGAATGATTGAAAAGCAATTAGGGATAACAATTGGTTGATGAGACTTTCGTGAACAGTATAAAGATGGTAACAAGACTAATGGTCAAACGGAAAGAAGTATGGACAAAATTAAAAGTGAAATTGAGTCATATCTCATACTACTGAAGTTATCTGTATTGTGTGTACGGAAATGTAAAGTATCCAATAACATGAGTGGAATTTTAATTTGAGATGATCCTATTGCAATGTGAAGTGAAATACTCAAATGACGTGGAAATTGATGGAAGTCCAAGTACAGATGATTAGGTACTAGTAGATATATATTAATGTGGATGACAGAAAATCAATTGGAAAGAGAAAATGAATAGAGATAAGAAGTCCTAAAGGAAAACTGACAATGACGTGATGTAGTGTTATCTTCATAAAGGGATTGTAAATTCATTAATTGTGGACTTAATGAGAAGGTAGAATGTTGTTTAGTGATGTTTGTGGAAAAGTCATCAAGACCCTAATTGGGAAGTATGCGAGGTAAGCAAATGATAGTGATTATGATGATGATTTTAATGTATTTGAAAGTCTTTGACGGTGATAAATTGAATTGACTTTGATAAATGGTATTGGTGTTATCATCGCAATTGCTTAAAGTCTTGGAGACTTTAGATTCCTATAGGGATACAGAGACAGGCATAAATACCGACAATGCTGAAATGAACAGACAATTATGCCTACTAAACTCAAATAATGAACAGATAATGCTGCAATGAACAGATCAATTACAGATCTTGGGAGTTTCAAAGAATGTTATGTAGATTGTGGGTGATTGTGAAGTGTTTCTGGAAAATTGAAGTTGTAGATCTAGTGATCAGAAAGGTTAAAAATGCAGGAGTTAAAGTGGTAAGTCTAGTCTTATGAGTCATAAGTTGGATACGCAGTGAAATTGGAAAAAAAAACAAAACAAAACAAAAACAACAATATTGAATGCTTCAAAGAATAAGTTGTGTACCCGATAAAAAGTGATAGAACAAGAAAGTGAACAGTCGAAGCTAGACATTCTGGTAAGTATATGCAAAAAGTGAAATTGAATAACTATGGCTATAGAATGAAGGGATTATAGATTCAAGTGCTTATAGGTTTGAATGTTCAACAGGAAAAATGTTTAAGTAGTTTAGGTTTCACAGGATTTTAATCGTGTTATAGAGTTCTGATTTACTATAGGGATACACTGCTACACTGCACAGTGCTTAACGGGAGGCAAAAACCAACATTGAGTCGAAATGCTTGTGATGAGTGAAATAAAGGAAATTGACTCAGGAAAACTGCATGGGTTAGTTAAAGTGGATCAGGATCGGACAAATGAAATAGAGTAAAGTACATATCCGAATAAAGTGCGTTAACACTAAGGAAAGTTGAATTTGAACACAGAGCCAGTGGAATATAAAGAATGACTGCATTAGGTAAATTATCACTGGTTATAACGAAATGGATCTAAATGTCACTGTATTGGTACCAAAGGAAAGTGAATCGTCAGGGACGAGATAAAGGAGGTTCTGGTAAGTATCACCTTGACAAAATGTACTCAGAAGTGATAGAAAGGGGTATCAATGGAACACGAATTAGTCTACATGTTACTGGTGAGAAAGGTATTGGATTGGTAAAATATGATAAGTAAACAGGTTCGGAAAAAAAAATGAACCAAGCCATAGCAACGGATTGTCTGACTGTGATCTTGTAGGAGCAGATGTATTGAGTGACGTAGTGTATAGAAATTGTAGGAACAGGTGATTACTGTCCTCCTGAACTGTGGACTGATAATTTCGAGGACGAAATTTTTATAAGGAGGGGGGAATTGTAACATCTCACCCCCGTCAGTAAGGGTTAAATAGTAAATTTGTCATAGGATGTGATTGATAGGGATTAATTAGTACTGTCTATGCATAATAGGATTGATACACAGTATCAATTGTGCATATGGAATTACTGTACATGCATACATGATATTCCCGGTTTTTGTGCCTAAGGCAATTTTATTGTGATTAACGTGGTTACTATGTTTGAAAAATTATTTTGACTAAGCCAGAGTGTGTTTTATATTTTAATGAATTTTTAGGAATTTTCTGAAATTTTCCGGAGCAAATTTCCGGACCGAAAAAATCGCCAAGTAGCGAACCGGTTGATTTTCGGTATCGAAAATTTTTATCTAATGTCACTACAATATTGGATACATTATTTTTGGGATTGAAATTAGGGTCATTGGAATTGATTGAGTTAATTTTGGACTAGGTTTAATTAAGTAAAGTATTAATACGTTGACTTTTCAACTTTGTTTTAACAAATCCTACAAAGCCACCTACCCTTTCATGAATGTACCCTCCTCCCCATAGTTGTACATAAGGAAATGTTGCTTCCTTTCTATTGTAACCGAAAATGTGGAGATAAGGTATAAAAAATTTGATGAAAACTAATTGGTTTATACCATTGACTTTTCTTTGAAAATTTGTACCAACCAAAACTTGCCAACATCTCCTTCATTTAATGCCTCCTTATCATGTTTCTTGTTATTGCCTATGCCCTCTCTCGGTGATGACTTAAAGAATGAAGGAATGAGATAAAAAGTTGCTTTAGGTCTTTGTTTTTGTAACTCATCCGAAGCCTCTCTCCAATTGGTTTTCTCACCATCGAAATTTTTGCTTCTTTCTTCACCTTCCTCCACAAATTCAAAAGTTCTCTTACTTGTCATTAACTTATTGTCTTACCATCATGATGATGTCTTTACTTGGGAGTTAGAAGAAGTGGTTAGCAAGGGTAGTTAAGAAGGAAGTGAAGAGAAGAGAGGATTGGAAGCTAAGGAGGTAAGTTCTTTCATTAAGTTTTTAATGATGTCTTAAGTATGAATTTATGAATCATGGTAGGTAGAAACATTGAATGGGAGGTTTGGAGCATTTATTATGCTTAGGGTTGCATTAAATTAATGACTATAATGGTTTGAATTAATGGGTATAAGGTTAGGTTGAATTATGAATTGAAAGTAGTATGTTAGAAGGGGTTTTAGTTTGATTAGTGATGGCATATTGATGATTGATTTTACTTGGAAAGAAAGAATTAAGTGCTGCCAAATTTGGTGTATTAGCCCTAGTACATGTATAAATGGTATAAGAACTGATTTGTGCTCATTTGGATGTTTAATGATGTGTTAATGGCATTGGAAATGACAGAACTAAGGTTAACACCAAATCTGGAAAATGAGGGTTTTCACTGATTGTACTGTTGTTAGCATAACTAATTGTGTAAGAATGAAAATGAGGTGAGGTTTGTGGACACTTAAACTTTGGGATGTTAGCTACATTTTTGTGTGAAATAGTCACTGTCCAATTTTAGTTTTAAGAGGGTGCAATTTGTCTTGGAAAGTTACTGTTATTGACTGGAATGAACAGTACCCGAAATCATACCCTATAGTTTTGCTAATTTTTATAAATAAATTGAGAAGGAATTAGGACAAATGGACTAAATGAAAGTTGAAGCCTATTAAGTTAGCTTTCCAATGCCACTGATTTTACAATTTTTCGATATGTCTATTAGGATTTATGGACTGATGATTGTTGGCTGTTTTTATGCATTGAATGAAACCTAACTGGAATGTCAAATTTGGGGAACATTCAGATTAGGAGGAATGTTAGTAATTTTTGTGCATTGAATTGGTGTTGGAAATCTACTGAAGAGTTTTATATGACACATTCATCTTGAAAATGGTGTATGGCATATAATTTCTGAAAATCAGATGTGGGAGTTATGGATTTTCACAATTTGAACCTACATTGTGATGTTAATTGCTGATTAGGTCAGAAACTTGCATAACAGATTTGACACTGTTAGAGGCTGAATTGGAGTCTAGTTATTTCATGAAGAATTGAAATTTGAGATTTTATCTTTTCAGGGATATAAAGTGGTGATTTGTTTGACTTGTATACAGGGAGATATGATTGATAGAAAGTTACTGCTCAAATTGAGTGATTTCAGGGACAGCAACCTTGAGTGAATTATTTGACCTAGTTAGCAAGGGAATTGAAATTTGGGTTATTTCATGAAAGTTGTAGATAACATTGTGATCTTGATGAGCATATTTATTGTATAATTTTTGACTTCATAGAATGAAAGATAGTGAATTTCCAATGACTGTTCTGTTTTAGGAAGTGAATGTGTGGGCAGTAGCTTACATTGGATGTTTGACACCCTTAGGGGTGAAATTGATTTTTCTGGACTAAAGGAAACTTGTAGAGGGTTTCATTACCTTTCCAATGAGATATGGTTTTCATTTTTCTGAATTGTGTAGAATAAGTTATGATTTATTGAACTTCGGTTAAAGGAAAGGGAAAAAGAGTAGGAAATAAGGGCAATATATATATTAATTGTTGAATTTTGGTTTCTTTCGTGAATAACTTTTCCGTCCGACATCCGATTGACCTGATTCTTGAGGCATCGGATTCGTAGAATATTGAATTTCATTTTCTGAGAGATTGGAGATTTTTGGACGGAAAATTGACGTGGGTCCGAGTAAAAGTCTGTGTAATCACTGCTTTGTTTGATTGGGGACCTATAGAGGTCCGATTTGCGCACCATCAGCGCCAATAGGTTTCTAATTTTTAGATAGATTTTTCTGATAGAAAAAAATGGATTAGGGCCGAGAATATCATGAACACGCATTGTGCACCTTTTCACTATTACATGTGCATTCTGAACTGTTTTTAAATAACCAATTGATAATGTTTATATCATCGTCACCGTATAGAGGTCCTATTAGGCGTCAATCCTCCAATGTCACCGAGAGAAGGTAGTAGCTCGGAAATCCAGTGAGTGGTGAGATGGCTTTCACTCAATTATTATATGTTTAATGTGGAGAATAATGGAGGGATTTGGATTGTGATTGTTTATGATTTGGATTAGAGCAGTGGTCCGATGATTTGGGAGAACTGACATAGAAGTGTATCTGGGTGTGATTCTGTGAACTGAATTGTTTCTCTTGTGTAAAAGTGTACTACATCAATGGCTTGTATTTTATCGCCATCGTTTAGGTGTGATATCTTGTGATGTTGTAATATCTTTGTAATCTTGTGATTTGTTGGTTATATTGTGATCAATGGCATTGCTTGCTACATCAGCATCGCATTTAAATACGCCTCTCTTTGAGGCGGTATTTTATCTTGTTGTGAAATTGGGCATATGCATTGCATACATTAATGCATAAACTGATAATAACAATAGTTGTGACCAGAGTCGCTACTGTTACTCACTGTTACTGAACCGAGCCTCGAGCTCGAGGAGAGTTAGTGCATACCCAGAGGGCTCTCCTACTCCCTAGACGCGTCTCCTGAATACTGATCACTGTTAAGCACTCGGTCACAACACTGAAATAAAATAGGAAAAGAGTCGCATGTGCATTGCATACATCTTTGATGAATACGTAAATGACCGTATGATTTCGTGGTGATTTCTTCGTGTTATCTTGTGATCGCCGAGGATATGAATCTTGTGACATTATTATTATTACTGTAATTTGTTATGTGATAAATGAATTGGGTGAACCATCGATGATGGTTCCTCACTGAGTTCACAAAACTCACCCAAAATTTGAATCTATTTTTCAGGTCTTGAAGAATACCCCGTTTGACACGGGAGTACTGTATACAAGTGAAAGAAAGAGGTCGGGATCAGTTTGCGTCTGCATTAGTGTATTTCTATTCTCTGATTTTCTGTGTTATTGCTTAAGTCAGTTTGTAAAATCAACAGACTGGAGTTAATTGTATTTATGAAAAGGGCCCCGAGTCCATTGAATGATGTATGTAAATTGTTTCCGTATATGTTATAATGTGTATGTGTGTGTGAAGGAAAGAAAAAAAAAGTTAATACTGAGTTTTGACTGACTGAGTGATGTAGCACGCCACCCTCGTGGGACATAGACTCGGATATCACCATCGATGTCAGGTTCGGGTCATACGGGAGTGGGGTGTTACATGTGATCTCAGAACAAGGAGTGCATGTGGACCCCAAGAAAATAGAAGCTGTGGTGAATTGGGAAGCACCGAAGAATGTAGCAGAGGTGAGGAGTTTTCTGGGTTTGGCAGGTTACTACAGGAGGTTTGTGGAGGGATTCTCCATGATAGCCGCTCCAATGACGAAGTTGTTGAGAAAGAATCAGAAGTTTATTTGGAGTGATGAGTGTCAGGAGAGCTTTGAGGAGCTCAAGCACAGATTGACAAGTGCTCCAATTCTGATTCTGCCTTCGGGAGATGAGGGTTATACCGTGTACAGTGATGCTTCGAAGAAGGGTCTTGGTTGTGTATTGATACAGGGAGGCAGGGTGATTGCTTATGCTTTGAGGCAGTTGAAGCCTTATGAGTTGAACTATCCGACACATGATTTGGAGTTGGCAGCAATGATCTTTGCCTTGAAAATTTGGAGGCATTATCTATATGGAGTTCAGACGATGATTTTTACCAATCATAAGAGTCTTAAGTACTTGTTGAGCCGGAAGGAACTGAATTTGAGAGAGAGAAGGTGGCTAGAGTTGCTTAACGATTATGATTTGCTGATTGAGTATCACCCAGGCAAGGCCAATGTAGTGGCAGATGCCTTGAGTAGGAAGTCTTCGATTGCTCATGTGTGGACAGTTTATATTCCTTTATTGGAAGAGATGGCTAAGCTGAAGATAAGCTTGAAGCAGGAGGAGTCGGATTGTCTTCTAGCTAACTTCCAAGTAAGACCGATACTCAGGGAGAAAGTTAGAGAATTGCAGGTGCAAGATGCAGATTTGAGCAAGCTCAGAGAGGAAATTCAGAATGGCAAGATTTCTGAAGTGGTAGTGAGTGATGATGAGCTTATGACAGTAGGGAACAGGTTGTGTATCCTAGATGTGCAGGAGGTTAAGGCTGAGATTATGGATGAGTCACACAATGCGCCTTATGCCATGCATCCAGGTAGCACCAAGATGTATAGAGACCTGAGAGAGCATTTTTGGTGGAAAGGCATGAAGAGGAATGTAGCAGAATTTGTGAGTAAGTGTCTAGTGTGTCAGCAAGTCAAAGCTAAACATCAGGCACCTTCGGGTAAGTTGAGGCCATTGTCCATCCCGGAATGGAAGTGACAAAGGGTGACCATGGACTTTCTGATGGGTTTGCCAAAGACTAGTAGGAGGCATGATGTCATTTGGGTTATTGTGGATCGGTTGACGATGTCAGCTCATTTTCTGGCGATTAAACAGACTGATTCTTTGCATATGCTAGCAAAGAAGTACATCGATGAGATAGTGAAATTGCATGGGATTTCGGATTCGATTGTTTCTGATAGGAATCCTGGGTTTACTTCGAGGTTTTGGGGTAGTTTGCAGGAAGCTTTGGGAACGAAGCTGAATTTTAGTACGGCTTTTCACCCTCAGACAGATGGTCAATCTGAGAGGACCATTCGGACACTTGAGGGAATGCTTAGGGCATGTGTGATGGATTTCAGAGGAGCTTGGGATGAGCATTTGCCATTGGTCGAATTCGCTTATAATAATTCGTACCATTCGAGTATTCAGATGGCTCCATATGAGGCTTTGTATGGGAGGAGATGTAGGACTCCGATCTGTTAAGATGAAGAAGGAGAGAGGAAACTGGTAGGACAAGAATTGATTCAGACGACAGTTGAGAAAGTCAATCTGGTTAAGCAGCGACTTAAGGCAGCACAGGATAGGATGAAGAGTTACATTGATGCGCACCGAAAGGAGATGGAGTTCGAAGTCGGTGAGAAAGTGTTCCTTAAGACATCTCCTTGGAAAGGAGTAATGAGGTTTGGCAAGAAGGGCAAGTTGAATCCGAGGTATGTGGGTCCTTATGAGATCCTTGAGAGGATTGGACCACTCACCTACAGATTGGCGTTACCTCCGGAATTGTCTCAGATTCATGACGTTTTTCATGTGTCCATGTTGAGGAGGTATAGATCGGATCCTTCTCATATCATTCAGACTAGTGATGTTCAGTTGAGAGATGATTTGAGTTATAAGGAGCTTCCAATGGAGATTTTGGATACCAAGGAAAAAATTCTCAGGAATAAGACGGTTCAGTTAGTCAAAGTCCTGTGGAGGAATCATTCAATAGAGGAGGCTATTTGGGAGCCATTGGAAGCCATGAAGGAGAAGTATCCGTATCTCTTTGATGTTTCAGATAATAATTTCGAGGACGAAATTTCTTTTAGAGGGGGAGAAATGTTGGACCCCGAATTTTTTATATGATGTCATTAAGCATGAATTGTGTTAATTATGTGATTATGCCTTAGTTTGATGAAATTGAGAATGTTAGTGGATAATTGAGGTTTTATTTGATTTTATTGTGGTTTAATTGGGAATTTTAAAGCAAAATGTGTGAGGGCATTTTGGGAAGATTACTTAGGTTGGAATGGGTGAAGCTTTGCATAGGAGGGTATTTTAGTCATTGTCCAATCCTTTAGAGTTAGAAATTAAAAAATAGAAGGAGAAGAAAGAAAAGAAAAGAAGAAGAGAGGAAGAGAAGTGTTGTAGGAAGAGGAAGAGGAAGAAGAGATTAAGGGCTTTTGATTCCTAGAAGATTTTCGACTGTTTTGGAGCAAATCTTGGTAAGTTTAACTTCTTTTCGTTTTGATTTGGTTAGATTAAACCCTAAGATAGGTTGAAT
Organism: Erythroxylum novogranatense; assembly: GCA_029891385.1. Classification (NCBI taxonomy): domain Eukaryota; kingdom Viridiplantae; phylum Streptophyta; class Magnoliopsida; order Malpighiales; family Erythroxylaceae; genus Erythroxylum; species Erythroxylum novogranatense. Next base: position 22,810,378 of record CM057235.1, read on the forward strand.
GTGTGAGAATCGGTGGTTTAGGGATTTTAGGGCAAAATGGCTAGATTTCTTTAGGTTGATGAGTTTGTGTAGGTTTTTAAGCTGTTATTGGATTAGAATTGTAGTATAGAACTTGAATTAAGGTTTAGGTGTGTTGCATTTGTGTTTGGGGGAAGGATTGAAGTGAAAAATGCTGGAAAGTCGGGTTCGGAGTCGTTCTCCAGGCCCGCACATCGCGACGTGCTTATGAACACGCCGCGACGTATGAGTTCGCCGCGACGTTCGAAGGTATGCACGCCATGACATGCGAAGGGTGTTCACATGGCAAGACGCTATGCACGTCTGCCTTGCATGCAAACACCTTCATTCGTGTGGCGATGCCTTCCATGTGAGCCCCGATTTTTCAAAGAGATATTTTGGTATTTGGGCATATTTTGGGTTGTAGATGTCCAATTGAGGTAATTTCAGATTCGTTATGATCTAGAGATAAAAGGCTACAAGTTTTACGAAGAAAGGAAGTTCGGGATTTTCCTCTTAGGATTCGGGAATTTAGGTGGAAGTCGGATATATACTTGTAGTGCTTTACTTTTGATTTTCAAGTTTTAAATATTCTTTTGAATGTTAATTGAATGGGAACTTGGTTTTTATAGGAAACCAAGTCGACCTGATCCAATCGCAAAAGGAAGGACTACAGTGAGTCGGATACTCAAGCGATATCAGGTGGGTAATATATTTATGGTTGTTGTGTGTATGGGCAAAACGTTCTGCTTGCTTGCATGAGTATATGTTATTACTTGTGTTAAATTATGAGAAATATTACAAATGCACTGTGATCATGATTGTGTACTGCCTTGATAGGCATTATGGCATTTTTGCAAGAATGAAAAGTATGAAAGCTTTGATAAGATGCTTTGAGCATGAAACGAATAGTTATGTGCTTTGTTTAGGTGAAAGAGTAACGGATAGATAGTCACGTGCACGTCGACGTATAGCCTTTTTCCGGTTGCCCGCTTGAGACCACGAGATCCTTGAGAAATCGGATTCGGATAGTTTACGGTATAAACTTCGGTTTATCCGAATCGTTTTACGGAACTCTCGAGCCATTTGTTATGCATTGCATGATTGATTTGTTAGAAATGGTGCATAATAATTGTTATGTTGTGAAGCAGGAATTGCATGACCTATCTCTTGATGGTTATACGAATGTGAATCAATTGCTAAGTGTTGACTTGCTATATGCTTGTATATACATATATGTATATGCTTGAATGTGTGGCTCGTTGCCAATAGCTATAAATGTATATGCCACTGAGTTTCGCAACTCACCCCATTATCTCCCACTCCTCATGTGCAGAACGAGACGATCGTTGATCTTGCAAGGCATCGAAAACTTCAAGCTAGTTAGGAGCTTTGTATTAAGTTCGTACTCTAGTTGGCCCTCCGAGCATATCATCATGGAGCATTTTCATGTATTTTGGATCCAAACTTTATTCTGTATTATGCATTGTTGCGAATACTTGTTGAATTTCTCCGATTGATTATGACATGATGGCTTATGTAATGGGGACGATTAATGCATGTTTAGAATTCATGTCTAGAATGTGTGTATGTATGAGTATATGTTTGTGTGAATCGTAATTGTATGGATGTTGGGATCGGGTCCGATCGTTAGGAGCAAGCTCATCGTTGGCGCAGCCCGAGGAGCCACCTCGGGAATGGGGATCCGGGACCCGGGCTCAACACAACATCTATGTACAATAGTGATCAAATCTCTTTCTTCCTTTCACCTAAACCAATGCAATTATAAGAGTTCTTAGAAGCTTCTTATATATAGGAAAAAGGGATGACTCTTCAAAGTCTAAAGTTAAATGGTCTAAAGTATTTTTTTTTTGGAATGTATCAAATAATATCAATAGAAAAGCTCCAAAAGGAGTTATATGAAGAAGGTCAATATTCCAGTAATCAAATCATAATGATGTACTTTTACCAGGATAATCTTACAACCAAAGTACATTTCAAGAATTTCCTTTAACCTGAGCAATTGGCTTATGAACCTTGAATGTGAGGTTGAGCTTCTAATTTCCTAATACTATAACATACCTTGATTTAAGAAGCCCTTTATAACTTATAAACTAACCCCAATTTTTCTATTAAAAATTAACTGAGATGAAAGAATTTTATATTATAATCATCTTGAACTCTTAGACTTGATCTTTCACAATCTTTTCACTCAATGCTATTTTCATGCTTACTATATTTGTTTCCATTTTTCTTGTCTTTTGAAATATTTTGTTATTTTCTAAAAATATTAAAATTAATAATAATAATAATGATAATAATAAGAATAAGAAAATCAGAATAAGAATAAAATAATAAGAATAATAATAATAATAACAACAATATTTTGATGTTATTAAAATTAATCTCAATTCCTTTTACTTTACATGTATTTCAGTTGATGATAAGAATACAAGAAAGTCATATTATAAAAATATGTTAATTCTAATTTCTAGATGTGAGAAAATTGACTTCAATTTAGAAATTATTTTAACATAAATGTGCAGTCAAGAGTGGAAGTATATCTAATCGTAAGAATGAATAAATAAATTATTTTAACTTCAATTTTAAGATGTGAGGAAATTAACTTTAATGTAGAAATTATTTTAATATAAATATATGGTCAAGAATGGAAGTATATTTAATGCTGAGAAGGAATGAGAAGTTTTAAGAGAAAAGATCACTTGTTCCACTTATTGTGTCCCTACTCTAATCCATCTCATCTCATCTATACAAATTATTTGGGACTTAGAAAATATATGGATGAGATGAAATGAAACATAGTAAAAACGTAGTAAGTGGAGCAAGTAATTTCAGTCGGAAATCTAAAGATATATAAAAGTCTATTCAAGGAGTGAAATCTTAACGCAACATGGATATATTAAAAAAAAGTAAATTTCTCTTGAACTTTATAAATCCATGCAGCATTAAACATAATATAGAAAATTCAATCTACATAGCATTGAATATAATACAATTCGATATGGAAACGAATATATAAACCTAATTTTAAGCTTTTATAGATGGAGTATCTCTTATCTACTCAAACTTGACCGGCTTCAATGTAAGTTGGTCAAAATTATAAATTAACTTTTAATATAGTAGATGCACATTTTTATATATTTAAAATAAAAGTTAGTATCTAAATTAAAAGAGAGAAGAAAATAACTTTATTCTTCGCTACTGAAACTTGACCAACTTCTATGTAAATACATTTTTTAAAATAAGTTTGAAGTAAAATTAATATTTAAATTAAAAGGATAGAAGAAAATACCTTTGCAATGAAACTTGACCAGCTTCTATGAAAGTTGGTGAAAATTACAAATTAACTTTTAATACAGTAGATGCACTTTTTTTAATGAATTTGAAATAAGAATTAATATCTAAATAAAAAGATAAAAGAAAATAATTTTACACTTCATTTTTTCCTAATTTCAAATTTATGTTTGGGGACTAGAATGTAACGTATTTACGAACAATTTTTAAGTTTTATTAAAATTAACATCTTCTATTAAAAATTATCAATACTTTATTATTTAACGCTAACAAAACAAAATATTTTGAATTTTATTAACTAAAATTCTTGATTCGAAAATCCAAATAATTGGTCCTCTTCTATTGCCACTTTCGATGTCTTACCCAAAGTTCATTTCTCTACATATGGTAATGAAATCTCCAATTTCTTGTATGATAAATTTATGCTCGTAATAAGATAACCCAATATTGTTCGTTAATGGTAATTTGAACACAAATTCTGTAGAGGAAGGAAAATTCAACATGGCATTTACTTGCCAGGAAAAGAAAAACTTGGCATTTCCCATTTGGGAATACCAATATTGGATTGGGGAGATAACGTACCAAACCACAGGAAAAGAGCCAAATACGCAGAACTAGCTGCTATAATGCCCACACCAAGCCTACCCCTCTCTTTCCCGGCATTAAATACAATCAAGGCCAATCCGAAGACGAAGACTTGTACACCGTCTCTAACTTGATGATGGAGGGATTGGTCTCACTGAAAGCGACACCCAAAATTTCGTTCCGGTCACCACCTTCTGTCTTTCACAGACCTTGCCTCTCAACCAGGCCATTTATGAACCCACTTGGAGCGAATCGTCATTCTGCAGCTTCCATCCGAGCTCAACAGGTAGCTTAACTTCAACAATGATCGTTAGTCTTGAGTTTTCATTGTTTAGTGCTTAAAGATTATAACGTAAGTGCAGTTTATTTTGGGACTAATAAAGAGATTGTAATTGGGGTGTGTAGCCTGATACAAAAGATGGGTCTGCTCTGGTTTCTACAGTAAGTATGGAAAACAAGGAAATATCAGAGCTTAAAGTGAAGGAATGGGAATTGGGTATGTTTCAAGAAGAAGTTGCTGCTTCTCAGGGTATTAGAATTAGGAGACGGCCACCAACAGGACCGCCATTACACTATGCTGGACCCTTTGAGTTTCGGATACAGAATGAGGGCAATACGCCCAGGAACATCCTCGAGGAAATCATTTGGCATAAGGACACAGAGATTTCACGAGTAAAGTTTCTGTCTTTCTTGTACTTGGTTGTCTTTTCTTGTTTCCATAATCGGATTTATTATTAGGCGATTTGGAAATATTTATGCTTGCGGTTCTCTTTTCTTGTTTCCATAATGGGATTTTGTTGTTAGGAGAATTGGAAATATGTATGCTTGCATTTTGTGTTAATGATGGTCTTTTCACAGATGAAGGAGAGACAGCCGCTCTCTTTGCTGAAGAAGGCTCTAGAGAACGCTCCTCTGACCAGAGATTTTGTTGGGGCTCTGAAGGAGGCTAATCGTCGAACTGGACTGCCTGGTTTGATTGCAGAAGTGAAGAAAGCTTCTCCAAGTAGAGGAATCCTAAGAGAGGATTTTGATCCTGTTAGTCTCTCCCACTCCATCTAAAGCTTACATTTCATTCTTCAAACACATTTATTTACGTAAATTGGCGCCCTTTGACTTTTCTGTGAGACTGGATTAACCTAAGATTTTGCAATCATGTGGATATATAGGACGAGTTGGGGTCAACTCTTTTGGTATCTAACATATTTCTTATGTTCTTATGTCAAAGAAATCTTTTAGAGGCTTAATCTAGCATCTACTTGACCATAGGTTTATGTTCTCTCTTTCCATTTCACCTACAGTATTGATGAGTTCATTCCATATTTTGATTTGATAAATTGCTGTTTCAAAGAGGATAGTCAAAATACGATAACGCTAACAATTGAGAGAAAGATAGTTGAAAGAATAGACAAAGAGAGGAATATAAATAGATGTGTAAAGAGAGGAAATTATTTCCATAATTTGTTGTTGTTTGGCCTAACAGCTGTCCTAACTAGCTTCCATTGGTATGAAATTGTGAAAAGAGTGATGTAGTGGTCAATTCTTCACCCATGAAATTTAGTTTATTGCTTCCGTACTATTTTGTAATTTTGGTGTCATCTATTCATTTTGTCTTCCTCTTTTTATTATTAATCTGTGTGTTTCCCTTATTAGGTTGAAATCGCCCTAGCCTATGAAAATGGTGGAGCAGCATGTCTCAGTGTTTTGACTGATGAAAAGTTTTTCAAGGTTAAAAAAAAAAAAATCTTCATAAGTAATATTATTGTGTACTTTCACTGTGCTCTTATGATCTTTCTAAGTTTGAGGAAAATAAAGCTACTATGGAACAATCAATTAGTTAACTTCTCTAACTATTCTTTTGATTTTGCAAAAGGGAAGCTTCTCAAATTTGGAGGCAATAAGAAATGCTGGTGTACAGGTATGGTGTGTGATTTTTTTGGGTTACTTTATTAATAGTCCTCTACAGATGGTTTTTTATATCAATGATAAATAGAAGCATCATTGTAATGATGGAAATTGTGCAGTGCCCATTGTTATGCAAAGAATTTATCATAGATGCATGGCAGATCTACTATGCCCGTATTAAAGGCGCAGACGCAGTTCTCTTAATAGCTGCGGTTTTGCCTGATCTTGACATCAAATACATGACCAAAATTTGCAAGATGCTTGGTTTGGCAGCACTTGTGGAGGTATGAATGGAGCTTCTTTCACTATCCTCCAATAATTCTGTCGATGCTGTAATTAATATATGAGCATTTTGAGGATTATATGCTTTGAATGAATTGTATATCACTTGCACGTTAAATATTGGTTTCTTAATGCCTATATACTAAGACCCCCCTTTCTACATCTTTATTTAGGAACTGCCTTTGTTCATACCAAGTTTCAAAGCTAGTCTTAGTATGAGTATTAGTTTCTTTTATCTCACGAAGTTGAGCTGTATGCATTGATTTCTCTTCTGATAACGTCCATGATGTCTAAGTCTGAGTTCTTACATTAGAATTGAAATACTTATCACGCTGAAAGGCTTTCCTTGTTCTTTGTTATTAATGAATAGGTGCATGATGAAAGAGAAATGGATCGTGTTCTTGGAATAGAGGGAATTGAGTTAATTGGCATCAATAATCGTAACCTTGGTATGCTTGTTTGACACTTATAAATCTAGTTACTGCTGAAATTACATGATAGTTTTATCTGCTTTAGCATAGTAACCTGAGTATACTAATCGTGAGATAATTCTCAGTGAGATTTGTAAGTTGATACAAAATGTCTTTATTGGCCTCAGAAACTTTTGACGTTGATATCAGTAATACAAGGAAGCTTCTTGAAGGAGCACGTGGCCAGCTTATCTCTCAAAAAGGCATAATTGTAAGTTGCTCTCTTGTCAATTGGACTGCTATTCGTTTGATGGACTTCTTTATTCAGTATGCTGCTTTGCTGAAGGAAGTATTCCGATGTTGCTCTCTAATGTTTATGAGCTGTTATTTTGTTCGTCTTTTCTGGTGGATGTCTCAGGTTGTTGGGGAATCAGGGCTATTTACACCTGATGATGTTGCTTATGTGCAAGAAGCTGGGGTTAAAGCAGTAAGCTTCATAAACTAATCACTATTTTAGATGAAAGTTCTGCACGTAATTTCCACTTGGTATTCAGGACTCATCATTTCAAACCAAATGAAACATTTTGACTTGTCATGTGAGCTATTCATGTGGAGAGATTCCACGTGACATTTTCTTGAGAATAAGCATTTATAACATGTATGCAAATGTTAAAACGTGTGTCATGTATCTTGCGTTTCTAAACACGTCCTAAATGACAGCATTTCAAAACATACTGCATCTGGTCAATGCTTAACATGTTTTACTTTGCCGTAGGTTTTGGTCGGTGAGTCAATCGTAAAACAAAAGGATCCTCGGCTGGGGATAAGTGGGCTTTTCGGCAAAGATATATCCTTGTGAGCTCATAGTAGCTAGAGTTACATATGGCAATCTTTGTTGTAACTGGCAGAGTGAATTATGCACAGGCACTGGTTGATACCTAGTTTCCAATAATGTACTAGAAACTTTTGTTATAGTTCCTTGAAGATATGCTTTTCATTTCTGTTACAGGCTCATATGTTGAGAAACCTTTTTCTTTACTTAATAATAATCTTTTTATTCAGTCATAAGGTGGCACGTGATTATACCAAGAACTTCACTTTTGCTAGCAATAACATAATATTAGATCATCTTAATCTTTAAACTTTTTAATTTCCAATAGCATAATGCTCTTAAACTCTGTTGGCATAAAGCACTTAAAAAGGAGAGAAAATTAAAAGAGTCAAAATTTAAGAACATCTAATGTTAATTTATCAAAATATAAGCACACTTAAAATGACAAATATACAAAAGTTTACAAATATAGTTACCCCCCCAAAGTAGTCTTGAAGTAATCAGGCCAAAGTTTCTTGGAGTTATAATGTGATTCCTTTTATCTTACATCGGATAAGATAAATACCAACAATTTGCATATTGAAAGAGCTGGAGTTATATTGAGATTCATCCTCTCTATCTCTTGTATAAGGACGCTAATAACTGTGAAATATTCACATATAAACGCCATCGAGCCTTCTCTAACATAAGGATTAGAGTGCCCAGTTGGAATAATTTTGGAACTTCTAACCTTCGTTTTGAATCCTACGAGTTCAACAAATCTACAAGCCCAACAAGACTTTTTAGATTTAACCTTTTGTAAGAACAAATGTGTCAATCACCCTCACTGATGTGAATCTTGTAAATCAAGATCAAGTAATCCACGAACATGTTGTTGAAATAAATTTCCAGGAAAGCTAAATTAGTTTTGTTTTCAAGAAAACCTTGACCAATGTTTTAAGAAATACGAATCGAAGTTATAACGAAGGATATTGACGTCACAATCTAGGAAAAGAAGAGATTGAGAGTGACAAGTAAAATGAACTACAAGGAATAACCTTGATAAGTTCCAAGTTCAACGAAGAATCAACAAACAGAATAACCTCACCAATTTCGTAAAAAACAATTCCAATATGAATTCTTGTACAAAGACTCGGCTAGCAATGATTTATTTCTAAAATAATGAAATTCTTTTCAAAACTGATTCCTAAATTCAAATATAGAAAATGGACTTTTAGGTAGCCCAAATCAGTTAAAGATCTCCTAAAATCATCAAAATAACATAATATTCTAATTAGGTCTATTTAATTTGTGAATTAATGTGACAGGGTTGATTGATCTCTCCAAGCCCAAATTAGCTTTTATCGTTGCTTGTTTAGCCGAAACATCTTCAATTAGTCCATTAAAAGCTTCCTCGATGATTTTAGCTTTAGCTCGAGTTATTGTACCTCCACTAATGTATAATGGATCATGAAAATATGTTGAACTAGATTGCACCATCCTTTGAATGTCCTTAGTTAGGTTTCCATTATCCCCCTTCTCCTCAAAAGGATTCGTTCTGAAATTTTCATCACCTACATCAAATGGAGAGGGATAAAAAAACATTAAATGTAGCACTAACACTATACCACCTGGTAGATCCAGCTTATGTCCATTGTCATTAATACGCACAATGACATGGAATGGTCAATCTCCTCTTGGACGCAACTTAGAAAGACATTTTAGTGAAAATTGTTCTTTCCTTAGATGAACCCGAACCCAAACCCGATCTCCTAGTTCAAAGATCATTTTCTTACGCCCTTTGTTGTTCCAACCCTTTTTTGATTTGAAAAGTCTAACCTTTTCATGCAATTGCTTCACGAATTTAGCTTTCTTTATGCCATCTAAACTAGCACGCTCATCAATTGATAAAGGTGTTAAATCCATTGGAGTCAAGGGATTAAACCCATACATAACTTCAAAAGCTGAAAAGTTATCAATAGAATGGACAAAATGATTATAAGAAAATTCAACATGTGGCAAACAATCTTCCAAATTCTCCAAATTCTTTTGAATGATAACGCGTAATAACATAGAAAAAGTTCCATTAACTACCTTAGCTTGCCCATCAATTTGTAGATGGCAAGTTGTAGAAAACATTAGCTTCGTACCTAGCTTACCCCATAGCTTAAGAACTTGGCATTTCGATCAGAAACAATGCTCCTTGGCATTCCAAAAGATCGTACTATCTCACGAAAGAATAAATCTACAATATGACTAGCATCATCTGTTTTATGGCATGGAATGAAATGAGCCATCTTAGAAAACCTGTCCAAAACAACAAAAACTAAATCATTACCTCTTTTTGACATAGGTAAACCTAAGACAAAGTCTATGTAAATATCTACCCATGGTGCACTTTGTATTGGTAAGGGATTACATAATCCATGAGGGAAAGATCTAGATTTGGCCTATTTGCAAGCTATACACTTCTCACAAATTCTTTCTATATATGTGGCCAAACGAAATGCTCAACAAGTATATATAAAGTTTTTCGAACACTAAAATGTCCCATTAGGCCACCTTCATGAGACGCACGAACCAGAAACTCCCTTAGAGAACAAATAGGCACACTAAATCTATTTTCGTGAAATAAAAAACCTTTATGCCTATAAAATTTTCCAAAGGCAGCATGTTCATAAGCTTTAAACACATTACCAAAATCAAGATCAGAATAATATAAATCCTTAAAGTACTCAAATTATAACAATTTAGTATCCAATATAGAGATTAAGGTATACCTATGAGACAAAGCAATAGCAACCATATTTTCCTTACCCTGTTTACACTTGATCATATAGGGAAAAGAATCAATGAACTCCACCCAATTTGCATGATTTTTGTTCAACTTACCTTTGTCCTTTAAATGCTTCAAAGACTTATGATCAATATGAATGCAAACTCATTGGGCCACAAGTAATATTTCCATATCTCCAAGGCCCTCACTAAACATACATCTCCTTATCATAAGTTGGGTAGTTCAAGGTTGCTTTATTAGTTTTTCACTAAAATAAGCAAGGGGTCGGTTTTCTTACATCAAAACAGCCCCAATACCTATACCTGAAGCATCGTACTTAATGTAACATCCCCTCTCCTATAGGAAGGGTATTTTGGTAATTAGGTTGGGTTCGGGATATGTAATTATATCTCGGCATGCGCATACAGCATATAGTCTCTATAATTACTGATTGGTTGCACATGCACGTAGTATACATGCATTCATGTCATATTAAACTTAGGGTTGAAATTGAACTTCGTGTGAAATTAATGGGGTAATTGAGTTTGGAAAATTATTTGGATGTGCCATAAATCGTTTTACATTTTAGGGATTTTAGGAATTTTCTGAATTTTAGGAAACAATTCTGGATCGGTAAAATCGCCAATTGGCGAATCGGTCAATTCTCGGTAGCAAAGATCGCTACCAAAGGCACGATAATATTGGGTATATTATTTTGGGACTGAAAGTAGGGTCATTAGAGTTAAATGGAGTAACATTTTAGACTGGATTAAATAATTGATAATTTGACTTTTCTTTAAAGTAGAACCAACCATAATTTGCCATTTAAAAGTATCATTTAATGCTCTTTCATCAACACTCTCGGATTTGTTTTAAAAGAAAGGAAAGTAGTAGAAATGGTAAGGCTTTGTTATACCCATCCGAAGATACAAACACTCAAACTTCTTCTCCATTGAAAACCATCGATTTTGCTTTCCTTTTCTCCATTTTCTCCATAGCTTTAAGCAAAGTTCTTTGATCTCATCAAGGCTAGATGATGAGTGTGGTCTATACTTGAGAAGGAAAAGGTGGTAGCTTGGTATAAAGGTTAGAAGGTAAAAGTTGGAAGTAGAAGCTTTGAAGGAGAATTGTGTTAGGTAAGTTTCATTTAAGTATTTGAGTTTAATGATGTCTTTCATATGGATTAAATGCCATGATAGTGTGGGGTAGTTAATAAATGGGTTTAAAGCATGTATTAGGTTTAGGTAGGCATTAAAGTGATGGTTATTATGATTTGATGAAAAAGGGATGAGGCTAGGTGAAGATGCATTGAAGTTAATGTTATAGTTTGATTTTTGGATTGAATAGGGATAATTAATTGAGTATTTGAATTGAGGAATTTAGTGCTGCCAATTTTTTAGTGTTAGCCCTAATATATGTATGATGGTATTAATATTTAATTTGTATTTATTTTGATGTTTAGTGATGTGAAAAAGATATTGGAAGTGTTTGAACTAAGGTTAACATTGAATCTGGAAAATGAGATTTGTAATAGATGTTACTGTTTTATTCATAACTTATTGTGTAGAAATGCAAATGAGGTAAGGTTAGTGGCCACTGAAACTTTGGGATGTTGGCTTTAATTTAGTGTGAAATAGGTGTTGTTGAATTTCAATGATAGAAGGGTGAAATTTTGCATGGAAAGTTACTGTTCCATTGCCTGTGAACAGTAACCGCCACCATGACATCTGAGTTTTGTTGATTTGTATGAATTAATTGAGATGGAATTAGGGAGAATGGTCTTCATGGAAGTTGTAGTATATTTGATTATCTTTCCATTGCTACTGGTCTTGCTATTTTTGGAATTGTGTGTTGGGAGATATGAATTGATTACTAATGGCTGGTTTTGAGCATTTTGGATGAAACCTAGTTTAAGTGTGATTTTGTGAGTTTACTGATTTGAGGCAATTTTAACATTTTATGTGGACTGAATTGGTGTGAGTGAGCTTCTGAAAAGTTGTAGAGGAAGAGATTATCTTGAAATTGATATTTGGTATGTAATTTTAGAAGTCAGAATTGGGAGATATGATTTTTCAAAAACTGATCCTACATTAGGTTATGAATGGCTGATGACAACAGAAACTTCCATAACAGTTTTCAAATGGTTAGAGATCGAATTGGATGATGAGTGCTTCATGAAAATTGAATTTTGAGATGTTATCTTTTCAGGGATATAAAGTTCTGAATTTATTGACTTGTATAATGGAAGTTATGCTTCTTGTAAGATTACTACCCAAAGTGAAGGATTTCAGGGACAGTAACATTAGATGAATTAATTGACTTGGTTGGCAATAGAATTTGATTTTGGGTTGTTCATGAAAGTTGTTGAGGACATTGTGAACTTGTTGACCATATTTTTGTGGTAATTTATTACTGAAGAATCAGTGAGTTATGACATTGAAAATGTACTGCCCTGTGTTGATGAAAAGTTAGTAGGCAGAAAGTTTGATGGGTTATTTGATACCCTTAGGGTTGGATTTGATTTTTTTGGTCTTCTTGAGAGTTGTAGAGCTTTGCATAAGCTTTCCAATGAGGTATAGTGGGTATTTTTCTGAATTGTGTGCTAAAAGTTAGAGTGGATGGAAATTAAGATTGAAATCTGGAAAAAAGGGCGAGGTAGCAGTGGAAACTCGCCGCCTCGCGAGGGCGACGTTTCGCCTCGCCCTCGCGAGATTTAGTGGCTGGTCGCGAGGGCGACGCCTCGCCCTCGCGACGAAGTGAGGCGATTTCGCCTCGCGAGGGCGACGTCTCGCCCCCGCGAGGCGGGCGTTTCAGTATATATGTATATATAATTATTTTATTTTGATTATTATTTGTTATTAAAAGGTACAATTGTTCTTTTGTCAATTTCTTTCCCGTCCGACGTCCGATTGACCTGATTCCAGAGGCATCGGATTCGTTGAATATTTAATTTCATTTTCTGAGAAATCGGGAATTTTTAGACGGGAATTTGACGTAGCCCCTATTGACGGAACTTGTAAACACTGTTTTATTTAATTGGGGACCTATAGAGGTCCGAATTGCGCACCGTCAGCGCCTATGGATTTCTAATTTTTCATAGAATTTTATTATGGGGAAATATTGGATTAGGGCCGGGATTGCCATGAACATGCATTATATACATTTTACTGATTTCATGTGCATTGTTTAATCATTTACACCAATGGTAATAGTTATTCATTTAATTTGTTATAGAGGCTCCAGTGGACCATCGTTCCACAGAATTGGCAGAGACTTCCCGGCGTTAGCGTGGAAGTTATTAGGTGAGTAACCTAGTTGGTTATTCCAATCTATGTGTTAACTGTGAATTGATTGCCCTACGGGGAATACATGAATTATTGTTGTGACCTGACTGCCCTACGGGGATTACATGAATTATAACTGTGATTGATTGCCCTACGGGGATTATGTGGTATTACTGACTGTGAATTTACATGAGGTAACTGTTTAATTGAATTGAATATTGGACTGTGAAATACCATGTTTACTGTTGTGAAACATGTGCATTCATGCAAAATACATCACTGTATTAAAAGGAAAATTGTGAACCGAGGCGCCATCAGATTGAACCGAGCCTAGAGCTCGATATCTTGAACCGAGCCTCGAGCTCGATGGGAGATAATTCTCCCAGAGCCGCGTCTATCTTGATCATTTATTATGCGCTCGGTCACAATACTGAAATGAATGGAAAAAAAAAAAAAGAGTCACATGTGCATTGCATACTGGATTCTATATCTGACAATATTTTTAACTGGGTGTATATTTACTGTACTGTGACTGTAATTATTCTGTGACTGTATTCATGTTGTGTTTTGTATAATTACTGCGTGTATACTGTTTCATGCTTATATGATGCATGAATTGGGAGGACCATCGATGATGGTTTCTCATTGAGTTCGCAAACTCACCCAAAATTGCAACTTATTTTTCGGGCCTAGCATGAGCAGATAGCTCCTCGGGACTGTAGAGCCGATCTGATGGATTGGCGAGAAAAGCAATGGCTCAAAGGTCGGTCACCGGGCTTTCTTTTGGAGACCGATAGTTAGATCTGGTTATTGTATAATCTGATATGTGTAACTTAAAAAGTACTGACAGTTGTGAATTATTAAGTTTTGAATGAATGAAATGGAATCTAGTTTGGTTTTAAAAAGTAGCCAGTTTCTTATTACTGTCTTATGATTGTGATGCCATGAGGAGTGTAGTGGTTGTTGTCGGTAGTGGTCTCTTGTCGTAGGATATGTATCGGAATGACCTACGGGCGTTCCGGTGGATACCCTATATGGTGGGGCGCTACATTTGGTGGTATCAGAGCATGGTTTGGCATCTTTTGGGAATAGTAACAATATAGGTATGAATCAGATGGAACTGTTGAAACTGATCAGAATTTTTGTTTTGTTTTAGGTCTTCGGTACTAGGTGATCAGGTTGAGCGGCCGGTGACCAGGGATCCGTGGGAGCAAGTAGGGAGTCTTCTATGCCTCGTCTTGGAGTTGCCTCCTCGAGTTTCCGTGAGGGAAAGGAGGTATGACTTCTTCTGCAAAGCGGGGTGAGATTTTATGGCGATCTGAGACCCGCCGAGGCCGAGGATGGTTGGAGAGGCGGAGAGAGTCTTGACGGATGGATGCGAACTGATGAGAGGTTCGATTATGCGATATCAACATTGCGGGCCCAAAGATATAAGTGGTGGAAGGCGTGCGGCGGTACCACCAGGCCTTGCTTCTCGTGGGCTGATTTTACGAGGGCCTTGAGGATAATTATATGCCCAAGGTCTATCTTGACATGAAGATGCGGGAGTTTCGGAACTAAAGCGGGGTAGGATGTCGGTGGTGATTATGAGGTAAAATTTAATGAGTGATAGATTATACTCTTGTGATGGTCCCGTGAGGCGATAAGTCTGCCGGAGGTTCGAGAATGGCCTCAACACCGAGATCCGTACCAGTTGGCTTGGTGGGACATGGGTACATTCATTGAGTTGAGGGTCGCCTGCTAGTTAGAGCAAAGCGGAGATGAGAGACGAGTTGAGATTGGGTCCCGGTAAGCGCCCAATGATAGTCGAGGCGACTCTGGCGGGAGCTTTAGTAAGCGCCTTGAGCGGGACTTTCAGTCTCCGGAAGGTTCGAGACGATCTGGATTTGGGCGGAGGGGAGATTTGGATCGACCGGTAGTGGTAGTGGCGGAGGCTCGGCGATTTCTCCAGTGTGCCCGCATTGTGATAGAAGACACGATGGGGAGTGTTGGTGGCTTCTTGGGGCTTGTTTGAGGTGCTTGGCTCGACTGAGCATCGGTCGAGGATTGCCTGATACATTGAGAGTTCAACTTCTTTGGTAGTGGGCGAGTCGGGTAGTAGTATGTCTGCATGAGATAGAGTGGGTGGATCCGGACGGAGGGGCCGAGGTAGAGGCCGTGGTAGGTGAGGGGTCCTTTGAGAAGCGAGGGTCGGGCGGCCGACCACGTCGAGCAGTGTATGCCATGACGCGGGGAGGCTCGAGATTCCCCGATGTTGTGGTGGTATGCTTCTTCTTCCGATATTGAGGCATTTGCATTCTTGGATCCCGGATCCACGATTCTTTATTGCACCTCATATGGCATGTAGATTGCATGGGGATAGGGAGATGTTACGGTATGGGCTGAGGTGAGTACACCTCTGTACTACTCTTGCATTGGGAGAGGTCTGCAGGGATGCTCGATTGATTGATCAGCGATATTGAGCGCACCTTATAGTGTTGCCTCGAGAGAGATCGATGTCATTCGGGATGGATGGTGCCGACGGCCCATAGGGCTATCATGGACTGCTATACCAAGGAGGTTGTGTTGGAGTCTCTGGTCACTAGAGTAGTGTTGAGAGGAGTTAGTCGGCGATGCCGGCCGGATGATCTCTTTCCTTAGTGCCACGAGGTTGATGCGAGGAGGGTTGTGAGGCCTATCTGCTCATGTGATTGACACGAGTTGAGCGAGAGGCTTGGGATATTCCGTGGTTAGGAATTTCGGATGTGTTTCTGATGAGTTACGGGTTTGCCACGGATCGGAGATGAGTTTACCATTGACCTCGTTCGTGTACCGCTCTATATCTATACCTCCATATAGGATGGCACCTGTGGGCGAGGGAGTTGAAGGTTCGATTCACGAGGAGTTCTTTGGAGAAGGGTTCATTAGACCTAGTGTTTCACCATGGGAGCTCCGGTTTTGTTTGTGAAGAAAAGGATGGGACTTTGAGGTCGTGCATCGATTATAGGCGGTGAATCGGGTGTGAAAGAACAAGTACCCACCGCCTAGGATCGATGACTTATTTGATCGATTGCGAGGGAGCTCGGTGTTCACCAAGTTAGATCTGCGATCTGGTTACTATCGATTGAAGATTGCGAGAGGCCGATGTGCCTAAGAGTGCATTTAGGAGCGGTATGGGCATTTCGAGTTTCTAGTGATGCCGTTTGGGTTGACAAATGCCCCGCAGCTTTTATGGCCTTGATGAATAAGGTATTTCAGCCTACTGGATCGGTTTGTTATAGTTTTCATTGATGACATCCTAGTGTATTCGAGGGATGAGCAGGGCATAGTGAGCATTTGAGGATTGTGTTACGACGATGAGGAGAGCAGTTGTTCGCCAAATTCAGCAAATGTGAATTTTGGTTGGATCAGTGATCTTTTGGGGCATATAGTACCGGAGAGGTATTGAGTAGATCCGAGTAAGGTTGAGGCGGTCTTTGAAGTGGGAAGCTCCTAGGAATGTCTTAGGAGATTCGAGTTTCCTTGGATTGGCTGGTTATTACGGAGGTTTGTCGAGGGTTTTCATTGATCTCGGCCCTCCGACAAAACTTCGAGGAAGAATGTGCCATTCAGATGGACCGAGGAGTGTCGGAAGAGCTTTGAGGAGTGAAACATCGGTTGACTCTCGCACCGGTGTTGGCTATTCCATCTGGACCGGAGGATTTGAGGTGTCAGTGATGCATCACATCGAGGATTGGGATGTGTCTTGATGCAGCATGGTAGAGTCATTGCCTATGCCTCGAGGCAGTTGAGGATTCATGAGGTAAACTATCCTGTTCATGATTTGGAGTTAAGCTGCGATCGTATTTGCATTGAAGATTTGGAGGCATTACATATGGTGAGACCTTTCAAATCTTCTTGACCATAAGAGTTTGAGATACCTCTTGAGCGAGAGAGTTGAATTTGAGGCGAGAGGAGGTGGCTTGAGTTGTTGAAGGATTCTGATTGTCTTATTGAGTATCACCACGAAAGGCTAATGTGGTGGCGGATGCTCGAGTAGAAAGTCACATCTGATGCAGCTCGATTGAGCAATGAGATTGCCTAATTTGATTCGATTAAGAGCTTTGAATGTGCGGATGAATTTGGAGCGGGATGGAGTATTATTGGCTACATTGAGATTGAGACCGATGCTCTTGGGCGGATTAAGAGGGTTCGGGATAAGGATCTGTTATGGTGAGGCCGATTGAGAAAGTGAAGGCCGATTCGAGATCTGAGTTTGATGTGAGAGATGAGACTCTATGGATAGGCGAGACTTTGTGTGCTGATGTAGATGATCCGAGGCGAGAGATCTTGGAGGAGGCTCACATGGCCACATATCTATGCATCCCGGTACTACCAAGATGTATAACACCCTTAAGCAACATTTCGGTGGCTGGTATGAAGAAGCGGTGGTGAGTATGTGTCCAGTGTTTGACGTGCCGTGAAGTTAAAGCCGAGCACCAAGCTCCAATGAGGGAAGCTTCATTCGTTGCCTATTCCGGAGTGGAAATGGGAGCGGATCACCATGGACTTCATTATGGGTTTGCCTAGGGCGCCGAGGCAAAGATGATGCTATCTGGGTCATAGTGGACGGTTAACTAAATCGGCTCATTTCTTGGCAGTGAGGGAGAATAATACTATGGATCAGTTGGCCCAGAAGTATGTGGCGGAGATAGTGAGACTGCACGGGGTTCCAGTGTCGATAGTGTCTGACAGGGATCCCAGATTTACTTCGAGGTTACGCGAGTTCTGATCTGCTATGGGTACTAAGTTGAATTTCGATCTGACATTTCATCCTCGACATGATGGGCGAGTGAGAGGGCGATTAAGGCTGTTGAGGATATGCTTGAGCATGTGTTGGAGTTCGAGAGAGCATGGGATCAGTACTTGGCCTTGATAGAGTTTGCATATAACAATCACTATCATAGTAGCATCGGGATGGCTCCATATGAGGCACTGTATGGGCGACCGTGTAGATCGCCTTTGTATTGGGACGAAGAGGGAGTAAGGATGATTGAGGGGCCTGAGTTGATTCAGGATACTGTTGATAAAGTGAAACTGATTCGGAGTCGCATTAAGGCGGCTCAGGATAGACAGAAGAGCTATGTTGATCAGCATAGGAGGGACATTGAGTATAATGTGGGCGACAAAGTGTTCTTACGGGTGTCACCGTGGCGTGGTGTACTGAGATTTGGGAGAAAGGGGAAGTTAAGCCCTAGGTACATTGGTCCATATGAGATCACTGAGAGGATCGGACCTTTGGCCTACAGGCTAGCTTTACCGAGTGAGATGTCTCAGTTACATGACGTCTTCCATGTGAGTATGCTCATGAGATATCGGTCGGATCCGACACATGTGATACCGGCTCAGGAGATTGAGGTCTCCAGTAATCTGAGTTATGTGGAGGAGCCGATTCAGATTATCGGGTCTCAGGTGAAACAACTGAGGAATAAGAGTATTCCACTAGTGAAGGTTCTCTGGAGGAACCATTCGACTGAGGAGGCTACCTGGGAGACCGAGGAGCATATGAGGAGACAGTATCCTCACCTTTTCGATCAAACAGGTAAGAATTTCGAGGACGAAATTTTTGTTAGGAGGAGAATTGTAACATCCCTCTCCCTCTCTATAGGAAGGGTATTTTGGTAATTAGGTTGGGTTGGGATATGTAATTATATCTCGGCATGCGCATCTGACATATAGTCTCTATAATTCTTGATTGGTTGCACATGCACGTAGTATACATGCATTCATGTCATATTAAACTTAGGGTTGAAATTGAACTTCTGTGTGAAATTAATGGGGTAATTGAGTTTGGAAAATTATTTGGACTGTGCCATAAATCGTTTTACATTTTTAGGGATTTTTAGGAATTTTTCTGAATTTTTCCGGAAACAATTCCTGGACCGGTAAAATCGCCAATTGGCGAATCGGTCAATTCTCGGTAGCAAAGATCGCTACCCAGTGGCACAGTAATATTGGGTATATTATTTTGGGACTGAAAGTAGGGTCATTAGAGTTAAATGGAGTAACATTTTAGACTGGATTAAATAATTGATAATTTGACTTTTCTTTAAAGTAGAACCAACCATAATTTGCCATTTAAAAGTATCATTTAATGCTCTTTCATCAACACTCTCGGATTTGTTTTAAAAGAAAGGAAAGTAGTAGAAATGGTAAGGCTTTGTTATACCCATCCGAAGATACAAACACTCAAACTTCTTCTCCATTGAAAACCATCGATTTTGCTTTCCTTTTCTCCATTTTCTCCATAGCTTTAAGCAAAGTTCTTTGATCTCATCAAGGCTAGATGATGAGTGTGGTCTATACTTGAGAAGGAAAAGGTGGTAGCTTGGTATAAAGGTTAGAAGGTAAAAGTTGGAAGTAGAAGCTTTGAAGGAGAATTGTGTTAGGTAAGTTTCATTTAAGTATTTGAGTTTAATGATGTCTTTCATATGGATTAAATGCCATGATAGTGTGGGGTAGTTAATAAATGGGTTTAAAGCATGTATTAGGTTTAGGTAGGCATTAAAGTGATGGTTATTATGATTTGATGAAAAAGGGATGAGGCTAGGTGAAGATGCATTGAAGTTAATGTTATAGTTTGATTTTGGATTGAATAGGGATAATTAATTGAGTATTTGAATTGAGGAATTTAGTGCTGCCAATTTTTAGTGTTAGCCCTAATATATGTATGATGGTATTAATATTTAATTTGTATTTATTTTGATGTTTAGTGATGTGAAAAGATATTGGAAGTGTTTGAACTAAGGTTAACATTGAATCTGGAAAATGAGATTTGTAATAGATGTTACTGTTTTATTCATAACTTATTGTGTAGAAATGCAAATGAGGTAAAGTTAGTGGCCACTGAAACTTTGGGATGTTGGCTTTAATTTAGTGTGAAATAGGTGTTGTTGAATTTCAATGATAGAAGGGTGAAATTTTGCATGGAAAGTTACTGTTCCATTGCCTGTGAACAGTAACCGCCACCATGACATCTGAGTTTTGTTGATTTGTATGAATTAATTGAGATGGAATTAGGGAGAATGGTCTTCATGGAAGTTGTAGTATATTTGATTATCTTTCCATTGCTACTGGTCTTGCTATTTTTGAATTGTGTGTTGGGAGATATGAATTGATTACTAATGGCTGGTTTTGAGCATTTTGGATGAAACCTAGTTTAAGTGTGATTTTGTGAGTTTACTGATTTGAGGCAATTTTAACATTTTATGTGGACTGAATTGGTGTGAGTGAGCTTCTGAAAAGTTGTAGAGGAAGAGATTATCTTGAAATTGATATTTGGTATGTAATTTTTAGAAGTCAGAATTGGGAGATATGATTTTTCAAAAACTGATCCTACATTAGGTTATGAATGGCTGATGACAACAGAAACTTCCATAACAGTTTTCAAATGGTTAGAGATCGAATTGGATGATGAGTGCTTCATGAAAATTGAATTTTGAGATGTTATCTTTTCAGGGATATAAAGTTCTGAATTTATTGACTTGTATAATGGAAGTTATGCTTCTTGTAAGATTACTACCCAAAGTGAAGGATTTCAGGGACAGTAACATTAGATGAATTAATTGACTTGGTTGGCAATAGAATTTGATTTTGGGTTGTTCATGAAAGTTGTTGAGGACATTGTGAACTTGTTGACCATATTTTTGTGGTAATTTATTACTGAAGAATCAGTGAGTTATGACATTGAAAATGTACTGCCCTGTGTTGATGAAAAGTTAGTAGGCAGAAAGTTTGATGGGTTATTTGATACCCTTAGGGTTGGATTTGATTTTTTTGGTCTTCTTGAGAGTTGTAGAGCTTTGCATAAGCTTTCCAATGAGGTATAGTGGGTATTTTTCTGAATTGTGTGCTAAAAGTTAGAGTGGATGGAAATTAAGATTGAAATCTGGAAAAAAGGGCGAGGTAGCAGTGGAAACTCGCCGCCTCGCGAGGGCGACGTTTCGCCTCGCCCTCGCGAGATTTAGTGGCTGGTCGCGAGGGCGACGCCTCGCCCTCGCGACGAAGTGAGGCGATTTCGCCTCGCGAGGGCGACGTCTCGCCCCCGCGAGGCGGGCGTTTCAGTATATATGTATATATAATTATTTTTATTTTTGATTATTATTTGTTATTAAAAGGTACAATTGTTCTTTTGTCAATTTCTTTCCCGTCCGACGTCCGATTGACCTGATTCCAGAGGCATCGGATTCGTTGAATATTTAATTTCATTTTCTGAGAAATCGGGAATTTTTAGACGGGAATTTGACGTAGCCCCTATTGACGGAACTTGTAAACACTGTTTTATTTAATTGGGGACCTATAGAGGTCCGAATTGCGCACCGTCAGCGCCTATGGATTTCTAATTTTTCATAGAATTTTATTATGGGGAAATATTGGATTAGGGCCGGATTGCCATGAACATGCATTATATACATTTCTTGATTTCATGTGCATTGTTTAATCATTTACACCAATGGTAATAGTTATTCATTTAATTTGTTATAGAGGCTCCAGTGGACCATCGTTCCACGAATTGGCGAGAGACTTCCGGCGTTAGCGTGGAAGTTATTAGGTGAGTAACCTAGTTGGTTATTCCAATCTGTGTTAGCTGTGAATTGATTGCCTATGGGGAATACATGAATTATTGTTGTGACTCAACGCGCCTACGGGGATTACATGAATTATAAGCGTGATTGATTGCCCTCTACGGGATTATGTGGTATTCTTGATTGTGAATTTACATGAGGTAACTGTTTAATTGAATTGAATATTGAATTTGTGAAATACCATGTTTCTTGTTGTGAAACATGTGCATTCATGCACAAATACATCCTGTTGTTAAAGGAAAATTGTGAACCGAGGCGCCATCAGATCTGAACCGAGCCTAGAGCTCGATATCTTGAACCGAGCCTCGAGCTCGATGGGAGATAATTCTCCCAGACGCGTCTATCTTGATCAACATTATCGCTCGGTCACAATCTTGAAATGAATCGGAAAAAAAAAAAGAGTCACATGTGCATTGCATCTTGGATTCTATATCGACAATATTTTTAATCGGGTGTATATTCTTGTCTTGTGATTGTAATTATTCGTGATCGTATTCATGTTGTGTTTTGTATAATTCTGCGTGTATCTTGTTTCATGCTTATATGATGCATGAATTGGGAGGACCATCGATGATGGTTTCTCATTGAGTTCGCATGAACTCACCCAAAATTGCAACTTATTTTTCAGGCCTAGCATGACAGATAGCTCCTCGGACCGTAGAGCCGTATACAAATGGATTGGCGAGAAAAGCAATGGCTCAAAGGTCGGTCACCGGGCTTTCTTTTGGAGACCGATAGTTAGATCTGGTTATTGTATAAGACAAGATGTGTAACTTAAAAAGTCTTGTGATTGTGAATTATTAAGTTTTGAATGAATGAAATGGAATCTAGTTTGGTTTTAAAAAGTAGCGATTTCTTATTCTTGTCTTATGATTGTGATGCCATGAGGAGTGTAGTGGTTGTTGTCGGTAGTGGTCTCTTGTCGTAGGATATGTATCGGAATGACCTACGGGCGTTCTGGTGGATACCCTATGGTAAGGGGGCGCTACACTTAACTTCAAAAGTTTTATCAAAGTTAGGTAGAGGAAGTAATGGTGTTGAACTTAGCTTGTCATTAATCAAATTAAATGTTAATTCTTGTTCACTACCCCACTTAAATCCAACATTCTTTTTAGCAAGTTCAGTTAATTGTGCAGCAATGGTGTTAAAATCTTTAACAATCCTCCTATAAAAACTAACCAACTCATGAAAGCTTCACACCTCAGTTATAAATTTAGGTGTAGGCCACTCACGAATAGCCTTAACCTTTCCTTCATCAACCTTTATTCCCTTAGTACTAACAACGTATCCAAGAAACACAATCTGATTAGTTCAAAAAGAACATTTCTTGATGTTTGCATACAACTTCTCGTCACGCAAAACACTTAGAACTTTGTGCAAATGTTGAAGATGTTCATCTAATTTCTGGATATAAATTAGAATATCATGAAACTACATAACAACAAGCTTACCAATGAAAGCATGTAAAACATGGTTCATCAATCTCATGAAAGTACTTAGGGCATTAGTTAACCTAAAAGGCATAACTAGCCACTCATATAAACCGTACTTAGTCTTAAAGGCAGTTTTCCATTCATCACTCTCTCGCATGCAAATTTTATGATAACCAGAATTTAAATCAGTCTTAGATAAAAATACAAGAACCATTCAATTCACCAATCATATCATCTAAGCTAAGAATGGAATGTGATACTTTACCGTAATTTTGTTGATAGCTCTACAAATAACACACATTCTCCATGTTCCATCCTTCTTAGGCATAAGTAGAATAGGAATTGAACATGGATTCAAACTTTCTCTCACATACCCTTGTAAGTGATCTAGAAGGGGGGTTGAATAGATCCTTAATCTTTTTGTAATTTTCTACAACAAAATCAGAAGTTAATTCACACACAAACAATTTAAATAAATTTAAATTAACAGAGTAGGGAAGAAGATCAAACACTGTTTTTATAGAGGTTCGATGCTAAGACCTACGTCCTCTACCTAAGCTCCCACTTAGGATTTTGTCAATCACTTTATTGCACACTTTGTAGTTGAGTGTGAACTTTTTACAACGCCACTTGAATTCCGGCTCAAGCTACCTTACAATCGATTTGTCTTACGGCACAAATCCAACCTCACACGTGACCTTCCACTCGTCACTCAAATTGTAAAAGAAATATAGCAAAGATTGAAGAACAAGTGCTCAATATAATAGTGTAACAAAATGAGAGCAATAAAGAGCAATTTGGAGTAATAGAAGAGTATTTAGGCTTGTAGAACTTATGTATACTCTTCTTCCATCATCCTCTATTTATACTTGAAGAAATATAGCTGTTGGAGCTCTTCTAGCCGTTGCTTTGATTGTTATTACCGTTCCTTGATAATTTCCATTCCATTTTTAGCTAATTGGACCGTTGGAGCTGATTTGGTGCATCCATAAGTCAACTTGTCAAATGAATAAGTCGACTTGTTTCAACCATTTACGTAAAAATTGTAACTCCGCTCTCCAATAAGTCGACTTGTGCTATGTAAGTCGACTTGTCGTCCTCGATAAGTCGACTTGTGTTATGTAAGTCGACTTGTGTTGATATTTCTTCATATATAAGTCGAGTTATGATTTGCAGGTCGACTTGTTTTGCCTTCAACGGTAACATCCATCTAGATCTTCTATAATACTCATGTTTTAAGCCATTTTCCTTATAAGAACCTCTTTTCTTGATTCTTCAATAATTAAACACTTACTCATCTTGATTTGCACGATTCTTCCATTGAATAATACCTGAAATAATTTCTTAACTAATTCTAGATATTTTATTATTATTAAAACATAAAGGGATTTAATTTGTCAACCACCATTGGTCCAACAATCTCCCCCTTTTTGATAATGACAAAATATATAGAAATTGAAAAGAAATGTGAAAGACTTAAAACTTGATCAAGGATTTTAATCCCTTGTCTGGATGGTTAGTTTGTCTCCCCCTTAATTAATAAGCCAAGGATTAAAATAGAGATCAACATAATTGCAAATCAATGAAATAACTTGTCTCCCCCTTAATCAAATATCAATTTCCAATTTTACTCCCCCTTTTTGTCATAATAAAAAATCAATAGGAAAAATAGACTCAAATGAAGATTAATGAAGTGTATGACTAAACATAGCATCAAACACAAACAATATCAAAAGTCATTACAAAATATATCAAACCAACACAAACACAAAACACATAAAACAAAAACAGAAGTAGAAATGTTGGTCAAGGCTCAATGCAATACACATCATGTCGAAGAATCATCGTGCCTACACCCTAGCTTGTCAAAAATCTTCTTGATGTTCTTCTCTAAGCAGGTAAGCATGCTGCGTTGCTCTTCAATTTTTCTTTCCATCCTTATAAGCATATCTTGTTGATCATCATGTCGCTCATTTATTTCATCCAACTGATCTCGAATTTCCTAAATATCAGCCTGGGATACTTCACTTCTTCCCACATAACTTGGCCGTGAGCTACTAGGACGATCTGTTGTCCTCTTAGATCGTTTCCTCGAAGGAACCTGCTCACCTACTAAAGTCAACCCAAGCTTCTCAACATGATAGGAATAGACCCACCCTTTTTCAACTGTTCGAACCAACTTCATGCTCCTCAAGTTATAAGGCGTGAATCTCCAACTTTGAGGATAAGGAAAACTTGTAAAAGAATCCAGATTGCATCTTTTTACCTGAGAGATGTGGGTAATCAAAGCAGCATAAGGCATTCCTTTATGTCGGACTGGTTTCCCTTTCAGCTGTCCTCGTAATAGAGTTGCCTTTTTCCTCATCATTTGGATAACTAAGCTCGGATAGTTTATTTTCCTCCTTCCTCCAAGTGCCAAAGAATCTCCTTATCCAAGCGATGTCGATTATTGCTAGGTTTCTTTGGGAACACAACCTGTTAATCGCATAATGCAATAATCGATAATTTAACGGTAGATCCATAGCCTCAAAGGAAGGGGAATGATCGGAACATAACCCAACCAACAGATCAGCCCCTTTTTCCTCGAATAGCGAAATTCTCTTGACTTCCTCATCGATATCACCCTCAGCATTCCTCAAAATCTCAAAATCGATAGGGAAGCTCTAGGCCTAACACCTCCTCTAGGTAAATGAAACAAGGTACACAAATCGATTCATCGGATAAATAGCTCTCCGTTAATTTTAGAAGACGAGTAACTCCATCCTCAACATTCTGCCCATCACAACCAGATTCGCATAGAATTCCCGTCTATGTCTTCATAAATATCGATGAAAACCCAAGAATTCTCTCATTGAGGTTAGCAATTTGATAAACACATATGAGAACTCACTACTATCTAACTCAACCCAATCAAATCTCATGGAGGGAATCAAAACTTCATCTTTAAGTACCTTATAATACAATGTTTGAGCATCCCTCGAGACAAATCTCGGTTCAATCGCGTCATCCTCCCTTGCAGCATCTCCCCTTGATGAAGACCCCCGAACTCGTGGTCTATTATGAACGTGGGGACCTTGAGATTGAGCTGGTTCTTTTCCCTTTTGAGAAGATTTTCGAGGAGCCATGGATTTGTAGAGAGAAGAGGAAAAACGCAGGATAGGGTTTTGAAAGAGGGGTTTGAAAAAGATGGTTGATTTGGAGGTAAGATGAGGGGGTTTTGAGTAGATGGAAGTCGAAAATGTATGGGTAAGGGAGATTTGAAGAGATTTTAAGGGATAAGTCGAGTTGGAGAGGAAAATCGCAGAGGTTTTAGAGAGAAGGGGTCTGCGGAGAAGAAAGGGAAAAAAAGGTTTTAAAGTCTCCGTTCGACCATAAGTCGACTTATCTACCTCATAAGTCAACTTATCGACATGCATAAGTCGACTTGTATACCTTATAAGTCGACTTATCCTCAATTATCTGCATTCTCCAAACACTAAGAAACCTCATAAGTCGACTTGCTAATTGCCAAAAATGTGTCCAATACTCCGAATAGGTTACCTTTCAGCCCAAGTATGCAAACACGATAAATATATCTTCAGATGTGATTGCCCATTTGCCTCATAATTTGACCATTTGATATTTGAATGTAACCAAAATAGATTCAACCAAAGGAATTTAAATCACACATACCTGATCTCAATTTAATGTTCACAAAAACATCTTCCTTAAGAGGTTTAGTAAAAATGTCAGCTAATTGATCACTAGTTGATACATGCTTCAAGCAAATGTCACCTTTTAGACAATGATCAGGAATAAAATGATGTCTGATTTCTATATGCTTTGTTCTACTATGCAAAATTGGATTTTTACTTAAACAAATTGCACTGGTATTATCACAATAAATAGGAATATTTTTAACCACAATACCATAATCAAGCAATTGATGTTTAATCCAAAGAACTTGGGCACATGCACTCCCAGCTGCTACATATTCAGATTCAGCAGTGGAAATAGCTACACTTGCTTTTTACTAGCCCAAGATATCAAAGATGAACATAAGAAATGACATAATCCACGAGTACTTTTTCTATCAATTCCACATCCACCATGATCAGCATCACTATAATCATACAAATCAAAGGATTTACAACTGGGATACCATAAACTATGATTGACAGTTCTACTCAAGTATCTAAATATTCTTTTGCAAGCACTCAAATGAGAAATCTTGGGGCAGGATTGAAATCTAGCAGAAAGACATGTGGCAAACATAATGTCGTCCGAAGCGATTAAATACAAAAGAGAGCCGATCATACCTCTATAGAGTTTTGATCAACATCTTCTTCATGTTCATGTTTTCCAAGACCAGATTGTTGCCATTGGTGTTGATGCCACTTTGCATCCATCCATTTTAAACTTCTTAAAAAGTTCCTTGGTATACTTCGATTGGTGGATGAAAATGTCATTTTTGTGTTGCTTGATTTGCAATCCAAGAAAGAACTTGAGTTCCCCCATCATGCTCATTTCAAATTCGCCTTGCATTAAATCACTAAATTCCTTACACAAAAATTCATTAGTAGCACCAAACACAATATCATCAACATAAATTTGACAAATAAGCATATCATTGTCAACATGTTTAATGAATAAAGTATTATCGATCTTACCACGAACATACCCATGTTGAGTTAGAAAAGTACTTAACCTTTCATACTATGCTCTAGGTGTTTGCTTCAGTCCATAGAGTGCCTTCTTGAGTTTGTAAACATAATCTGGATGCTCGTGATCTTCAAATCCCGGTGGTTGTTTGACGTAGACTTCCTCTTGAATGTATCCATTGAGAAATGCGCTTTTGACGTCCATTTGATTTAATTTGATCCTTTTATGAGACGCAAAGGCACATAATAGTCTAATTGCCTCCAACCGAGCCACAGGAGCATATGTCTCATTATAATCAAGACCTTCTTCTTGATAAAATCCTTGAGCAACTAACCTTGATTTATTTTTAATCGCTTCACCATTCTCATCATATTTAATCCGATTTATGCACTTGACTCCAATAATAGTCTTGTCCTTTGGTGGAGCTACCAAGTCCCAAACATCATTCCGCTTGAATTGATTAAGCTCTTCCTGCATAGCTAATAGCCAGTTTTCATCTTTAAGAGCTTCTTCTATATTCTTGGGTTCTACTACGGAGATGAAGGCTGAATTGCTCATATTCTCATAGATATTTCTCTTGGTTCTCACACCATCATTTAAATCACCAATGACTTGCTCCATAGGATGGTTCTTTGCTTTTGCCCACGATTTAATATTGGGCACATGATTTTCTTCATCTAACTTCAATTCCTCAATCTTGGACTCGATTTCTTCAATTTTATTACCTGAATTTCTTGCATCATCATCAAAACAAACCTTTCTCGGGGGTGAAATCATATCATCAAATTTAACATGAATACTTTCTTCAACACATTTAGTCCTATTATTATAAACTCTAAAAGCCTTACTAGTTTGAGAATATCCAATAAACACACCAACATCAGATTTTGAATCAAATTTCCCTAAGTTGTTCTTTCCATTATTATGAATAAAGACCTTACAACCAAAAGGATGAAAATAAGAGATGTTGGGTTTCTTACCTTTCCAAAGTTCGTAGGGTGTCTTATTTTTGTCTCTTCGCAAGTGCACCTTATTGATGACGTAGCATACGGTATTGACTGCTTCCGCCCAAAATGATTTAGGAAGGTTGTATTCATTTAGCACGGTTCTACTCATTTCTTCAAGTGAGCGATTTTTCCTTTCTACTACACCATTTTGTTGCGGAGTCCTTGGTGTCGAGAAATTATGTTCCATTCCGTATTTGTCGCAAAGACTTTCGAAAGGCTCACATTCAAATTCACCTTCATGATCAGTTCTAATTGCAACGATGGACAAATTTTTCTCATTTTGAACCAACCTATACCACTTGGTAAATTCGTTAAAAGCGTCACTTTTATTAGCAAGAAATCTCACCCAAGTAAATCTAGAAAAATCATCCACAATCACAAGGACATATAATTTTCCACTAAGACTAGCATGTCTAGATGGTCCAATCAAATCCATATGCACAAGTTCAAGAATTCTAGATGTGCAAATTTCTTTCTTTGGTTTGAAAGATTCTCTAACATGTTTGCCTTTTAAACACGATTCACACAAGTGTTCTTTAACAAATCTTATTTTAGGCAAACCTCTTACAATGTCATTTTTCGAAAGCTTAGAAATTAGAGGCAAAGGAGCATGTCCTAATTTTCTATGCCATAAAAATGCATTTTCTTCTAATGTCACTAAACACTTTTCATTAAACGAACTGAAATTAGAGGCAAAGGAGCATGTCCTAATTTTCTATGCCATAAAAATGCATTTTCTTCTAATGTCACTAAACACTTTTCATTAAACGAACTATCATCATGTAAATCAACAATGTATGTATTTCCATGTCTTAAACCAATGAAAGCTACATGACCATCCTTCTTAACCATGCAATGTGATGATTCAAAACTTACATTAAAATTCATATCACAAAGTTGAGAGACACTTAACAAATTATGTTTCAACCCATCAACAAGCAACACATTGTCAATGGTTGGTAAAGGTTCCTTACCCACTTTACCAATTCCAATGACCTTACCTTTGTTTTTGTCTCCGAAAGTGACATAACCTTGATTCTTTGGTTTGATTTCTGCAAAAAGGTTCTTGTCTCTACTCATGTGTCTTGAACATCCGCTATCGATGTATCAAGTGCTTGACTGCCTTTGATCCCTTGCTTGTACCTACAATATCAACGTTCTTTCTTCTTATAGGTACCCAAGCTATTTTGGGTCCATTTTGGTTAGCCATATAAACCACATTAGGTGGTTTTGTGCCTTTAATAATCCAAATTTTCTTAACCTTAACACATCTTCTAGTACTTTTGCAAGCAATTTCTATGTGACCATCTTTCAAGCATATGGCACATTAAGCGATTTTTCCATCCTTAGTAAATTTGGAGATTAACGAACAATCTCTATCAAAAGGATCATATCCTAATCCATGTTTAGAAATTGAATATCTTTGCAACGATAACAATTTTTCAAACTTTTCGTTTCCATTCACAAATTTTCCAACCACATACGAAAATTCTTTTCTAAGTCTATCAATCTCACAAATAAGTTTTTCTTTTTCAACAAGGCAAGCAGAATAATCTTCCTTTGGACTATCTAAATCATCAATAGTTTCATGTAAAACACTATTTTCAGCAACCAACTCTCGTATTTTCTTTCTTAATTTTTTGTTAATCTCAATAGCTTCTTCAAAATCAGCTTGTAAAGCATCAAAGGAATCTCTTAGATCTTGGTCATTGAAAGTTACCTCAATTTCATCATCACTTGATGAACTTTTTGCCATAAGTGCCAAGTTGTTTTCGTCATCGCTTTGGTATGCTTCTTCATCATCACTCCAAGTTGCCACCAAGCTAGTTTTCCTTTTTCCTTTGTCGTATTTGTCATTTTTCTGGAAGTTTAATGTGGAGGATGAGTTTTTGCATTCTCTTGCGAGATGTCCCCGTTTTCCACATCTCCAACATTCTTCATTGCCTTTCTTTTCGTCATAGCCCTTGGATTTTCTTTCAAATGCAATTTTTTTCTTTTCTCCATTTCTTCCACCATTTAATTCCTTCCTACGATTTTTGAGAAGTCCTTTGAATTTTCTCAAATTTCTAGCATACATTGCTATCTCTTCGTCTTCCTCCTCTTCGTTTATTTCTTCATCACTTTCATCAACAGAAGAAGTATTAGCTTTTAAAGCAATAGATTTTTGTGGCTTACCTCTACCTCCTCTGGATTTGAGAATAATCTCATAGTTGATAAGTGATCCCACCAAGGCATTGAATTCCAGATGATTGAGATCTTTGGACTCCATAATGGCGGTGACTTGTGAGTCCCATTCCTTTGGTAGTGAGCGAAGAATTTTCTTTACCTTCTCGCTGTCCGTCATATGCTTTCCAAGGTTGCCTAATCCATTTATGATTTCTGCAAAACGATCAAGTATAGTGGAAATAGACTCACCTTCTTTCATGACAAACATTTCATAGTCATGAAGCAGCATGTTGATCTTTGTCTCTCGGACTTGGTTGGTTCCTTCATGGGTGATTCGAAGTCTCTCCCACATTTCTTTGGCACTGGTACACGAGTTAACTCGGTTTCTTTCCTCAACCGTGAGAGCGCAGTAAATTAGCTTCATTGCTTTCGCATTGATGTAAGCATGTCTCCAGTCATTGTCATCGTATTCAAGCTCCGTTTTTAACTCACCATTTTCTTTTAACGGTGGTTGTGGACCGAAGATAATTATCTTCCAATATTCCACTCCTTCGCTTATGATGTGATACTTCATAGGATTTTTTCAAGAAGAATAATTAGTACTATTAAATAAAGGAGGGCGGTTGTTTGTGTTACCTTCTTCCGCTAGGTTATTGTGTGCCATCCCTGGATACTTCTGCTCTGATACCAATTGTAAGTGATCTAGAAGGGGGGTTGAATAGATCCTTAATCTTTTTGTAATTTTCTACAAAAAAATCAGAAGTTAATTCACACACAAACAATTTAAATAAATTTAAATTAACAGAGTAGGGAAGAAGATCAAACACTATTTTTATAGAGGTTCGGTGCTAAGACCTACGTCCTCTACCTAAACTCCCACTTAGGATTTTGCCAATCACTTTATTGCACACTTTGTAGTTGAGTGTGAACTTTTTACAACGCCACTTGAACTCCGGCTCAAGCTACCTTACAATCGATTTGTCTTACGGCACAAATCCAACCTCATACGTGACCTTCCACTCGTCACTCAAATTGTAAAAGAAATATAGCAAAGATTGAAGAACAAGTACTCAATATAATAGTGTAACAAAATGAGAGTAATAAAGAGCAATTTGGAGTAATAGAAGAGTATTTAGGCTTGTAGAACTTATGTATACTCTTCTTCCATCATCCTGTATTTATACTTGAAGAAATATAGTTGTTGGAGCTCTTCTAGTCGTTGCTTTGATTGTTATTACCGTTCCTTGATAATCTCCATTCTATTTTTAGCTAATTGGACCGTTGGAGCTGATTTGGTGCATCCATAAGTCAACTTGTCAAATGAATAAGTCGACTTGTTTCAACCATTTATGTAAAAATTGTAACTCCGCTCTCCAATAAGTCGACTTGTGCTATGTAAGTCGACTTGTCGTCCTCGATAAGTCGACTTGTGTTGATATTTCTTCATATATAAGTCGAGTTATGATTTGCAGGTCGACTTGTTTTGCCTTCAACGGTAACATCCATCTAGATCTTCTATAATCCTCATGTTTTAAGCCATTTTCCTTATAAGGAACCTCTTTTCTTGATTCTTCAATAATTAAACACTTACTCATCTTGATTTGCACGATTCTTCCATTGAATAATACCTGAAATAATTTCTTAACTAATTCTAGATATTTTATTATTATCAAAACATAAAGAGATTTAATTTGTCAACCACCATTGGTCCAACAACCCTCTGTAACACCCCACTATAATGAAACACATACCTAGCATCCTAAATGATTTCCAAATACGTACCCTGTAAGGGTAGCATGTT
The DNA here is from genome assembly GCA_029891385.1 of Erythroxylum novogranatense. NCBI lineage: Eukaryota > Viridiplantae > Streptophyta > Magnoliopsida > Malpighiales > Erythroxylaceae > Erythroxylum > Erythroxylum novogranatense. The sequence continues at coordinate 22,843,391 of CM057235.1, forward strand.
AGAGCACTCACTTCGCTAACTTAATCATGGCATCATCATATAAAAACATAAACATCATATTTTAAAACCGATTGAATTCCTCCTTTCATTTCATAAAAACCAAATATGTACATTGTAGCTTTGCAAACCATCCAAATATGTACATCATCAAAATCCTAATACAAAACACACTACAAAAAAGAGGAATTGTACAAAAATTTCTATCTAATTATTCAGTCTCAGCTAACTGACCTTTGAGTCATTTCTTTTTCCCAAAAGTATAAAAATTATGTTTCTTATAGAGTCTCTTTATTGCTAATTTTCTCTCTCTGTCCTGAAAAATCAACGTTGCAATTTTAGTGAGTTTTGTGAACTTAGCGAGGTAACTATCATCGATGGTTCATTCATTTCATACAACACATCAACATATGTAAACATATAATTCACATCTTTTCATTTAGTATATAGCATTACATATCATTTACTTCACATATCCACTCTCATTCAAATACATATCCATGATATATTTTAGTCAGTCAAACACACGTATTAAAATGTATATGCAATGCTCATGAGACTCACTTTTGATTATTACATTGTTGTGACTGAGAGTCTAAAGTATCTCGTGCCTATTGTGGATACTAGGCTCATTGATACTGTGTAACATCTCATTCCCATACTAAGGATTGGAGTTCTAGATTTTGATAATGGAAAAAATAGCAATGAGAGATTAGAAGAAAGTGTATTTCATGCTCATGCTTAATGTAGTGTACGCACACACATGAATAGTAAATTTTGCATAGAAAAATGACTGTACATGCATTCATTGACATTTTCGGGTATAATTGTTTGTAAATGTGATTTTATTAGAAATTGTGGTTTGATTGTATTGAAAATTTTATCTAGAGATTTTAATTATTGATTTAAAGTTTTTGGAATTTTTGGGAATATTTCTGAAATTTCAGGATATTTTGGGACTAGAAAAATTGCCAAGTGGCAAAACGATTGTTAAATGGTAGTAGAAATAAGAGTCAAATGACAATGGAAATTTTTATATGTGACATTGAGACTTAATAAATTATATCATTGAAAATTTGGGAGAAAAAGAGGTTAAAATTGGAGATAAATGGACTAGTTAATAAAAGACCAAGAAGAGACCTTGTGAGAGTGACATGTGGCAAGTGACAAGTGTCACTTGCCACACCATATGTTTAAGTCACAAATTTGTTAAATGAAAGACCAAATTTTAGGTCTTTCACTTGGCCATTCACGACTTATGCCACATTTCTTCATCTTCTTCATTTTTCATCTTTTTCTCTTCTTCTTCTCCATCTACTACACTCTCCTCTCCCAAGCATTAGTGTTGAACTTTGCTCTTATCCTTCACTTGCTATTGCCTCTTATTTTCATTAGCTTCATTTCTTCATCTTCTTCATTTACTTTCTTCTTCGCTCACGACATCCTACCCTTACCCTCTCACGTTGATGTTTGCTCAACTCTTTCACCCTGCTTCTTCAAGATTCATGGTCTCCTTCTTCTTGTTTCTAAAAGACTCAACATATCCCACCTTAAAAAGTGAAGATCGTATATGTTGGAGAAGTTAAAGTTTCATGATGATTTGAAGGAGCTTTGGAGCTAAACAAGTAAGTTAAAATTTGTTCTTCATGTGTTGTTTTAAATGAAGCATACATGATGACAGTTCAGTGGTAAATGATCATGAAAAAGGAGTTTAGTATATGCTAGAACGTTGGTGAAGAAATGAATGTATACATATTGATGTTTGTTTCACATAAATGCTAAATAATGGATTAGAAGTTGTTTAAAAAAATTAAAAAACCTAATATAGTTTAAAAATAATATCCTAAAAACTTTTTTTATTTATGGTTGGAAATCAAGCAAAGGACTAAGGATAATCGATAGGTTCAGGGTTAGCACCAATAACACCTTAAGTTGCAAATTGTATGATTAAGAGAATGAATCTTTGAACCATCTCTTCTTTATTTATAACTCACCCTATACTTCAACTAAAATTCCTAAACTTATGTAACCTATTTATAATGAAGATTAATGCATGAACACAATAGACCAAAAAGATAATTTTTGGCTTTCCACTAAAGGAGATCACGTCATATTTAAACTATACCTTATGGAGAGAGGAACTTTAGAACATTAAAAGAGAGAGAGAGAGAGAGAGAGAGAGAGAGAGAGAGAGAGAGAAACTAGAAACTTAAGCTTTAAGTTAAAAATATTCAAATAAATAAGAGCAATCATTCTAATCAAAGAGATTAACATAAATATTAGTGAAGACATGTCAGCTAGATATAATCTCCCTTAATCCTTTTGCTATAAGTGCTCTCTCCTTCTTGGTTGTCAATAATTGGTTTCATAGCTTCACATTAAGGTAGGATAGTCTTCCTTTATTGTTCCAAATATCTAATGGTTAATTTTTATTCCTATGTTTTGGGTGATTTTATAATACATTTCAGTCTCAAAAATACAAATTGTATGAAGCACTACCAGAGTTATCCCAAAAAATTCAAAAAATTAAATATTTTTATTTTTAATATATATATATATATATCAAAATTTTTGATAATTGAACAAGACCCTCTTTTGAAGTGTGCAGCGTCGTCATCGTCAATGTGATTTGTGAAAGATTGTATAAAGAGGGGTGTTCCAAAATTTTTCTTTCGCATGGAGGTGATTGACATTAACCCCACAAGGTTTTGGAAGAAATTTCAAGGATGGACCAGTACCAATAGTGACATGGAGAGCAGTAATGGGCTTTTTAGTGACATCGGAAGTTATTGAATTGGGATCTTCCTTAGAAAAGTTAGAAGCGATGGTCTAATCACCTTCAATGGCAGCTTTGTATAGTGGCAAGTAACAATCGACACGAGAAGGTAAGGAAGGCTAGCATGTCTGACCTTTTTTTTTTACTTTTTGTTCTTCTAACACGTTTGCTTTTTATATCGACAACTTTTATAATATTTATTCCACGACAGGATTTAGGGATATTTCAGTGAATGCATGTATAACCGTTTGATCAATAATTTAACTAAGTTGTTGTGGTAGGGAATGAGTTTTTTAGGCTTATGAACAGTAGGGAATATATATATATATATATACAATTACTTTTTAGTATATTTGACAGCTGCTACCTCTTTTATGGAATTAGTAAATATTGGTTCTAACTAATTTTTTTATTTTGTAGTTATGGAAAAATACTTTAAAAAATTAAGACCGATTATTCAATCATCATTGTTTGATTTAAATCAGAATGTTAATAAAGCACCTCCAGCATCGAAGGAGGTTATTATTGAAGAACTTATGATTGACTTAGAAAATCTTCCTTTCGATCCAGGATTGAGACCTAATATAATGGAGTATCCTCCTGAAAAACGAGATCAGGTGTGTAGAGCTTATTTATTAAAAGGTCCCTGTCAACCTCGAAATCATAACTTTCCTCAAACCATAGATGGAGATCATACGCGAAGATTTATTGTATCATGGTTTGATGATTTCAATTATTGGTTGGAATATAGTGTTGAAAAAGATGTTGCATATTGCTTATATTGTTATCTTTTTTCAACTGACCGTGAAAGAAAACATACTAATTTTGTATCTGAGGGTTCTAATGCTTGGCGAAAGAAAACAAGATTAAGAGAACATGTAGGAAATCATGACTCTGATCATAATAAATGTCGAATTGCGTGAAAATTTAATGAATCAATCCTAATATATTGAAACAACTTTTTCAAGGCAATCAGAGAAATCAAAAATTGAATATCGGTGTAGGCTAAATGCATCAATAGGGTGTCTTCGTTATCTCTTGATGCAAGGGCTACCTTTTCGGGGGAATGATGAGTTTGAGAATTCAACAAACTAAGGGAATTTTCCAAAATTACTAAAATTCATAGCTTCTAACAATGAAGAAATTAGGAATGTTGTTTTAGGGAATTCTCCTGAAAATCTCAAACTTACATCACCCTATATTCAACGTAATATCATTAATTCAGCTACATTTGAGACAACAAAGGCCATTATTTTAGATATGGGTGATGATTTGTTCTCTATTTTAGTGGATGAATGTCGAGATGTGTCAGTAAAAGAGCAAATGAGAGTCATCATTTAGTATGTTAATAGTTTTAGATGAGTCATTGAAAGATTTCTTGGTTTTGTGCATGTACGTGACATAAGTGCAACTTCACTTTTAAAAGGTATCAAGTCATTATTCTCTAACTATGGCTTGAGTATTGCTAGCTTGAGAGGTCAAGGCTATGATGAAGCTAGTAATATGCGAGGTGAATTTCATGATCTTAAAAGTCTAATTTTGAAGGAAAATTCTTGTGCTTACTACATCCATTGTTCTGCACAACTTCAGTTTACACTTATTGTTGTTGCTAAAAAGCATTCAAATGTATGTTCCTTTTTCAATACTATTACTCATTTATGCAATGTTATTGGAGGATCTTGTAAGCATAGGGATATGCTTCGAGAAAAACAAATGGAGAAAGTGATCGCAGGAATTTCACAAGGGGTGTTGGACCCCGTCTCCGGAGCCCAACTATCCATCCGAAGTCATAAGCGTGGGTGGAATATCCCGTAGGATTATTTCAATGAACCCTCACTTCCTTCCATGACTCTTTTTGGATTCAACTCCAAAGGCTATCAATTTTTGTAAATGGTAGAATGATATGTTAGGAATCTATCACTTCAGGAATCACCTCATTTAGAGGTCGGATGACGAAGTTATGGCCAAAAGAATCCAACATGCTTAGGTCCTTAATCATTTTGTACCTGTCTTGGCGCAATTGCTATAACTTTTTCTACAAATGTCGAATTGATGTTATTTTTTAATGGTTGAAAAGAGGACTTCGAGATCTACAACTTTTATGAAGAACTTAAAGCGATATTCTTCCTCTAAAATGGCCAAAATTGTGATTTACTGTAGCTATCCTGTGAATGTCCATTTAATGGACATCCATGTTCGTTTAATGGACATAGACTGGCTTGGAAGCCATTTCACCCAAGAAGGTTTGTTTAACGGACATTAGTGAGGCAGGGGGTCCCTTTTCACCCGAGAAGGTCCGTTTAACGAACATTGGGGTTCCCTAACTCCTCCAATACCTCTCCAATGCTTCCCACATCCTTTCTAACACCATAATCACTCATAATCTCCCCAAATTCAACCCTTCTAGTGCAAAACCACTTCATATCTATTTCACTACTTCATACATCCCCTTTAACAATTGAATCACAACTTCAAAAGATTCATCATATACAATCTTTCCAACTCCAACATGCTATTCTAACACTAGCAACAATTTGCAATCTCAACAACAAACAAGGCACATCCATCATACTCAAACTTTAAAAATAATATAATCATACACAAAAGGAACTTTACAAGTTCTCATTCTCATTCCTAACCAAAATGAACATTTGACAAGCTTTGCTTACATATCAACATACCCATCAACTTAATACAAAATACAAAATAATGCTCATGTTTGATATGCCTATAAAGCTAGCGAAATTAGTCACTAACTTAGTACAAAAGATTTCTAACTATCATAGACTATCTGATTGCCTTATAAGGATCACTGATCTTCACGATGTGCACCTGAGAAGTGGAAAAATATTGGGCTGAGCTACACAACTCAGTGGCTAATATATTTATAGCCATTGGCGATGAGCCACACAATCAAGCATATATGCATCTATTCATATAAGCATATTCATCTTATCTAGATCCAACGATGTAAGTTCAACATTTACAATTCATAGTGCAATACATCATCGCATTAAGCATATTTGATGAAATTTTGTCATCCAAGCATAACACACAATTCACGTCATAACTTAACATGTCAAAATGCAAATGCACAACCAAATGACTCGAGGATTCCATGGAACAAAATGGAGAAACCGAAATTTACACCGTGAACAAAACAAGTCCATTTTTTGGATCTCGTGGGCCACAAGCGAGCAGCCTGGAGAAGGCTTTATGTCGACGTGCACGTAACTACGAAACGGTTCCTCTCTCACCCAAACACAATGAAAGTTCATGCTTAATTCAATCATTCACAATTTCATATTCTCATGTTTTTTTTCTTTATACAAAATGCCATGACTCAATTCAATGGCATAACATGATCATCTACACTATTCAATTGTTTTATCACAATGTCATACATCATAATGAAATTTTCACATCACTACATTTCAAACAAGTCATTCTAACATACAATATACACACAAGACATTTTGCTCGTTACACAATAACTATAAATAGATTACCCACCTTAAAATTCTTGAAAATCCAAATTCAATTTGTGTCCTTCCTCTTGCTCTTGGGTAGGTTGTTATTGATTTCTTAACACAACCAAAATTTTCATTCAATTCCTCTTCAAATGGAAATCTCCCAAATTTCCATAATCACCACAAAATGGAATTAACACAAACCAAGTTCAAACTCAACCTACACATAGTTCATCTAGGTTAGAAAACCCAAAACCTAACTTAAAAACCCATCTTTTTCCTCCAATCATTCCCAACACAAAAACCCCTTTCTCTCTTTAAAACTTCTTCATTTACAACACAACAACCCATTTCTTTACTAAAGTTAGAAGAAGATGATGAACTTACCTTAAGAAGCTTGATTCTTCTCTTCTTTCCAAGATTTTTCCTCCTCCTTCCCTATCTTTCTCGATTTTTCTTCTCTTCTCTTCTCTCTCTCACATTTTCACTCTTCTCTCTATGGCTGCTCACGAATTCTCTTCTTCTCTTCATTAATTCAAAACTATTTTTACTCCTTTTCTTCCAATTATGCCCCTCACTTACTTGGCCTTTCCCAATCTACCCCTCTTTTATTTAACTCAAGCCTACTAACCACTTAACCCATCAAACACCATATTAATTCTAACTTGATTCTAACACTTCATTCTAATTTCTAATTTCTAATTTCTAATTCTTCCCTCAAATTTCTAATTAATGACTCAATTCAAAAATAAAAAGAATAATAATAATAATAATTTAACAAACAAATAGCATGAATAAATCATTAAACAATTAATAAGAAATTTAGAAAAATTTAGGATCCAATAAGGGGTGATAGAAACTGGGTAAGGGTTGAATCAAGAAATGACACTGAAAAGACCCAAAGATACTTGTTGGGGTTCTCATTCGTACCATTAATTTGCTACATTTATTTTCTTCTATCATTGAGGTTCTTGAGTTTGTTGGAGAAAATGGGAATGATGATTCACAAAGGGCTGAAGCTATTGATTTAATTGATATTATGCTTCGCTTTGAATTTCTCTTTATGTTGCATCTTATGATAAAGATCTTGGGAATCACAAATGGGTTATCTCAAGTTTTACAGAAAAAATATCAAAATATAGTGAATGCAATGCATTTAGTTAAAGTCTCAAAATGTCATTTGCAACAAGTTAAAGATGATGGTTGGGAGTCTTTATTGAAACAAGTCACTGACTTTTGTGGTGAAAATAATATAAGTGTGATAGATATGCAAGATATGTTTATAGTTAGAGGAAGATCGAGGCGTAGAAGCGAAGACACGATGAATGTTCATCACTATCGTGTTGAGCTTTTATATTCTGTGATTGACATGCAACTTCAAGAGCTTAACAAACGATTTGATGAAGTTAATACAAGTTTTCTTTTATGTATGGCATGCGTGATCCTAAAGACTCCTTTTCTACATTTGACATGGACAAATTGATTGAACTTGCAAAATTCTATCCATCAGAGTTTCCTCGTATTGCTTTAATTGATCTTAAATATCAACTTGGAAATTTTATCATTGATTTACGTATGGATAAGAATTTCTCTGAATTGAATAGAATTGGAGACCTTGCTAAGAAAATGGTGGCTACGAGAAAGTATCATGTATTCCCTTCAGTTTATTTGTTAGTCAAATTATCATTACTTTTACCAGTTGCTATAGCCACAGTGGAAAGAGCTTTCTCCGCAATGAAAATTATCAAGAGTTCACTTCGTAATAAAATGAGAGATGACTTATTGAATGATTGTTTAGTGTGTTATATTGAAAGAGATGTATTTGCAAATATTGACAATGATCTTATTATGAAAAGATTTCAATCTATGAAAAATATGTGAGGATCATTGTAATTTTAACTATTTTATATTCTTAATAAAATTTTATTTTTTATTTAGTTTTAATATGAATTTTTGTGAAATCTATATTTTATTTGGGTTCTCCTATCTTAAATTTTGGCTCTATCATTGATACGAAGATTATATGTCAAGCCATTCTTCATGGTTATTGGTTTAAGTAATATTATATTATGATCTTAAATTTTAAACGAACTGATTTGAAATACAAATACATGAAATGAAATGACGGATCTCATTTGTGTTTTTTAGTTCCACCATATGCGAGGCTTGAGTGTTTCAAGGTACACTAAAAATAAATTTGAATAAAACAAAACTCAATTATAATAAAAAATATCATCTTGAAATTTATAGATATGATGTTTCTAAACTAGGCATTGAATATTGCGTCCTAAGATATATCCTTGAATTGTTGATGTGGTGGGATTTAGGCCATTAAAAGTTTAAAACATTGTATGAAAATCACAACTTTGCCACAAAAATCAATGTTTAGGCCGAAAAATAGCACAAGCTAGTATTTAAAATATTAGTTAGTATTAAAAACTTTGAAAATAGGAGGATTATTTAGAAAATTTTTAAATTTTTTAAAAACTTCCTCCTGCCTCCTGCCTCCTGCCTCCTGCCTCGTCCACCCCCTTTTTTCAAAGTTTTTTTAATCAGTTATTTACTTATTCAGTTCAACTTTTATTTTAATTTTTTAATTTATATTTTATTACTAATAATAATTATAAATTAAATAAACTTAAAATAAATTATTTAAATTTAAAATTATTTTAATCTCTTATATTATATTTATTAATATTATATTTTTAAAATATTTTATTTTAAAATAAATAATTTAAAATTATTATTTATAAGCTAATATTTTATTTTAGATATATTTTAATTATTAAATCAAAATTTATTGAAATTTTATATATTTAAAAATATTTTAAATTCTTAATTAATTTTAATTAACTAAATATATAATATTAAATTAAATTATTTAAATTCTTATTAATAATAAATATATTTAATTGATAATAAATTAAATAATATATGTTTTGTTTCATATTTCACTTCTAATTGATAATTTCTTTATCACGAACTCTTCTTGTAAATTGTAATAAAATCTTTATTATTCTTTTATTTGAAGTTTTGATGTAATTATTATTTATTATATGATAAAAAATAATATTTTAAATACTTTGTATTGTTCTTAATTTTATACTTGAACGATGATTAAATAACATTTTATATATTAATTATAGTTATTATTTATATGTAAAATTAGTTAATAAAATAAATAAATAATTGTTATTTTAAATTCTTATTATTATTATTTTGAAAACATAATTGATATAAAATTATAAAGTATACAGCATAATTTACTAATAGACTAATTTATAATTTTAAAAACTTCAAAGATTCTCATAAATTTTAAAAATATTTAAAATATTATCTGATATTAAACGGTACCGAGACAATTATGTACCGAAATATAATATGATACCAATAATATTACAGGATTCATAAGATTCTATTAAATGCAACACGATTGAGGATGTCTAAAACTACTGCTAGTTCACTGGAAAAGAATAGTTTAGCCATACCGTCAATCATGTCGCATTTATAGCAGTAATTTCAGTTTTAAAAACAAAGCATTCGTTCGAGTTTACCATAAGCTATATTTGAAATATTTTGTAGTATTTTAATTTGGTAATCGATATAATTGGAACAAGGCACTCCCATTTTTATTTTTGTTTTTTTTTTTTATTAATATTAATTTTTATATTAATATATAAAATGTTTATAAAATTTTATTAAATTAAATTCTTTAATTAATAAAAGAATTACAATAAAATTATGAAATATTTGTATGCCTCTGTCTTTAGAGAGAATCTACTTTCCGCTAGTCCTTAACATTATATTTTTGCTTTCTTCACAGAGTTCAAATGCAATAATCCATGAGATGGCATTCCATCTAACATCTCTAATTCTATTTTCTTTAAGAAACAGCCCATGTTAATAACACTATTGGCAACACATTGGGGAATGCTAGACATGTTATGAGCAGCCACTCGAATCCCCAAGCACTGGATACAAGACGCAGGTGCTGGATGATATACATATGCGTGAGAAATTTTTGGCCTTAGAATAACAAGCTTGCCCAACCAGCAATAAATGCAAAACCACCAAATGGAGCCAAGGTAGCATACTTTCTGTCCTCCATCAGTGCAACGGTATAACACCTGCAGCAAGCCAGACCAACTTCTTATAACTTCTAGCTTGAATATTTTCCTTGCGCATATCAACTTATATCCCAGCCAAAGCAGGATTTAAGGTAAGAAACAAAAGATCGAAAGAAACCAGGGAAGACACTCAATCTTCTCCCTTCAAGGAACTCTCTGTCAACTCGAAGATTGTGATTGACATACTTAAATTGCTATCATTTGAACTTAATTCTTATTGGACCAACTACTGAATGTCCTATGATGAATAGAACTCGCTGAAGTCTTCCTACAGTTATTATATGCTGAAATTGATTTCAAGTCCATCCAAACAACACCAACTTGTGAATACTGCAAAACTTAGCTTCATGACCCTCTGAAATTCAAACGAATGTTGGCCCAGCTATTTCACTTTCAGAGTATAGATAATGGAAAAAAAAAAAAAGAAAAAAAAGAAAAGATGATGATAAATCAATCAAATCGCAATATGCAAGAAAATGACCACACTAAAGAGCTTATATCATACTAATGTGAATAAGTCAAGTTTACAATGTTTGATCTGATTTAGCAGATATATGAGATCTCGGCATTCCTTATCTGATAAAAGACTATTCTGATGACAGGCAAGGTTCAGCTAATCTTCAAACTGATCAGTAAACTCAGATTGTCAGAGATGTACTTGGAAGGTTTATCATTAGCAAAGTCAATTAGGAATGCATCTGTCGCATAAAATAATACCATCTGATACAAAAGTGATCCATTAACTATTTGTTGCAATTATGATCATAAATTCCATAAGGTACTGACCGTAAAGACTTAATGGTTCCAGCATATATTTTCAGAGTTATTTCCTACCGTAGTCGTGGATACTATAATGTGTTTAAAGGAATGACATGTCTTATAAAAGAGATATAGAGACAATCAGGCTCCAACTTGTATTCAGCATAATTTCCCTGAAGAAAACTATGATATAAATTACATCTTAATTGTTCCATTCCAACAAACAGAATTTTCCCAGCTAAAACTATAGTCTGTTCCACACTAGAGTATCTACTATTTGAATAATGCTAAGTCAAGAGGAATAGAGTTTAACATGTGAGAGAATGTCCTTGTTTCTAACTCCTTGTCACTGCTAGTGTTCAAGCAGTGGTGTTCCATACCTATCCTCCCTGAAATTCTTCCCCTGGGGATTCATCTCTTACCTGCCAACTGCTGGTCTAAGATTGGGTTCCTCAAGTCACAAATCTATAATTGTATTAGTATTCCTTCTCTCACTACCCTCTCTTCCGCTCCTAGTTCTACATTTGACTCTATTCCTTACTATGTCTCCTCAAACCACAAAACTGTCAACAGGTAAATTCTCAGTGGGTCCTAACAGCTCTTGCAAAAACCCTAGCTGACACAAAGGGCTTAAGTACTAGTGGACTCCCCGTGAGGGCAAGTGGTCTATCAACAAGCCTCCTTTTGGGCCCTCCCAAACCAGAAACAATCAATATCGCCACAAAAAAGAAGGAGACAAGGAATAATAGCCTCAGCCAGCTGTATCCCAACGAGGTCACTGCTGAGAAAAGTTCTCACGGTTAGAGGGTCTAGAATTGGCAGGGTTAACCCCCAGCCTACTAAGACCTACTGATAAAGATAGTTTGTCAGCAAATGGAGTGAGCTTGCCAAGCCTAGTGAGCTCAATCTATAAGGGGTCTTCTGATCCAACTGGAATCGAGCTTAAGGACAATCTCCCCTCGAAGAAGAAAGTCTCCCTGGGCAAGAAGAAATGGTGACTAAGAAAAACCCTTGGTCCTACTTCAATATGGGCAGTCCAGGTACATCCCCTTCATCTCTATCCCCAAATGAAATTCATAAGAATAATATGAAAATGACATCACAATAAAAAACTAAAATGGAAGAAATTATAGTCTATCAAACCTAATCAAGGAAGCTACTGGAGTTGGAGGAAAGTTCTTAAGCTCTGGGATGTGATCAAGCCTTATATTTCGCACAAAATTGGTAAAATGTAGGATGCTTGTCATTGGTGGGATGATTGGCATAAAACTTGCCCTTTCTTAGACAAATTCAACCATAAAACATGTTATTATGTAGGTTTTCCATTAAACTCTAAAGTTAAGGCTATTATTTCTAACAATAATTGGAATTGGCTAGCTGCAAATTCCCCAAAACTCCTTGAAATCAAAAGGACATGCCAAATTACACCAAATGTTGACAAAGATGATCGAGTAATTTGGCTATATCATAAATCAGGAAAGTTCAGCAATTCTTCAGGCTAGAAAGCCCTGAACCCATTAAGAACAAAAGTAGATTGGTTTAACAAAGCCATCCCTAAGCACTCTTTTATCCTATGTGTGGTCAATATACGATAATATCATGTAATATTGACCTGATTGTAATCAGATTATATTGATTAGTTAGCACTATCTTAGGGATTAGTATTATCTTAGGATTGTTTCCTTTTTTTTGTATAAATTCTCTATCCTATTCATGTATATATGTATAACATTCTCTAAGGAATAAACATATAGAGCAAAATAGCTCTTATTCACATGGTATTAGAGCCACGTGAAAGAGATGGTGAAACCAAGGAGTCGACCCCGACAAGTCAAGAAATGGCTTCCAATCTTGAGGGATCCTCCACGGCAAATCCAAGCCAAACCGGAGGTCAGTCGTCAATGACCTCTGGTCTTGAAGAAACTTCAGTTGTCATTGTTTCTGACAAACTAAATGGAACGAACTATCGGAAGTGAGCTCAAGCTATGAAACTCGCCATTGGAGGATGTGGGAAACTGAGTTTTATCGTCGGAGATGAAAACATCCCAGACCCAACGAACTCGCAAGCTGTGCAACAGTGGGAGACAAACAACTACATGGCCTCGTCGTGGCTTATCAACACCATGATACCATCGATCAAATGTACCTTCATGTTTCTACCAACCGCTCGAGAGATCTAGGAAGGAGTGCGACAATCATACTCTGACGAAGAGGATGCATCACGAATCTATGAGATAAAAACAAAATTGTGGCAAATGAAGCAAGGTGACAGAGAAGTTACAGAATATTGGGTCGAAATACAACATTATGGCAGGAACTTGACCTTCTGTCGAACAAAGAATGGAGGTGCAAAGAAGATGCTGTGATGTACAACTAGAAAATTGAAAAGGAAAGAATCTTTGAATTTTTAGTTGGACTCAACAAAAAACTGGATGATGTCCGTGGCATAATCCAAAGTAAAGTTCCCCTACCATTAGCTAAAGAATTTTTTTTTTTTGAAGTTAGGAGGGAAGCAGCAAGGAGGAAAGTTATGCTAAAAGAAGAGTCAAAAGAAGATCAAAATTTGTCTCTAATTCCTACTAGAGAAGCGTCTACATTGGTGTCTCATGGTGAATCCAGTAAGAAGGGTCAGAAGAAGTGGTGCAATCACTACAAACAAGGTGGTCACACCAAAGACACATGCTGGGACATCCATGGAAAGCCTCCAGATTGGAAACCACGAAAAGGAAAAAATCGAGGTTATCAAGTATCTAGTGAAGGGGGAACAGAAAAACCTTTAGGTAGTCATAAACAACATGCTGGGGAACCAAATATTTCACTAGGAAAATTATTGGAAATACTAAAGAATCTCCAAAATGATAGTCACCAACAAAAGACAAGTGTAGTTGCTAATGCTACTATGAGAGGTAATATCAAACAAGCTTTTCTATCTTCATGCGGAATGAAGAAATGGATAGTTGATTATGGAGCATCAGACCATATGAAAGATGATTATAACATGTTTCATTCATATTTTCCTTGTGCTGGCCATGAAAAGGTTAAGGTAGTAAATGGTGATTCTTCTTCGGTTGCAGTAAAAGGAGATATCAAAGTAACAAATTCTATGAATTTAAACTCTGTTCTACATATTTCAAATCTAGACTGTAACCTCCTTTCAGTTAGTAAATTGACAAAAGAAGCTCATTGTAGTGATCATTTTTTCCCTACTTATTGTGTTATACAGAACCTATCATCGGGGAAGATGATTGGCAATGCCAAAGAGATAAATGAAGTGTACTACTTTGAAGATGAAGAGTGTCATCCTACCTCCTATAACTTGGGTAATAGTGTGATTGTCCCTAAGAATGATGAACTATTGCTATAGCATAAAAGGTTTGGATGTCAGTATATGTCACGTTTGTTTCCAAATATTTCAACAAATAAAGATCTTTGTGTTCAATGTGAGGCTTGTGAATTTGCTAAGCATCAAAGAACTTCTTTACAAGGTCTTAATACAAATCCACAAAACCTTTTTCACTTATCCATAGTGATCTTTGGGGCCCATCCCTTGTCACAAATAGAACCAATTCGAAGTGGTTCATTACATTTATCGTTGATCATACTCGTTTGTGTTGGGTATTTCTTTTGAAGGATAAAACTGAGGTCCCTACTGTGTTCATTAACTTTTATCATATGATCCAAAATAAATTGCAAACAAGTATTTAAGTCCTTCACAATGATAATGGTACTAAATATTTTAATCAAAATCTCCATGCGTTCTTACAAAAACATGGAATTGTCTACAAAACTTGTGTCAATAGTCCTCAACAAAATCAAATTGCTGAACTGAATAGTAGACACCTTCTTGAAGTAGCTAAGGCCTTGATGTTCAATAGCAATGTTCTAAAAAATTTTTGGGGGGATGCTATCCTTACTGCAACCTACCTTATTAATCGAATGGCTAGTCCTGACCTTTCTTTCAAAACACCCCTTCAAACATTTCAAGAAATCCATACTACCACCCATCTTGAAACTAATTTTCCTTTAAAGGTTTTCCGATGTACAATCTTTATTCACAGTCATTCACACAACAAACTTGATCCCAGAGCCAAAAAATCTGTATTCCTCGGTTACTCTGCTACACAAAAGGGTTATAAATGTTATGATCCTATGTCCAACAAGTTGTTTGTCAGTTGTGATGTCACTTTCTCTGAGGCAAATTCCTTCTATCCCAAATCTTCAATTCAAGGGGAGTATTGGAGTGAGTTTGGTGATGAATCTCAACCGTGTACATTTGTGCCTGAACCTCCTTGTACATCTGTTCCGGAACCTATCCTAACACCTATGTCCAATGCATCTCCTATAAAGGGAAATTCTAATACAGAAGTAGCCATGCCTGACAATACACTTAAAGTGTACTCTCAAAAGAAGAAAATAAATAGTACACTCCCTGTTCCTAAAGCTATACCAATCTCCAAACCAATGCAGGTTTCTACTGAAGAAGCTCAGAGTAGTGATACAAAGGAACAAGAAGACAATACAGATCTAGAATTGCCAATTGCTTTAAGGAAGAAATCTAGATCATGTACCATGCATCCGATTGAGAGGTTTGTCTCATATGATGCTCTATCTTCTCAATATAAATCATTTATTGCTAATCTGGACAGAATTGACATTCCTAATAATATCCAAGAAGCTCTTAAAAGTTCCAGAATGGAGAGAAGCCGTTTTCAAAGAAATAAGAGCACTTGAAAAGAAACGGGGAAGAAGTTGATCTGCCAAAAAGGAAGAAACTCGTGGGGTGTAGGTGGATATTCACAGTCAAATATAGGGATGATGGCTCCATTGAGAGGTATAAAGTGAGATTAGTAACAAAGGGCTATACTCAAACCTATGGGATGGACTACAAGGAGACATTTGCACCTGTGGCCAAATTAAACACTATCAGACTATCGCTATCTATAGCTGCTAACTTCGATTGGCCCCTTCAACAACTTGACATTAAAAATGTCTTCTTGAATGGCAAACTGAAGGAAGAAGTATATATGAAACTTCCTCCAGGGTTTGATAAGGACGGAGGAGGAAACAGAGTATGCAGACTAAGAAAATTCTTATTGGACTGAAACAATCACCACAAGCTTGGTTTAAAAGATTTGCCAAAGTCCTAAAAACATAATGATACACACAAGCTCAGTCTGATCATACAATGTTCTTTAGAATTAGAGAAGGTAAGAAGACAATTTTGATTGTGTATGTAGATGATATTGTTGTAACTGGTGATGTTGAAGAGGAAATGACATGACTCAGCTTTGAGGAAAGAGTTTGAAGTTAAAGACTTTGGAGAAATGAAGTATTTCCTAGGCATGGAAGTAGCTAGATCAAAGAAAGGGATTTACATCTCACAAAGAAAGTACATTCTTGATCTCTTGAAGGAGACAAGAATGTTAGGATGTAAACCAAACACCACCCCCATTGAAAGTACAAAGTTTGAAGATGAAGAAGACAAACTGGTTAACCGTGAAGAATACCAAACATTAGTAGGAAGGTTAATTTATTTGTCTAATACTAGAACAAATATTGCTTTCGCCGTAAGTGTTGTGAGTCGATACATGCATGCACCGAAGAGTAAGCATTTTGAGGCAGTTTATAAGATCTTAAGGTATCTAAAAGGTACTCCTGGGAAAGGATTATTGTTCAAGAAGGGAGATCAAAGAATAATTGAAATATATACCGATTCAGATTAGGCAAGTTCAGAAGAAGATAGACGATCAACCACTAGATATTGCACCTTCATGTAGGGAAATTTGGTCACGTGGCAAAGTAAGAAGCAAAAGGCGGTAGCCAAGAGTAGTGTAGAAGCTAAACTTAGAGTAGTGACAAAAGGAATTTGTGAAAGTCTGGTTGAAAAGAGTACTTACAAAATTAAAAATAAATTTTGAGTCACCTATAAAGCATTATTGTGATAACAAGGTAGCCTTAAGTGTGGCACACAATCCAGTCCACCATGAGAGAACAAAACATGTTCAAGTTGATCGACATTTTATCAAGGAAAGGATAGAAGAAGGAACAATATGCCTCACTTATGTACCAACAAATAAGTAGACAACAGATGTATTACCAAAGGACTTCAAAGACAAGTATTTGAAGAATGTATTAGCAAGTTAGACATGATTGATATCTATGATCTAACTTGAGGGGGAGTGTGGTCAATATACGATGATATCACATAATAGTGTGATAATCTGATTGTAATCAGATTATATTGATTAGCTAGCACTATCTTAGGGATTAGTATTATCTTAGTAATCGGATTATATTGATTAGCTAGCACTATCTTAGGGATTAGTATTATCTTAGGATTATTTCCTTTTTTTGTATAGATTCTCTATCCCATTCATGTATATATGTACTACATTCTATAAGGAATAAACATACAGAGCAAAACAGCTCTTATTCACACTATGGCTTGCAATGAACCAAACGTTGAATACCTTAGCCACACTTGGGTTCTTGTCCATTTCCAGAACTTGCAAGCTCTGCAACTTAGAGAATGAATCTCACAAACACCTACTTTTTAGTTGTCAATACACGTCCACTACCTGATCCTATCTTCAGAACTTGTGCATGCTGACAAATCAAAATGGCACTTGGAATAACATAGTCAATTGGATGTGCAAGGATACTAAGGGCACAAATGACAACTCAACTCTCATTAGAAATGCTTTTTCCTACCTTAGCTACTTAATCTGGCAGTTAAGAAATAGCAAAATGTACAGACAACAAGCAAAGAATCCTCAAGCACTCTCCGGCCTCCTCAAAGAGATGGATATAGCTGTTGTTAAAACGAAAAGGTATTACTAAGATGGAAAATAGAAGAGTAGCAGAAAACTAGGGCCTGATTTGATGCTTAATTGAGTAGGTGTTAACCAGCCTGTATCTAAAATAGCAAGGCCATAGCTCTAGGATTCAGAGCCAATGATTCTTTGGCTTGAGGCTCTTCAGGTGCATCCCATCTGCCACTAGTTGGAGAGCTTCTTATTTATAGAGAACTTGGTTGTCTCTATAACTAATTGATATCTGCATTGAGTTCCAAAATATGTTGTGTAATGGTTTTAGGCATGGTTTAAGTTTTCTGCTTGCCTTTAGACTTGGGGCTGTCAAGTTAGGTACAAGAATTTAGTACCTAACTTGAGAGGTGGAATAATTGAAGTTGTTAAATCAATGTCCACACAAACTGTAATCAAAACCAATCCCACAGTCAATATATAGAAAAGCAAGATAAAATTTTGACTTACGTTCCAGAGAATCCGAGAATTCCAGCAGTCAGAAGACACCCAAACTGAAGGCAAAGAAAAAGAAAATTACAAAAAACGTTCACATTTGGACATTGTTTACACTTCAAAAACAAGAAAGTTGAAATAAAGCAAGAAATGGGCAAAAGTGCAAAATGAGAAACTCACAATGTTGGGATTTTTGGTGACGGGGGCAGCAACAAGGGCTGCAGTGTGAACCAAATGGTAAAGAGACGCTGTTTGCCATACCTTCTCGCCCCCGTGTATATTCACATACATATAAGAAAACAAGATCAACCCCTTTCTTTACTCAACCAAAGCCAACTGATTAAAGTGTAACAATTGCAGAAAAGACACAACTGAAAATGAAAAGATCACCTCTTTATAAGCAGGATTTTGGGGTTTGAAGACGTGCGCACCATAAGTGCCCAGCCCAAGAGCGGCCACTCCTGTCAAAATATAAGAAGTAAGCAAAGCATAAAAGCCCAGATAAGATATAGATGGGAGGAAGAAGAAGAGGGAAGATTAGCGAGAAGTCCTGACCAGAGACAGCAGCTATTTTGTGCCACATAGAAGGATCCATACTTTTGCTTTCTTTTTTCCTTCGGGCTTCTCTGTAACTGATTGCTGGTTGACGTTCGATAGATAGTCTCCTGAGGCGTGTCTAGTTGCATGTTAATTAATTGAACGAAATGTAATAAAATAGAAGGGAATGAAACGGTTTATAATAAAATGTAATGTAATATAGTCAAAAACTGTTTGGAAAGTATGAAATGATTCATAATGTAATGTAGTAAAATATTATTTGGAAGATAGATAAAATGGAATATAATGTATAATAAATAACTTTTATACCTTTATATTAAAATGGTTGTTGTAAAAGATTTATTGTTTTATTATTAATTATATAAAATATTAGTATTAACTATTTAATATATTTTATTTTATGTGATTTATATTTAAAATAATTTATTTATATTAAAATATATAAAACAATTAAAGAATATATTTTTTTACATATTTTCTATTTTTATTAATAAATTTTTATTAAATTTTTTATTAATTATATAAAATATTATTATTAATTATTTAATATATTTTATTTTATTCTATTCTATTTTAGGTGATTTATATATAAAATAATTTATTTTTATTTTCATTTATATAGAAATATATACAAACAATTAAAGAATAATTTTTAAATATATTTTCTATTTTATTAATAAAATTTTATTTATTTTTAATTATATACAATTTATTATTAATTATACAAAATTATTATTATTAATTATTTAATAAATTTTATTATATTAAATTTTTATATAAAAATAATTTATTTATTTATTTTATTTATATACAAATAAGAATAATTTTAATATATTTTTATTAATGAAAATAGAAAATATATAAAATTATTATTTAATTGTTTTATATATTTCTATATAAATAAAATAAATAAATAAATTTTAAATATAAAATTTTATATTTTATTATTAAATATATATAATTTATTATTAATAATATAAAATATTATTATTAATTATTTAATAAAATTTATTATATTAAATATTAATATATACAAACAAGAATAATTTTAATATATTTTTATTAATAAAATAGAAAATATATAAAATTATTATTTAATTGTTTTATATATTTCTATATAAATAAAATAAATAAATAATTTAAATAATTTTTTATATTTTATTATTAAATATAAATAATTTATTATTAATAATATGAAAATATTATTATTAATTATTTAATAAAATTTATTATATTAAATATTACTATATTCTATTTGATATATTAATATTATAATTTGGTCAGAGTTGATATTAAGAAGAATTATTGAGGGTATATTAAGTAGTATGTATTTATTAGGTTACGTTCCATCCTAAACCCCCCAAATCGGAGGTTTCTTATTTTCACTATTTAGGATGGAATGGAACGTAACATGAAACCCTCCGCTTCCATCTCACTCCATTTCATTCCATTATGAAACATTCAAACAAACAATGGAAGTATGTTACGTTCCATTCCATTCCATTATTAACCTTCGAAACAAACAGGGCCTAAATGTGGGAGAAATGCAACGACGAGACTAATTAACAGAACACCGATGTTCTTTGCAATGGTTTAGGAAGACTGGAGTACTTCAATGGTTGACAACGGGGTAGCTGTTAATATTACACAGTATAACTTTTTTTAATTGATAATCGGTAAAATAATAAACTCTCTAAGATAATATTTTTCTTCGATCTTGACTTAGGCTAGTTGAAATTTTAATAAATTTCGATAAGATAATATATTTTCAAAATACCCTTATGTAAATATA
The DNA here is from genome assembly GCA_029891385.1 of Erythroxylum novogranatense. Lineage (NCBI taxonomy): Eukaryota > Viridiplantae > Streptophyta > Magnoliopsida > Malpighiales > Erythroxylaceae > Erythroxylum > Erythroxylum novogranatense. The sequence goes on from CM057235.1 coordinate 22,864,129, forward strand.
GGATCCTATTAATATTATAAATTAATAATTATATAAACTTACACAATCTTGGTACTAGAGAAACCACTCATAAACAACCTTCTTATATCTAGAAATTTTGCTGGTTTGTGCCGTTTGATATTCTTTTCTTTTTCTAAGTTGGCCGAAAGATACTCAGTCGATCGTTTGAATGTGTTTGAGATTGTACCTTGACTAATTTTCAAATGAAATTTTTTTTCAAGCCACAATTGTAAATCTTTTTGAATGCATGTCAAATGATCTCTCGTGTACTCAAGTAATTCTTTGCATATTTGATCCGTCATTGTTAATTTCAAGACACCTTTTAGATGAGGAGTTATTGTTGGGTGTGATTTTAAGAAAATTTATATCTTGTTTATAAAGTATTTTCTATCTCCATCATACGTACATATGTACATTGAATGTTTTTAGTAAAAATACAATGAATAATACTTAATTTTTAAGAAACAATGAACATTATTTATTAGTTTTCAATAATATTATGTACAATGAATCTATATTTTAGATTCATTCAATTAATATGAAACATGAATTTTCTAAGATATAATGTTTTTTGATGTAATCAAAATTTAATTTCAATCAATTACAAAAATCTCTTTAAATTAATAAATATTAATTTATCAGTTAATTAATATTTCTATAAAATAATAAATATCATGATCCCAACAATATTAATTTATAGAGATTTTACTGTAATAAATGTGGGCTTTTGTTACCACTATTCCAACTATGCCACTAGTCGTCGAGTTCGAGAAAATAGTTTTAAGCCTCTTCCTTTTGACCTCCAAAGGTGATCAAAGTATAAGTTGCATTGACACTTGATTCTTATAACCCTACTTTCTTTGCCTAGAAAACCTATTCAGACAAGTTGATGTGAGTGGTTCAACACTCTCATTCTTTAACTAGAGGTCTTGAATTCAAGTTATGGGAATTGAGAAATCTATTTGGCCAATACTTTATCCCTTAAGGGTTGACTCGGTGCGAGAGGGGATTAGTCTGAGAGTGGATGGCTTAAAGACGTCTTCCTATAGTTGTGACCCTTTTAGAACATCTCATGGGCTAACCTAAAAAAGAAAACCTATTCAAACAAACTAATTTTCTTTAAAAGCACCATCACTGTTCAACTTTATCTAACCATTTGTGTTATTGCTACCACTGATTAAGCAGTTGACATGCCAAAATTTTTCTCACAGTTTATTTTTCACCCGTGCCGATCAACCTCTTCCGCTCGAGTCAAAGTAAATTTGACTGTGAACGGGAATTTGAGCATTATCTTCGCTTATTTTCTTAATTTTCGTTAATATTTTCCTTATTTTTTATTTTTATTAATATTTGATTATTGTGATTAATAAAATTCATGAAATTCTAAAATATCGACTTTATCTTCATTTATATAATTTTAAGATTCATGTTACAAACAAATTAGGTATTATACATTTAAAATTCGGTCATTTATTTAATGTTCAAAATTATACAAAGACGAAGAGTCAAATAATCCTTTCAAGTGTCAATTTTATGTAATTCATTAAATACATCAATAAAATATTAATAAAAATAATGATATAAATTGAATTATTCAATTTTCAAAATTCAGACATTTAATTAACAATAAAAGGTTAAATCCTAAAATAAAAGATTTGAAAAATTTTACCACTTTATAATTCATTATTGATTGATAGTCTTCTATTTGATAACTATAAATGGCTTATATGGTATACTAGACCAATTGAAGCCTTAATCATAGATTGATTTAGGAATCACGAAAAATTTGTAAAATCATTTTATAGTACTAAATAAAGACAAGCTCTCCATGAAAAAATAAGATCATGTAAGATACACAATAAACAAATTCACACCGTTAATAAATATAAAATATATGTCTCACATCAATGTTCGTTTAACAATAATGAAAGTAGATAAAATTTATTCAGAACAAAGTCTAAATAAATAAAAAGAACAAATTTATTGCAGTAGTTATTGAAAAATCATTTAAATTATATAAAATAATTAATACATAAATCATAATAAAGTAAGAATAGGTCAATCCCAAGAAACTTCTCACTTTAGCTACATTCCTTGGTGCTTCTCATTTCATAACCGCTTCTATCTTCCTCGGATCCACATATACTCCTTGCTCTGAAATCACATGTCCAAGAAATGTCACTTCCTTTAGCCAAAACTCACATTTGTCAAATTTGGCATACAATTTATTCTTTCTCAATGTCTCCAAAGAAATTCTTAAGTGTTCCTCATGTTCTTTATCACTCTTAGAATAGACCAAAATATTATCAATAAAGACAATGACAAATTGGTCTAAGAAAGGTCTAAAGACTCTATTCATCAAATCCATGAAAGTTGTGGGTGCATTTGTCAACCTAAAAGGCATGACCAAGAACTTAAAGTGGTCATACCGTGTTCTCAAGGCAGTCTTTGACACATCGGACTTCTTTATCCTCAACTGGTGGTAACCCGATCTTAAATCTATCTTAGAAAAGACCCTTGCCCCTTATAACTGATCAAACAAATCATCTATGCGTGGGAGCAGATATTTGTTCTTAATGGTGACATGGTTAAGCTTCCTATAATCCACATACATTCTCAAGGATCTGTCTTTTTTCTTTATAAAAAGAATCGGCGCCCCCCAAGGTGAAGAGCTCGGCCTAATATAACCTTTCTCCAAAAAATCTTCCAATTGCTCCTTAAGCTCCTTCAATTCCGCTGGAGCCATTCTATAAGGTGGAATCGAATTTGGCGTTGTGCCTGGAAGAAGCTTAATAGGAAATTCAATTTCCCTAGGTGGCGGTAGTCTTGGTAACTCCTCGGGAAAGACTTTTAGGAATTCCATGACCACTAGCATATCTTCTAACTTCCCTCTATCTGCCTTCGTGTCTACCACATAGGCCAAAAATGCCTCACACCCTTTTTTCATCATTTTCTCTACCATCAAAGCTGAAATAATTCTCGATGAGCTAAATTTCCTGTCTCCTATGAACATCACCTTTCTTCCATCATCCAACTTGAACTCCACTGTTTTCTATTTGCAATCTAAGTTTTCATTATACTTCTTTAAGGCATCCATACCCAAAATCACATCTAATCCTCCCATCTTCAATGGCATTAAATCCACCACTAAGTGTCCCCCACCAATATGTATCTCACAATCTCTATAAACTTGACTAATCACAATACACTGGCTGATTAAAGTACTCACCATCAAAGGAGTATCCAATGAGCTCAAATCTTTACCAAACATGGTCCTACCCGATGAAACAAAGGAATGGGTAGAACCGGATCAATCAAGACAATCCCATCATCATCAAATAATTTAATCATACAAGTCACAACTTTTGGAGCGGTCTCTGCATCCTCCCGTGTCATTGAAAATACTCTAACTGGTGCTTGCCCCCTTGGTCTTCTTGGAGGGTTCACTCTCCTTACTGCATAAGAGCTACCCACTTCAGTTACAGTCTTTTGCCCCACTGCCTCAAATCTCTTCTAAGCTTGCATCCGTGCTCCCTCTCTTCTTGCATACCGCGGACACTCTTTAGCCATATGCCTCTCCACATTTGAAACAAGCTCCAGTCAGTTTGTAGCATTCCCCTCCATGGAACTTGCCGCAATGGTCGCACTTAGGGACAGATGACTTGTCCCCTTCTCCCTTTCTACTGCCTCCCACCGTTGAGGCTTGATGAGAAAAAGTAGAAGAACTCATCAGTTTAGGCCTGCTTGCACCACTGCTCCTCTTGTAGCGCCCCCTTACCATAGAGTACCCACCGGAACGCCCGTAGGTCATTCCGGTACATATCTTACGATAAGAAACCACTACTGACAACTACCACTAAACTCCTCATAGCATCACAATCATAAAGCAGTACGAAGAAAATTGACAACTTTTAAAAACCAAACTGGATTTCATTTCGTTCACTCAAAATTTAAAAAGTTACAAACTGTCAGTATTTGCAGTCTGTACATGTTCCAAAACACTGTACACTAAGTACCATACAGTAATGTACAAAGAACAGATCTAACTATAAGTCTCCAAAAGAAAGTCCAGCTGACCGACCTTTGAGCCATCGCCTCTCTCGCCAATCCACAGTACACGGCTCTACGATCCTAAGGGAGCTATCTATCTACACTTAAGCCTGAAAAATAAATTGCAATTTTGGATGAGTTTGCGAACTCAATGAGAAACCATCATCGATGGTTCTCTCAATTCATGCATCACATAAGCGTGATACAGTATGCATCCAGTAATCATACAATTACCATGCTAATACAATCACGATCCACGATCACGGTAAGCGAAACACGATTACGGTCATATGACGGATACATACGATCGGTACCATGTCAAATATTCAGTCCAGTATGCAATGCACATGTGACTCTTTTCTAGTTTATTACAGTATTGTGACCGAGTGCTTTAGCGATGTTCAATTCGTCGAGACGCGGCGTCAGGAGAATTATCTCCTTCGAGCTCTAGGCTCGCAGATGTCGATGTCGATGAGACTCGGTTCACATTTATTCTTTATCAGTTTATGCATCTGTGCATGAGTGCACATGTTCAATTGAACAGTTATATAACAGTCTAGAATTCCCAATGAGCAGTAAATTTACAGTCAATATCATGTAATCCAAGTAATCCCCGTAGGGCAAATAAGTCACAGTAAACACGTAGATTGAGGTAACCACCTAGGTTACTCACCTATTACTTCCGAGCTAATGCCGGAAAGTTTCCGCCCCGTCGATTGAACGACGCTCCACTTGGGCCTCTATAAGAATCAGAGAAAGAACAAGTCACTAAATATGCAATTTGTGCACATGTCGGTGAAATATGCATGTTCATGAATTTCTGGCCCTAATCTCATTTTTTTTCCATCATAAAAATCCGTCTAAAAAAATTTAGAAAACTATTGGCGCTAACGATGCACAATTCGGACCTCTATAGGTTCCCAATTAAACAAAACAGTGATTAAAGGCTCCGTTACCCGGGGTCACGTCAATTTCCCGTCCAAAAATCTCGAATCTCTCAGAAAATGAAATTCAATATTCTATGAATCCGATGCCTCAAGAATCAGGTCAATCGGACGTCGGACGGAAAAGTTATTCACGAAAGAAACCAAAATTCACATTAAACAATTAATATCTATATATACATAACCCTTGTTTCCTTCTTTGTTTTTCCTGATTTCTAACCAAACTTCCAACAGCCATAACTCATTGCACACAATTCAGAAAATTATAAACCATATTTCATTGGAAAGATCATGAAAACCTCTACAATTCTTAAGAAGACCATAAAAATCAAATTCACCCCTAAGGGTGTTAAAAAATCCAATCTAACGTACTACCCACTCAAAACCTATCAAAACAGGGCAGTACATTCCAAATTCAGTAACTCTCTGATTCTTCAGTCAACAATTACACAATAAATAAGGCAGTAATATCACAATGTTATCTACAACTTTCATGAACAACACAAAATTAGATTCACTTGCTAACTATGTCAAACAATTCACCAAAGCATCAGCCCTCAGAATTTTTCCCAATCTGAACAGCACATTTCACAACAGTATATCTCTTAGCACAAATGTCACTAAATTCACTACCTTATGTCCCTGAAAAGATAAGATCTCAAACTTCAAGTTTCATGAAGAACTCAAACTCTAATTCGATTTCTAACAATTTCAAAACTATTATGCAAGCTACTGCCATGATCAGCCATTCACATCCTAATGTAGGATCAGTTCTTTTTCAAAGTCATAACTCCCAACTCTGACCTCTAAAAATTACATGCCATATCTCATTTTCAAGATAATTTCTTCCTCTGCAACTTTGCAGAAGATCACTCACACCAATTCAGTCCACAAAAATGGCTAAAATTGCTTCCAAGAAGAATACTCACAAGTCAGACACTTAAGCTAGGTTTCATCAACATGCCCAAAACCAGTCAATAGAAAACAGTTCATATCTCTCAATATACATCTCGAAAAATAGCAAGGTCAGTGGAAATGGAAAGCTAACTGAATATGCTTACACTTTTATGCAGACCATTTTCCCTAATTCCATCTTAATTAATTTAAAAAAAATCAGCAAAGTAATCAGGTCATATATCTGGTACTGCTTTACGCACCCTAAAACAGAAACTTTCCATGCAAAAATTCGCCCTTCTAACATTACAATTTAACAACACCTATTTCACACAAAGTTGTAGCCAACATCCCAAAGTTTCATTGGGCACAAACTTCACCTCATTTGCTCACCTACACAATTAGTTATGATCAAAACATTACAATAGGTCAAAGATTCATTTTCCAGCTTTCAACATTAACCTAACTCCTATCACTTCTAATATCAATAATACATCCCTAAGCATCCAATTATACCTCTAATTCAACCACAAATTCATCACAACATATACTTATATAATTATTCAAAAGTTGGCAGCACCCACATAACCAACTTCCATCTTGTATTTCCATTCATTAAGCACCACAAACATCATTAATAACATCACTTTCCCATTCTTTAACTACCATAACCAATTCCTTCACACAAGCATGCATTAAACCCATTCAACCCTACTACTATGATGATCAACTATATGAATAATTGCTCTCCATGGATGCCTCTAACTACCAAAAGCATAAAAACAACCATCAAGACTTACCAATCAAGTTGCAAACTCTTCAATTCTCCAACACGTTACAACTCTCCAAAACTTCCTAACTTACTTCACCCACGGCTATCACTTGAGCATACACACAATTCAACATCTTCGCAAGGTTTAAGCTAGCTTTACATGAGAAGGAAGAAGGAGCAAGCCAAAAGAACAAGAAACTATCTTGTATGAAGAAGCCACCAACGAAGGAAGGGGGAAAGCACACCAAGGAAGGAGAAAAGCAAGGTTTCGGATGATGCAAGGAATAATCCAACTTTCACTTTGTTTTATTTAAAAGAAGAGTCGTAATTGACAAGGAAAACTCAAGCATAATTGATCCTTTAAAACTAATTTATTGACTTCAAGCATGAAGAGTGTCGTAGGTGATGATCATAAGAAGACAAAACCAATAAATCAAGAGGGACACTTGGCTTCCAATGGGAAAAATGCAATTTATCAACTAATCCTATTTAGTTAAGTGCTAATTTCAATTAAGCTCTAATCATAGAACTAGAATAATTCCCCAACATCATTTATCCACTAATCTCCTGCCATTAGGCAATCCTGTTCAAGACATAATGACTCACTCGATCGATCGGTTGAAATTTTTCTATCCGAAAAGAACCCCGAAAAATTCCAGAAAAATTTCCATAAATCCCTAAAAATGTAAAACACTCAATGGCGCACTCCGAATAATTTTTTAAATACAATTATCACACAAATTTCATAAAAGATCTCAATTAGAAACCTAAGCCGGGAAATGTCAGAAATGCATATATACCATGTGCATGTGCAAAACAATCATCATTATAGAGGCTATATGATGTATGTTCATGCCGAGATATAATTCAATATTCCTAACCCATCCCAATTTACCAAAATACCCTTCTCATCGGTGATGGGATGTTACAATTCTCCCCTCCTAATAAAAATTTCGTCCGCGAAATTCTTACCTGATTGAGCGAACAGGTGAGGATACTGTCTCCTCATATGCTCCTCGATCTCCCAGGTAGCCTCCTCAGTTGAATGGTTCCTCCAGAGAACTTTCACCAGTGGAATACTCTTGTTCCTCAATTGCTTCACCTGTGACCCGACAATCAGACGGCTCTCTACATAACTCAGTTACTAGAGACCTCAATCTCTGAGCCGGTATCACATGTGTCGGATCCGACCGATATCTACGGAGCATACTCACATGGAAGACGCCATGCAACCGAGACATCTCACTCGGTAAAAGCTAGCTTTGAGGCCAAAGGTCCTATCCTCTCGGTGATCTCATATGGACCAATGTACCTAGGGCTTAACTTACCCTTTTCTCAAATCTCAAGACACCACGCCACGGTGACACCGTAAGAACACTCTCGCCACATTGTACTCAATGTCCCTCCTATGCTGATCCACATAGCTCTTCTGTCTGTCTTGAGCCGCTTTAATTCGACTCCGAATCAGTTTCACCTTATCTACAGTATCCTGAATCAGCTCAGGATCCTCAATCATCCTCACACTCTCTTCATCCCAATACAAAGGCGATCTACACGGTCGCCCATACAGTGCCTCATATGGTGCCATCCTGATGCTACTGTGATAATGGTTGTTATATGCAAACTCAATCAGAGCTAAGTACTGATCCCATACTCCTCTGAACTCCAATACACAAGCCCGAAGCATATCCTCAACAGTCTTAATCGTCCTCTCACTCTGCCCATCTGTCTGAGGATGAAAAGTCATCTCAAGTTCACTAGTACCCATAGTGCATCGCAAACTCGCCAAAATCTCAAATAAATCTGGGATCCAGTTCGACACTAACGACACTGGGACCCCGTGCAGTCTCACTATCTCAGCCACATACTTCTGGGCCAACTGATCCATGGTATTGTTCTCCCTCACTGGCAGGAAATGGGCCGATTTAGTCAACCGGTCCACTATGACCCAGATAGCATCATGCTGCCTCGGCGTCCTAGGCAATCCCATAATAAAATTCATAGTAATTCGTTCCCATTTTCACTCGGGAATAGGCAACGAATGGAGCTTGGTGCTCAGCCTTAACCTGCTGGCACGTCATACATCTCGAAACATACTCAGCTACCTGCTTCTTCATGCCAGGCCACCAGAAATGTTGCTTAAGAGTGTTATACATCTTGGTAGTACCAGGATGCATAACATAGGCAACCATATGTGCTTCCTCCAATATCTCTCGCCTCAAGTCATCTACATCAAGCACACATAACCTCTGTCCCAACCATAAGGTCTCATCTCTCAACTCAAACTTAGAACTCGAATCAGCTTTTACTTTCTCAATCAGTCTTACCATAACAGGATCCTTGTCCTGAACTCTCCTGATCCTGTCCAGTAGCATCGGTCTCAGTTTCAAAGTAGCCAATAATACTCCATCCTGCTCCAGATTCATCTGAACATTCAAAGCCCTCAATCAATCAAGTTAGGCAACCTCACCGCTGAATCTGAAGCAGATTTAGTATGTGACTTCCTACTCAGAGCATCCGCCACTACGTTGGCTTTTCCAGGTGATACTCGATAAGATACAATATAGTCCTTCAACAACTCAAGCCATCTCCTCTGTCTGAAATTCAACTCTCTCTGGCTTAGTAAATATCTCAAACTCTTGTGGTCAGTGAAGATCTGAAAAGTCTCACCATAAAGATAATGCCTCCAAATCTTCAGAGCAAACACAACTGCAGCTAACTCCAAATCATGAATAGGATAGTTTACCTCGTGAGACCTCAACTATCTCGAGGCATAGGCAATGACTCTACCGTGCTGCATCAGAACACATCCCAATCCCTGATGCGATGAATCACTGTATACCTCAAATCCTCCAATCCCAGATGGAATAGCCAACACCGGTGCAGTAGTCAACCGATGTTTCAGCTCCTCAAAGCTCTTCTGGCACTCCTCACTCCATCGGAATGGTACATTCTTCCTCAGAAGCTTTGTCAGAGGGGCTGAGATCAGTGAGAACCCCTCGACAAACCTCCGGTAATACCCGGCCAATCCTAGAAAACTCCGAATCTCTGGCACATTTCGTGGAGCTTCCCACTTCAGCACTGCCTCAACCTTACTCGGATCCACCTGAATACCCTCTCCAGTCACAATATGCCCCAAAAAGATCACCTGATTCAGCCAAAATTCACACTTACTGAATTTGGCGTACAACTGTCTCTCCCTCATAGTCTGCAACACAACCCTTAAATACTCACTATGCTCCTGTCTGTTCCTCGAATACACCAAAATATCATCAATGAAAACAATAACAAACTGATCCAGGTAGGGGTGAAATACCTTATTCATCAGGGCCATAAAAGCTACCGGGGCATTAGTCAACCCAAACGGCATCACCAGAAATTCAAAATGCCCATACCTGCTCCTGAATGCACTCTTAGGCACATCAGCCTCTGCTATCTTCAGCTGATAGTACCCTGACCTCATATCCAACTTAGTGAACACCTGAGCTCCCTGCAACTGATCAAATAAGTCATCAATCCTAGGCAGTGGATACTTATTCTTCACTGTCACCAGATTCAACTGCCTGTAATCAATGCATAGCCTCAAAGTCCCATCCTTTTTTTTCACAAACAACACTGGAGCTCCCCACGGTGACACACTAGGCCTGATGAAACCCTTCTCCAAAGAACTCCTGCATCGAGCCTTCACTCCCTCGATTCCACAAAGCCATCCTATATGGAGGTATAGATATAGGAGCAAGACTGAACGAGGTCAATAGTAAACTCGTCTCCGATCCGTGGCAAACCCAGTAACTCATCAGAAACACATTTGGAAATTTCCTAACTACGGAATATCCTCAAGCCTCTTTCAACTCTGGTGTCAATCACATGAGCCGATAGCCTCACAACCTCCCATCGGTCTCGATTAGCACTAAGAAAAGAGATCATCCGGGTTGGCACTTTGCTGACTAACCCTACGAACATCGCTTCTAGTGACCAGGAGACTCTAATACGACCTCCTTGGTGTAGCAGTCCATAATAGCCCTATGGGCAGTAAGCCAGTCCATCCCCAGAATCACATCAATCTCTCTCAGAGGCAACACTATAAGGTCTGCCCTCAACACCGCTTGATCAATCTGGATCGAGCATCCCCTACAGACCTCTCCCAATGCAGTAGTAGTACCTAGAGGTGTACTCACCTCTAGCCCATACTATAACGTCTCCCTATCCCCATGCAATCTACATGCCATATGAGGTGCAATAAAAGAATGTGTGGATCCAGGATCCAGCAATGCAAACGCCTCAATATCATAAATAAGGAGCATACCAGCTACAACATCAGGGGAATCCTGGGCCTCTTGCCTCGTCATGGCATAGACTCTGGCCTGGGACTGTGGTCGGCTGCTACGACCCTCAGTCCTCACAAAGGATCCCTCAGCTCTACCTCGACCTCTACCTCGACCCCTCTGTCCGGATCCACCACTCTGCTGCACAGTAATGGAACTCCCAGCTCGTCCACTACCAGCAGACTGAACTCCCAGTGTAGCTGGGCAATCCCGAACCTGGTGCTCCGTCGAGCCGCACCTCAAGCAGGCTCCAGTAAGCCACCAACACTCCCCACTGTGTCTCCTCTCACAATGCGGGCACACTGGAGGAATCTGTCCAGAACCTCTGCCACTACTACTGCCCATCTGTACAAATCTCCCTCTCTGTCCAAATCCAAACTGTCTCGAACCTCCCGAAGACCTGAAAGTCCTGCCCTGACGCTTACTAAAGCTCCTGCCAGAGCTGCCCTGACTATCTGTTGGATCCCGTTTCCGAAATCCAACTACTCATACAGATTCCCTCATACATACGCATGAATCCTTATAAACTCTTCTTGCTCTGATGCCATAAAGGTTGGGACCCGATCCGGGAGCCGGATCCCAACCAAAAACAGAGCACAGAAAATGGAAATCGGAATCGAAAAGCGAGAAATCGCTAATCGAAAACAAATCGCATCATCGGAGCGAAACGAATACTCCGAAAATTGTGCATCGGAAATACGAATAATGAGCGGAGAAACTCGAAGGCGTAATTCAATCGAATGCGAATCGAAATAATCAAACTGAAACAAACACCGACATCCGTTTCAAACATGTAGCATAGTAAACTCATCGCGTTGAAACCTTACGACATTTCAAATCCGGTATGAAATTTTTTTTCTTTCTTCTTATTCATTCCTTTTCTCTTTAATCAATCTCATTCAAATCATAACCATTCCATACAATTCCCTTTTTGGAAACTCATCCTCACCAATTTCAATTCACTTAATTCATCTTATTCATTTCTTATACAATCATATAAATCCTCAAACTCATTTCTTTAGACCCGTATTATCGAAATTTTATCAAATTTCGATAACGATCGCCTTTATCCTAACCCAAACTGCGAGGGTAAAAAATACACTTCTAAAAGCCAAACAAATCTCAGAATCATCGGACTCTCCCGTCCGGAATCCAAACACCAGCAAAACGCAAACCTAAATCTAATACTTCCATAATTCTCAATTTAATACTAAACTCATATACAAATTCCAAAACCATGCACAACACCCGACTTTATACACAAATACACTTTTCCAAACTTATCTTAAGCCATAAACATATTCATACTAAAGATCCAAATTACACAAAATCTAACTGACACAAATGTCGAAACTGATGTCTTCACATTCTTTCATCCGATCTCCTGCTCGAAACCTGGAGATGGGGATGAAAGGGGGGGTGAGCTCGGAAGCTCGTGGATAACACATTTATAAATTGAATAATAAGCCGAAATCAATTTTCATAAACTTTTTGCCAAAAAGGCTAATTTTTCAAACTTTATAATTTTTCAAACAATTTCCTCAAACCCTTTTTCATATTTTTCAAACTTTTCACAATAATCTCACTTTTTTTTCATTTTTTTTAAACTTCTCAAATATATGAATGCATCACATCATGGTGTATCACATCATAATCAAATTACAAACACATAAAACATCAGAATTGGTTTGGTTCGGTCCTAACGAGACGTCTTGCACATTCATATAACGGTCATGCTGCGGTAGTGAACAGACGTACTACACTTTCCCGCATAGCATCCGGTGTAGCCGTGAAAGGAGTCCGTAATCGGATCTCCATTGCCTATTGCGGCGGTAGCGAAGGCTTAAACAGTAGAGACAATGACTCTCACAAAAGAACTCGATCAAACCCACTTAACATATAACGAAAACGGAATTCAGATTACCCGAAGGCAAAATCTTGTTTTTTTTTAAATACATTTTTCAACTCATAATATCAAATTGTGTGATAAATGACACAAGCATATATCCACATAATTGCACATAATCAATCTAATGCAATTCACGTAAATCACATATGCATCACAATATATGCACTATTTTTTTTAAATCATTCAAATCATAAATCACATAATTTGAAAACCATGAAATTCATAAGTCTTGTATTTTCTAAAACTCATTTTACTCCTTTGAAATCATAATTTCAAACATTTACATCATTTTCAAACATTTTATCAATAATAATTTATCAAAATCAATTTTGCTTTCTTTAATTTTCAAAATTCACATTTAGCTTATAATTCAATAAATAAATATACTACCCACTTCATATCCATGCTAGCATCTTGTCCAATGCTTCAATTTGACCTTTTCTCCTTTCTTCCTTCCAATTGAAAATTCCCTAAATCAATTTCATCAAAATTTAATCTCATAAATAACTTAATCCTTCAATTTGATGCATAAGTCATCAATTCTTACTAATTCCAAGATAGTTATATCACTAATTCCAAAAACCCCCAAATTACAAATTGAACCTAAATCAATCCAATCAAATTCAATATCATAATTAACTTAATTTCTCAAATTGAACTTAGGAAATATCAATTCCTCTCATATTCAAGCTATTTCAATCTCCAATTTTGAAAATCCCCAATTTTCAAAATTGGCCTAAACCAATTTACACAAATTCAATACCATAAATCACAATTTCTTCAAAATTGATTCAATATTTCATCAATTCATGCTATTATTGATGATTCTACACCATTAATTCACAAAATCTCCAAATTCCAAATTAAGCCTAAACCTCCAATTTACAATTTTTCAAATTAAACTTCACCTAAAGCATAAACATCAAAATTAACTTAGGATATCTCAAATTCATCACTAATTCAAGCCATCTAAAGCATCAATTTCAAAAACCTCCAATTTCAAATTTTGACATAATCCCCAATTCACAATTAATCCAAAATTAAACATAATCATAGTCTAATCTCTTCAATTAATCATAGATAAACTCAATTCATATCCCTTCCAAGCCAAATCAACCAACAAACTCATCAAAATTTCAAAATCAAAACTTTCTCTCTTACCTTTTCTCCTCCATTTTCGTTATTTTTTAGCTCCAAGACAAGCTTTCCTCTTCTTCAACCTTTTTCCTCTTGCAAAGTCACAAAATCCTTTAGAAATCTCAAAGAAAAACGAAAACTTACTTCTTCTCCATAAGGCCGAAACCTTCTCTTCTCCTTCTTCTCTCTTCTTCATCTTTTCTTTCTTTTATTTCTCTTCTTCTTTCTTTGCTTCTGGAAAAATCGTGCTCCCTCCTAAAAAAACGACAATCCTTTGTTGTTTTGTGCCACATCATTTAAAAATGATGGCTTAAAAGACCAAAATGCCCTTGACTTTACTTTATGCTATTCTCACATGCGGGTTTAATTCGCACTATTAATTTGAAGGAATTTGTTAAAACTTTCTTCTCGAGAAATGTTCCTCTCAATCATACGAATCCAACGCCACTGACCGCGCTCAATTCCGATCACTATACCAAAAGTTATGCACAAAACAGTTCGAGTATATCCATATTCTAACACATTTTCCATGTACGATTATTTCCGTCCAGAAATTCACATTCTTAATCCCAGAATTGAAACTCGATGTCTTCATAAAAATTGTATCCTTATGTCTCTAGTTTAATTCAAAACAAGAATCGCCTCATTTCGATTCCCATATCAAAAGTTATGCTGAAAATACTCTCAGGTGTTCCTAATCCAAAAATTACACCCTAACCCAAACTTCCATTCATAATTCGAAGGTCTTAGGGGCAAAATTGACATTTCATTTCTCATATGATTTGTAGCCCCTTGTCTTATCTTTATTTCGCCTTAAGAATCACTTCAATCGGATCTCTACAGATCCCGAATTTCACAAAATACTGAACTATGTTCGAAAAATTTCCTGACTCACTTTGATTAAATTAATCACCATTAATTTAATCTCATAAAATTACAAATTTCCTATCAGGATGTAGAGAATTGTCTTAGCAATCCAACGCCGCAAGAATCAACTCAATCGGATGTCGGATGGAAAAGATATACGCAAAATAGTGAACAAAGGTCGGATTGGAGGAAATAATAAGCAAGAAAAATCAAACGACGTCAGATTGGAGAAACAAAAGCGGCTAGATGGAGCGAACAGTGGCGCTGCTACCGGCGGCGAAGGCTCGCTCGCCCGGCGACAGCGTCGCCTGGTGACGCGGCGAACGCCGCCATCACTACGGCGATCGTCGCCTAGTGACGAGCTAAACACTTTCGCCATCGCTAGAAGCGACGCGTCGCCTAATAGTGACGAGATAAAACAAATTTCCTTTTTTTTTCACATAAAAAATCCAAAACTTCCAAAATTCATAACTCTTAATCCCGAACTCCAATTTTGACAAACTTAGTCTCTATAGAAAGCTTGAAGGAAGCTCTTCAACTTCCATGAAGGACATACAAATCAATTTAACTCATAAAGGAGTCCATTTTTCGGTCAAATATACTATCCTCTAATAATCATGCTAAAACCACAATATAAACTTGTAAAAATTATAACTTATTATTCCGAGATCGAAAAATTGCATACTTTATATCGAAATAAAGATCAAAACAAATCCTTAAATTTTCATGAAGAACATCAAAGCTCAGTTAACCTCTAACTAGGTTAATTTCTCAGTCAAAATTTCAATCATAATTAAAGTCAAAAGTCAACCCTATCACACATAAACTTTGACTGATCATAACTTTCACTCCCGATATCGAAAAATTACAAACTTTATGTCTCCAAAAAGCTCTTAACGTAATCTACAAGTTTCCAGAAGACCATTTTCTCAAATTATGCCTAAATCAAAAGTCAACTTTAAAAGGCCAAAAAGTCAACTATTTCACAATTTTTCATATTTTCACTCTTTCTCTTTTTATTCATGATTTTCAACTTAATTTCAATCAACTCATCTACTTAATTTCATAAACCATACCAATCCACTCAAAACCCCAAAGATATCAAAATCAGATCATTTCTTTTCTTCTCAATATTCTTTAAATTTTAAGTCATCTCTTTTCCGAAATCCAACTACTCATACAGATTCCCTCATACGTACCCATGAATCCTTATAAACTCTTCTTGCTCTGATACCATAAATGTTGGGACCCGATCCGAGAACCGGATCCCAACCGAAAACGGAGCACAGAAAACGAAATTCGGAATCGAAAAGCGAGAAATCGCTAATCGAAAACAAATCGCATCATCGGAGCGAAACGAATACTCCGAAAATTGTGCATCGGAAATACGAATAACAGAACGGAGAAACTCGAAAGGCAGAATTCCGAATCGAATGCGAATCGAAATAATCAAACTGAAACAAACACCGACATCCGTTTCAAACATGTAGCATAGTAAACTCATCGCGTTGGAAACCTTACGACATTTCAAATCCGGTATGAAATTTTTTTTCTTTCTTCTTATTCATTCCTTTTTCTCTTTAATCAATCTCATTCAAATCATAACCATTCCATACAATTCCCTTTTTGGAAACTCATCCTCACCAATTTCAATTCACTTAATTCATCTTATTCATTTCTTATACAATCATATAAATCCTCAAACTCATTTCTTTAGACCCATATTACCGAAATTTTACCGAAATTTCGGATAATCTACCGCCTTTATCCTAACCCAAACTGCGCAAGGGTAAAAAATACACTTCTAAAAGCCAAACAGATCTCGTAATCATCGGACTCTCCGTCCGAATCCAAACACCAAAGAAAACGCAAACCTAAATCTAATACTTCCATAATTCTCAATTTAATACTAAACTCATATACAAATTCCAAAACCATGCACAACACCCGACTTTATACACAAATACACTTTTCCAAACTTATCTTAAGCCATAAACATATTCATACTAAAGATCCAAATTACACAAAATCTAAGCGACACAAATGTCGAAATCGATGTCTTCACATTCTTTCATCCGATCTCCGTCGAAACACGGAGATGCGGATGAAAGAGGGGGTGAGCTTCTAAGCTCAGTAGATAACACATTTATAAATTGAATAATAAGTCAAATCAATTTTCATAAACTTTTGCCAAAAGGCTAATTTTTCAAACTTTATAAATTTTCAAACAATTTCCTCAAACCCTTTTTCATATTTTTCAAACTTTTCACAATAATCTCACTTTTTTTCATTTTTTTTAAACTTCTCAAATATATGAATGCATCACATCATAATCAAATTACAAACACATAAAACATCAGAATTGGTTTGGTTCGGTCCTAACAGGACGTACTGCACATTCCCGCATAACGGTCATGTGCAGCCGTGAACAGGACGTACTACACTTTCCCGCATAGCAGTCCAGTGTAGCCGTGAAAGGAGTCCGTAATCGGATCTCCATTGCCTATTGTAGGCAGCCGGGCGAAGGCTTAAACAGGTAGAGACAACGCTGACTCACAAAAGAACCTGACCAAACACACTTAACATATAACGAAAACGGAATTCAGATTACCCGAAGGCAAAATCTTGTTTTTTTTTAAAAAATACAATTTTCAACTCATAACATCAAATTGTGTCATAAATGACACAAGCATATATCCACATAATTGCACATAATCAATCTAATGCAATTCACGTAAATCACATATGCATCACAATATATGCACTAATTTTTTTTAAATCATTCAAATCATAAATCACATAATTTGAAAACCATGAAATTCATAAGTCTTGTATTTTCTAAAACTCATTTTACTCCTTTGAAATCATAATTTCAAACATTTACATCCATTTTCAAACATTTTATCAATAATAATTTATCAAAATCAAATTTTGCTTTCTTTAATTTTAAAAATTCACATTTAGCTTATAATTCAATAAATAAATATACTACCCACTTCATATCCATGCTAGCATCTTGTCCAATGCTTCAATTTGACCTTTCTCCTTTCTTCCTTCCAATTGAAAATTTCCTAAATCAATTTCATCAAAATTTAATCTCATAAATAACTTAATCCTTCAATTTGATGCATAAGTCATCAATTCTTACTAATTCCAAGATAGTTATATCACTAATTCAAAAACCCCAAATTACAAATTGAACCTAAATCAATCCAATCAAATTCAATATCATAATTAACTTAATTTCTCAAATTGAACTTAGGAAATATCAATTCCTCTCATATTCAAGTTATTTCAATCTCCAATTTTGAAAATCCCAATTTTCAAAATTGGCCTAAACCAATTTACACAAATTCAATACCATAAATCACAATTTCTTCAAAATTGATTCAATATTTCATCAATTCATGCTATTATTGATGATTCTACACCATTAATTCACAAAATCTCCAAATTCCAAATTAAGCCTAAACCTCCAATTTACAATTTTTCAAATTAAACTTCACCTAAAGCATAAACATCAAAATTAACTTAGGATATCTCAAATTCATCACTAATTCAAGCCATCTAAAGCATCAATTTCAAAAACCTCCAATTTCAAATTTTGACATAATCCCCAATTCACAATTAATCCAAAATTAAACATAATCATAGTCTAATCTCTTCAATTAATCATAGATAAACTCAATTCATATCCCTTCCAAGCCAAATCAACCAACAAACTCATCAAAATTTCAAAATCAAAACTTTCTCTCTCTTACCTTTTTCTCCTCCATTTTCGTTATTTTTTTTAGCTCCAAGACAAGCTTTCCTCTTCTTCAACCTTTTTCCTCTTGCAAAGTCACAAAATCCTTTAGAAATCTCAAAGAAAAACGAAAACTTACTTCTTCTCCATAAGGCCGAAACCTTCTCTTCTCCTTCTTCTCTCTTCTTCATCTTTTCTTTCTTTTATTTCTCTTCTTCTTTCTTTGCTTCTGGAAAAATCGTGCTCCCTCCTAAAAAAACGACAATCCTTTGTTGTTTTGTGCCACATCATTTAAAAATGATGGCTTAAAAGACCAAAATGCCCTTGACTTTACTTTATGCTATTCTCACATGCGGGTTTGATTCGCACTATTAATTTGAAGGAATTTGTTAAAACTTTCTTCTCGAGAAATGTTCCTCTCAATCATACGAATCCAACGCCACTGACCGCGCTCAATTCCGATCACTATACCAAAAGTTATGCACAAAACAATTCAGGTATATCCATATTCTAACACATTTTCCATGTACGATTATTTCCGTCCAGAAATTCACATTCTTAATCCCAGAATTGAAACTCGATGTCTTCATAAAAATTGTATCCTTATGTCTCTAGTTTAATTCAAAACAAGAATCGCCTCATTTCGATTCCCATATCAAAAGTTATGCTGAAAATACTCTCAGGTGTTCCTAATCCAAAAATTACACCCTAATCCAAACTTCCATTCATAATTCGAAGGTCTTAGGGGCAAAATTGACATTTCATTTCTTCATATGATTTGTAGCCCCTTGTCTTATCTTTATTTCGCCTCAAGAATCACTTCAATTGGATCTCTACAGATCCCGAATTTCCCAAAATACTGAACTATGTTCGAAAAATTTCCCGACTCACTTTGATTCAATTAATCACCATTAATTTAATCTCATAAAATTACAAATTTCCTATGAGGATGTAGGGAATTGTCTTAGGAATCCAACGCCGCAAGAATTAACTCAATCGGATGTCGGACGGAAAAGATATAAGCAAAATAGTGAACAAAGGTCGGATTGGAGGAAATAACAAGCAAGAAAAATCAAAAGCAGCGTCAGATTGGAGAAACAAAACGCACCAGATGAAGGCAACAGTGCTACCGTATTTGGCGAGGCGAAGGCTCGCTCGCCCCGGGCGACGCGTCGCCCTGGTGATGCAGGCGGAACGCCCGCCATCACTACGGTGATGCGTCGCCCTAGTGACGCGAGCTAAACACTCGCCATCGCTAGGGCGACGCATCACCCTAGTGACGGGGATAAAACAAATTTCCTTTTTTTTTTTCACATAAAAAATCCAAAACTTCCAAAATTCATAACTCTTAATCCCGAACTCCAATTTTGACAAACTTAGTCTCTATAGAAAGCTTGAAGGAAGCTCTTCAACTTCCATGAAGGACATACAAATCAATTTAACTCATAAAGGAGTCCATTTTCCGGTCAAAGATACTATCCTCTAATAATCATGCTAAAACCACAATATAAACTTGTAAAAATCATAACTTATTATTCCGAGATCGAAAAATTGCATACTTTATATCGAAATAAAGATCAAAACAAATCCTTAAATTTTCATGAAGAACATCAAAGCTCAATTAACCTCTAACTAGGTCAATTTCTCAGTCAAAATTTCAATCATAATTAAAGTCAAAAGTCAACCCTATCACACATATACTTTGACTGATCATAACTTTCACTCCCGATATCGAAAAATTACAAACTTTATGGCTCCAAAAAGCTCTTAACGTAATCTACAAGTTTCCAGAAGACCATTTTCTCAAATTATGCCTAAATCAAAAGTCAACTTTAAAAGGCCAAAAAGTCAACTATTTCACAATTTTTCATATTTTCACTCTTTCTCTTTTTATTCATGATTTTCAACTTAATTTCAATCAACTCATCTACTTAATTTCATAAACCATACCAATCCACTCAAAACCCCAAAGATATCAAAATCAGATCATTTCTTTTCTTCTCAATATTCTTTAAATTTTAAGTCATCTCTTATACAAGACGTACACAAAGCACTCCTTAAATTTTATTTTCATAATTCAAATTTTCACTCAAAGATCGGGGTCCAACACTATCACTTGGCCGCTTACCCCGGGACCCTATCTCAGCCTGTCAATGCCTCATCAGTTGCTCCACTCACGGCAAAGTGACCTCAACTCAACGAATGTACCCGTATCCGATCGGGCCAACTTTGCACGGATCTCGATATTGAGGCCATTCTCGAACCTCCGGCACTTATCAGCCTTAGTCGGGATCATCACAGTGGCATAATCCATCAGCTCATTGAATTTCACCTCATATTACGCCACCGACATCCGACCACCTTCATTCCAAACTCCTGCATCTTCATGTCAAGATAGACCTTGGGCATATAATTATCCCTCGAAGGCCCTCGAAAAATCAGCCCATGACGATAAGCAAGGCACGGTGGTACTTGCTGCACGATCTTCCACCACTTGTATCTTTGGGCCCCGCAGAAGTGACACGCATAATCGAACCTCTCATCGTTCGCGATCCATCTGATCGAAGACTCTCTCCGTCCTCTCCACCACCCTCGGCCTCGGTGGTCTGCATCGCCATAAAATCGATACCCCACCTTGCGCGAAGAAGTCATACCTCCTATCCCGTCTCACGGGAACTCGAGGAGGCAATTCCTCAGTACGAGGCATAGAAGACTCTCTACTTGCTCCCACTGATCCTTGGTCAGCTGGCTGCTCAACCTGATCACCTAATGCAGAAGACCTAGAACAAAACAAGAATTCTGATCAGTTTCAACAGTTTCCTCAAATTTATACCTACATTGTTACTATTCCCAAAAGATGCCAAATCATGCTCTGATACCACCTAATGTAGCGCCCCCTTACCATAGAGTACCCACCAGAACGCCCGTAGGTCATTCCGGTACATATCCTACGATAAGAGACCACTACTGACAACTACCACTAAACTCCTCATGGCATCACAATCATAAAGCAGTACGAAGAAAATTGACAACTTTTAAAAACCAAACTGGATTTCATTTCGTTCACTCAAAATTCAAAAAGTTACAAACCATCAAGATTTGCGATCAGACATGTTCCAAAATCTCGTACACTAAGTACCATACAGTAATGTACAAAGAACAGATCTAACTATAAGTCTCCAAAAGAAAGTCCAACTGACCGACCTTTGAGCCATCGCCTCTCGCCAATCCACGAAGACACGGCTCTATGGTCCTGAGGGAGCTATCTGTCTACACTTAAGCCTGAAAAATAAATTGCAATTTTGGATGAGTTTGCGAACTCAATGAGAAACCATCATCGATGGTTCTCCCAATTCATGCATCACATAAGCGTGATACAGTATGCATCCAGTAATCATACAATTACCATGCTAATACAATCACAATCCACGATCACGATAAGCGAAACACGATTACGGTCATATGACAGATACATACGATCGGTACCATGTCAAATATTCATCCAAGATGCAATGCACATGTGACTCTTTTCGATTTATTACGATATTGTGACCGAGTGCTTTAGCGATGTTCGATGGTCGATGAAGCGCGTCTAGGAGAATTATCTCCCTCGAGCTCTAGGCTCGCGATGTCGATGTCGATGCGACTTCGGTTCACATTTATTCTTTATCGGTTTATGCATCTGCATGAGTGCACATGTTCAATTGAACAGTTATATAACAGTCTAGAATTCCCAATGAGCAGTAAATTTACAGTCAATATCATGTAATCCAAGTAATCCCCATAGGGCAAATAAGTCACAGTAAACACGTAGATTGAGGTAACCACCTAGGTTACTCACCTATTACTTCCGAGATAATGTCGGGAAGTTTCTGCCCCGTCGATCGAACGACGCTCCACTTGGGCCTCTATAAGAATCAGAGAAAGAACAAGTCACTAAATATGCAATTTGTGCACATGTCGGTGAAATATGCATGTTCATGAATTTCTGGCCCTAATCTCATTTTTTTTCCATCATAAAAATCCGTCTAAAAAAAATTAGAAACCTATTGGCGCTGACAGTGCCCAATTCGGACCTCTATAGGTCTCCAATTAAACAAAACAGTGATTAAAGGCTCCGTTACCCGGGGCCACGTCAATTTCTCGTCCAAAAATCCCGAATCTCTTAGAAAATGAAATTCAATATTCTATGAATCCGATGCCTCAAGAATCAGGTCAATCGGACGTCGGACGGAAAAGTTATTCACGAAAGAAACCAAAATTCACATTAAACAATTAATATCTATATATACATAACCCTTGTTTCCTTCTTTGTTTTTCCTGATTTCTAACCAAACTTCCAACAGCCATAACTCATTGCACACAATTCAGAAAATTATAAACCATATTTCATTGGAAAGATCATGAAAACCTCTACAATTCTTAAGAAGACCATAAAAATCAAATTCACCCCTAAGGGTGTTAAAAAATCCAATCTAACCTACTGCCCACTCAAAACCTATCAAAACAGGGCAGTACATTGCAAATTCAGTAACTCTCTGATTCTTCAGTCACCAATTACACAATAAATAAGGCAGTAATACCACAATGTTATCTACAACTTTCATGAACAACCCAAAATTAGATTCACTTGCTAACTATGTCAAATAATTCACCAAAGCATCAGTCCTCAGAATTTTTCCCAATCTGAACAGCACATTTCACAACAGTATATCTCTTAGCACAAATGTCACTAAATTCACTACCTTATGTCCCTGAAAAGATAAGATCTCAAACTTCAAGTTTCATGAAGAACTCAAACTCTAATTCGATTTCTAACAATTTCAAAACTATTATGCAAGTTACTACCATGATCAGCCATTCACATCCTAATGTAGGATCAGTTCTTTTTCAAAATCATAACTCCCAACTCTGACCTCTAAAAATTACATGCCATATCTTATTTTCAAGATAATTTCTTCCTCTGCAACTTTGCAGAAGATCACTCACACCAATTCAGTCCACAAAAATGGCTAAAATTGCTTCCAAGCAGAATACTCACAAGTCAGACACTTAAGCTAGGTTTCATCAACATGCCCAAAACCAGTCAATAGAAAACAGTTCATATCTCTCAATATACATCTCGAAAAATAGCAAGGTCAGTGGCAATGGAAAGCTAACTGAATATGCTTACACTTTCATGCAGACCATTTTCCCTAATTCCATCTCAATTAATTTAAAAAAAATCAGCAAAGTAATCAGGTCATATATGCGGGTACTGTTCACAAACCCTAAAAACAGAAACTTTCCATGCGAAAATTCGCCCTTCTAACATTACAATTTAACAACACCTATTTCACACAAAGTTGTAGCCAACATCCCAAAGTTTCATTGGGCACAAACTTCACCTCATTTTCTCACCTACACAATTAGTTATGATCAAAACATTACAATAGGTCAAAGATTCATTTTCCAGCTTTCAACATTAACCTAACTCCTATCACTTCTAATATCAATAATACATCCCTAAGCATCCAATTATACCTCTAATTCAACCACAAATTCATCACAACATATACTTATATAATTATTCAAAAGTTGGCAGCACCCACATAACCAACTTCCATCTTGTATTTCCATTCATTAAGCACCACAAACATCATTAATAACATCACTTTCCCATTCTTTAACTACCATAACCAATTCCTTCACACAAGCATGCATTAAACCCATTCAACCCTACTACTATGATGATCAACTATATGAATAATTGCTCTCCATGGATGCCTCTAACTACCAAAAGCATAAAAACAACCATCAAGACTTACCAATCAAGTTGCAAACTCTTCAATTCTCCAACACGTTACAACTCTCCAAAACTTCCTAACTTACTTCACCCACGGCTATCACTTGAGCATACACACAATTCAACATCTTCGCAAGGTTTAAGCTAGCTTTACATGAGAAGGAAGAAGGAGCAAGCCAAAAGAACAAGAAACTATCTTGTATGAAGAAGCCACCAACGAAGGAAGGGGGAAAGCACACCAAGGAAGGAGAAAAGCAAGGTTTCGGATGATGCAAGGAATAATCCAACTTTCACTTTGTTTTATTTAAAAGAAGAGTCGTAATTGACAAGGAAAACTCAAGCATAATTGATCCTTTAAAACTAATTTATTGACTTCAAGCATGAAGAGTGTCGTAGGTGATGATCATAAGAAGACAAAACCAATAAATCAAGAGGGACACTTGGCTTCCAATGGGAAAAATGCAATTTATCAACTAATCCTATTTAGTTAAGTGCTAATTCCAATTAAGCTCTAATCATAGCACTAGAATAATTCCCCAACATCATTTATCCACTAATCTCCTGCCATTAGGCAATCCTGTTCAGTACATAACAGCTCACTCACTCAGTTAGTTGGAATTTTCCGGTCCGGGCAAGAACTCCGAAAAATTCCAGAAAAATTCCCATAAATCCCTAAAAATGTAAAACACTCAATGGTGCACTCCGAATAATTTTTTAAATACAATTATCACACAAATTTCATAAAAGATCTCAATTAGAAACCTAAGCCGGGAAATGTCAGGAATGCATATATACCATGTGCATGTGCAAAACAATCATCATTATAGAGGCTATATGATGTATGTTCATGCCGAGATATAATTCAATATTCCTAACCCGTCCCAATTTACCAAAATACCCTTCCAATCGGTGATGAGATGTTACACCTCTCCTCAGACTGCACAGGAAAAGTCCTGACACTCCTCTCAGGCATAGAAGTACCATCTCCCCTCTTGAACTATTCTCTCCCCTTTCTCTTTTTGCTCACGACGCTTTTTATATTCTCAATGCTTTCAACCCTCAGAGCCGCCTCAACCACCTGTTGAAAATCGCAGAAGTTTTGCACCACCACTTTCTCGCTTATGGCTAGGTGTAACCCCGATTCGAACCTATGGCACATAACTGCCTCACTCATCATTAACTCAGCTGCATATATGGCCAATTGTGTAAATCGACACTCATATTCGCTCACAGTCATTTCCCTCTGGGTGAGAATCAAAAACTCCCTCTGCTTCTGCTGAATGTACACCTCAGATAGATATTTCTTCTTGTAAGCAATTACGAAGTCCTTCCATGCTAGCACTGGTGGTCTCATCTAGCTCCCTAGCACACTCTCCCACCAATGCAGAGCATCCCCTTGAAGTAGGATAGCAACATACATAAATTTCTCATCATCCTCGCAATCCATCAGATCTAGTATCCTCTCGATCTTCCTCAACCAAGTCTCAGCTTCTTCTGGGTTTGTCGTCCCATAGAAATCCACTGCCCCGTACTTCCTGAGCTTGTCAAACTATTCCCCTTTCTTGACTAGGACCGGAACAGAAGATTGCGGCATCTGGCCCATGGTCTGAGCAAAGGCTTGAGTAAATGCCTGAAACATCCTCGGATTCAATGGTGCTCCTACGGGAGAGGAGACTTTCGGGACTATGACCGAACGGGCTCACTAATGGGCCTTACAGAAGCCTCAGCATTCCTTGGGACTATAGACTCATTAGTACTCTCCTCCCTGGGTAGAGAGTCAGGTGCAATCGTGTAACACCCGGTATCTAATTTACCCGATACACCGAAATAAATTGATATTGAGTCAGATGTCATTCAAAATCATAGAACAGCGAATAATAATTTTTGGTGACATCAAATTAATGATGTATGATTTTTTTCGGTGGTCACAGGAAATTGTTCAGGCAGATGTTTACAAACCAGATCAACGATGGCATTTTTGTAAATAAGTAGACTTGGGGCATATAAAAGGGTTAAGTTGGGAATAAGACAAAATACATTGTCTTCTTCCTCTCCCTCACCACCGAAAACCTCCATGGAAGCCCTCAAAGCTTTTTTTCAATCCTTATAACAAGTTTTGGAAGGTGAACCAAGGCATTTGGGTAGCATAAAAAGGTAAGCCTCCATTCCAATGCTTAGATCTATTGATTAAAACTTAGTTTTTCTCTTCTTTTATGAAACCCATTTGAGGGCATGTATGAGTTTGATAATTTGGATGATGGATTCTTGTTCCTTGATGTCTAATGACACTTATTCTTGAAGGAATTTCGTTTTTATGGTGATTTGGGGGGTTAAACCAAAACTTAGGGTTTTGAAGTTTAAGCTGTCATGGAGACGGATTCGTAGCTCTATTTGTTCCTTTTTTTTGAGCTATTTACCATGTGAATCTTGTGAAACTCAAAACATAGAAGTTGTAGATACAGATGTCTACTATCTCCTTGATTTTTTCTCACGATTTTAGGGTGAGCCTAAAAAAGGTAAGAGGCCCCGAATTGACACTGGTTCAGAATACCAGCGGGATTGAAACGAGAACTGAAAGTTAATTGTTTGAAGACCATAGAGTTAGAATTGGATGATGAGTTCTTGTTAAGAAATTCTAAAAAATGTGTCATTTAAGTTCTGTAAAAAGGAAATGTTAATTTGATAAGTATTCTGTTAGATATGGCTGAAAAATGGAAGGGTGTTGCTAATGTTAGTGACACAGAAAAGAACAGAAACATAATAGGCTTGTAAAAATCACAATACATCCAATTTACATAATTTTTGAGCCATCTTTGAATATGTGATAGCCATATGAGTCTATTGAAACTGAAGTTTTGAATTGCCTTAATTGGTTGAGAAATGAATAAGTTATAAGATTTTGAGTCGGGAAGGGTCCAACTCATGACTGCATTTTAAAGCTGATTGTAAATGGGAGATTTGGATTCCCTTAATGACCGAATTAGAGCATGGTCATAAAAGAAGAAATGTGAAATTATGTGTTAACTAGCGGTCTGAAAAGTTTGAAAAACATTGGACCTATGTATAAAGAGTTATGCTATCACGAATGGGACTTATGCAGTTTTTTATGATATGTATTAAGAAATGAGGTTTGTATGAGAATGACTAATAAGGGTATATGTATTTTCATGCATGTTACCCAATAGCTTGTGAAAGAGGACAAGGAATAGAACTAGAAGTTGTACCCAATACTTCTGAAGTTCAAGAAAATTAGAAAAGAAATCAGAACCATTGCGATAGTTGAGGTGAGTATAATCATGCTAGTATACTTGTGTAGTAATCCTTTCTTTTATCTTGCGGCTTATTGAATTGTTCTCAAATCAATATGACTTATTTGACATATGACTCCATGTAGTTGAGTCTAGCATGTTGTGCACCAGATTGACCAGATGTTTTCAAATTCTTTGCATCTTCTGGTTCCCTTATTGTGTTGAACCTATTGAATTATGATTCTTTGATGAATCACGTTTTCTTGTTAACCATGATTGATGAGTTCACAGAATACCTAGCTGATAGGGCAAATTATCAGACTATGTGCACATAGATAACCCGCCAGTGATGGGTTAGATCCGAGTCCTACCTGGAGAGGGCAGGCCTCCAGGGGCAAGGTTAGGCCAACCTTGTCTAGAATCAGAAAAGGGGAGATATGACGTACTAGCATGCCTCTGTCTCTTCCTAAGAAATTTAGAATTTAGAAAGAATCAGAACTTAGAAATGAGAAAGCTCATAATTAGGAATCCTATAGAAACCATAATTTAGAAAGAACCGAGAAAAGAAAAGAACCCAGAACCCAGATTCATGTTTTATTTGAACAATTCATATTGAGCTTTATCATTGATACTCATGTGATTGGCGCATTTGATATTACTACCTGTTCATTATATTGATCATGTATTGATGCTCAGAATGCCTCAGACCATTCTTGTGAAGCTAGCCTTGTGTTACCTAGCCTCACAAGCATGGTAGTATGTTTATATCTCACTGAGTCGCGTTGTAGACTCACATCTCACTATCATCATTTCAGGAGATTAGCAGATCGGACAAGAGAGAAATCCAAGTCTGTTGAGACTCGCTTGGATAAACAGATAAGTAATGTTTTTGGCATGATGTTTAGTGCTGATGTTTTTAGCTGCTCCATGATTTTTCATAATCATATGTACATAAAACATGTATGGATATGCTATGTTATTGAGAATGATGTCGATGGATGATATAAGCTGATCATAGATTCGTTGATTATAAGTAGATAATGTATGTGAGAATTGCAGATTGGGATCCTTGCTTCTTACAACCTATTAAGCAGGTATAAAGATTAATCAAATAAATGAATGGGTCATGCCGGATTTTTGTAGAATATATAAAAGTTAGGCTTACTACGGGTTTTGGTGGCATTAAGCCTACCCATTTCCTAGTGCCAACATGGTCCAAAAAGGCGGGTCGTGTCAGATGGTATCAGAGCCAGGTTGTATAAGAGTAAGGATCTTGTGATCTAAATGATGTACAAGAAGTATTAAAGAAAGGTTTATGACATGAAAAATGCATATGATATTTTTGCATAAGCATGACATCATGGAGCATAGGATCTGCATCATGTCAATAGCATGTTATTTTTGTGTCTAAATGATTTTTATTTTCTCCATAGTAGAGATGCCTCCTAGAAGAAGAACATCTCCTCAACGAGGATGAGGTCGAGGTCGTCCTAGAAAGGGGGAAATCCCGACTGCTATACCTGATGTCAAATCGGTACAACAAGAAGAACAAGAAGAAAGGTCTCCACCCAAAGTTAGGAGGAGATCAGAGATAGGAACTGAACCTAAGCCCCCAGCTGCTCAAGGGGAAGATGTTAGAACCTTACAACAAAGAATTGAAGCTTTAGAAGCAGAGAACCGAGCCTTAAGAGAAAGGCAAGAGGTTCTAGAATTGAGAGAAGAAGTAAGAACACATAGAGAAAGAGAAAGAGAAAGAACTCAGGGTGTACCTGAAGTTGCTCCTGCACCACCACAGCCAGTGCAAATGCCTAGAGGATTACCTAGGCGAGCTTTAGATGATGAAGGGGTGAGTATCAATGATTTCTTAAAATTACAAACCCCTGAGTTTGGCGGTGAGAGACATGAGGATCCCCAAGAGTTTATGAGTCATACTGAGAAAATGGTTCGGAGATTGACTTGCTTGGATGCACGGATCATAGAATTAGTGGGGGTTAAATTGACAAAGAATGCTTGGGAATGGTTCCATAGGAATATTGAAGATCAATTATATGGTGGGAATCCTCCGACCTGGGAATTCTTTAAACAAGCATTAATCGATGAGTTCATTTCTCCATATGAAAGACAGAATCGAGCCCTACAATTTGAAAGGCTCAGACAAAACTTTGGTGTGAGTGTGGATGATTATGTAAGTGAATTTTTACGCTTATGCAAATTTGCTACAACCATTGTACCTACTGAAGCTGCAAAAATGGAAAGATACAAGTTGGGACTCATACCTTCCTTGTATAGTGTTGTTGCAGCTATTGACTTCCCCAATTTGTCGAGGTTGATTGATAAGACTCGGCAATTAGAAGCAAAGTTTAAGGAGGGGAGAGCATAAAGAGAATGGAGAAGAAAAGGGAAAGGCCAGAGCAGTAGAGGCCGTAGAGAAAGAGATAGTTCTCAGATGAGACAAACAGAACAAACAATACAGTCTGTTCAAGGTCAGAAATTCAGATGCACCAGCCTTTTCAACACCTAGTGGTACACAGAACCTAGCTAAATCTAGATCACAGCAACCTCCAGCACAGTCACAGGTTAGAACTGCTTGTAATGTTTGTGGAAAGAATGATCTAGGACCTTATAGAATTGAGTTCAGAGGTTGTTATAGGTGCAGACAATAAGGGCATTTCATGAAAGACTGCCCAATGCCAGAAGACCAAGTAGCTCCACCCCCAGCTTCACAGACTACAGTGCAGATAGAAAGATTTATTAATAGAGGCCCAGCTGGTAGAGGTAGACCTCAAGGTCAAGCTCTCACTCAGAATATGGGGCAAATGTCAGCCCCAGCCCCAGCAAATAGAGGTCAGGGAAGAGTGTTTGTTGTCAATCCCCGAAGCACATGTGCCTCTGTCTGGTACCGTAATGTAAGCCTATGCAAACCTGTTGATATTTAGTTAAATTGTTATTATGAATAGAATGTCTATGCTCTGTTATGATAAAGGATATGATTGTTCTTTCTTTATGATGAATGTTGATATAGGCATAGTCCTTATCCAGAATGAGAATGCTAAAGTGTTTTTTGACTCGGGTGCCACTCATTCATTCATAGCGCCAAATTTTGCCAAAAAGCTAGATAAAAGGAGAGAAGTAATGAAAGACCCACTATTCATAGTTACACCCTTAGGGGAAACTGTTGAAGTGACATATGTTTACCCCTAATGTGTAGTGGAAATAGAGGGAAGAAAATTTATGGCAAATTTGATCGATTTGGTAGTATTAGAATTTGATGTTATCTTAGGTATGGACTGGTTATCAAATTACCATGCTACAATGGATTGTTATGCTAAAAGAATTATACTTAGGACTGATCCATAAACAGAAGTGTTATATCAGGGTGACCGAATTGGGTTTCCTGTTAACAGAATATCAGTTATGCAAGCCCAAAGACTTCTAAGAAAGGGATGTCAGGGGTATATTGCTCATGTAAGGGATACCAGAAGTGAGATCAATGAGTTACAATGATCCTATAGTAAGGGATTTTCCAGATGTGTTTCCAGAAGATTTACCTGGATTACCACCAGAAAGAGAAATCGAGTTTAATATAGAACTCCTTCCTGGTAGAAACCCTATCTCAATTACTCCATACAGAATGACACCTATATAACTGAGAGAGTTAAAGGTGCAGTTGCAGGATTTGCTTGATAAGGGGTTCATTAAACCCAGTAGTTCACCGTGGGGTGCGCCAATGTTATTTGTTAAGAAGAAAGATGGATCCCTACGGTTATGCATAGATTATAGGCAGCTGAATAAAGTGACTATTAAGAATAAATACCCTCTTCCTCGGATTGATGATTTGTTTGATCAATTACAGGGAGCAAGTCATTTCTCTAAGATTGATCTCAAATCTGGGTATCATCAGTTGAGGATCCGAAAGGAGGACGTGCCGAAAACTGCCTTTAGAACCAGATACGGGCACTATGAGTTCCTAGTGCTTCCTTTTGGTTTAACGAATGCACCAGCAGCCTTTATGGATTTGATGAATAGAATCTTCAGGCCGTATTTGGATAAATTCGTTATGGTGTTCATTGATGATATATTAGTTTATTCCAGGTGCCAAAAAGAACATGAAAGACACTTGGCAATAGTGTTTCAAATCCTTAGAGATAATCAATTATATGCCAAGTTGGCAAAGTGTGAGTTCTGGCTTAACAGAGTGAATTTCCTGGGTCATGTAGTTAGTAAAGAAGGGATTCAAGTAGATCCTCAGAAGGTGGAAGCAGTATCTAATTGGCCTAGACCTAGGAAGGTTATCGAAATATGAAGTTTCTTAGGTATGGCCGGTTATTACAGACGATTTGTAAAAGATTTTTCCAAGATAGCTGTTCCACTGACGAGGTTAACACGGAAACAAGTAAGATTTGAGTGGGATGATTCCTGTGAGCAAAGTTTCCAAAAGCTTAAAGAATGTCTCACATCAGCTCCAGTGTTAGCATTGCCTTCAGGGCAAGGTGATTATGTGATATACTGTGATGCCTCCAAAGTTGGTTTAGGTTATGTTTTGATGCAGAATGGAAAGGTAATTGCCTATGCTTCTAGACAGTTGAGAAAACATGAAGTAAACTATCCTACGCATGATCTAGAAATGGCAGCTGTGATATTTGCACTAAAAATTTGGAGACACTATTTATATGGTGAAAAGAGTGAAATATATACAGATCATAAGAGTCTTCAGTACATTCAACAACAAAAAGAGCTAAATCTGAGATAAAGACGGTGGATTGAGTTACTGAAGGATTATGACTATCAGATCTTGTATCACCCAGGTAAAGCCAATGTAGTGGCTGATGCTTTGAGCAAAAAATCGATGGGGAGTTTGTATCATATCCCCATGCAGAAGAAAGAGCTAGTTAAAGATTTAACTGGGTTATTTAATATGGGATTGCACTTGGAAGTATCTGATTCTCAAGTATTGCTTGCTCAATTCCAAGTGAAGCCCAATTTAATTGATGAGATTAAAACTGCCCAAGATAGTGATCCAGAGCTAGCCAAATTGAGAATAGCTGTCCAAGATGGTAAGGTGACAAAGTTCAATATAGTGGATGGAGTATTAAAGTGTGGTGACATGTTATGTGTACCTGACATAAATGGGCTAAGACAAAGGATTATGCATGAGGCACATTATGCCCCCTATAGTGTTCACCCTGGGACCACCAAGATGTACCATGATGTTAAAGGTATATATTGGTGGCCGGGTATGAAGAAAGATGTAGCCCAGTTTGTATCTACCTGTTTAACTTGTCAACAAGTTAAGTTTGAACATCAGAAGCCCACTGGACTACTACAGGAGCTATCACTACCCAAGTGGAAGTGAGAGCAGATTACCATGGATTTTGTGATTGGATTGCCAAGGACGCCTAAGGGTCATGATTCGATTTGGGTTATAGTCGACAGACTTACCAAGTCAGCCCACTTTATTGCTGTTAAGACCACTTATAGTGCAGCTCAGTTAGCTCAGTTATATGTTGACATAATTGCGAAGTATCACGGAGTGCCAGTGTCTATTATTTCTGATCGAGGAACACAGTTCACTTCTAGATTCTGGTAGAAACTACAAGAAGCCTTGGGTACACAACTAAATTTTAGTACAACATTCCACCCAAAAACTGATGGGCAATCAGAGAGAACTATCCAGACACTCAAAGACATGTTAAGAATGTGTGTTTTGGACTTTGGTGGAGATTGGGAACGTCATTTGAATTTAATATAATTCGCTTACAACAATAGCTACCATTCCACCATTAGAATGGCACCTTACAAGGTATTGTATGGTAGAAAGTGCAGATCTCCATTCTGCTGGATAGAACTGGGAGAAAAACAGTTAGAGGGGCCAGACCTAATTCAAGAAACAGTTGCAAAAGTTCCTGTGATACAGGAAAGATTAAAAATGGCCTTCAGTAGACAAAAGAGTTATGCAGATTCTAAAAGAAGGGACGTACAGTATGAACTAGGTGATCAAGTTTTCATAAAAGTCTCTCCTATGAAAGGTGTAGTCATATTTGGAAAGAGAGGAAAGTTGAATCCTAGATACATTGGACCATTCGAGATCCTTGAAAGAGTCAGAAATGTATCATATCAGTTGGCTTTGCCTCCTCATCTTAGCTACGTGCATCCAGTTTTTCATATATCAATGCTAAGAAAGTACATTCCAGATCCTTCTCATATCTTGCAAACCCCAGAAGTGAATATAGCAGAGAATCTTTCTTATGAAGAAACTCCAGTTGCCATCATAGACATGTTGGAGTTATGTAAATATAGTGCCCTGGAAAGCAAGTGTATTTACATGTAACTTTATCTTCTTCGATTCTGCTTTGTAATGAAAATATTTATTATTAATAAAACAAAAGAGTTTGGTTTTATCTGTATGAGCATTATATATCCGGTCATAAGGTACCAAGATTCATTTGTAAGTAATATACATATACATAGAGATGTATGGGAAACATGTATATTATTAGAATCAATTAATTGATTCACAGTTGAATAATCAAGTTGGTCGTTTGATTATGGTTTAGATCAGTAGTGTTGCGATTTATCTCCATATAAGTAAAGGAGTTTACTTAAAGGGAATGATGAGTTTCATATCATGATAGTAGTAGACTATCGATAATGGCACTATTAAATGAATTGAATCAAGTATGTTTTCAAGAATAAAGTGGGCCGTTACTTTAATCTTAAAACATACAACTTAAGCATTCGCTTATTATGAACCACAATCTTGATGAGTGGTGAACTCATATGTGTTTCATTATAATTCTTGATATGATCGGAATGGATTTTTATAGGTATTAATCCGATTATCGCATGTTGGAATTATTAATTGAAACATGTATCGTGAACATTCACTCAAATAAAGAGTTTATAGTGTTATCATCTCTTCTAGATGTTTTAAGGAGATTTGGTGATTAAATCGGCCAGATGGTTTGATGGACTAGCTACCCATCAAGTCTTAACACTAAGATGAGATCTTATGTGTTAATCACCATATAAAGTAAAATGAGAGATCTAGAAGGAAAAACCAACATAAGGGCAAAACGGTAATTTTACCCTTTGTTGTGCGGATGGCTATAATAAGGTTCTAAATAGGGTTTGCAATTGGACATATTCTCATAATATTTAATAATTCAAGAGTTCAACTAATTGTCTTTAGTGGAATGACATTTAGTTAATAAGCTAGAATTAATTCCAATGAGATTGAATTATTTCTGGGCTTATTGGAGCTTGAATTATCAAAGTTCAATAAGATTCCCCACTTGGCTTTAAGGAAGGTTATCAAGCTAAGTAAGAAGTAGTTTGGAGGCTTTAGAAGTCCATAATTGAATGATGGGCTTATACTAATTAATGGTTAATTGAATCCCATATGTTCATTTAGAAATGGGCTTGTTTTAGTTTAATGTAATTGATTAGATTAATTATATTAAAACAATTTTTTAAAATGGAGAAGAAGCAATTTGAAATTGTGTTAGGTTAGATGTGTAACCACACATTTGACATTAAAATACTAAATAAAGATGGTCTTTATTATGGTTCACCATTATTAAATGGAGTTATGAACTTACCATTAAATGGTTTAATGGTTGGCTTTTAATGTTGGCATGTAACCTATTTGCATTCATTAGATTAAAGATGAAAGATGTGCATTAGATGGACCATCTTCCTTATTTCTTCTTGCCAAAACCGAAATGGGTATTCAATTATAGGTTATGGTCTTTTCAAATAGCCATTTTAAAGATAAATGAAGTAAGTCTCATTTATTGGCTATTTGATGAGTGATTAATGTAAGTGATGCATTGGATGCCTCTCACTCTTTCCATTTATGCATATTTCAAATTGAGAGGTAAAAAGGGTTCTTGCATATTTTTAGACATTCTCTCTTTTCATGCAAGAGAGAACCGAAATTCCTAAGTGAAAGAATTGAAAGAGTTTCAATTTTGGTTCTTCTTCTTCTAAGAAAATCTCCTCCAAATTTTTTCTTCTCCTTTCCCACCAAAGGATTTTGTTAACCTAGTTGTCCTTAAAGAAAAAGTGGTAAATCTAATTGGTAGAGTATACTACTACAAGGAAGAAGATAGATTGCTAAAGGAAAAGACTCAAAGGCAAAGGATTTGGATACAAGAAGGAGAGGATAGCGCAGAGAGGATTTAAAGCTGTAGCGAAGGAGTCGGTAATTCCTTTTATCTTGTTCTTGGTTTTATCCATATCATGTATGGATTAGCATATTGATTTGGATATATTGCTTCCGCTGCAAGATGATTTCTTAAAAAGTTTTGAAATCTATCATTTCTCCAAATTAAGCATGCTTTCTTTTTCCGATCCAACAATTGGTATCAGAGCCGGCTTTTCATGCATGATTTCGGTTCCTATATGGTGGATGCATGGGTTGGCAATATTTTTATGTATACTGCATATTTTTATGTGATAGAAATATATATGGTGTATGTTGCTCTTTTGGTTGTCCATAGAAGTTAAATTTTATCTTGTAAGATTTCTTCATTTGGTTGTAACAAGGAGGGTGGTCTATCATCACCATGTTTCCTCCTTGGTTTCTTTTTTCTATTTTATTTGATTTTGTAATGTACAAATTGATGTAATGATGAAGAAGGAGCAGCCATGGATTGAAGAAATGGAAAGGTAAAATTTTCGGTGTATCCTTTTGTGTTTTGGCATAAGTTTTGTGAAAACTAAGTTGCTAGAATTTTTGTTTCAATGAATCATATTTCAGTTATGATTGGAAAACAAGTGCTGGTTTTTGTTTCAAAGAATCCAATTTGGTTTTGCTAAAATACTAAGTGCTGTGTTTAATTTTCATGAAATGAGTTTCGTTTTAATAAAACAAGTGCTGGAATTTTTGTCAAAACAAAGATTTGGTTTTCTAAAAATCTAGTGCTGGAATTTTATTTTTCAAAATGACAAAATTCTAATTTCATAAATTCCATTACATTTTGTTTACGAATGGGCGGATCATGTTAGCGAAGAGTTCAAGCGGAAGATCCAAGATGAAGAAGCATATTTTGGGCCTAAAAGGCTTGTAATTATTTTATGTTTCTAGGATGGACAATCAAAAGTGGCTTTATTAGTTCATGTGATGAATGGAGAAATGAATGCTTGTAATATGTGATATTATGTGATTGCATGTCATTTAGAAAATTGCCAACCCTAGGCCTTGCCATGCATTCATTATGTATGAGATATATAATGAAACAATATAGGATGGATAATAAATTGTATCTAGACAAGATGGTATTTAAAACTTAAAGCCCAAAAAGATTGAGTGGGAGAGGATGCTCCTGTGAGAGTCCACGGTCTCCAAATGATGGCCCGTTTGCATGTGGTGAAGTGTTACTCTCCATCGGAGGGCATGGATCCTAGATCTTGCATGGTTTAGGTCTCCTTAAGGATAAGTCCACTTAATGATAGCAAATATGACCTCCCACCGAGGCATGATTTGTAGGTATCTTTAGTGAATGAATCAAATGGTTATACACTCAACATTTTTTATCAATAAACTGCCCACCGTAGCTCTGTTGGTAAAAGTATGGACCAAATTAAGACGCTTCTTAAAAATTGAGCATGAGATGCTTGGTAGTTTTTGAGTGGGAGGGTCCCGTTTTTCTTTTAATAGATAAGATGGCCCACCGTCACTTAGTCTGTTATAGATAAGAAAAATAACCGTCGTATAATGTTTTAATTTTTTAAGTTTTGTTAAATCTATCATCATGCATACATGCATCATGATTTTATACAAAGTTCCATAAATTGTTGACTAGTATGCTCATGTTTTAATAATTTATATTTTCAGACATAATCAACCACAAAATGAATCCACTCACCTTGCTCTTGACTAATAACAAATTGGAAAAAGGAGACAAGTTTAATGAATGGAGACGTAACCTTGACATTGTTCTTCAATATGAACGTATTTCATGGGTGTTAACTGAAAATGAGCCTACACCTCTAAGTGGAGATGCAACTCCAACAACATGAGCGTTGGCAGAATGCTGACAAGACTACTAAGTGTTATATTCTAGCTTCTGTCAGCGGCATATTGCAAAAACAAATTACTTGTATGAAAACTGCTAGTGCAATGGTCCATCACCTACATGAGATGTTTGGTGTGAGGACTAGGTCTGCAAGAGTGAAAGCTATCCAAACCTTTCATAATCTCGATGAAACACGTGAACCGTCTTGGATTACATGATGAAGGTAATCTCTGCGGTCGAGGCTGAGATGCTTGGGGGCGGATATGGATGCGGACACGCAGATGATTATGATCATCAATAGCTTAAACTCTTCTTTTCAGCAGTTTAAGTTGGACTATGAGCTCAACAAAGAAGGATTACACCTTGAGTGAGTTGATGAATACCCTCCGAGCACGGAGGAAATATTGAATATTAAGGCTCATGGGCGAAAAATGTAGCTTCTTCTTCTAATCCCAGGGTAAGGCAAGGAAAGAAGAAGGGTCCAATGAAAAGAAGGCCCAAATAGGGTCAAGGCCAAACCCATGAAAAGAAGGCCAAAGAGAACATCAAAGGAAAGTGTTTCCATTTGTGATGAGATGGGCCATTGGAAAAGAAACATCCGATCTACCTAGAGTCCCTCAAAGCAAACAAGGTATGGGCTTCCTAAGTTTGTTAGGAACTAGAAATGTGGCAGATTTATCTACTTCTTGGATATTAGATTCAGGAGCCACTAACCATGTTTGTAATTCTTTGCGGGGTTCAATGAAGGAAAAGACTTCTAAAGGCCGGTTTCAAGTTAAGATAATGATGGTTCCTATGTTTCAGCGAGAATCGGTGGGAGTAGTTATCTTGGACTTTCCTAGTGGTCATATGTTATATTTGGAAGATGTTTATTACATGCCAATGATTGTAAGGAACATGATTTCTATTTTTTGTCTAATAAAATCTGGCTATTCCTTATATTTTGAAAGGGTTGTTTCAATATATGAGAATAAGGATTTTATTTATGAAGCGATAATTAAACAAGAATTGTTTTTTTTTATAGAACCTATGAAAGGCTCACTAAACACCACAGAATTGATAAAACCAAGACAATCCAATATCTCTAGCATTAATTCAAAGTATCTGTGGCATCTAAGGATGGGTCATATCAATCGAAAAGACTTGACAGGCTAGTAAAGGATGGGATCCTTATGGGCTTGGATAGTGATCCATTACCCACTGTGAATCTTGTATTGAAGGAAAATGACAAAGCCTCATTTCCTTCTAAAGGAAACAGATTTGAATCCACATTGGACATGGTACATCTTGATGTGTGTGGGCCCATGAATGTACAAGCTAGAGGAGGTTATGAATATTTCATAACTTTTATAGATGATTACTCAAGACATGGCTATTTGTATTTGATGCATAAAAGAGTGAATCTTTTGAAAAGTTCAAAGAATTCAAAGTGAAGTGAGAAGCAACTTGGCAAGCCATTAAAACAACTTTCGATCGATCGAGGTGGTGAGTATTTATCTGGAGAGTTCCAGAATATTTAATTGACAATGGAATTGTTTCAATTTCTCGACTCCTCGTACACCTCAACGAAATGGTGTAGCAAAGAGGAGAAATAGAACTCTATTGGAAATGGTAAGATCAATGATGTCCTATGCTAGCCTTCCAAAATCGTTCTGGGGATATTCCATACAAACGGCAACATATCTTCTTAACTTTGCTCCATCCAAATCGGTGCCTAAAACTTTATTGTGATAATAGTAGGGCAGTGGCTAATTCTAAAGAACCTCGGAACCACAAAGCTGCCAAACACATTGGTAAAGTATCATCTCATAAGGGAGATAATACAACGTGGAGAAGTGGATGTGGTAAAGATTCTCTGAGCAAAACCTTGCTGATCCGTTCACAAAGACATTGACTCAAAAGAGCTTTGAGGTCACCTAGAAGGGATGGGAATGAAGGATATGTCAAACTTGCTTTAGGGCAAGTGGGAGATTGTTGGAGTTATGTAAATATAGTGCCCTCGAAAGCAAGTGTATTTACATGTAACTTTATCTTCTTCGCCATGAGTTTTGTAATGAAAATATTTATTATTAATAAAACAAAAGAGTTTGGTTTTATCTGTATGAGCATTATATATCTGGTCATAAGGTACCAAGATTCATTTGTAAGTAATATACATATACATAGAGATGTATGGGAAACATGTATATTATTAGAATCAATTAATTGATTCACAGTTGAATAATCAAGTTGGTCGTTTGATTATGGTTTAGATCAGTAGTGTTGCGATTTATCTCCATATAAGTAAAGGAGTTTACTTAAAGGGAATGATGAGTTTCATATCATGATAGTAGTAGACTATCGATAATGGCACTATTAAATGAATTGGAATCAAGTATGTTTTCAAGAATAAAGTGGGCGTTACTTTAATCTTAAAACATACAACTTAAGCATTCGCTTATTATGAACCACAATCTTGATGAGTGGTGAACTCATATGTGTTTCATTATAATTCTTGATATGATCGGAATGGATTTTTACAGGTATTAATCCGATTATTCTGCATGTTGGAATTATTAATTGAAACATGTATCGTGGAACATTCACTCAAATAAAGAGTTTATAGTGTTATCATCTCTTCTAGATGTTTTAAGGAGATTTGGTGATTAAATCTGGCGCTTGATGGTTTGATGGACTAGCTACCCATCAAGTCTTAACACCAAGATGAGATCTTATGTGTTAATCACCATATAAAGTAAAATGAGAGATCTAGAAGGAAAAACCAACATAAGGGCAAAGCGGTAATTTTACCCTTTGTTGTGCGGATGGCTATAATAAGGTTCTAAATAGGGTTTGCAATTGGACATATTCTCATAATATTTAATAATTCAAGAGTTCAACTAATTGTCTTTAGTGGAATGACATTTAGTTAATAAGCTAGAATTAATTCCAATGAGATTGAATTATTTACGGGCTTATTGGAGCTTGAATTATCAAAGTCAATAAGATTCCCCACTTGGCTTTAAGGAAGGTTATCAAGCTAAGTAAGAAGTAGTTTGGAGGCTTTAGAAGTCCATAATTGAATGATGGGCTTATACTAATTAATGGTTAATTGGAAGCCCATATGTTCATTTAGAAATGGGCTTGTTTTGGTTTAATGTAATTGATTAGATTAATTATATTAAAACAATTTTTTTTAAAATGGAGAAGAAGCAATTTCGAAATTGTGTTAGGTTAGATGTGTAACCACACATTTGACATTAAAATACTAAATAAAGATGGTCTTTATTATGGTTCATCATTATTAAATGGAGTTATGAACTTACCATTAAATGGTTTAATGGTTGGCTTTTAATGTTGGCATGTAACCTATTTGCATTCATTAGATTAAAGATGAAAGATGTGCATTAGATGGACCATCTTCCTTCTTTCTTCTTGCCAAAACTGAAATGGGTATTCAATTATAGGTTATGGTCTTTTCAAATAGCCATTTTAAAGATAAATGAAGTAAGTCTTATTTATTGGCTATTTGATGAGTGATTAATGTAAGAAGTGATGCATTAGATGCCTCTCACTCTTTCCATTTATGCATATTTCAAAATTGAGAGGTAAAAAAGGGTTCTTGCATGTTTTTTAGACATTCTCTCTTTTCATGCAAGAGAGAACCGAAATTCCTAAGTGAAAGAATTGAAAGAGTTTCAATTTTGGTTCTTCTTCTTCTAAGAAAATCTCCTCCAAATTTTTTCTTCTCCTTTCCCACCAAAGGATTTTGTTAACTTAGTTGTCCTTGAAGAACAAGTGGTAAATCTAATTGGTAGAGGATACTACTACAAGGAAGAAGATAGATTGCTAAAGGAAAAGACTCAAAGGCAAAGGATTTGGATACAAGAAGGAGAGGATAGCGCAGCGAGGATTTAAAGCTGTAGCGAAGGAGTCGGTAATTCCTTTTATCTTGTTCTTGGTTTTATTATCCTTATACCATATCATGTATGGATTAGCATATTGATTTGGATATATTGCTTCCGCTACAAGATGATTTCTTAAAAAGTTTTGAAATCTATCGTTTCTCCAAATTAAGCATGCTTTCTTTTTCCGATCCAACAAGACAGACAGATTAGAAAGTTGCAGAATAAAGAGATTCCGATGATTAAAGTCCAATGGAATAATCAAAGAATTGAGGAATGTACATGGGAAACAGAAGAATCAATGAGAGCAAGATATCCACAGTTGTTTCCCCAATGAGGTAAATTTTCAAAATTCGTGGACGAATTTTTAATAAGGGGGAGAACGTAACATCCGGTATCTAATTTACCCGATACACCGAAATAAATTGATATTGAGACAGATGTCATTAAAAGTCATAGAACAGTGAATAATAAATTTTGGTGACATCAAATTAATGATGTATGATATTTTTCGGTGGTCATAGGAAATTGTTTAGGCAGATGTTTACAAACCAGATCAAGGATGACATTTTTGTAAATAAGTAGACTTGGGGCATATAAAAGGAGTAAGTTGGGAATAAGACAAAATACATTGTCTTCTTCCTCTCCCTCACCACCGAAAACCTCCATGGAAGCCCTCAAAGCTTTTTTTCTATCCTTGTAACAAGTTTTGGAAGGTGAACCAAAGCATTTGGGTAGCATAAAAAGGCAAGCCCCCATTCCAATGCTTAGATCTATTGATTAAAGCTTAGTTTTTCTCTTCTTTTATGAAACCCATTTGAGTGAATGTATGAGTTTGATGATTTGGATGATGGATTCTTGTTCCTTGATGTCTAATGACACTTATTCTTGAAGGAATTTCGTTTTTATGGTGATTTGGGGGGTTAAACCAAAACCTAGGGTTTTGATGTTTAAGCTGTCATGGAGACAGATTAGTAGCTCTCATTGTTCATTTGTTTTGAGCTATTTACCGTGTGAATCTTGTGAAACTCAAAACATAGAAGTTGTAGATCCAGATGTCTACTATCTCCCTGATTGTTTTCACGATTTTAGGGTGAGCCTAACAAAGGTAAGAGGCCCTGAATTGACACTGGTTCAGAATACCAACGGGATTGAAACGAGAACTGAAAGTTAATTGTTTGAAGACCATAGAGTTAGAATTGGATGATGAGTTCTGGTTACGAAATGCTCAAAAATGTGTCATTTAAGTTATGTATTAAGGAAATGTTAATTTGATAAGTATTATGTTAGATATGGCTGAAAAATGGAAGGGTGTTGCTAATGTTAGTAACACAGAAAAGAACAGAAACAGAACAGGCTTGTAAAAATCACAATACATCCAATTTACATCATTTTTGAGCCATCTTTGGATATGTGATAGCCATATGAGTCTATTGAAAATGAAGTTTTGAATTGCCTTAATTGGTTGAGAAATGAATAAGTTATAAGATTTTGAGTCGGGAAGGGTCCAGCTCATGACTGCATGTTAAAGCTGATTGTAAATGGGAGATTTGGATTCCCTTAATGACCGAATTAGAGCATGGTCATAAAAGAAGAAATGTGAAATTATTTGTTAACTAGTGGTCTGAAAAGTTTGAAAAACATTGGACCTATGTATAAAGAGTTATGCTATCACGAATGGGAATTATGCAGTTTTTTATGATATGAATTAAGAAATGAGGTTTGTATGAGAATGACTAATGAGGGTATATGTATTTTCATGCATGTTACCTAATAGCTTGTGAAAGAGGACAAGGAATAGAACTAGAAGTTGTACCCAATACTTCTGAAGTTCAAGAAAATTAGAAAAGAAATCAGAACCATTGCGATAGTTGAGGTGAGTATAATCATGCTACTATACTTGTGTAGTAATACTTTCTTTTATCTTGCGGCTTATTGAATTGTTCTCAAATCAATATGACTTATTTGACATATGACTCCATGTAGTTGAGTCTAGCTTGTGTTGGACCAATGGTGGTTGACAAATTAAATCCCACTTATGTTTTGATAATAATAAAATGTATAGAATTGGTTAAGAAATTGTTTCAGGTATTTTGGGATTGATATTCAATAAATTATGCAAATCAAGATGGACAAGTGATAAATCATTGAAGAATCAAGATGGAAGTTTCCTAATAAGTGAAAATGGCATAAAACATAAGGATTATAGAAGATTTGGTTGGATGTTACCGTTGAAGACAACACAAGTCGACTTGCACAACATAAGTCGACTTATACATCAGGATCTGAACAGCACAAGTCGACTAGAACAACATAAGTCGACTTATCGAGGACGACAAGTCGACTTACACGCAACATAAGTCGACTTATAGAAGAGCGGAGATGCATTTTTATGTAAAATTTGTCACAAGTCGACTTATACACTCGACAAGTCGATTTATGGGTACAACAAATTAATTCCAACGGTCCAATTAGCTACAAATGGAAAGGAGGATGTTAAGGAACGGTCACAAAAATCATACAACGGCTATATGGGTTCCCAACAGCTATTTTTCATCAAGTATAAGAGTGGATGATCAAGGAAAAATACTAGAGAAGTTTAACAAGAAAAATACTCCACTATTGCTTCATATTTTGCTCACTATTGCTATTATCTTATTACATCATTGTATTGAGCATTTGTTCTTCAAACGTTATCTTATTTCTCTTACAATTTGAGTGACTAGTGAAAGGTCACGTGTGAGGTAGCTTGAGCCGAAAATCAAGCGGTATTGTAAGAGTTCACACTGAACTACAAAGTGTGTAATAAAGTGGTTTGCAAAATCCTAAGTGGGAGATTAGGTAGAGGACGTAGGTCTTAGCACCGAACCTCTATAAAAACAGTGTTTGATCTTCTTCCCTACTCTTTTCACTTAAATTTGTTTAAATTATTTTTGTGTGAATTAACTTCTGATTTTATTGTAGAAAATTACAAAAAGATTTAAAGATCTATTCAACCCCCTCTTCTAGATCAATAACAGCTTGTTGTGCGCCAGATTGACCAAATGATTTCAAATTCTTTGCATCTTTTGGTTCCCTTATTGTGTTGAACCTATTGAATTATGATTCTTTGATGAATC
The DNA here is from genome assembly GCA_029891385.1 of Erythroxylum novogranatense. Classification (NCBI taxonomy): domain Eukaryota; kingdom Viridiplantae; phylum Streptophyta; class Magnoliopsida; order Malpighiales; family Erythroxylaceae; genus Erythroxylum; species Erythroxylum novogranatense. Next base: position 22,908,827 of record CM057235.1, read on the forward strand.
ACGTTTTCTTGTTAACCACGATTGATGAGTTCACAGAATACCCAGCTGATAGGGTAAATTATCAGACTATGTGCACATAGATAACCCGCCGGTGATGGGTTAGATTCGGGTCCTACCTGGAGAGGGTAGGCGTCTAGGGGCAAGGTTAGGCCAACCTTGTCTAGAATCAGAAAAGGGGAGATATGCCGTACTAGCATGCCTCTATCTCTTCCTAAGAAATTCAGAATTTAGAAAGAATCAAAACTTAGAAATGAGAAAGCTCAGAATTAGGAATCCTATAAAAACCATAATTTAGAAAGAACCGAGAAAAGAAAAGAACCCAGAACCCAGATTCATGTTTTATTTGAACAATTCATATTGAGCTTTATCATTGATACTCGTGTGATTGCCGCATTTGATATTACTACCTGTTCATTATATTGATCATGTATTGATGCTTAGAATGCCTCAGACCATTCTTGTGAAGCTAGCCTTGTGTTACCTATCCTCACAAGCGTGGTAGTATGCTTATATCTCATTGAGTCGCGTTGTAGACTCACACCTCACTATCATCATTTCAGGAGATTAGCAGATCGAAAAAGAGAGAAATCCAAGTCTTTTGAGACTCGCTTGGATAAGCAGACAAGTAATGTTTTTGGCATGATGTTTAGTGCAGATGTTTTTAGCTGCTCCATGGTTTGTCATAATCATATGTACATAAAACATGTATGGATATGCTATGTTATTGAGAATGATGTCGATGGATGATATAAGCTGATCATAGATTCGTTGATTATAAGTAGATAATGTATGTGTGAATTGCAGATTGGGATCCTTGTTCTTACAACCTATTAAGCAGGTATAAGGATTAATCAGATAAATGAATGGGTTATGCCGGATTTTTGTAGAATATATAAAAGTTAGGCTTACTACGGGTTTTGGTGGCATTAAGCCTACCCATTCCCTAGTGCCAACATGGTCCAAAAAGGCGGGTCGTGTCAAATCGATCCTTGCAATACTCCTCGTGTCCTTCTATGAAGTGTCATCTTACTCCTTCAATGCAAACATTAACTATTAGTGCTTACATTTCATTTTAGCCTTAATTCTTACTTGTATGCATGAGATGCATGTCACTTAATACAATTCAATCAATTTACAAAGCAACCCGTGACCACATAACATAACGCTTCATCCTACTATGCATTTTAACCCTAGGAAAAACCTAAGCTCTAAAACCAAACAATGCTGGACCCCACTTCTGGAGCCCAGCATTCGAAAACAAACACAGAAGCAATACTTACCCTCAACTATACTATACCTATTTCGGGACATTTAACAAACATCCCCTAGAGAACTTGAATTAAGGTTTTCTTTAGATGGTTTGAAAGAGGACTTTAAGGTCTGTAACTTTCACGAAGACTTCAAAGACAGATTCTACCTTCTGAAGGGCCAAAAGTGGAACAGAAGATTGGTTTAGACGAAGCCAAAGGAAAGACAGACTAATGGAAAAAGATAGAAGAATTAGGAAAATTGCTATAACTTTCCCTAAAGATATCGAATTAGGATGTTATTTATATGGTTGAAAAAAAGACTTCAAGATCTACAACTTTTATGGAGACTTAGAAGACAAATTTTATCTTCTGAAGGGTCAAAAATGGAATAGAAGATAGGTATAGATGAAGCCAATGAAAAAGCAGAAGAATGCAAAAAGATAGAAGAAGTGGGAAAATTGTTATAACTTTCCCTATAGATATCAGATTTGGGTGTTATTTATTTGATTCAAAAGAGGACTTTAAGATATACAACTTTGATGAAGATCTGGAAGATATATTCTATGTTTTGAAGGGTTAAAAATGGAACAGAAGATAGGTATAGATGAAGCCAATGAAAAAGCAGAAGAATGGAAAAAGACAGAAGAAGTGGGAAAATTGCTATAAATTTCCCTATAGATATTGGATTTGGGTGTTCTTTATATGGTTAGAAAGAGCACTTCAAGCTGTACAACCTTTATGAAGATCTCAAAGATAAATTCTATCTTCTGGAGGGTCAGAAATGGAACAGAAGATAGGTATAGACGAAGCCAATGAAAAAGCAGAAGAATGGAAAAAGACAGAAGAAGTGGAAAAATTGCTATAACTTTCTCTACAGATATCGGATTTGAGTGTTCTTTATATGGTTCGAAATATGACTTCAAGATCTACAACTTTTATGTAGATCTCAAAGATAGATACTATCTTCTGAAGAGTCAAAATGGAACAGAAGATAGTCTATGAAAAAAATCAGAAGAAGCAAAACATAGAAGAAGATGACGTCATCACAGAAGAAGCAAAAAGGCAGAAGGAGAAAAACACAGAAGAAGATGACGTCATCATAGAAGAAACAAAAAGGCAGAAGAAGTAAAACACAGAAGAAGATGACGTTAGCACAGAAGAAGTAAAAAGGTAGAACAAGTAAAATACAGAAGAAGATGACGTCATCACAAACGAAGCAAAATGACAGAAGAAGTAAAACACAGAAGAAGATGATGTCATCATAAAAGAAGCAAAAGGCTAAAGAAGTGAAACACAGAAGAAGATGACGTCATCAAAGAAGAAGTAAAAAGCCAGAAGAAGCAAAACACAGAAGAAGATGACGTCATCACAGAAGAAGCAAAAAGGCAAAAAATACATTTTTCCTTATAAGGACCATAACTTTCAGCCTAGAAGTCCAAAAATTTCGTACTATATATCGTTGGAAAGCTAGAAGGATAAGCTACAACTTTCCAGAAGACAATTTTGACTAATTTTGCATCATCAAAGCCTAGATTTGCCCCCAAAGTTGGCATACGAAGTCAACTCCTAACAAACATAGATTTTGAAATGAATAACTACAAAAGAAACATGCAGATAAACCTGTGGAACTTTTAAGTTCTAACACTTTTACCAAATCAATCGAAAGATCATACATAACTTTAATTACATATTAACATTATAAACAAAAGCTTAACACAAATACAACATATGTAAGATGCTCAATGTTTTAACATGCTTATGGAGCTGTCCAAAAGTGATTGAACTAACTTAGTTACAAAGCTTCTAATATCTTGGAGCTTCTGATGCCTTGCAAGGATTGCTAACCTTCTTATTGTGCACCTGAGGAGGGAATAGTGGGGTGAGCTATACAGCTCAGTGACTAACATCTTTATAATCATTGATAATTAACCACAAATTCATGTATATGCATATATATATATATATATATATATATATATATATACACATATTTAATAATTCAAGCATTCTTCAATTTGGTTTAACACTCATAGCACATAACACTCAAATGCATCATTCATGACAAGTTTAAAGACGTAATGCATAAAAATTGGCTCGAGGGTCCAATGGAGACAGAATGGAGAAACCGAAGTTTAGCTCATGAACAGAATGAATCCAATTTTGGAGCTCATACGCCATCAACGAGCAACCGGAAGAAGGCTCTTGTCAACGTGCACGTGATGAACAAAATGGTTCCACTCTCTCCCAAACAAAAGACATATATTCGTTTTCTCATATGCTCATACTCTTATGCTTTGTATTCATTTTCATTTAATACAAAAGTCATGACCTCTTTTGAGTTAAAACATAGCCATATTTCACCATGCATTTTCAACATTTACAAACAAGTCAAATTTCAGCAAATCAATTTCAATATACACACATAGGCAAGGATTTGCCTAATTACACTATAACCATAAATATGTTACCCACCTAATTAGCTCGTGAAAACCAAGTCAAGCTTGCCTTTTCCCTTGCTCTTGGGTTGGATTTCCTTGGTTTCCTACAATAACAAGGTCCCATTCAAAACAACATTCTAATAAAATTAAAAAACTTAAAAAAATTGCAATATTTCAACCAAACACAAATTGAACTCAAATCTAACCTACCTATAACCCATATAGGTTAGAAAACCTAAAACCTAGTTTAGAAACCCTAAAATCAATTGGGTTCTCCTACTCCATCTTCTTCCCACACCAACTTTTCCATTATCTACACTAACCCTTTTCCTTTCTAACTCCTTCTTCCACAACACCACTCATTCCTTCAATAAAGCAAGAAGGAAAGATGGTTGACCTACCTTAACAAGTTTGATTTCTCATCTTTCCTTCTTTCACCGAAACCTTTCTTCTCTCTCTCTTAATTTCATTTTCTCACTCCTCTCCCTCTTCAATTCATGTTTTTCTCCTCTTCACAAGAAAAACGACACATTCTTTTTCCATTCCTACCCTTAATGAGCCCAAAAAGTCCATCTTACCCTTTCTTATAAGCTTATGCTCTTTTATGCTAAAGTGATATCCCAAAAATGTCCTTGGACATTCTTAATATATCAACACTTTAATTCCACTTATCCATTCAACAAATCCTATTATCCTTGACATAAGTATAGTTCCAAAATTAAATTTATCAAAACTCCAAAATTATTTTAAATCATGCTTACTTTAAAGAAAAAATTTTCCAGGGTCCAACAATTATTTAGGTGTATTCAAAATCATATTCTGAATACCAAGATCTCTTTTCGATTGATCATTAATTTGATAATTATAGATCTAGTAAATTACCAAATATCATTTTACAATGTAACATTGATTACTTTGACTCACTCTCATAATTTTTGTCAAGTTTATGTATAGACAATTATCACAAACATTCGAAATATATTGAAATCAATAATAATTAAAAGTAGCAAAATAAATCCAGGATAATTCCTAATATGATTTTAGAACTCTATAGTCATGTTTAACATCAAGGAAATCAAATAAAAAATCAAGTATAGTGAAAGAAACTAAACAGAAAAGAGAAAAAAAATTGTTTAATGCCTTGATCTAGAATGCTAGAATTTTATGATGTTATTCTTGATCTCAAACTTTTGGTTCATTTTGATGCTATGGCTGTTGTGTTTTTTATTGTATTTCATGTTCTTATATGATGCTTTAGGGTCCTGGGGTCATGTTTATGGTTAATCCACTTTGTTCGATTCCAAAAATAGTTTTAACCCCTAAAATAGATGAAAAATTTGTGCCTGGAAACTCTCTACCATGATCGTGCTCTATGATTTTTCCTCTCAAGCATGATCATTTAGGTGACAGATTGGCCATAAGAGTACTTCGGGGTCTAAACTAGGGCAAAAAACATATAGCATTTGACAATGCCACTAGTTTTCATTTCATGGAAGTACTTGGCAGAATCAAGGGTCACAAGTGATGACACGTTTCGTTTTTTTATTTAGAGAGAGGCACTGAAATCGTTCCTGTTGGGTCAGGTTGTGCATGGAATCAATACTTATCTTCTATTTAAGTGTGAATTCTCTAATCAAACATGGAAGTACATTCTGCTTGCTCCACTATTAGGAGGACGATAGGGTGAAATTGGTGGAATGGACAAGAAGCATCATTATACATAACAACGAGGTCATAAAGATCTATAAGTTGACCTTAGGTTGTAGTTTTTACAACCATTTTTTGGGTAAATCAGAAGAATTTTATAAATAATAAAGTTGTTATGTACATAACAAGAGATACCTGAACACTATCCCTGAGCTACCAAAAGGGGTCACATGACCTAACCTCCTATTTGCTTACAACCTTTAGAATAAAAGAAACATAAGAATATTCTAAGATAAGGAGAAGGATATCAAAACTTTAACTTCATGATCAATTAGATAAGAGAAGTGATAATAACCAATAAGATTCACAAAGAATGAAATGAAAATATGATAATAAAATGGAAGCTAAGCAAAATAGGATGTAAAACAACAATGACCTTTACTCCTACCAAGAAAAAAAAGGGAGCATGAAACTCACAGGGTTAATTAGAGGCAAGTTGGAAGAAAGAAAAACTAGACTTCAACATGCTCTAAGTCATATTGTTTCATTGTCACCAATGTTATATCGCAAAAACCTTTAACATGATCCAATATGTTATTATGTTTGGATACTAATATAGTTAATAGTAGGGTAGAAACTTAGTTTGTTCTGTTGGAGATTTATTTTGCCTTGTTTGCTCTAACTTTTTAATTTTATATCTTATTGGGTGATTCTTATTATTTTAATATACCTCAACTTTCAAATAAGAAACTTGAATTGGTTTTATGTTGGATTTTCTTTATTAGGCCTTTGAATGAGTATGGAAGTGTAATGAGATTCAACCTAACCACTTGAAATACTTTATATCATTAGAACTCTTTAAAAGTTTTTAACTAGTTCAAATAACACGGCAGGTTAGTATGACTTTGGGCTGGGCTTGAAATACAAGATCTATGGACTAATGAAAAGTAATATTACGAAACTAACACTCCACTTTAGGCTGTGGTTACTGAATCTCTAAACTTTAGTGCACAGACACTTATAGCATTCCAGTACATACTAATAATGCTATAACATAACACACACACACACAAATTTTTGTGGAGTGTATTCAGCTTTATGAACATGATCATTGCAAAAGATTAGCACACAAGTACATTAATATTTCACTTCTGTCATTTCATATATATCAATTGGGCTTGCTTCAATTGGTCCCGAAAAGTTGGCATGGATCGACAAAATTAAATCTGGTCTGTTGAGTTTCAGATTATTTTAACACCAGGTCATTATCAAGCCCATATTGTACAATCCATGTAAGATTTTGCTCTCTGTTGCTGGTTAGAGATGACTCATATGACTGTGACTCATATGCTAGACTAGGGATCAGTTGTCACTGTCTGCTGTGACATGACTTAAATGCATGTAACTTGACCCATATTTCAAAAATAGCCCATATAGGATAGTACTTTTGGGCTCTGATACGACAAATGTAGCATCCCACTCCCGCAAGGCCCAAACTCGACATCGTAGGTGATATCTGAGCCCGTGCCTCACGAGGTGGTATCTTTAGAGCGATCAAAGCGATCAAAACTTCGATAAGACATTTTTTGAAAGCAGTGGAGTCTGGAAATCAATAAACAGTTTGGGCCCACTTTAATACAAAAGCATTTCGATCAAAACACAATTTCAGTAATCAAATTACAATACAACAATAATCAATTGGGGCCCTCTGAAATAACAGTACTGTTCTGCGGAATACAAATTTACATATAAATCAGAATGACACTAATGCAGACGTGAACTGATCCCGATTTCAAACTTTGACTTGCTTATAGTAGGCATACTCCCGTTTGTCTAACGGGGTACTCTTCAATTCCTGAAAAATATTGCAATTTTGGGTGAGTTTGCGAACTCAGTGAGAAACCATCATCGATGGTTCACTCAACTCATGCATATACAAACAATTCACAGAGTATCACGCAGTATCATTTTCAGAAATATCACATGTGTTGTCATTTCACAATTATAAGGCATTTCGCCGTTCACAGTCCACATTTAATCATTCATATATACAATGCACATGTGACACTTTCCATTTTATTACGGTGTTGTGACCGTGCGCCTGACTGTCCCAGTGACGGGTACATTAACGATGAGCCAGTGGCTCTGAAATACGTTGGACTTGAATGCCCTGATACGGTGAGCCTGTGGCTCTGAATTACGTTGGACTCGAGGCCCTGTTGCGTTGAGCTTTAAGCTCTGAAATACGTTGGCCGCTCCGGTCACAACTGTCATTATCTGATCATGCCTTTATGCATGAATGCACATGTCCCAATTTACATTTACAACCAGTTTACATTTCAATGTCCAATCCCATTCCTTCGGACCTTGATCCGTATTTCGATTATAAAAGTTTTCACAATTTATTTCATTGAAGCATTCTACAAGCAGTACACACAAATAGCACTTCGATATCAAATTCCCAATACTTGGACACCTATGGTCCAAATCAATCAAAAAAACACACATAACCTCCATTCATCTCCTCGTGGTATAAGTGCATAATATTAAACACATAAAGGTTGAGAAACCAACTAGGTTACTCACCAGTAACTTCCGAAGCTCTTGCTGAAGTCCCAAAGAATATCCATGGGATATCGTTCCGTCGGTGTCTCTATAACACTCAAATCATTTCCCATTACTAAATGCACAATCAGAAAAATTCAATGATGCACATGTCTTAAAGAAAAAATGTACGATGCATGTTCATGACCTTCCAAACACTATTTCCCAATTTTCACTTTCTTTTGTCAAAATCTAACTTTTCACTCAATTGATCAATAATGATTCATTTTAATTCAATAACATATCATGGAACTCCACATGTTTCAATTCTAGCATTTAGTCAGTTACCAAGTCATACCCACTAGGATATTCTCAAGAAAGACCTCGATGCCAAAATTACAATTCAATTGGTCCAATTTCACCCATTACTATATTTCTAAAACCCCAAAAGCATTTCCTTAAATTCAGAAATCTCACAATTGTATCCCAATTATCAATAAACAACCCTTAGGTTGAAATAGAACTTATTCTCAATTTTCATTCAATACTTTCTTTCTTTACATCAATTGTAGACCTCTTCCTCTAGATCATAACGAATCAAGAATCACTTCAATTGGACGTCTACACCAATAGTTATGCCCCAAAAACCAAACTAAATCAAATCAGAGAAATATCCCTTGCCGCGGCCAAGGAACGCTCGTCGCGGCGTCTTGGAGTCGCTCGCCGAGGCGAACAGCTTCTATGGGGCTCGCCACGACGTAATGAAAAGGGCTCGACGCGGCGTAAATTTGCACGCCTTCATGACGACGACAACCATGCTTTCGCCATGCATGAGTAATCGTTGTTTCGTCGCGACGAGGCCCTCAGCACACGTTGCGACGTGCGAGGCTCCGATCGTCTTCTCCGACGAATTTTCCACCTTTCTCTCACTAAAACCTCCATAACTCACCCATAACTACCCCAATCTTTCACAATAACCATTATAAATGCATCAAACTCACTAATAAACAACATATACAAAAATCACTTACCAAATCAAGCTCTCCTTCGCAAATTTCCGAAATTTTCTTCTCTAAGGCCTAACACCTTCTGTTCTCTCCCATAGCCACTCAGAACTTCATCTTTTCAAGGCTTACGGTTGGTCTTTACAATAAGAAGGGAGCAAGCAAGAGGAGAGGCAAAGATCGAAGATCACCAAGAGGAAGAAGGAGGATCGATCGAAGGAGAAGAAATCATGCCTTAAAGGGGGGAAAACAAGTTTTTAAGCAAAGAGTTAAAACCTAAGGCATTTAAAGGGGGTTGATCTTAAGCTATTAGCCTTTTTCCTCCAATACACAAACTCCTTGTTCTTTTCAAAAATTATTTCCATTCCAATTCGTCTCCAAATTTCAATGGCTTAACATATTAATTTCTAAAATCGTACATCTAATTTTCCATGGCCATTGGACAAATATTCAAGTGTTATACAATCAATTGGTCCGTCACTTGGAAAATTTCCGGTCCGGACATCTACTCCCAAAATTATCAGAAATATTTACTAAGGTTCACTATCAACTGGCGATCATTCTAATACAGTCCCAATTCAATCGTTCAAACCCAAATATTCCATAATTCCCAATAAATCATAAATCATATCATTTTCACAATTAATTGTCGGGAATGTCAGAAATGCATGTACCTATATGTGCATGTGCAAAAAGACTCATTCCTCTAAAATTAGAGGTCAAATAAATGTTCACGTCAAAATATGCAATGCAATCAATTAGCCTGTCCCAATTTACCAATATAACCTTCCCATCAAGAATGAGATGTTACAATTCTCCCCTCCTAACAAAAATTTCGTCCTCGAAATTTCATATACGATTGATCAGGAAGACAGGGGAAATTGTTTCGATCACTTATATAATACTTCTCAGTCATTTCACTACATCACTAATTTCTGCCAATCAACTGAAATGACTGAAATCAAACATCTCTTTTACACTGTCTTAACTGTTTCTTCATGATTATTCGCAATTCTTCACTTTCGGTATCAATAACATATATGTCGGGTCTTAACAATATTTCCTAAACCTGTCTATGTAACACCTTGTGAACCTGAAACATCTTTTAGGTTTTAAACTGACTTACCAATCTAATCACACCTCAATCACATAGAGGCCACTTATAACAAATTTAATTATCTGATTTACACACTTATCCTCATCTCAGTGCATCTAGGCCAAAGTGATACACTTCGAAGCATTTCGTTTATCGTTTATCAGATTGTATCTCTTTAGTGTTAAAACACTAATCTCATAAGATTCCAATAACCTCGATAATAATCAACTCGACTCATTGACATTAACTTAGATTTCCTAACCCCTATTATAGATTAATTTCATTTATCAACATTATTTCAATCAATCATGGCCTTCGACAATTGAATGGTATCACCAATAAAACAATTGATATACCCACAATCAATCTGGACTATACATCAATTTCATGTCTCAATAAATTCTAAAGGTATCAGTTTTACATTTGTCTCTAACATTCAAATCTATTGGTCATTCACACATATAATCATTCGATCATATATTCTAAACCAGCAATCTCTCTTTCAATGTACTCTTACTAGAACATAAAGCTTCGATTGTTCCTTGAGTCTTCTCTAACAGTTTCTTTAGTGGGTAATACATATATTTCTTAATTCAGTCCCAAATATCATTTTATCAAAAGTTGGATTCATTTTCAATTCCTTCATATAGTTCGCAAATTCTAAGTCCTCAATTCGGGTTTTGCGAATCCTTTTTATACACATATGATTTGGAATTCCAATAGCTAATAATACTTTCTTTTTGCCTCATTGTAAACTCGACACTTTGCACTCAATATTACACTAGGTTTAATAACCTTATCGCCCAATATATAATCTTTTGCCATTGAATTTCCTATTCAATACATTAAATGCATCACTAGCTTAATTTGAAATAATCAATCGCATAATCCTTTTCAAATCTTTCAAATTCCCGAAATATTTAACCCACTATCGATTTGCATATTCATTGACATATCCACAAATATTTCTGTACGAATAGAATCTCTAAACTTTCGAAACAATATCCAGTACAACAAATTTCAAATCATCAATTTACAACACAGCCCAAGAAGTTATCCTTGTCCCCATATACATAAACCACTTTACACTATTTCAACTGACTGCATCATAACCTTACTGGGACACTTCGGTAAACATTGTAAAATCTCCAAATAAAAAGGATACGATCAATATTCGAATTATAAATTTCTCAAAATGTCTCTTCTTCTTTTTTTGAAATTCATCAGTCATACGATTCACACATTTTTCCTCAAACATTTTTGTCAATTAGCTAAGACCAGAAAACTTTTAACAACGTTCGGACTTAACCAACATACAACTAGTTCTAAATAACTCCAAATTCTGTATACATATGTCCCTTGCAATTTCGTATTTCAACATCACCTCTATCGTCATTAAATCTTCCATTGTGCCATGTTCGAATACTAATTCATTCACAATTTACTTAATCAAACTAAGATTCACCTTATTGAAGCTTTCAGGATATGAACTTTCCTCAACTATGCCAACTATTTTTTTCTTCACTTTTTAAATGCATTTGATATATCATTAATGATCATAGTCACTATCCAATCTAAGCACAATTGAGACACTCCACTCTTCAATAATATAATACAGTCAGGGGCATTGTTGTCTCTGACATTTTCAACCTAAACTCTTTTTACCCATGATTAATTCTCATAACTCTTTAAGCATCTAAATTCCTCAATAAGGAAAATTCTCTTATGATATTCTCAGATTCACATTGACATATTTTGACATATGTTTCTTTACACTAGGTTCTCCACATACTCCAATTTATTACCATCGTTACAACCTGAGTTGATAACACATTCATCATATCAACTTTGTACTTCCCAAATATTGTTATACAATATATATATATATATATATATATGTATATATATAAACCTATATTCTCCTCATATTCACAACTAATGTCTCCTTACTGTTCAATAATCCTAGTACATAGTCGAATTCCTTTCATTAACACAGTGCATACCTTTTTAGTAACAAATTCTATCTCTTACGCTTGAGTCTCCACTAGGATTAGGACTCCCATAATAACTTTTAATCCATTTCAGATTTATCTCAGATTTGTCCTTTCATTGATCGTGTTTAAATTGAATCATCTAATCGATTTAACCCAATTCAGGGAAGCTCTTTTCTGAAAGAAGATTTCTTGCTACTTTCATCAATGCCGCTCATGGAATTCCTAATCATGAATAGTCGCCACATTTCTTGTTAGCCAATCTTAATGCCTTAGGAAAGATCAATTTTAACTATAACTCATAATATCCCATGAAGATCATTTATGCCACAATTCATATAATTAGGACATCCTTTTTAATACAATTCAGTGAAGTATATACCATCAAAAATCATTTCATCTTATCGAGAGACAGATGTAAGACAACTCACCAATTAGTCATTTACGTTAAAGATACCTTGATCTCATTTGATCTTGACAACACTCTCCCCTTTTTGCACCTGTCCTCGCTCGTGAGGATTATGCCATGATCATGTCCTTAACATATAAAAATCTCCATTCATCCCCAATAGATCACTATAAGCATTTTCATTTCCTATTCTAACTCATATGGAACTTTAAACTACAAGAATGATAACTAGCAATTATCCACTAGCTCACCAATTTCTTCCCATGCCATTGTCATACATATGAGACAATTAAGCTCAATATTTTCACTTGCCATGGGGCTCCCATAATCAGATGTTCATTCACATAGGCAACTCAACTGAACCTTGACAACTTTTTCACCTACCATTATCATTGTCTTACATTTCAATCTTTTCATTATTGCATCATACCCATTTATTTTCACACTCAAATCAATATCATATATATACAATCATTCTTGATTTCCCACTAACATAATTTGACTCAAAGTCATAAACCCTTATTCATAAGTCTCATCACGGTAATCAAACCCAATTGTAACTTCTCTAGATCATAGAACATTTTATTTTCATCCACTATGTTTATACACTTTCAATCTTCCCATTTCTAACATATCTCTATTTTCCTCGATCAATCCACAAGTATATATATCTATCCCACATCCTGGTATAACATGGATGTCGTATTTCATAATATATCCACCAATACCAATACACTTAATCTTCTTTTATCAATTCGAACCATACACTTTTTCTTATTCCACGATATCCACAACTTCCATTTATCACATGCTAACATATCATCACTTTCCTCACTATTTCTAATAGCTTAAACAATTGATACAGGCTCATGCATGTGACTCATATACTAGACTGGGGATCAGTTGTCACTGTCTGCCGTGACATGACTTAAATGCATGTAACTTGACCCATATTTCAAAAATAGCCCATATAGGATAGTACTTCTGGGCTCTGATACCACAAATGTAGCATCCCACTCCCGCAAGGCCCAAACTCGACATCGTGGGTGATATCTGAGCCCGTGCCTCACAAGAGTGGTATGCTAGAGCAGTCAAAGCAATCCAAAAACTCAGTAAGACATTTTTTTTTTGAAAACAGTCGAGTGCGCGGAAATCAGTAAATAGTTTGGGCCCACTTTAATACAAAAGCATTTCGATCAAAACACAATTTCAGTAATCAAATTACAATACAGCAATAATCAATTGGGGCCCTCTGAAATAACAGTACTGCTCTGCAGAATACAAATTTACATATAAATCAGAATGACACTAATACAGACGTGAACTGATCTCGATTTCAAACTTTGACTTGCTTACAGTAGGCATACTCCCGTTTGTCTAACGGGGTACTCTTCAATTCCTGAAAAATATTGCAAGTTTGGGTGAGTTTGAGAACTTAGTAAGAAACCATCATCGATGGTTCACTCAACTCATGCATATACAAACAATTCACAGAGTATCACGCAGTATCATTTTCAGAAATATCACATGCGTTGTCATTTCACAATTATAAGGCATTTCGCCGTTCACAGTCCACATTTAATCATTCATATATACAATGCACATGTGACACTTTCCATTTTATTACGGTGTTGTGACCGTATACCGATCGTCCCCAATGGACGGTACATTAACGATGAGCCAGTGGCTCTGAAATACGTTGGGCTTGAATGCCCTGATACGGTGAGCCTGTGGCTCTGAATTACGTTGGACTCGAGGCCCTGTTCCGTTGAGCTTTAAGCTCTGAAATACGTTGGCTGCTCCGGTCACAACTGTCATTATCTGATCATGCCTTTATGCATGAATGCACATGTCCCAATTTACATTTACAACCAGTTTACATTTCAATGTCCAATCCCATTCCTTCGGACCTTCAGTCCGGTATTTCAGTTATAAAAGTTTTCACAATTTATTTCATTGAAGCATTCACAAGCAGTACACACAAATAGCACTTCGATATCAAATTCCCAATACTTCGGACACCTATGGTCCGAAATCAATCAAAGGCAAACACACATAACCCTCCATTCATCTCCTCATGGTATAAGTGCATAATATTAAACACATAAAGGTTGAGAAACCAACTAGGTTACTCACCTGTAACTTCCGAGCTACTGCCTGGAAGTCCTAGCAATATCCATGGGATATCGTTCCGTCGGTGTCTCTATAACAGTCAAATCATTTCCCATTACTAAATGCACAATCAGAAAAATTCAATGATGCACATGTCTTAAAGAAAAAATGTACGATGCATGTTCATGACCTTCCAAACACTATTTCCCAATTTTCACTTTCTTTTGTCAAAATCTAACTTTTCACTCAATTGATCAATAATGATTCATTTTAATTCAATAACATGTCATGGAACTCCACATGTTTCAATTCTAGCATTTAGTCAGTTACCAAGTCATACCCACTAGGATATTCTCAAGAAAGACCTCGATGCCAAAATTACAATTCAATTGGTCCAATTTCACCCATTACTATATTTCTAAAACCCCAAAAGCATTTCCTTAAATTCAGAAATCTCACAATTGTATCCCAATTATCAATAAACAACCCTTAGGTTGAAATAGAACCTATTCTCAATTTTCATTCAATACTTTCTTTCTTTACATCAATTGTAGACATCTTCCTCTAGATCATAATGAATCAAGAATCACTTCAATTGGAGGTCTACACCATTAGTTATGCCCCAAAAACCAAACTAAATCAAATCAGAGAAATATCCCTCGCCGCAGCCAAGGAACGCTCACCGCGGCGAACAGCTTCTATGGGGCTCGCCACGACATAATGAAAAGGGCTCGACGCGGCGTAAATTTGCACGCTCGCCGCGACGTACAACCATGCTCGCCGCAGCGAGTAACTGTTTGCTCGTCGCGACGAGGCCCTCAGCAAACGTCGCGACGTGCGAGGCTCCGATCGTCTTCTCCGACGAATTTTCCACCTTTCTCTCACTAAAACCTCCATAACTCACCCATAACTACCCCAATCATTCACAATAACCATTATAAATGCATCAAACTCACTAATAAACAACATATACAAAAATCACTTACCAAATCAAGCTCTCCTTCGCAAATTTCCGAAATTTTCTTCTCCAAGGCCTAACACCTTCGGTTCTCTCCCAAAGCCACTAAGAACTTCATCTTTTCAAGGCTTACGGTTGGTCTTTACAATAAGAAGGGAGCAAGCAAGAGGAGAGGCAAAGATCGAAGATCACCAAGAGGAAGAAGGAGGATCGATCGAAGGAGAAGAAATTATGCCTTAAAGGGGGGAAAACAAGTTTTTAAGCAAAGAGTTAAAACCTAAGGCATTTAAAGGGGGTTGATCTTAAGCTATTAGCCTTTTTCCTCCAATACACATAAAAATCCTTGTTCTTTTCACAAATTATTTCCAGTCCAATTCGTCTCCAAATTTCAATGGCTCAACATATTAATTTCTAAAATCGTACATCTAATTTTTCATGGCCATTGGACAAATATTCAAGTGTTATACAATCAATCGGTCCGTCACTCAGAAAATTTCCGATCCGGATATCTACTCCCAAAATTATCAGAAATATTTACTAAGGTTCACTATCAACTGGCGATCATTCTAATACAGTCCCAATTCAATCGTTCAAACCCAAATATTCCATAATTCCCAATAAATCATAAATCATATCATTTTCACAATTAATTGCCGGGAATGTCAGAAATACATGTACCTATATGTGCATGTGCAAAAAGACTCATTCCTCTAAAATTAGAGGTCAAATAAATGTTCACGTCAAAATATGCAAAGCAATCAACTAGCCTGTCCCAATTTACCAATATAACCTTCCCATCGGGGATGGGATGTTACATCCACGTATATTTTTCAAATGATAATTATTGCTTGATAAGAAAAGTAGATATCTAGGTATGTTTTCTTGTAACTACTTTAGCTCAATTGCATGGTGTTAATGTTGATAAAGTAACCTCCATTTTTTCTAATCACCCATATTTGCGGTGAGTTCAGATCTTGGAGTGCCATTGTATGGAACTCCAAGATATTAGCTCAAAATTAAATGTGAAACATAGGACAAGGTAGGCAAGTTTTATTTTCACCTCCATATCAACACCAACAAATCTCATCAAGTGATGAATCCAAGGAAGAGGAAGAATGCTAGGAGAATTTGCTTGACAAATTGGAAGAGAATAACAAACACCTTCTGGACACTATAGATGTTGGACCCCGAATTTTTTTTTATGATGTATTAAGTATGAATTTGTGTTAATTATGTGATTAAGGTTTAGTTTGATGAAATTAAGAGTGTTAGTGGATAATTGAGGCTTAATTAGTTATAATGTGGTTTAAATGAGATTAAAAGGGTAAATTAATATGAGGGCATTTTGGGAAGATTGCTTGAGTTGGAGTGGTTAGGCTTTTGAAGGAGGGGTGTGTTGGTCTTTTCCCTACCCATTTAGACTTAAGTAGGAAAGGAAAGAAGGAAATAGAAGAAAGAAAGAAAAGAAGGAGAAAGGAGAAGAGGAAGGTTCGTAGCTTGAAGAAGAAGAAGAGGAAAAGAGAGTTTTGTGAAGCTAGTGATTTCCGAGAGATTCGAAGTGTTTTCGGGTAAGTTTAACTTCATTCCTTTGTAGTGTGGTTAGATTTAACCCTAAGATGGATTGAATATGTGATAATCGGTGGTTTAGGATTTTAGGGCTAAAATGGTTAGATTTCTTTGGGTTGATGATTCTGTGCAGGTTTTTAAGGTTTGAATGAGTTAGAAATGTAGTGTAGGACTTGATCTAAGGATTAGGTGTGTTGCATTGTGTTTGGGGAAGGATTGAAGTTGGAAAATGCAAGAAATCGGGTTTCGGAGTCGTTCTCCAGACCCGCACGTCGCGAAGTGTGTATGAACACGCCGCGACATGCGAGTTCGTCGCGACGAGCAATAACTAAATTCGTCGCGACGTGCGGGGAAGTGTTCATCGTGACGTGCGAGAAGGATTGGCACGCCGCGGCTAGCTTGGTCTTCGCCGTGGCGAGCTCGAGTCGTTCGCCGCGGCGAGCGTGCTTTCATCGCGGCGAACCTCTAATTTTTTCGAGAGAGATATTTGTGGGCATATCTTTTGGTGTAGATGTCCAATTGAGGTGATTTCAGATTCGTTGTGAACTAGAAATAAAGGGCTACAAGTTTATGAAGAAGGGAAGTTTGGAATTAGCCTCTAAGGGTTCGGAATTTTAGGTGGAAGTCGAGTGGAGACTTTTTTTGCTTTTCCTTTTTGGATTTTCAAGCTTTTGAGTATTTTCTTTGAATGTTAATTGAATGGGAACTTGGTTTATTATAGGAAACCAAGCCAACCTGATCCAATCGCAAGAGGAAGGACAACAGTGAGTCAGATACTCAAGCGATATTAGGTGGATAATATATTTATGGTTATTGTGTGTATGGGCAAATTGCCTTGTGTATGCTTGCTTGCATTGTGTGACATTACTTGTGTTGTATTATAAGAAATATTAGAATTTCATGATGATGATGTATGGCCTTGATAGGCCTTATGGCATTTTGCAAGAATGGAAAGAATGAAAATTATGAAAGCTTGATAAATGCTTGGAGCATGAAACGAATTTTTTTTAATGATGTATTAAGCATGAATTTGTGTTAATTACGTGATTAAGGTTTAGTTTGATAAAATTAAGAGTGTTAGTGGATAATTGAGGCTTAATTAGTTATAATGTAGTTTAAATGAGATTAAAAGGGTAAATTAATATGAGGGCATTTTGGGAAGATTGCTTGAGTTGGAGTGGTTAGGCTTTTGAAGGAGGGGTGTGTTGGTCTTTTCCCTACCCATTTAGACTTAAGTAGGAAAGGAAAGAAGGAAATAGAAGAAAGAAAGAAAAGAAGGACAAAG
This sequence comes from Erythroxylum novogranatense, assembly GCA_029891385.1. Classification (NCBI taxonomy): domain Eukaryota; kingdom Viridiplantae; phylum Streptophyta; class Magnoliopsida; order Malpighiales; family Erythroxylaceae; genus Erythroxylum; species Erythroxylum novogranatense. The sequence goes on from CM057235.1 coordinate 22,927,127, forward strand.
GAGAAGAGGAAGGTGTCATAGCTTGAAGAAGAAGAAGAGGAAAAGAGAGTTTTGTGAAGCTAGTGATTTCCGACAGATTCGAAGTGTTTCTGGGTAAGTTTAACTTCATTCCTTTGTAGTGTGGTTAGATTTAACCCTAAGATGGATTGAATATGTGATAATCGGTGGTTTAGGGTTTTAAGGCTAAAATGGTTAGATTTCTTTGGGTTGATGATTATGTGCAGGTTTTTAAGGTTTGAATGGGTTAGAAATGTAGTGTAGGACTTGATCTAAGGCTTAGGTGTGTTGCATTGTGTTTGGGGAAGGATTGAAGTTGGAAAATGCAGGAAATCGGGTTTTCTCCAGATCCGCACGTCGCGACGTGCGTATGAACACGCCGTGATGTGCGAGTTCGTCGCGACGAGCAATAATTAAATTCATCGCGACGTGCGGGGAAGCGTTCGTCGTGACGTGCAAACTTTCATTCATCGCGACGTACGAGAAGGATTGGCATGCCGCAGCTAGCCTGGTCTTCTCCGCGGCGAGCGTGCTTTCGTCGCGGCAAACCTCCAGTTTTTCCGAGAGAGATGTTTTTGGGCATATCTTTTGGTGTAGATGTCCAATTGAGGTGATTTCAGATTCGTTGTGAACTAGAAATAAAGGGATACAAGTTTATGAAGAAGGAAAGTTCGGAATTAGCCTCTAAGGGTTCAGAATTTTAGGTGGAAGTCGAGTGGAGAATTTTAGTGCTTTTCCTTTTTGGATTTTCATGCTTTTGAGTCTTTTCTTTGAATGCTAATTAAATGGGAACTTGGTTTATTATAGGAAACCAAGCCGACCTGATCCAATCGCAAGAGGGAGGACAATAGTGAGTCGGATACTTAAGCGATATTAGGTGGATAATATATTTATGGTTATTGTGTGTATGGGCAAATTGCCTTGTGTATGCTGGCTTACATTGTGTGACATTACTTGTGTTGTATTATAAGAAATATTAGAATTTCATGATGATGATGTATGGCCTTGATAGGCCTTATGGCATTTTGCAAGAATGGAAAGAATGAAAATTATGAAAGCTTGAAAAATGCTTGGAGCATGAAACGAATGGTTATGTGCTTTGTTTGGGTGAGAGAGTAACGGATGGAGTCACGTGCACGTTGTCGTATAGCCTTCTCCCGGCTGCCCGCTTGAGGCCACGAGATCCTTGAGAAATCGGACTCGGATAGTTTACGAAATAAACTTCGGTTTATCCGGATCGTTTTACGAAACTCTCGAACCAATTGTTTGTGCATACATGATTGATTTGTTGAGCATGACACATGTTAAAGTATTATATTGTGTACTCACATGACATATTTTGTGATGAATGTAAAGTGATAGATTGATGACTTGCCATATATACATATTGCTTGATTGTGTGGCTCGTTGCCAATGGCTATAAATGTATATGCCACTGAGCTTCGCAGCTCACCCCATTACTCTCCCCTCCTCAGGTGCAGGTTGATCTTGCAAGGCATTGGAAACTTCAAGCTAGTTAGGAGCTTTGTATTAAGTTAGTATTTTGGTTGGCCCGCCGAGCATATCATCATGGAGCATATTCATGTATTTTGGATTTAAACTTTATTTTTGTATTATGTTATTTTGAGAATACTTGTTGAATTTCTTTCGGATTGTAATGGCATGAAGCCCCTTGTTTTTTGGGGTGTTTAATTTCTTGGTTTTTGGGGTGTTTAATTCATAGATGGAATGTGTGCGAAAATGTATGTATATGTGTTTGTATCGAATTATGTATGGATGTTGGGATCGGGTCTGACGTTTAGGGGCGCCCATTGTCGGCGCAGCCCGAGGGCCGCCTCAGGAATGGGGTATCGGGACCCGGGCCTAACAATAGAGGCACAATTGAAGGAGGTCGTGCACCATCAGCAATATCAAATGAAGAATTTGCTAAAAAAATTTACTGTCTAAGGTGTTCAAGTTCCTTCTCCAACACTGTCATTGCCCCAGTCACATTAATATTCTTTGTCTTGTTTTTTATTTGTTATTATTTCTCTTCATTTTTAATGTTTTTGGTTCCACATTAAGGACAATGTGTTCTTCAAGTGCAGGTACATATATGCACATTTCATATCATTTATGTATGAATCTTACATTTGCATTGTGTTAGTTTTTTATTAGGTTAACATTGTATGAACATTTTGTTACATGATGTGTGCATTTTGTGGATGTGTCAATGACATAAATTGAATGAAATTGCTTACTTTTGAACATGATCATTTGAATTGTAAAGTCAAATTAACTTGTGAAGTTTGTGTTTTACGTGTCTTTGTGATGAATGTGCATGTTAATTAGGTTATGAAGCCTATGCTTTTCCTTTATGACATTTGTTTGGATACATTTATAATTAAGTTCCTTTAAATTGGTGGGCATCATTAGTAACCTTTCGTGGGAGTGACTAATTAAGAAGAAATAAAGTAGGTTAAGAAATTGTGAGAAAATAGTGTGTTAAATAAAATTTTTGTTATCCCTTTTTGAGAAAATTGAGTTAAGAATAAAGCTAGTAATTAATTTAGAGTTGTGATATAGTTAAGTAATCAGGGCCATTCATGACAAAATATTTACATTCATGTTAAAATGTTGATACTCCAACCAAGCTAAATAAAAAAAAATTGCAACCTAGTTGAGTAATCGAGGGACATTTATGACAAGGTGTTTGCCTTTGCGACAAAAGACCAGTTGATCGTTAAAGAAAATATAAAATGATAATGCTTACAATAAAATTAAACGTACTAATCTTTTAAAAATAATAAGAATTTTATAGTTTACCTTTTTAATTGATCAATAATAATAAGTGCATGCTTACAAGGGCCATAGGTGAATGAATAGGATGTCAATATTTTGATTGATATATATATATATTTCAATTCAAAGCAATTAAACATGAATAAAATAAGTTAGTATGTTGGAACTTTTAAGTGGTTGATGTTTAAGGTTAAGTTAATTCCATGAGATTTGATATAATTATACCATTATTGCATTGTTGCATGATTGTGTATTTATGTGTTTTTGTGCTTTTTATTTGTAATTTTAGTTTTTCTTATGGACAAGCAAAGATTTAAGTGTTAGGATGTTGATTGGTATATATTATAGTATGTTTTCTAGATGTTTAATGTCTTTTTAAGTGTTTTCTTAAATAATAATTTTATGTTTAGGACTTAAAATTGTGTTCTCGTTAATGTTTTAATTGTTTGATTATTTAAAAGCAAGAATTTTATTTTAATTTTATGTTTCAAGGTTGATTTTATGCGTTTGTTAGTGAGTGGAAATGTGAAAATTGAAGAAAAGATGAAGAACTTGAAGAATACGAGGATGCATAATTATGTAAAATTGCATGATCATGCATGAGCAGATAGTACATGGGATGATCCTCTATTATGATCATGACAAAGAGTAGGGCCAGGATGCATGATTGTGCATGCATCCAAAATTTTTATATTCTTGACGTTTAGGGGATACTTTTGGATCCAAATTAAGTGGATAAACCCTAAAAAGCCTTAGAAGCCTAAAAAAGTATTTAAGGTAAGGAAAAACACCAAAAAGGAGGCTGAACATAAAAAATAAGCAGATCAAAGTGGAGATATAAAAAATAACTTTGAAATTTTTGAAAATTTCAAATCAAGACATAAAATTGTTTTCTTTTGTTTCTCATCTTATTTTTCATTGTCTTAGTTGTTAATTTTGATAAGTGAGATTTTGAACATGATTATGAATTTCTAAATCCATATTAGGGATAATTTTGATATTTATTTTAATTCAGTTTAACATCCCGTTAATAAAAAATAACATCTAAAACAATAAAAAATAAGAAGAGAAAAGAAATAAAACAACTTGTGTCTTAATATGGAAATTCTGAAGTTGTTCTTGATGTCTCCACTTTGATCTGCTTGTTTTTTTATATGCAATATCTTTTTTAGTGTTTTTTCCTTAAATACTTCTTAAGATTCAAGGGGAATTTTAGGATTTCCTTACTTAATTTGGTTCAAAAAATAATCGTAAAATTTCAATAATAAAAAATTTTCACATTCTGAAAAACACTGTGCACGATTGTGCATGGGAAGCAAGACGGTGTATCCTAGTCCTACTATTTGCTATGATCGTGCATCGATGCACAATTGCGATAGAGTCTTATCCCATGCACTAGATACTCAAGCATAATCATACATCTTCCTATTCTTCAAATTCTTCAATTTTTCTTCAATTTTCCTATTTTCACTAAGAAATACATCAAACAACCCTTGAAATATAAAGTTAGATCAAATCCTTACTCTAAAATAATCAATCAATTAAATTACATAAAAACACTAACAAGAAACCAATTTCAAGTATTAAACACATAATTATCATATAAAAAACTGTTGGGACCCGATCCGGAAACCGAATCCCAACCGAAAAACGAAGGAAACAAAGCGAATTCAAATATGATAAATTGAATCCGAAGGCGGATCAATAACAAAATGCGGAAGCAACGAATCGAATACAAATAGAATCGAAACCGGTTTCCGACATCCGTTAACAAATATCTTAGAGAACATGATCGCGTTGGAAACCTAGACTATCCGATCTGAAAAATCCGGTATAAATTTTTCTTTTTTTTTCTTTCTTCTTCCTTAATCAATTTCTCAATTCATAATCATTTTCTTATACACTCATTTGAATCTCAATTCTCGTTTTCATACCCATTTTACCAAAAATTTTCGGCAGTATAACGGCTGCATTCTAACTAGCCCAAACCTGCAAAGTGTTCAAAATACACTTCTATATTTCTCACACAATAGCCAGAATCATCGGACTCCCCGTCTGGAATCCAACTCAACACACGCAATCCTATATCTACATATCCATATCCTTTAACATATTATATCAACAAAATTCCCAATAATCATACACAAACTTATATCTCAATTCCATACTCAAATCACAATTCATTTTAGCATTCCATATACAAATCCATAGTGTATATACGTCATGAATACGTGCTTACCAAATATTCCATAATACAACATCGATAATAAAATCCGAATACACAATACACAATATACGAAAAACCTTCACTTTCTTTCACTCGATCTTCTTCTCATCACCTGTGGATGGGAATGAAGGGGGGTGAGCTTATAGCTCTTGGGTAACAGTTTATAACAAATAAATAAGCAAAACCCTTGAAATTCTTTTTTTTTTCTTTTCTGATCTTAGAAAACATTTCTTGGAAACCCGAAAAGCACATTTTCAAAAAGTTCTTTTCTTGCTGTAGTCAAAGTCGCCATTTGTAAAATGTATGATTCTTAGGCTTTCAGCCATAAATCCATAAGTTACAAAATATGAATTCATCAATTTGACAATTTATAGATGCAATGCACATAAATGGCTCGAGAGTTCCGTAAACACGACGGATAAACCGAAGTTTATACCGTAAACTATCCGAGTCCGATTTCTCAGGATCTCGTGACCTCAAGCGGGCAGCCAGGAGAAGGCTATAATTTTCCATACGTCGACGTGCACGTGACTAACGATCGGTTACTCTCTCACCTAACAAAGCACATAACAATTCGTGCTCAATCAATTTATCGAATGTTTCCATACTTTCAAGCTTTTCTATCTTTTCATTCATGCAAAATGCCATAACATATTTTAATGGCATAACACGAGCATAACTCACCAATTGCAATGCAATTTCAATGATCATAATAATTCAACAATTTAATCACGTATAGACCAAAGTCAGAACAATGAATGCAAGTTATTTCTTTAAAACATAAACCAAACGTATGCAGATTCATAAAGCACATTTATTCAAAAACATAATTTGCATAAATCTTGTATTTTCTAAAAAAAACATTCCGAAAGCATTTTCATAACTTATCGAATTTATCAAAAATAACGAATTTAACAATTTACGCGATTTCTTAATTCCAACCATTGAAATGAATTTCAAAATCTTTCTTCATTTCTCAATTCATTTTAAAACTCGTAACCCTTTTTCCAAAAATATTCGGGAACAATAAAATTCAATACTTTCTCAATTTTCAATCAATCTCCCAAATCATTTGAAGACCAGAAATTGAACCTTTGTGTCATTTTTCAAAACTTCAGAAATTTTCTTAATTTATCAAACATTTAAAACTTGTATAATTTCTTAAAACAATTTCTAAAACCATTTTAAAAGTAAGGAATCTAATCATACGAAGATCAAAGACTTCAAACACTTACATAACCAACATTTTTAAACAATTTCAAATGCATTTCGGAAATCGTACTTTTCAACATTTAAATAAACCTTATTTTCTAAACAATTTCAAACGCATTTCGGAAATCACACTTTGTCAAACATTTTTATAAACAAGTTCAGAAATCGTAAACTATTCAAACACTTTTATAAACAATGTCGGAAATCATAATTTTTCAAATACTTTTATAAACAATGTCGGAAATCATAATTTTTCAAATACTTTTATAAACAATGTTTTCTAGCTAATTCCGAAAGTATTGGGAATCATAAATTTTCAAACATTTGCATAAACCATTTTCTAGACAATTTCAAAGCATTTTTGGGAATAAATTTTTTTCAAATATTTCCATAAACAATATTTTCTAAACACTTCCGAATTTATGCGAAAATCATAAGTTTTCAAACCTTTATCATATTCAAGCTCAATATCATTTATCGAATGCTCTTTTTTGAATATACGAAATGCCATGGAATCTTTCAAGGCATAACACAAATGTATTTTTGCAATTCGTCAAAAGTTCATGTATTGAATCAATAATGATTTTTCAAATCATTCATACAATGATGCAACATTTACGATGCAATTGAAATTAGAAAATCTCTTTGTTTAAAGAAGGCAGTAGTGGCTTATAAATTCTATTATAAACAGGTACCCACCTCGAATCGATGCTAGAAACTTATTCCTCGCTCCAATTTGTCCATTGATTCCTTCTTTCTTCCAATTTAACTTCACCTAAAGCAATTTCACCCAAATTCAACATCATAAAAATCATAATCCTCACAATTTACTATAGGAAACTCATAATCATCATGTTTCCAAGCTTTTTAAAGCAAGAATTTCTAAAATCTCCAATTCACAAAATTGAGCTAAACCCTAACTCACATAAATCCAAAATTAAACCCATAATACTTAGCAATCATCAATATTGAATTTATACTCCACAAACCCATACCATTTTCCATATTTATAAACCAGAAATTCATCAAAATACACAGATCTCAAAATTTCGCATCTTACCTTCTCTCACACCATTTTCGGATGTTTGGGCTCTATAAGAAGCTTTCATCTTCTTCTTCACCTTTCCCTTTGAAAAGCACAAAAACCCCTCAAGAAACTTGGAGAAAACTGAACCTTTGGAAGCTCTCTTCTTCTTCTCTTCGGTTCTTCTCCACCAAAACAAGCTTTCTCTCTTCTCTCCTCTTATTTCTTTTAAGTCTTTTGGGCAATAATCGTGATTCTCCTCCAAACAACTACAGCCCCCTTGCTTTTATAGTGCCAGGTCAATTAATGAATAAGGAATGACCCATAAGCCCCTCCATTTAAGCCTATAAACTTAACCCTTTAAGTAAACTTCCAAAATTTCCCCTTCATTAGTCTTTAAAACTGACATCTTGTATGATTATTTCAATCAGGTAAATGAAGTCATTTGATAAAAATTTCTTCTAAATAAATGTTCCTCTATGTATTACGAATCCATCACTTCAAGAATCAGATCAATCGGAGCTCTATAGCTCAAGATATCTCCAAAATACTGAAGTTTGTTCTTCAGACCCGAGGCTGAACACCACACCGAGATTCACTCCAGAAATTGAAAGTCTTAGAGGCTTAATTGTCAATAGGATCCTTCATAATATTTGTAGCCTTATATCTCTATTTTAATTAGAAACAAGAATCAACTCAATCCAAGCTCTATAGCTCAAGTTATCTTTAATTTACTGAAGCATAGTCAGACTTAATCAACTGATCGTCATACTTTGTTTCAATGCACCTTTTCCAATTTAGTGCTAAAACCAATCAATCTAGTATGGAAAGATAGAAAAATGTCTTAGGAATCCAACGCTTCAAAAATTAGGTCGACCGGATGTCGGACGAAGAAGTTATGGCCAAAACAAGGAAGAGAGGTTGGTTGGCTGAAAATCGATCGCAAAGGTCGTACAGTAGGTCGGTCGCCCGCACCAGGTTGGTCTCCAGCACCAGGTCGGTCGCCCGCACCAGGTTGGTCTCCCTCACCAGGTCGGTTGCCGGCACCAGGTCGGTCGCCGGCACCAGGTCGGTCTCCCGCACCAGGTTGATCGCCCGCACCAGGTCGGTCGGCCGCACTAGGTCGGTCTCCCGCACCAGGTCGGTCTCTCGCACCAGGTCGGTCGCCCGCACCAGGTCGATCTCCCGCACCAGGTCGGTCGCTCGTACGGGCGCGCGCGGGTGGGCGATCAACCATACGATCCGACCTCTAAACTTCAAACGTTCATATCTTTTGACTGCTAGCTCCAAATTAGACACGGTTTGTTTCGTTGGAAAGATAAAAGACAGATCTACAATTTTCAAGAAGGACTCACAACCAAGCTCGGACTCTAAAGGGATGAAAAGTTAGACAAAGATGACTGATCGATAATTTCTCAACAGTACCAAAACTTGTAAACATTATAAGTTTTGATCTAGAACTCCAAATTTAACAAACTTGGTGTCTATGGAAAGCTTGAAGAAAGATCTACAACTTTCATAAAGGTCACCAACCCCAATTCCAACTCTATAAAGGTCAAAAGTGACCTCAAAGAGCTGTCTGTGATCTGCCATTTAGACAACACCTGCACCCAACTCTAGTAACTCACATATTGCAATTTAACACCTCCAAAACTAGCTCATACACATCATGGACAGGCTCTACAGCTCGGCTAACCCCCTTTGAAAGTATAAATGATCCTATCCGATCTATATTAGTCCAGAAATTGCAGCACAACACAACATACCCAAAATTGACCACATGAGCACATCAGCCCAGAATTAGCATCATCTACACTCAACTTCAACAACCCATGCCATTCATACACAATTTACATGTCATATCCATACACAATTGATCTTTCATATCCATATATAAATCCATGTCTCATTAACATCTTAAGATAAATGTTTATAAAATTAAATGGCATTCCAAGCCATATTACAACATCAGTATTCAAGTCCAAATACAAAAGATACAAAACTCCACCATTCTCCACATATGAATGAAATCTTATTCTTAAAATAATCTAACTTAAAACACAACATGCATAACCAAACAAATTGTCTTTATTTTCTAATTTCTTCAAAATTTTACACTTTCACTTTCTATTTCTTGATTTCAACTTCCATTTCAATCATCTCATCCACTTAAACTTTCATAACTAAAACTAATCTTTAAAGTCATCATAACTAATAAATTCTTTTTCTCATCAATTTCCTCAAGGCATAAAGACTTCTAAAACACAATTCATATCTGAAAACACCCATTGAATTCATTTTGATATTTCCAATTTCCACCGAAAGTTCGGGGTCCAACAAAAACACTTTCAAAATATTTACACATTTAGAAAACATACTATAATATATATCTATCAACATCCCCACACTTATATCTTTGCTTGTCTCTAAGGAAAAACTAAAACTATAAACAAAGAAAAAACATAAACACATAATCATGAAAGAATGCACTAATGATATGATAGTATAAAATCTCATGGAATTAACTTAACTTCAAACATTAAACACTTAAAAAGTACAAACATACTAATTTTTTCCATTCATGTTGTAGTGCTTAACATATCAATCGTGCATAAATCCACCCATGCAAGACATCATAGATCCAGTAGCCAGTGGCTCTTTAATGAAAAAAATAGTTAAAGTAGCACATAATTTATTGGAAACAACGAAAAATAAAAGTTGTCTATAAAAATCAGAAAGAAATAAACAATAGCTAAAGTTTAGAGATCAAAAGGGAGTGTTTTTTATAGATTTAGCGATAGCATTTCAAGCTGAAGTAGCAAACCTAGCCAAACAATTGAACAACTTGAAGCCAGTTATTTTAGCCCAGTCTTGGTAATTCAGTATGGATGCGAACTATATGGACAAAAACGTTGTTGGAACCCCTCCCCGGTGAGTTGCAGGTACGACGTCCTACATGACATCTGGACGCACATCCCACGAGGGAGGGATTCCTCACCACGAACTAAAACTCAAAACAGACTTAATTTAATGTCATCCAGACCAATCTCGAGAAATTCATCCTAGTAATCCTCCAATAAAAATTAATCCGCTTAGGGTCTATAATTAATTCTGATTTTCAAATATAAAATGAAATTCCATGTCTCTATAATAATTAGAAACAAAAATCACTTCAATCGGAGCTTCCGAGATCAAGAAATCACCGAAATACGGAAGCATGTTCAATATATTCGACTAATTGTCTCTCTTTGATAACATCTGAAAAAATCCAACTTAATCCCAAAAATTCAAAAATTTGTATGAAAGGGTAGAAAAATTTTCTTAAAAAACTAATGCTTCAAAAATCGAGTGAATCGGAGGTCAAACGAAAAAGTTACAAGCAAAAGAGTGAGAGGAGGCTTAATTTGAAAAAAAAGAAAAAAATCAGAAAATGAAAGAAAATAAAAACAAACGCACAAACGGCGTTGCCTCGAAAGCGCGGGCCGCTCGCGGTCGCGGTCGCAAGCTGCTCGGGAGGGCAAGGCGCTCGCCTTTGTGAGCGCTCGCCTCACGAGGGCGCCAGCGAGTCTGAAGTTCCATATATAAATATATATACATATGATTTGTTTGTTTTTTTTGGAAACCAAACATTACACCTGAAATTTTTGAATATTCATAACTCTTCATACCGAATTCCAAGATTCGCAAATTTTGTATCAATAAAAAGGTAAAAGGAAGCTCTACAACTTCCATGAAGGATTGAAAAACTATTTTGGTTCTTAAGGGGTTCAAAAATTGCTTCAAAGTTTCTGCCTCTAAATTTAAATTTTCCACAAAATGGCTGAAACTCGGGAATTTATATCTTTTAACAAAAAAGTCCAAAAATGGTACATTATACCCAATTGGAAAGATAAAAAGATAATCTACAAGTTTCATGAAGGAAACAAAATTAATTCAGTCGTTTAAAGAGGTAAAAACCCTCTCAAAGTTTCTGCCTATACAATAGCCAATGGAACAGTAACTTGACCAAATAAACAGTACCTGCCATTTTCCCAACCTCATAACTTTTTATTCCTAACTCCAATAATTGCAAATTATACATCAATAGAAAGGGAGAAAGACAAGCTACATTTTCTATGAAGAGTGTAAAAATTAAAGCAGACTCTAAGGGGTTGAAAAACCCTTCCAAATCTACTGCACAATTATGACCCTTATCAACAACAACTGAAATCTTTCAGCCCTCATAACTTCTTCATCCTAAGTCCAAATTTGACAAATTATACATCATTGGAAAGATCTAAACAAGTAATACATTCTTCAAGAAGACATATCAATTCAATTCAAGCTCTAAAAAATTCTAAAACCCAAACCAAGTTTCTGCCCAAATTTGCCAAATGAACAGTAACTGAACTAGGTCTAACCCCTATAAGTTTTTATTCCTAATTGTAAATAAGGCACATTATACACCATTAGAAAGCTCTAAACACATGCTACCATCTTCATGAAGACCTCCCAAACGAATTCAAGCTCTAAGTAGGTCTAAAACCTAAGCGAAGTTTCTGCCCATTTTAGGAAAAATTGGACAGCACCTCCCTTATAATGTATCTAGCCAAAATCTTCAATCCAACTGAAATACTTGCATAAAAACCTCAATCCACACAATCTTAAATCTCCCAATCACCAAGCAATCCATATAAAGCTATAATCTAGCTCAAAATGGCAATAACACACTCCTAGGAATCTAATTATTGTTAAACATAAAACAATCTCAACTTGCTCTTTTCTTTTTGTCAACTTCAATCATACCACAATACATTATAAGGGAACTTACACAAGTTACATTTCTAATTCAAAACTCTTACATTTACATGGAAACAAGTTAATACAAAGCTTTAGAGGGCATTTTAGTCCAAATACATCAAAGTCTCAAAGGACAAAATACAAAGTACATCATTAGTTCCAAAATGCTATCTAAAGCCTTGTTTTTCTAACATATGATTTCAAAAATAAAAATGCATCGGAGTAATGCCTCAATCCCGATGCGGTGTCTCGGTTTCTCGCTCATCACTTGTGGAGGGAAAAAGGGGGGGGGTGAGCTCTACGGCTCAGTGGGCAACAACTTAATAATCAAGAAATAAGCTAAAACATTATATAACCATTCCTTTCCAAAATCATTATCACATTGATAACAACATTTTCAATTTCTCAAAACTCTTTATAAAAATTCATCACATCAAACAAGTTACAAATCAACCTATCACATAATCACAGAAAAGTGATTCGGGTGGATCCGAAACAGAACGTATTACACATTCCGGCGAAGCGGTTATGTGTAGCCGTGACTTATGGGAGTCCGTGAGGAACTCCAATGCCACTAGCGGGCAGGCGGGAGAAGCCTATGGTTAGATAGGTGCACCTGACTCTTAAAGGACCACCACAAACCCAATGAAAGCATGCAAATCACATAATTCACACAATTTATACACATTAGCCATAAATGGCCCTTACCAAAGTCACTTTTATATAATTTGCCAAAATCACATATTCAATTCTTTTTCACTTATCAAATCATTTTACAAATATTCCCTACATAAATTTACATTCAAAAGACATATCATACAAGTTAAAAACATCAAAAAGAGTAATTCATACAAAAACCTTAAACCATTGGAAAGCATTTATTAGCATTTATTTTAAAATTTTCATTAAGCCTATAACTCAATTATTAAGAAATCACCCACCTTAGTTCCTTAGCTTTGAGATTGGTCAATTGGTCTTGCTTATTCCTCAATTTTCCTCACTTCACCTTCATTAAGCACAAAAATCCCAATTTAACATAGGATACTAAAATTGGAAATTCTAAGGATAGGAAATCAAGAATTTAAACCTATATAACCTTACCCATGCCTTTCCTAAACTATTTAAACACAAACCTACCTAAAATATTCAAGAATTTTGAAATTTTCTTACCTTAGAAGATAACCCACGAAAATTGCTTTTGCTTTTAAGGAAAGCTTAAACTCTTCCTTTCCACTTTCTTCTTGAAGCAAACCCTTAAACCCTCCTTTCTAAAGCATAAAATCCTAAGCTCTTACTTCTCTTCTTCTTCTTCTTCTTCTTCTCCACTTGGCTGTAAGTATCCCCTTTCTTTCTCTTTACTTTGGTGTTTCGGTGGTCTCTTAAAAATTCTTAAGGAAACTTGCTTCTTAACTTATAACCTATAACAAAACTACAACGTTTCATGAGCTCTTCTTATTTCCCTTGCAATTTGCGTGGCCTCCTTCATGTCATATGGCTACTTCACTTGTTTCTTTCCTTTCTCCTTGAAAGAGTTGTATGTCTCTTCTTTAAAGCCTTAGTAAAATTTGTCTCTTCATTTAAAAGCCTAAGCCCCCAAAACTACGTAGTTTCATTAAAGCCCTTCTTTTCCTTGCAATTTTTTGTCTCTTCTCTTCACCATACGACAACTCTCCATTTGTTCCTCTTCCTTTTTATTTTAATTTAACTAAAAAGACCAATGAAGCCCTCCTTGAAAACTTTAAACCTTATAAACATAGGTAAACTTCCTAAATTACCCTTACACTAGCTTATTCCTTTAAAATTCTAACAACTTATTAAAATTCTAATTTTAACTAAATACCCCAATTAATTTCTATCAACTAAGTACTAAAAATCCCAAATTATTCTAACTAAAAGAAATTATCAGTCTAAACCTCAAAATAAATAGAACATGATTAATTCGAATCAGGACCCAACATTTCTCCCCCTCTTAAAAGAATTTTGTCCTCAAAATTCGTACTTGAATTACTGAAGAGATGGGGATACTTCTCCTTCATAGCTTCCAATGGCTCCCACGTGGCCTCTTCCACCGAATGGTTCCTCCACAAGACCTTGACTAGCTGCACTGTCTTATTCCTGACAACCTTTTCTTTTGTATCTAAGATCTGCACTGGAAGCTCCTCATAACTCAAATGATCACTCAACTAAACTTCATCAGCTTGAACGACATGTGAAGGATCTGATCGGTATCTTCTCAACATAGAAACATGAAAGACATCATGAATCTGTGATAGCTCAGGAGGCAATGCTAACTTATACGCCAACGGATCAATCCTCTCCAAAATCTCATAAGGCCCCACATGCCTCGGACTCAGCTTACCCTTTTTTCCAAATCTCAGGATTCCTTTCTAAGGAGAAGTCTTAAGAAACACCTTCTGCTTGACCTCAAACTCCATCTCCTTCCAGTGAGCATCTTCATAACTTTTCATTCTGTCCTAAGCTGCTTTTAGCCTATGCTTTATCAAGTTGACCTTATCAACTGTCATCTGAATCAACTCTGAACCCAAAAGTTTCCTGTCTCCCTCTTCATCCCAACATACAGGAGTCCTACATCTCCTCCCATATAGAGCCTCATAAAGAGCCATCTGAATGCTCAGATGATATGAATTATTGTATGCAAATTCGATCAATGGAAAGTGTTCATCCCATGCTCCTCTAAAATCCATTACCCATGCCCTGAGTATTCCCTCAAGGGTCCGAATGTTCCTCTCAGATTGACCATCGATCTGAGGATGGACAGTAGTGCTGAAACTTAACTTAGTGCCCAAAACTTCCTGCAAACTACCCCAAAATCTTGAAGTAAAACAAGGATCCCGATCAAACACAATCGAATCCGGGATCCCATGCAATCTCACAACCTCATTAATATACTTCTTAGCTAGCACATGCAGAGGATCTTTCTGTCTAATTGCTAGGAAATGGGCTGATTTCATCAATCTATCTACAATCACCCATATGGCATCATGCCTCCTACTAGTCCGGGGCAATCCCATCAAAAAATCCATAGTCACTCTCTGCCATTTCCACTCAGGAATGGATAATGACCTCAACTGGCCTGAAGGTGCCTGATGCTCAGCCTTGACTTGCTGACACACCAGACACTTACTCACATACTCGGCCACATCCTTCTTCATACCTTTCCACCAGAAATGCTCCTTGAGATCCCTGTACATCCTGGTGCTACCTGGATGCATAACATAAGGCGCATTGTGTGCCTCATCTAGAATCTCATTCCTCACCTCCTTGACATTTGGAATACAAAGCCTATTCCCGACTGTCAGCAGTCCATCTTCACTCACCTCCATATCGGACTTCTTACCCTGTTGAATCTCATCCCGCAGCTTACTCAGTTCTGCATCCTGGATCTGCAACTCTCTCACCTTCTCTCTGAGGATCGGTCTTACTCGAAAAGTAGCAATCATGCAATCAGACTCCTCCTACTTCAAACTGATCCTGAGCTTAGCCATCTCTTCCAATAACGATAGATACACTGTCTGAACATATGCTATGGAAGACTTCCTGCTCAAGGCATCTGCAACTACATTGGCCTTACCTGGATGATACTCAATTAACAGGTCATAATCTTTAAGCAGCTCTATCCGTCTCCTCTGTCTCAAATTCAGCTCCTTCTGACTCAACAAGTATTTGAGACTCTTGTGATGTGTAAAGATCTTGGTTTGCACTCTATACAGATAATGCCTCCAGATCTTCAAGGCAGAGATCACAGCTGCTAACTCCAGATCATGGGTCGGATAATTCACCTCATAAGGCTTTAGCTGCCGTGAGGCATATGCTATCACCTTATCTCCCTGCATAAGTACACATCCCAACCCCTTTTTGGAAGCATCACTATACACAGTATAACTCCCCTCTCCTGTGGGCAAAGCCAGAACTGGAGAACTAGTCAATCTGTGCTTGAGCTCCTCAAGCTCTGCTGACACTCATCACTCCAGACAAACTTCTAGTTCTTTCTCAACAATTTGGTCAAAGGAGCAACATTCATGGAGAATCCCTCCACGAATCTCCTATAATAGCCTGCTAAACCCAGAAAGCTCCTCACCTCAGTCGCTGATGTCGGGGCATGCCAGTTCACTACAGCTTCAATCTTCTTGGGATCCACATGCACCCCCTTTGCAGAAACAATATGACCAAGGAAGACGACTTCACTAAGCCAAAATTCACATTTGGTAAATTTGGCATAAAGCTCTCTCTCCCTCAACCTCTACAATACTATTCTCAAGTGCTCCTCATGCTCTCCCTCACTCTTGGAATATACTAGAATGTCATCGATGAACATGATAACAAACTGATCCAAAAACTCCTTAAAGACCCTGTTCATCAAATCCATAAAGCAGGAGCATTGGTCAGTCCAAAAGGCATAACCAAAAACTCATAATGGTCATACAGTGTTCTGAAAGCTGTCTTGCTCACATCAGACTCCTTAATCCTGAGTTGATGGTAGCCAGACCTGAGATCAATTTTTGAGAAGACCCTTGCCCCCCAGCTGATCAAACAAGTCATCTATCCGAGGCAAAGGATACTTGTTCTTCGCTGTCACCTTATTGATCCTCCTATAATCAATGCACATTCGCCAAGTTCCATCTTTCTTTTTCACAAATAAGACCGGTGCTCCCCAAGGTGAGGTGCTCGGTCTAATAAACCCCTTCTCTAATAAATCCTCCAACTGCTCCTTAAGCTCCTTTAGCTCAGTTGGAGCCATCCTGTACGGTGGAATAGAAATAGGAGCTGTCCCAGAAGCCAAATCAATAGCAAACTCGATCTCCCTCTCCGGTGGCAAACCGGGCAACTCCTCAGGAAACACATCAGGAAATTCTCTCATAATGGGAATATCCTCCATCCTACTCTCCTTCACACTGGTATCTATAACACATGCCAAGAAGGCTTCATAGCCTCTTCCCATCAGTCTATCAGCTAACAAGGTTGAAACAAGCCTTGGCGGTGTCAACTTTCTGTCTCCTCTGAACGGTACTTTCTGACCCTCACCCATATCAAATTCCACTTCCTTTCGACCACAATCCAGCTTCACCTTATACTTCTCCATCACGTCCATTCCGACGCTCACATCTAACCCCTTCAGATCTAGAGGTAGCAGATCCACTACCAAACTAGATCCATCGATCACAAGCTCACAATCTCGAAAGATCTGGCTTACTATAACATTCCTCCCTAACGGAGTACTAACAAGCAGAAAATCATCCAAAAGAACTGACTGCATACTAGGCAATATGATACTGGCAAAGACATAGGAATGCGTGGAACCAGAATCAAAGAGAATATATACATCAGAATGAAAAAGTTGAGTCATATCAGTAACAACCACCGGTACGACTGCAGCCTCCTCCTGAGTCATAGCAAACATCTGAGCCTGTGCTTGCCCTCTCGGTCTCCCTGGAGGATTGGGCTTCCTCACTGACCCAGAACAACCCACCCCAATAGTTGGTCTGGTCCCTACTATCTCTGCTCTCCTCTGAGCCTGAGGCTGAAATCCTTCCCTTCTAGTCATCTAGGGACAATCTTTTATCCTGTGGCCCTTCTCTCCACACTTGAAGCAGGAACCCAAAAGTTTATAGTACTCTCCCCGATGCAGCTTCCCACAGTGCTCACATTGAGGGTTCTGATTCCTACTTCTCTCAGTTCTGCTGTTTCCTCCCACTGAGGAAGCCTGTACTGACCCTGTTCTGATCTGCTTGCTCTATTGAGGGCACTACTGCCACCCTGACTCTGAGTCCGGGCACTCTTCCCACCCCTGTAAGCTAACTGTACACTGCCCCCTCTCCTGGATGACTGCTCTATGCTCTTTCTCTTCCTGCTCACCTCCTGCCTGATGTTCTCCAGCTTCTCAGCCTGGAGTGCAGCATCCACCAGCTGCTGATAATCACAAAAATTATGAATGATCACCTTCTCTTTGATGCCCAGATGGAGGCCTCCCTTAAACTTTCTACACTCGTCTTCCTCACTGGCCACAATATGAGCTGCATATCAAGACAACTAGGTGAATCTCAGCACATACTCGCTAACAGACATCTCCCTCTGAGTCAAATTGAGAAACTCCCTGGCTTTTGAAGTGAATCACACGTTAATAGAATACTTAGAAAATGATATAAGAATGCACGAGAAGGGGGGGTTGAATTATGTATTTCCCTTTTTGAAAAATCTTTCAAAACTGTTTGTTAGAAATAAAATTCTTTACAGAACTTCCGATAGATTCTAATTAATCAAAACTTTTGAACAACCTTGTTTACGAGTTAAGTACTGATAAAATTTGAATATAAAATATAGAGATATAGAGTGAGAGTAGTTGACACAGAGATTTATCCTGGTTCACCCCAAACTGTGGGCTACGTCCAGTCCTCAGAGTTCCTTCTGAGATTTCATTATCTCTTCAATTTTACAAGTATTCTTTGCGAGCCTCTTCAGGTCTCTATAATCAGTATTCTTTCACACTTAGCCTCTGCAGGCTATCTGTACTACTTTTTCTCAGAAAAGTGTTTGAACACTTGTTACAGTAAAGTAGCTCTCAGCTAATTCGCACAATAAGCTCGTAGATGTAATTCAACTAATTTTTCAACTCCACAAGCTTTGCTAACTTTTTCTCACTTTTTCTAACTTTGCAATCTTCGACTTCAACTTGTATTTATAGCCTTCGTCTCCAACTGCTTCTTGATTCTTGTTTCTTCAATCATTAAAGAAACGGTTATTCAGTTGAGTTCTGTAACTAACTCGAACTGACTCCTTCGTCTTCTTTTTGAATTCCGCATCTTCTTTTCTTCGTCTGTATTTTATCGTCTATGTTTCTGCGTCTGCGTCTACTTTTACTATTTCGCGTCTTCGTCTGCTTTACTATTCGCATCTGCGTCTGCGTCTGCTTTGCTTAGCGTCTGCATCTGCTATTCTTTTCATCTGTATACGCTTTACTTAAATCAGATGTACATGCTTTCGTGCGTCGACTTCGTCATCTAACCGTCTATTTTGCTTTTCTTTTTATTGATTCTTTTTTTGTTATACATCAAAATCATATCTAAGTAAAGACATTTGGACTTAACAATCTCCCCCTTTTTGATGACAACAAATTATATACAAAAGAAAACAAAATACAATGTTTTGAAAAGAACACAAAAACTTATCTTCAGAACTTCTTCCTTTCTTCGTCTACTTCAGTCACACCTTCTTTTCTGATCATCCTCTTCTCTTCTGCTCATTCTCTTTTCCCCTTGTTCATTCTCTTCTTTTATGCTCTTCTCTTCCTATTTGTTATAATAAAAAATGATTAACGATGATGGCTCTTTAGCAGTTCTGTCATCATCTTCTTCAGATCATTCATCGTCTCCTTGATCTCGTTGACTTCTCCTCGTAATCTACTGAGTTCATCTGGTGAGTCAATCGATGAGGAGGCTTGATCAACATTTGTTAAGGGAGGAGTGAACGGTATTGTCATAGTATAAGCATCAGAGGTCGGAATGTATTCATCATTGATCTCAATAGTTAGTGGACGAATAAACGTATCAGCTTCAGGAAGATCTAAGTCAAACGGAGCAGGCAGCATCAGCAACTGTCTTCCTTGCAGGGGTAATGCTTTTTCTTGAATAGATAGTGTATTATACAAAGGTCTAATACGTAGAACTATCTGAACAAGGAACTCAATAAATGTCCCTGTTATTACTCTTCCCCCCACTGGACAGTCTTCTTGCTTGTCAGTATAACTGCAGCTCGCTTCATCTTTATTCTGTGTAGAAGCGCATGCCTCATCAATTCTACGCACTTCTTCTTCTATTTGATCTGCGGACAGATCATCACAAACTTCTTCAGGAAATAGCTTTGACTTCCCCTTAGTCAAATACAAAGGATATCTTGGCTGAATGTCTGGTGCAACCTTTATTTCGGTCTCCTCTGTGATCGGAAAAATAGTACACAGCTTACAGGGAATTTTTGTAGGGTATGGCTTGGTAGCAGCATCCCTCAAAGCATCGTAGAAAATCTTTTCATCTTCTTTCAGTAAGTCCCATGTGTCACCATTTATCGACATAGGTTGTACGACAGCCACTGTCTTCTTTATTGGTTGTCTACAATAGCAGTTCTCCTTCTAGTAACAACTTCAACCATTCTGATCTTCAGCTTATGTTTTCTAAAAAACTTATGATAGTTGAATACCATCAGACAAGGTTCATCATTATCTGAGTCTGATTCTGCTGTTGCCTCTAGTTGTGCTTCAATAAGATTCTCCTGAACCGGGCTTTGCTCCACTGGTTCCTCCTGTTGAACAATGGGGATTTCCTGAACTGTGCTCTGCTCAGTTTCTTTTTCTTTTTGAGCAGCTTTAAAGGTTTCTTTCTTTCGACTATCTTCCCCAGCAGTTGACACGGTCGTCTTCCGACTAATCTTCTTAGTCTTGTCTTCTGCATCAGTCAGTCTTGAAGATTTATGTACTTGAGATTTTTCTCTTTCAGATTCAGATTTTCTCTTCTTCTTAGTCTCTTTGGCTTTTCTGGCTGTATCCTCTTCCAGAATAGAGACTAAGGATCTTGTTGCTCTAGTTGCACGAGATTGAGAGGATTGTTCTTGACTCTGTTCTCTGGCAATCTTTTCTTCTTGTTGTCTTAGAGTCCGAATCCTCGGTGATCTCCTCACCTTCTTCGTAACTTCACTTAAAAGACTTTCTCCTTGTCTTTTTGGCGCACCTTCTTCTGTCCTCCGAGGTTGACTTACTTCGATTTTAGGACTCGCCTGTTTTATCAGCGGTCTTCCTGTTGTTCTTCTTATTTCATCCGCAGGCGATCTCATACTTTGTTGAGTTTGAGAACTTGAAGCAGGAGTCTTCTTCGAAACAAGCTCCCCCTCAGTTCTTGTTCTCCTTGAAGAGTCGGCTTCTTCTTTAATCACTGTCCTCAGACCCATTCGCCGTATTGTGATTGAATCAATCTTACTTTTCACTGGTACAATCCTTCTATTTCCTTTATGTAGAAGGATTCCGGATTCCTTAAAAATCCTTGTAAGAAGCATACCGTAAGGATAGCTATTTGTATCCTTCATCCCCTTAATCATGTAGTGAAAGATTAAGAAGGGTAAATCAATAGGGTTGCGATTCAGCAGGTAAAACAAGCATTGTTCATCCAGGGTAGTCACCAAATGTCTTAAACCTGCTCTGGGTAAAATGCAATTAAACATAATTGCATGAAGAACCATAGCCTTTGGAACCAAACTAGAGGTGTTCCTCTCCCATGGGTCATTGGCTCCATATAATTGTCTTCTGACATCTTCTTCTCTCATACCAACCTGGGACATCCAACCGACCTTGGTAGACAGAGTCTCACCAACCGATGGACAATCAGTCACCTTCCTTATCAGCTCCTTAGTCACGACAGCGGATATCTGCTCTCAAGATACGATAGTGTTGTCTACAAGTTGAGCGTTCTTCCAGAACTCGAATACCTCATTGGTTAACACTGGTTCTCGTACCTGGAAGAAATTTCTCCAACCTACTCTTTCAATCTCTGGTTCTACGTCCATTCCATCATTCCTCAATGACTCGAAATCCACATGCCTCCGAATATCATAGCTGCCTCCATTGTTTCAGAATGAAAACTGTTTCTGGAAAGCTCTTCGTCTAGGGTAGGATGATTGCGAGAAATTTTGAAAGCAAGATGAACCGACTAGAGATGAGAGAAACCGCAATGATTTCAGCTTTAGGCTACTTGTAGGAGTATAGTCCGGTGTATTCTAGAATCATTAAGATCCTCGAGATTATCAGATTTTTCCCTCTAAAAATTCCTTGTGAGAGAAGTTACCAGCTGTACCTCACTGTTTCTAACGCCGTTAGTTTTGACGTTACTTTAGCCTAACTGTTCGCTTAACATAACCATGTTAAGGTTACGTCTGATCTTTTGGAACTGTTCTTCACTCAGTGGTTTGGTGAAGATGTCTGCCCACTGATGCTCTGTTTCGATGAACTGTAGACGCACCACCTTCCTCTGAACATAGTCTCTCAGGAAGTGATGACTAACTTCGATGTGCTTCACTCTAGAATGCTGAATCGGATTCTTTGACAGATTGATTGCACTTGTGTTGTCGCAGTAGATTGGAATCTCCTCTTCTTGAACTGAATAGTCTTCAAGTTGATATTTGATCCATAACATCTGTGAACAACAACTTGCGGCAGAGATATACTCTGCTTCGGCGGTTGATAGAGCGATTGAGCTTTGTCTCTTGCTTGACCAAGAAACTAGGTTTGTGCCAAGAAAGTGACATCCTCCACTTGTGCTCTTTCTTTCAATTCTATCTCCGGCATAGTCCGAATCGCAATATCCGATTAACCTGAATACCTTTTTCAAACATTAAGCAAAGATCAGTAGTACCTACGAGATATCTCATAATTCTTTTAACAGCAATAAAATGAGACTCACTAGGATCGGCCTGAAATCTTGCACACAAGCATACACTGAACAAAATATCAGGTCTACTTGTTGTAACATACAGTAAAGAACCGATCATCCCTCTATACAGGGTTTGATCCACCTTCTTTCCAAGTTCATCTTTGGACAAAAGGTTTGAAGGGTGCATTGGAGTCGTCATAGGCTTCATATTATTCATATCAAATTTGGACAACAGTTCTTTCACATACTTTTATTGATGAATGAAAATTTTCTCTTCGGTTTGCTTAACTTGAAACCCAAGAAAGAACTTTAATTCACCCATCATGCTCATTTCAAACTCTTTCTTCATTAGACTCTCAAACTTCATGCATAACTTGTTTGAAGTAGCACCAAAAATGATATCATCAACGTAAATCTGAACTAAAATAAAATCATTCTGAAAGTTTTTCCTAAAGAGCGTCTTATCTAGTTGACCTCTACTGAAATCATTTTCTAAAAGAAAAGTACTCAGATGATCATACCAAGCTCTAGGAGCTTGTTTCAGATCGTATAAGGCTTTATGAAGTCTATAGACATGGTCTGGATTTTTAACATCCTCGAAACCAGGTGGTTGCTTAACATACACCTCTTCGTCTATAAAACCATTCAGAAAGGCACTCTTCACATCCATCTGAAACAGTTTTATATCATGACAGACCGCATATGCCAGCAATATCCTAATGGCTTCAAGTCTTGCTACTGGAGCATATATCTCATTGTAGTCTATTCCTTCTTGCTGATTGTAGCCTTGTGCTACTAATCTAGCCTTATTTTGACTTACTCTTCCTGATTCATCTAACTTATTCTTAAAGACCCATCTGGTTCCTATAATGGATTTCTTAGGGGGTTTCGGAACTAAGGACCAGACATTATTCCTAGTAAATTGATTCAGCTCCTCCTGCATGGCTAACACCCAAGCTTCGTCTTGAAGAGCTTCTTCAACCTTTTTAGGTTCTATTTCAGAGATAAAAGCCACATTAGCTTCTCTTCTGAATCTGGACCTTGTTCTAACTCCTTCTGAGGTATGTCCGATAATCAACTCTTCTGGATGAGAACTTTTATATTTCCAGTCTCTTTTCAGTCCGATAGTTTCTGGAATATCTTCAACTTTGTCTACATGAGTTTCTGATGATGGAGTTTCTGTTCTATCATCTAAGTTCTTTGAAGGACCTTCACTCTCCATGTCATCTTCCTTATGGGGTTGGGAACTATCATCAAACTTGACATGGATGGTCTCCTCAACTGTCTTTGAAGTAAGGTTGTACACCTAAAATGCCTTAGACGATGATGAGTAGCCTAGAAAGATTCCTAGATAGGTCTTTGAATCGAATTTATCCAACAGCTCCTTTGTATTCAGAATAGAGAATTTGCACCCAAATGGATGAAATTAAGATATATTCGGTCTTCTTCCATTCCATAACTCATAAGGAGTCTTCTTCAACATGGGTCGCAACAGAATTCTATTCTGAATATAGCATCTTCACAGCCTTCACGCCTGAAGTACTTAGGAAGATTCAGAAAATCCGGTGTGAGCATCACATGCCCACTGCAAGCGAAAACAAAATTATTATTCCGGGACCTTCCCGAAAGCCAGGATCCATGTGTCTATACAATAAACTCAAACCATAACGGCCAAAGGAGACCGTCTCTAACGGTATCCACGCAGAGATTAGAGAACCTAACCGGGATAAACCCTTTGACCCGGGAATAGCTAGAACAAGTTGAAGACTGCTAGATCTTACCTTGTTCTTGGAGAGCTATGATCAACAATGAAAAGAAGGAGAAGCTTGGAGAAGAAGAGAGCTTGATCGATGGTGAGAAGAGACTTTCCTTTTTCACCTTAGGTTTTAAGAACTCTTTCCTTTTAAAACCCACGATCTTCTCTATCTAGTTTCATCTTTCCATAAGCCTTTTATGCTTTTAACTCATTAAAACACATTTAATGCTTATGGTGACAAGGCTTGTCCACGTATAGCCTTTATATATATATATATATATATATATAAAGTAAAGCTTCCTCCTCCATACACGTATGCTCATATATATATATATATAAATTAATTCTTTAATTAATTAATTATATATATATAAATAAATGCTGAAGTGGTCCAATCACACTGGAGTCGGTCCTACCAGCCTACCGGGTCCCGGTATGGGAAAAACCCCCGAAAACCTTTTTTAGCAATATCGATGTCGCGATCTCATCGGGACATATCTCGATCTCATCGGGATCCAATTAATCATGTTGCTCTCCATATATTGGAACTCTGTCCAAAACCATTTTATGAATTCTCCGAGACACTCTTATGCGTGTGACCCATTAGGTTCCCGGTTATGTTGGCCACTTAGATTAACACTTAATCTGAGCAAGTCATGAGCGGTATCTAGCAACACATCATGACCCCCAATTGACCGGAAAGTAATTGGTTTGACGAATGAACATGTATTCATCATGAACCATATCATGAACCTTTCCATAGACAATTACCGTGCAATTCGTCCTTTCACCATGCTATACCCCACTTGGTTATGAGTATGGGCAATATGTCAACTCTTTACTAGATCGACTCGCCAAATCTAGTCCAAGTGATTTCAGTTCTTGTCCTGGGACTCATTACTAAATATGTCAATGAAGACATTCTTCATGACATATATGCTCCTACCGAGACTTCCAAGTAATGACCGACAAGAGGCCATCGGTATCATCTTCGCTATCACGTAGTGGTGAATCCTCTATTGGCTACTCAATTACCTTCGAATACCTCAAGTGCACCTTATCACCACCCTATGAGCGACCTCTCGTAAGGCAACAAGGAATGGAGTCAAAGCACGTAATCAAGATTCAAGATATCCTTGAGCACCTCAAGTCTAAGGATACTTGCACCATTGTTATGATGAGATTATCACCGACATTAGAATAGGACATCCATGTGATGATCTCATAGCAGTCATCCAATGTACTTACTACCTCTAGTAAGCATCCATATCTCAACCCTAAATATCTCATATTTACGACTTCGAGATCCATTTGCTTGATCAAATCAAGGAGCTTGAGATGTACTAGTCTCTCCGGATTCTGATGTCGGTCTCGGAATCCTATGACTAGGGATAATTTAGATCTTGACATAATTGCACATGATAGGAATCTCGGTGAGTATGATCACATCACAATTTCCTTCATGCTATGTCATATATCATGGACTTCATTAATTTGCTTATAGATCAATATCCATTCATATATAATGAATGAAGTTAATGAAATATGCCTTTCTTTATTTATTCATAAAGTATGTACACAACTTTGTACAAAATGCGCTAAAGGCGATTGCCTTGAGGCACTACTCTAACAATCTCCCACTTGACCTAAAGCCAATCGCCTTGATATCTAATACCATAAAGCGAGTACATGAGAATCAAAACTCTTTTGTGATAATGGCTTTGTCAACGGATCGACAATATTCGCTCGGTGGAATTCTCTCGATCCGACATCACCTCGTCCTATGATCTCCCTGATCAAATGATATCTGCGGAGTACGTGTTTGGATTGTTGATGAGACCTTGGTTCTTTCGCCTGCGCAATAGCCCCATTGTTGTGACAATACAACTGCATGGGCCCATCACAGCTAGGAACCACACCAAGTTCAAGAATGAACTTCTTGATCCAAACCGCTTCCTTTCACGCTTCGGCGACAATGTACTCTGCCTCGGTCGTTGAATCGGCAGTCTTCTCTTGTTTGGAACTCTTCCAACTAACTGCCCCGCCATTCAGTGTGAATACGTAACCTGATTGGGATTTGAAATCATCCTTATCAGATTGAAAACTGGCATCTGTATACCCGCTTACTTTGAGATCTCTATCTCCATATATCAAGAAAACATCCTTAGTTCTTCGCAAGTACTTAAGGATATTCTTGACAGCCACCCAGTGACCCTCACCAGGATCCGATTGGTATCTGCTCGTAACACTTAGAGCATATGATACATCGGGTCTCGTACATAGCATTGCATACATGATAGATCCTACCGCAGATGCATACGGGATCATATTCATGCGCATCCTCTCATCTTGTGTCTTAGGACACATAGATTTTGAGAGTGTTATCCCATGAGTGATGGGAAGGTACCCTCTCTTGGATTGCTCCATGCTAAACCTTTTTAGCATCTTGTCTATGTACGTTGATTGTAAAAGACCAAGCAACCTTTTTGATCTATCTCTATAAATCTTTATCCCAAGGATATAAGTTGCTTCACCAAGGTCTTTCATGGCAAATTGTTTGGACAACCAAATCTTGACTGATTGTAGCATAGAGACATCATTTCCTAGCAATAATATGTCATCTACATATAGCACAAGGAATACGATTGCAGTCCCATTAACCTTCTTATACACACAGTGTTCATCCGGATTTTGTGAGAAACCAAACTCTTTGATTACCTCATCAAAACGGATATTCCAACTCCTGGATGCTTGTTTCAATCCATAGATGGATTTCTGAAGCTTGCATACCTTTTTGCCATCATAGGAGGTGAAGCCCTCAGGTTGTGTCATATACACATCCTCAGCTAGATTTCCATTTAGAAAAGCTGTCTTCATATCCATTTGCCATATCTCATAATCATAATGAGTGGCAATGGCTAGGAGTATTATAATGGATTTAAGCATTGCTACTGGGCTGAAGGTCTCGTCGTAGTCAACTCCTTGTCTTTGACGAAAGCCTTTAGCCACAAGCCTTGCTTTATAGGTAATTACATTACCATCCATGTCAGTTTTCTTTTTGAAAACCCATTTGCACCCTATGGGTTTAATTCCTTCGGGTGCCTCAACCAAAGTCCATACTTGGTTTTCATACATGGAATCCATTTAAGCCTGCATGGCATGAAGCCATTTCTCAGGCTCTGAACTCTTCAGAACCTCTTCATAGGTGGTAGGCTCATCATCTTCTATGAGCAATACGTCATTGTAACATCCCATCTCCCATAGGAAGGGTTTATTGGTAATTTGGGACGGGTTAGGAGAATTGGATTATAACTCGGCATGAACATACATCATATAGCCTCTATAACTGATGATTGTTTTGCACATGCACATGGTATACATGCATTCATGACATTTCCGGCATAAGTGTCTAATTGGGATCTTTTGTGAAATTTATGTGAAAGTTGTATTTAAAAAATTATTTGGAGTGCGCCATAAATTGTTTTACATTTTTAGGGATTTATGGAAATTTTTTCTGGAATTTTTCGGGTTCGTGCGGACGAAAAATTTCTAATCGGCTAATCGAGTGGATTTCCAGATCTTGAAAAAGACTGTCTAATGGCACGGGAATTTAGGTACATGATTTTAGGAATTATGAATTGTGAGCCATTGACATTTGGAGAGAAATTGGAGTGAAATTTGGAACCGGAAAAAAATCAGACCAAGTGGCAAGTGACACTTGTCACTTGCCTATTTAATCTTACATTTAAAGGTTATATAAACCCTTCATGTCCTTAGCTTCCACGACTCTTCCTTGGAAGTATGAAAAACCACTTTGATTGCAACTTGTTCTCCCATCCGTAGTCCTTCCTCCCCATTCCTTTGCTTGTTTTTCTTCTTCTTATTATTACTTCTCTTCTCCACTTATTTAGATCTTCATACCCTATGTGCTCTCTTCCTTTTATGCACAAACTCAAAATCCTTGCCTTAAAAGAGTGGTAACCTTAGGTGTGAAGAGAGGGTGGAGAGGATGGGTGTCTTATGAAGAATTAAAGGAATTAAAAGCTTAAGTAGGTAAGGATCTTATTTTATGTTTTTAAATTGGTAGCTAAAGCCTTAATTGTGATGTCTTGAGCCTTAACTTCATGGTACTTGTGATTTGATTATGTGGGTATAAATTTATGTTGTGTAAGAATGAATGTTATTGTATGAGTAGTGTGTGAATTAATTGGTTTTAGATGTAGATGAATGGATATTTAGGGAAGAAAATGTGTGTAGATTGTTGCTGCCAATTATGCTCTATTATACAAGTAAATTTTATGATGATTTTGTGGTTGAATTAGAGTTGTAAATGGATGCTTAGTGATGAGTTAGTGATGTTAGAAGTGATAGGAGTTTGGTTGTTGATGTAAGCTGGAAAATTGTTATTGACCCTATTGCAATGTTTTGATCATAACTTATTGTGTAGGTGTGCAAATGAGGTGAAGTTTGTGCCCAATGAAACTTTGGGATGTTGGCTTCAATTTTGTGTGAAATAGGTGGTGTTAAATTGTAATGCTAGAAGGGTGAATTTTTGCATGGAAAGTTACTGTTTTATTGCCTGTGAACAGTACCCGCAGTTATGACCTGATTACTTTGTTGATTTTTCTAAATTAATTGGTATGGAACTAGGAAAAATGGTCTGTATGAAAGTTGAGGCATATTGAGTTAGCTTTCGATTGCCACTAATCTTGTTAATTTTCGAGTTGTATATTGGGAGATATGAACTGATTACTATTGATTGGTTTTATGCTTTTTGGAGAAACCTAGTCAAAGTGTTGATTTTGTGAGCTTTCTGCTTGGGAGCAATTTTAGCAATTTTTTTGGACTGAATTGGTGTGAGTGATCTTCTGAAAAGTTGTAGAGGAAGAAATTATCTTGAAAATGATTTATGGTGTGTAATTTTTAGAGGTCAATGTTGGGAGATATGATTTTGCAAAAACTGACCCTGCATTAGGTTGTGAATTGCTGATAATGGCAGTAACTTCCATAACAGTTTTGAAATTGTTAAAAATCGAATTGGGTTTGTGTTCTTCAAAAAATTGAAGTTTGAGATCTTATCTTTTCAGGGATATAAGGTAATGATTTTTGTGACATTTGTGCTAAGAGAATTCTTGTTTGAAACATCCTTGTCCAGATTGGTTGATTTCAGAGGGTGATGTTTTGGTGAATTGTTTGACCTAGTTAGTTATGGAATTTAATTTTGGGTTGTTCATGAAAGTTGTAGATGACATTGTGAACTTATTGATCATATTTATGTGGTAATGTTTGGCTGAAGAATCAGAGAGGAATGGAATTTATAATGTACTATTCTGTTTTAATGAGATTTGAGTAGGCAGTAGCTTTGAAGGGATTTTTGACACCCTTAAGGGTGAAATTGATTTTTATGGTCTTCTTGAGAATTGTAGAGGGTTTCATGATCTTTCCAACGAGATATAGTTGGAAATTTTCTGAATGTGTGCAATGAATTATTGGTGTTGAAAATTGGATTGAAATTAGGAAAAAAAGGAAAATGGAATCACGCCTGGGTCCTTAGGGCGACCCGTCGCCTCTAGTGATTGGGCGTAAAAGGTCAAGGTCGCTAGGCTTACGCCGTCGCCTAGCTTAAGACGTTTTAAGTCAGCCCCGCTGGGGCGAGACGTCGCCCCCAGCGAGGCTGGACTTTTTTTTTCTTTTATTATTATTTTATTATTTTTATTTGTTAAATGGGTAATTTGTGATTTCATTTTGTCAATTTCTTTTCCGTCCGACGTCCGATTGACCTGATTCTTGAGGCATCGGATTCGTGGAATATTTAATTTCATTTTGTGAGAAATTGGGAATTTTTGGACGGGAAATTGACGTGGCCCCGGGTAACGGAGCCTTTAATCACTGTTTTGTTTAATTGGGGACCTATAGAGGTCCGAATTGCGCACCGTCAGCGCCAATAGGTTTCTAATTTTTAGATGGATTTTTTTTATGGGAAAATTTTAGATTAGGGACGGGAATGCCATGAACATGCATTATACACGTTTTACTTATTCCATGTGCATTGTTTGATATTTTTAACTATTCAGTTGGTAATGTTTACTTATTTTAATTGTTATAGAGGCTCAGTTGGAACGTCATCCCACGGACGTTGCAGAGACTTCCCAGCATTAGCTCGGAAGTTATTAAGTGAGTAACCTAGATGGTTCCTCGGTTAGTAAGTGTTTATAATTACGCACTTAGAACCTGTGGAGAATAATGGTGGGAAAATTGTGTTTGTTTGTGTTTCAGTATTGCGGACCAAGGTCCGATGGATTGGGAAATTCGACATAGAAGTGTCATATGTGATTTTCTTGTGATTACTGTACAAGATTTATGCGTACATGTTGAATTGGGATCCGATATGATGTTGGTGTTGTTTTATTTGGATATGCACATCATGCATAATTGCATGATCGATGAATCGGCGATTGTGACGGGCGACGCGAGCTTAAAGCTCAACGTGATTGGGCCTTGAGCCCATAGTGACTCGAGCCTATGGCTCACCGTTTATCGCGCCTTAATGGGACAGTTTGGCGCCGATCACAATAACGTAATAAATTGGAAAAGCGTCTCATACACATTCCATGTGCATTTGAATTGATTCTTTGGATTGGTATGAAAATTATGTGGTACTACTAAATGTGTTTTGATGAGATAATTGTGCGTAGCTGTGTTATGTATATGTATATGCATGAATTGGGTGAACCATCGATGATGGTTTCTCATTGAGTTCGCAAACTCACCCAAAATTGCAAATTATTTTTCAGACCGAGAGAGTAGACCTATAGCTCAGAGGACTTTTCTGCCGTGTAGATTGAGTTGGCAAGAGAAGTCATGGCACATGTGTCGGTGGCACTTTTGAAGGATGACCTAGCTAGCCTTTTGTTTGATTTTCTTTTGGAGTATTATACGTAACACACCAATTGTGTAAATTTATCGCTTTGAGGTTATGAAATGAGAATTTATGGTTTCAAAATTAGTGGATTTCATATTAATGCTTTATGATTTTGATGCCATGTGGAGTGTTAGTGGTTGTTAAGTGGCGCACCCTTATCGTAGGGTGTGTGTCGGAATGACCTACTGGCGTCCCGATACATATCCTATGATATGGGGTGCTACTGATCATTCTTCATTCACAAGAAATCCATATCTCTTGGGAATAGGCGTATCCTCGTGACCTACGAACTTCGTGTGTTGTAGAAGGTTGAATGTTACTTCATCTATATGAGTCACGCTTCAGTTGACGATTGATCTGCGTCTCTGTTCGAGCATCTTGAACTTCTTCAAGCTCAATTTTGCTCCCACCGTCTTCTTGTAAAAGAAACTCTTTCTCTAAAAGACAGCGTGCTTGAAACAAACACCTTTTGTTCCTCAAAGAGTAGAATTGATATCCCATTGTTTCTTTAGGATATCCTACGAACAAACACTTGTCAGACTTTGCATCAAGTTTATCTGACTGTGTCCGCTTCACATAAGCAGGACAACCCCAAACTTTCAAATGAGTAAGATAGGGTCTTTTGTTAGTCCACATCTCATATGGAGTAACATCAACTATCTTTGATGGAACTCTGTTTAACAAGTAAACAGCTGTCTCAAGTGCATACCCCCAAAAGGATTTTGGTAACTTTGCAAAGCCCATCATTGATCGTACCATGTCTAACAAGGTTCGATTTCTCCTTTCTGCCACACCATTATGCTGTAGTGTGTAAGGAGGAGTCCATTGAGATAAAATCCCATTATCTCTGAGATAATCCAAAAACTCTTGGTCTAAGTATCCCCCACCACGATCTTGTTGGATCGGAAAAAGAAAGCATGCTTAGTTTGGAGAAACGATAGATTTCAAAACTTTTTAAGAAATCATCTTGCAGCAGAAGCAATATATCCAAATCAACATGCTAATCCATACATGATATGGTATAAGGATAATAAAACTAAGAACAAGATAAAAGGAATTACCGACTCCTTCGCTACAGCTTTAAATCCTCGCTGCGCTATCCTCTCCTTCTGGTATCCAAATCCTTTGCCTTTGAGTCTTTTCCTTTAGCAATCTATCTTCTTCCTTGTAGTAGTATCCTCTACCAATTAGATTTACCACTTTTTCTTCAAGGACAACTAGGTTAACAAAATCCTTTGGTGGGAAAGGAGAAGAAATATTTGGAGGAGATTTTCTTAGAAGAAGAAGAACCAAAATTGAAACTCTTTCAATTCTTTCACTTAGGAATTTTGGTTCTCCCTTGCATGAAAAGAGAGAATGTCTAAAAAACATGCAAGAACCCTTTCTTACCTCTCAATTTCGAAATATGCATCAATGGAAAGAGTGAGAGGTATCCAATGCATCACTTCTTACATTAATCACTCATCAAATAGCCAATAAATGAGACTTACTTCATTTATCTTTAAAATGGCTATTTGAAAAGACCATAACCTATAATTGAATACCCATTTCGGTTTTGGCAAGAAGAAAGAAGGAAGATGGTCCATCTAATGCACATCTTTCATCTTTAATCTAATGAATGCAAATAGGTTACATGCCAACATTAAAAGCCAACCATTAAACCATTTAATGGTAAGTTCATAACTCCATTTAATAATGATGAACCATAATAAAGACCATCTTTATTTAGTATTTTAATGTCAAATGTGTGGTTACACATCTAACCTAACACAATTTTTAAATTGCTTCTTCTCCATTTTAAAAAAATTGTTTTAATATAATTAATGTAATCAATTACATTAAACCAAAACAAGCCCATTTCTAAATGAACATATGGGCTTCCAATTAACCATTAATTAGTATAAGCCCATCATTCAATTATGGACTTCTAAAGCCTCCAAACTACTTCTTACTTAGCTTGATAACCTTCCTTAAAGCCAAGTGGAGAATCTTATTGGACTTTGATAATTCAAGCTCAATAAGCCCGAAATAATTCAATCTCATTGGAATTAATTCTAGCTTATTAACTAAATGTCATTCCACTAAAGACAATAAGTTGAACTCTTGAATTATTAAATATTATGAGAATATGTCCAATTGCAAACCCTATTTAGAACCTTATTATAGCCATCCGCACAATAAAGGGTAAAATTACCGTTTTGCCCTTATGTTGGTTTTTCCTTCTAGATCTCTCATTTTACTTTATATGGTGATTAACACATAAGATCTCATCTTAGTGTTAAGACTTGATAGGTAGCTAGTCCATCAAACTCTGGCGCCAGTTTAATCACCAAATCTCCTTAAAACATCTGAAGAGATGATAACACTATAAACTCTTTATTTGAGTGAATGTTCCACGATACATGTTTCAATTAATAATTCCAACATGCGCACCTTTCGGATTAATACCTGTAAAAATCCATCCCGATCATATCAAAATTATAATGAAACACATATGAGTTCACCACTCATCAAGATTGTGGTTCATAATAAGCGAATGCTTAAGTTGTATGTTTTAAGATTAAAGTAACGACCCACTTTATTCTTGAAAACATACTTGATTCAATTCATTTAATAGTGCCATTATCGATAGTCTACTACTATCATGATATGAAACTCATAATTCCCTTTAAGTAAAGTCCTTTACTTATATGGAGATAAATCAACACTACTGCCTAAACCATAATCAAACGACCAACTTGATTATTCAACTGTGAATGAATTAATTGATTCTAATAATATACATGTTTCCCATACATCTCTATGTATATGTATATTACTTACAAATGAATCTTGGTACCTTATGACCAGATATATAATGCTCATACAGATAAAACCAAACTCTTTTGTTTTATTAATAATAAATATTTTCATTACAAAGCAGAATCAAGAAGATAAAGTTACATGTAAACACACTTGCTTTCCAGGGCACTATATTTACATAACTCCAACAATCTCCCACTTGCCCTAAAGCAAGTTTGACATATCCTTCATTCCCATCCCTTCTAGGTGACCCTCAAAGCTCTTTTGAGTCAATGTCTTTGTGAACGGATCAGCAAGGTTTTGCTCTGTAGGAATCTTTACCACATCCACTTCTCCACGTTGTATTATCTCCCTTATGAGATGATACTTTCGCTCAATGTGTTTGGCATCTTTGTGGTTCCGAGGTTCTTTAGAATTAGCCACTACCCTACTATTATCACAATAAAGTGTAATGGCTTTTTCTGCCTCTGGAACTACCTCCAAATCATTTAGGAACTTTCGGAGCCAGACTACTTCCTTTGCTGCTTCACAAGCAGCAACATACTCAGCCTCCATAGTTTAATCAGCAATACAAGATTGCTTGACACTCCTCCAAACTATGGCTCCACCTCCTAAAGTAAATATAGAACCAGAAGTTGATTTCCTTGAATCAACATCTAATTGGAAATCAGAATCCGCATATCCCGCTTAATAAGATTACTTCCAGTAAACAAGCATTAAGTTCTTCGTCCTACGAAGATACTTAAGTATACACTTAACCGCAATCAATGTTCCATTCTAGATTGGACTGAAATCGCTTACTGATCCCCATGCGTAAGATATCGATCTAGTGCACATCATTGCATACATCAAACTACCAACTGTCAAGCATATGGAATGTTACGCGTCGTTCAACCTCCTCTTGGGTTTTAGGTGCTTGTTCCTTTGAAAGTTTGATTCCATGTCTAGTAGGGTGAAACCCTCTTGGAATCTTGCATGGCGAACTTATTGAGCATATTCTCAATGTAAGTTAGTTGAGACAAAACTATCTTCTTGTTCTTACGATCCCTTATAAGTTTGATCCTTGAACATAGGTAGCCTCTCTAAATCCTTCATTGAAAACTGCTCATTCAGCCATCCTTAACCGCAGATAACATTCCCACATCATTCCCGATGAGCGAAATGTCATCAACATCTGAGATTAGGAAAGTAACCTTACCTTCTTGTATTCTTTTGTAAACACAAGGCTCATCTAGGTTTTGTATGAACCCATAGGTTTTGATAGCCTTATCAAACCTAATGTTTCAAGACCTAGATGCTTGCTTAAGTCCATAAATGGACCTTTGCAACTTGCAAACCTTATGCTCATTACCTAGCTCAATGAATCCTACGGTTGGGCCATATAAATGGTCTCCTCAAGATCTCCATTCGAAATGCAGTCTTGACATCCATTTGCCATATTTCATAATCGAAATAGGCTGTTATGGCCAAAAGAATCCTGATGGACTTAAGCATGGCAACCGGAGAAAAAGACTCCTCGTAGTCTATACCCTCCTTTTGAGTATAGCCTTTAGCTACCAATCTAGCTTTAAAGGTCTCTACCTTTCCATCCGATCCCCTTTTCCTTTTGTAGATCCATTTACACCCTATAGTTTTTAGACACGGTGGTAGATCTACAAGGACCTGAACTTCATTAGTATACATAGAATCTATTTCGATTCCATTGCCTTGAGCCATTTTCCTGCATCAACATCATTAATAGCCTGTGTATACGTAACGGGATCTGTTTCTTCTTGGTATGAGATGGCAATTAAGCCTTCTCCTAAACCCAGATACCTATCTGGTTGTCTCACAACCCTCCCACTACGTCTAGGCACATCTTGATGCTCAGGTTGCACTTCTGATTCAACTCTTGAATCCATTTCAACATTTTGTTCTGTCATATCCAAAACAACTCTTGGTTTGGATGAAATTGCTAACTCCTTTAGTACTACTTCACTTCTTCCTTTGTGATTTCTCACAAACTCTTCCTCTAAGAAGTTTGCATTTGTCGACACAAATACCTTCCTATCATGAGGACTATAAAAATAGTACCCTCGAGTTCCCGTAGGATATCCTACAAACAAACATACTTCTGACCTTGGTTCCACCTTTGTGGATTCAGGCTTTAGAACATGGGCTGGACAGCCCCAAGTCCTCAAGTGCCTCAATGAAGGCACTCGGCCAGCCCACAACTTCCTAGGTGTTTTAGGCACCGATTTGGATGGAGCAAAGTTAAGAAGATATGTTGCCGTTTGTATGGCATATCCCCAGAACGATTCTGGAAGGCTAGCATAGGACATCATTGATCTTACCATTTCCAATAGAGTTCTATTTCTCCTCTCG
Source organism: Erythroxylum novogranatense (assembly GCA_029891385.1). Taxonomy (NCBI): domain Eukaryota; kingdom Viridiplantae; phylum Streptophyta; class Magnoliopsida; order Malpighiales; family Erythroxylaceae; genus Erythroxylum; species Erythroxylum novogranatense. The sequence goes on from CM057235.1 coordinate 22,963,418, forward strand.
CTACACCATTACATTTGAAGTGTACGAGGTGACAAATTGGAAACAATTCCATTGTCAATTAAATATTCTGGAACTCTCCAGGATAAATACTCACCACCTCGATCCGATCGAAGCTGTTTTAATGGCTTGCCAAGTTGCTTCTCGACTTGACTTTGAAGTCTTTGAACTTTTCAAAAGATTCACTCTTTTATGCATCAAATACAAATAGCCATGTCTTGAGTAATCATCTATAAAAGTTATGAAATATTCATAACCTCCTCTAGCTTGTACATTCATGGGCCCACACACATCAAGATGTACCATGTCCAATGTGGATTCAAATCTGTTTCCTTTAGAAGGAAATGAGGCTTTTGTCATTTTCCTTCAATACAAGATTCACAGTGGGTAATGGATCACTATCCAAGCCCATAAGGATCCCATCCTTTACTAGCTTTGTCAAGTCTTTTCGATTGATATGACCCATCCTTAGATGCCACAGATACTTTGAATTAATGCTAGAGATATTGGATTGTCTTGGTTTTATCAATTACGTGGTGTTTAGTGAGCCTTTCATAGGTTCTATAAAAAACAATCCTGTTTAATTATCGCTTCACAAATAAAATCCTTATTCTCATATATTGAAACAACCTTTTCAAAATATAAGGAATAGCCAGATTTTATTAGACAAAAACAAAATCATGTTCCTTACAATCATTGGCATGTAATAAACATCTTCCAAATATAACCTATGACCACTAGGAAAGTCCAAGATAACTACTCCCACCGATTCTACTAAAACATAGGAACAATCGCTATCTTAACTTGAAACGGCCTTTAGAAGTCTTTTCCTTCTTTGGAACCCCTGAAAGAATTACAAACATGGTTAGTGGCTCCTGAATCTAATATCCAAGAAGTAGATAAATCTGCCACATTTCTAGTTCCTAACAAACTTAGGAAGCCCATACCTTGTTTGCTTTTGAGGGACTCTAGGTAGGCGGATGCTTTCTTTTCCAGTGGCCCATCTCATCACAAGGGAAACACTTTCCTTTGATGTTCTCTTTGGCCTTCTTTTCATGAGTTTGGCCTTGACCCTATTTGGGCCTTCTTTTCATTGGACCCTTCTTCTTTCCTTGCCCTTACCTGGGCTTAGAAGAAGAAGCTACATTAACTTCTCGCCCATGAGCCTTAATATTCAATATTTCCTCCGTGCTCTGGAGGTATTCATCAACTCACTCGAGGTGTAATCCTTCTTTGTTGAGCTCATAGTCCAACTTAAACTGCTGAAAGAAGAGTTTAAGCTATTGATGATCATAATCATCTGCGTGTCTGCATCCATATCCGCCCCAGCATCTCAAATTCGGTGGACCGTAGAGATTACCTTCATCATGTAATCCCGCACCGGTTCACGGTTTCATGCGAGATTATGAAAGGTTTGGATAGCTTTCACTCTTGCAAACCTAGTCCTCACACCAAACATCTCATGTAGATTATGGACCATTGCACTAGCAGTTTTCATACAAGCAATTTGCTTTTGCAATATGCCGCTGACAGAAGCCAGAATATATTACTTAGTAGTCTTGTCAGCATTCTGCCAACGCTCATGTTGTTGGACTTGCTCAGGAGTTGCATCTCCACTTAGAGGTGTAGGCTCATTTTTAGTTAACACCCATGAAATACGTTCATATTGAAGAACAATGTCAAGGTTACGTCTCCATTCATTAAACTTGTCTCTATTTTCTAATTTGTTATTAGTCAAGAGCAGGGTGAGTGGATTCATTTTGTGGTTGATTATGTCTGAAAATATAAATTATTTAAACATGAGCATACTAGTCAACAATTTATGGAACTTTGTATAAAATCATGATGCATGTATGCATGATGATAGATTTAACAAAACTTAAAAAATTAAAACATTATACGACGGTTATTTTTCTTATCTATAACAGACTAAGTGACGGTGGGCCATCTTATCTATTAAAAGAAAAACTACGACCCTCCCACTCAAAAAACTACCAAGCATCTCATGCTCAATTTTTAAAGAAGCGTCTTAATTTGGTCCATACTTTTACCAATGAGCTACGGTGGGCGGTTTATTGATAAAAATGTTGAGTGTATAACCATTTGATTCATTCACTAAAGATACCTACAAATCATGCCTCGGTGGGAGGTCACATTTGCTATCATTAAGTGGACTTATCCTTAAGGAGACCCAAACCATGCAAGATCTAGGATCCATGCCCTCCGATGGGGAGTAACACTTCACCACATGCAAACGGGCCATCATTTGGAGACCGTGGACTCTCACAGGAGCATCCTCTCCCACTCAATCTTTTTGGGCTTTAAGTTTTAAATACCATCTTGTCTAGATGCAATTTATTATCCATCCTATATTGTTTCATTATATATCTCATACATAATGAATGCATGTCAAGGCCTAGGGTTGGCAATTTTCTAAATGACATGCAATCACATAATATCACATATTACAAGCATTCATTTCTCCATTCATCACATGAACTAATAAAGCCACTTTTGATTGTCCATCCTAGAAACATAAAATAATTACAAGCCTTTTAGGCCCAAAATATGCTTCTTCATCTTGGATCTTCCACTTCGAACTCTTTGCTAACATGATCCGGCCCATTCGGTAAACAAAATGTAATGGCATTTATGAAATTAGAATTTTGTCATTTTGAAAAATAAAATTTCAGCACTAGATTTTTAGAAAACCAAATCTTTGTTTTGACAAAAAATTCCAGCACTTGTTTTATTAAAACCGAAACTCATTTCATGAAAATTAAACACAGCACTTAGTATTTTAGCAAAACCGAAATTGGATTCTTTGAAACAAAAATCCAGCACTTGTTTTCCAATTATAACTGAAATATGATTCATTGAAACAAAAATTCCAGCAACTTAGTTTTCACAAAACTTATGCCAAAACACAAAAGGATACACCGAAAATTTTACCTTTCCATTTCTTCAATCCATGGCTGCTCCTTCTTCATCATTACATCAAATTGTACATTACAAAATCAAATAAAATAGAAAAAAGAAACCAAGGAGGAAACATGGTGATGATAGACCACCCTCCTTGTTACAACCAAAGAAGAAATCTTCAAGATAAAATTTAACTTCTATGGACAACCAAAAGAGCAACATACACCATATATATTTCTATCACATAAAAATATGCAGTATACATAAAAGATTGCCAACCCATGCATCCACCATATAGGAACCGAAATCATGCATGAAAACCGCTCTGATACCAATTGTTGGATCGGAAAAAGAAAGCATGCTTAGTTTGGAGAAACGATAGATTTCAAAACTTTTTAAGAAATCATCTTGCAGCGGAAGCAATATATCCAAATCAACATGCTAATCCATACATGATATGGTATAAGGATAATAAAACCAAGAACAAGATAAAAGGAATTACCGACTCCTTCGCTCTGACTTTAAATCCTCATTGCTATCCTCTCCTTCGGTATCCAAATCCTTTGCCTTTGAGTCTTTTCCTTTAGCAATCTATCTTCTTCCTTGTAGTAGTATCCTCTACCAATTAGATTTACCACTTGTTTTCAAGGACAACTAGGTTAACAAAATCCTTTGGTGGGAAAGGAGAAGAAATATTTGGAGGAGATTTTCTTAGAAGAAGAAGAACCAAAATTGAAACTCTTTCAATTCTTTCACTTAGGAATTTCGGTTCTCCTTGCATGAAAAGAGAGAATGTCTAAAAACATGCAAGAACCCTTTCTTACCTCTCAATTTCGAAATATGCATCAATGGAAAGAGTGAGAGGCATTCAATGCATCACTTACATTAATCACTCATCAAATAGCCAATAAATGAGACTTACTTCATTTATCTTTAAAATGGCTATTTGAAAAGACCATAACCTATAATTGAATACCCATTTCGGTTTTGGCAAGAAGAAAGAAGGAAGATGGTCCATATAATGCACATCTTTCATCTTTAATCTAATGAATGCAAATAGGTTACATGCCAACATTAAAAGCCAACCATTAAACCATTTAATGGTAAGTTCATAACTCCATTTAATAATGATGAACCATAATAAAGACCATCTTTATTTAGTATTTTAATGTCAAATGTGTGGTTACACATCTAACCTAACACAATTTCGAAATTGCTTCTTCTCCATTTAAAAAAATTGTTTTAATATAATTAATCTAATCAATTACATTAAACCAAAAAAGCCCATTTCTAAATGAACATATGGGCTTCCAATTAACCATTAATTAGTATAAGCCCATCATTCAATTATGGACTTCTAAAGCCTCCAAACTACTTCTTACTTAGCTTGATAACCTTCCTTAAAGCCAAGTGGGGAATCTTATTGGACTTTGATAATTCAAGCTCCAATAAGCCCAGAAATAATTCAATCTCATTGGAATTAATTCTAGCTTATTAACTAAATGTCATTCCACTAAAGACAATTAGTTGAACTCTTGAATTATTAAATATTATGAGAATATGTCCAATTGCAAACCCTATTTAGAACCTTATTATAGCCATCCGCACAATAAAGGGTAAAAATACCGTTTTGCCCTTATGTTGGTTTTTCCTTCTAGATCTCTCATTTTACTTTATATGGTGATTAACACATAAGATCTCATCTTAGTGTTAAGACTTGATGGGTAGCTAGTCCATCAAACTCTCGCGCCAGCTTTAATCACCAAATCTCCTTAAAACATATAGAAGAGATGATAACACTATAAACTCTTTATTTGAGTGAATGTTCCACGATACATGTTTCAATTAATAATTCCAACATGCATAATCGGATTAATACCTGTAAAAATCTATTCCGATCATATCAAAATTATAATGAAACACATATGAGTTCACCACTCATCAAGATTGTGGTTCATAATAGCGAATGCTTAAGTTGTATGTTTTAAGATTAAAGTAACGACCCACTTTATTCTTGAAAACATACTTGATTCAATTCATTTAATAGTGCCATTATCGATAGTCTACCACTATCATGATATGAAACTCATAATTCCCTTTAAGTAAACTCCTTTACTTATATGGAGATAAATCGCAACACTACGATCTAAACCATAATCAAGCGACCAACTTGATTATTCAACTGTGAATCAATTAATTGATTCTAATAATATACATGTTTCCCATACATCTCTATGTATATGTATATTACTTACAAATGAATCTTGTTACCTTATGACCGATATATAATGCTCATACAGATAAAACCAAACTCTTTTGTTTTATTAATAATAAATATTTTCATTACAAAGCATGAATCAAGAAGATAAAGTTACATGTAAACACACTTGCTTTCCAGGGCACTATATTTACATAACTCCAACAGATCTGATCGTAATGTCTTGATACTTTTCCTAAGTTGGTTTTTTACTTCATTTTTGAATTGTTTGAACTTTTCAAATGCTTCAGATTTGTATCTCATCAGATACAAGTACCCATATCGAGAATAATCATCGATAAAGGTAATGAAGTAAAGACAACCACTTCTGGCATGGATGGACATCGGACCATATACATCTGAATGTATTAGGTCTAATACTCCAGTCGCTCGTTCACCCTTTCCTTTAAAGGATAATTTAGTCATCTTGCCTAATAAACAAGATTCGCATGTGTCATATGATTCATAATCAAATGACCCTAAACTACCACTCTTATAGAGCTTAGCTATGTGTCTCTCATTTATATGGCCAAGGCGACAATGCCATAAGTAAGTTGATTTTAAATTATCTCGTTTATGTCTTTTCGTGTCATTGACATTCATAATTGGATTTGACACATCTAATATGTAAATTCCATTGCATAATGTACCAGTACCATAAAGCATTCCATTCAAACTAATAGAATAACCATTGTTACTAAAAGTCAAATGGAAACCAGCTCTATTTAAACAAGAAATGATAATATGTTCTTTGTTAATCTGGTACAAAATAACATTCATCCAATTTAATTACAAGCCCGGTGGGGAGTGACAACAAGTAAGTGCCTACGGCTAATGCAAAGAACTCTTGTTCCATTTCCCACATGCAGGTCTAGTTCTCCTTCATGAGTTGTCTACTATCCACGAGGCCCGCATATCATTGCATATGTGAGCCACAACCGGTATCTAATACCCATATGTTATGGTCGAAGCAGTATTAACCTTAATGACAAACATACACGAAGAAGTCGAGGCATCGATGCCTTCTTCGCTTCAATTCTTCCAGATAGACTTTCTGAGCCCGCTTCAGGTGGCGGTCTTGCCTGAATGGAAGCAAGTTCCTTTGGCAGTTTCTTTGGTTTTCTTCTTGGCTGCACTTCCTTTTGGTTTCTTAGACCTTTTCTTCTTCAACTTCTTTTTCTTTGAACCAGAAGAAGAGTCCACCATAAGCACTTGCTTGCTATCCTTCTTGATAGCTTGCTCTGCTGTCTTGAGCAGATTGATCAACTCAGGGATTGTCGTGGATATTTGGTTCATCGATAGTTTAACACAAACCGTGAATAACTATCGACAATCCAACTAAATTAAGTCAACACTTAATTCATAATCCATAACAAAACCTAAGACAGTCAACCTCTCAATATACCCATTCATCTTCATCATCTTGCATTGCAGATGAACTGGAGTCATCTTAGTAGTGTAGAGTAGCCTCGAGGTCTCGAACCTTTCGCACCGAGCTTGCTCATCAAACGACTCTCTAAGATGAAACACTATGGTATTAGCATCCATAGACTCATCTTTATACTCGCACTCTGGTGACATCGAGGCAAGCATAATGCAGTAACCATGTCACATCTTTAAGATGCTTACGATATGCTTTTGATCCTCATCGAAGCATCGGCGGCAGTGGATCGTAAGTGGAACATCTAGGACATATCCAGTTCCTCGGACACGAGAACAATTCTCGATTTCTCGTAATCTAGAAAGTTAGGTCTAGTTAATTTGTTCGAGTCTATAAGCGAGCGCAAATTCACACTGGAAGTCATCTTCAATAACCTAAAGGGAAAGAGAGAAAGAATGTTAGAATAGAATTACATGCATGATCATAAGGACTTGAATGACATGCATATGGCTCCCACTAGTTTCAAAGAATCCATAACCCTCAGTACGAATCCAAGAAACATTATGGCAAAATGTCCTAGTGGGTTGATATCCGACATTACTAAAATGACCTTGGGTTTACCCAACAAGCCACCTTAGGTCAATCGGTAGGTATCGGTCATACCAATTGCATCATAGATATCCGAAATTACTAAAATGACCTTGGGTTTACCCAACAAGCCACCTTAGATCTATCGGCAGGTATCGTTCATACCATTTGCTTCATAGATGCAACTATCGACTAGTGCTATCAACTCGTGATGTATGCACACACATTGGGTTATCAACTCTTGATGAGCGTACATCTGATGCACACTGCCCAATTTTGCCTCTGTCTACGTTGACCTTGAGTTTACTCAACAAATCAATGCTTCTAGTGAAAACCGACCCATTAATCCGAAAATCTTATTTTCATGGTTCGAACATATCCGTATAGAGTGAGCTTGGGTTTACCCAACAATCCAACTCTATAAGAACTCTGGTTCTCCCCATATTAATGGAAGGCGTTAGTTTTCATATGATGTGTGAGGGTTTTCAGGTCTCATCTTCTTCTCCTCCAAGCCGTAGGATTATAGTCACCATGACTATATAGAATGATTTAAGGCATTTCATCAATCACATTAAATCTATACCTAAAATCATCCTTCATCTCAACTTTGCATGTTGTAAGTCGACTTGTGTATGTGTAAGTCGACTTATGATAGTGTGTAAGTCGACTTATGCATGTGTAAGTCGACTTATGCAGCTGTGCACAAACAAGTCGACTTGTACCATTGTGCAAGTCGACTTATGCGTCTACAGTGCACGGACAAGTCGACTTGTATCTTTATTAGTCGACTTATCCATGTGGAATTGCTATCTAATCGGATAATTTCTCAATCCGTGCAGTTCCAATTCACAATACCAAGTGTAATATCCTTTATTATGATGTACCAATGAAACACTTTCATTGTTCCATGCTTACCATATATAGTCAAACTATACATGAAAAACTCGAACTTGATGAATACACTCTTATTCATTTAGATTTCCAAATAATTTGAGAATATCAAACTATCAACCTAAGTATCTCTAGTTAGTCTAAAATTTATCAAGATTACTTCGGCACTTGTCACAAAATTTGTGACGGCCAAAATAATCAAGACAACGAAATACACTAACAAGACGCTAATGTGACACATTTGACATCCGAAAAATATTTGAAAACTCAATTTCAAGAAATTCAATTTGGAAAGCATAAAACATCAATATAAAACATTTTTAATCACATTAAAAATGATCCAAGGCATTGGAATTGAGAAATACACAATTTATCATTCCAAACAAAACAGATCCAGCAACTTTCTCAAAACTGCCAAGCTCTGTGTTTTGCTTGAAAAACTCATTGAAACAATTTCAATAAATTATGATAAAATTAAAGAGGTTATAACATGTTCACAAAATGTTCCATGAATTTTTTCAGGATTTATTTCCAACCAAAACTCATCCAACCTCAGCAACAAAACCAATGTAGAATCTGTGTTCCTCAACACAGTTATTCCCAGCAGCACACAATAAATTCTCAAATAAATAGTAAATCAACTCGAAAACATTTTTCCATTATCATAGACATTCATAAACATCTTAGAGACATTTTGGTGAAAGCAAATCTGAAAAAAAAAATTTCTACAATTTATTCTCAAATTTATAAGCATGCCAGTTCATTGAATGTGCACAAAGACAACAACCAGAACATTGGGGAATAAATTAGCAAAACCATATCACATCACATTGATAAATTCCGAGCTTCCACAAACATATGCAAAAACATCTTGTGAACATATCTGGGCAAGAAAATTTCGAAAACTATATTTCTATACTGGATTCGAAATTCACACAATTAACATGCATAATTGTCACAAGCAATAGGCAACTCCGACCTAGTCATGGTTTCTTCATTATATACGACACAAGTGGCTCTGATACCACTGTAGGAAAATCCCGGTGTGAGCATCACATGCCCACGGTGCGGAAAACAAAAATTATTGTTCCGGGACCTTCCCAAAAGCCAGGATCCATGAGTCTATACAATAAACTCAAACCATAACGGCCAAAGGAGACCGTCTCTAATGGTATCCACGCAGAGATTAGAGAACCTAACCGGGACAAACCCTTTGACCCGGGAATAGCTAGAACAAGTTGAAGACTGCTAGATCTTACCTTGTTCTTGGAGAGCTTTGATCAACAATGAAAAGAAGGAGAAGCTTGGAGAAGAAGAGAGCTTGATCGATGGTGAGAAGAGACTTTCCTTTTTCACCTTAGGTTTTAAGAACTCTTTCCTTTTAAAACCCACGATCTTCTCTATCTAAGCCATCTTTCCATAAGCCTTTTTATGCTTTTAACTCATTAAAACACATTTAATCCTTATGGTGACAAGGCTTGTCCACGTATAGCCTTTATATATATATATATATATATATATATAAAGTAAAGCTTCCTCCTCCATACACGTATGCTCACATATATATATATATATATTAATTAATTATTTAATTAATTAATTATATATATATATATAAATAAATGCTGAAGTGGTCCAGTCACACTGGGGTCGGTCCTACCGGCCTACCGGGTCCCGGTATGGGAAAAACCTCCGAAAACCTTTTTTAGCAATATCGATGTCGCGATCTCATTGGGACATATCTCGATCTCATCGGGATCCAATTAATCATGTTGCTCTCCATACATTGGAATTCTGTCCAAAACTATTTTACGAATTCTCTGAGACACTCTTATACGTATGACCCATTAGGTTCCCGGTTATGTTGGCCACTTAGATTAACACTTAATCTGAGCAAGTCATGAGCGGTATCTAGCAACACATCATGACCCCCAATTGACCGGAAAGTAATTGGTTTGACGAATGAATGTGTATTCATCATGAACCATATCACGAACCTTTCCATAGACAATTACCGTGCAATTCGTCCTTTCACCATGCTATACCCCACTTGGTTATGAGTATGGGCAATGTGTCAACTATTTACTAGACTGACTACGTCAAATCTAGTCCAAGTGATTTCAGTTCTTGTCCTGTGACTCATTACTAAATATGTCAATGAAGACATTCTTCATGACATATATGCTCCGGCCAGAGACTTCCAAGTAATGACCCTGACAAGAGGCTATGGGTATCATCTTTTGCTATCACAGAAGTGGTGAATCCTCTATTGGCTACTCAATTACCTTCGAATACCTCAAGCTGTACCCAATCACCACCCTATGAGCGACCTCTGTAAGGCAACAAGGAATGGAGTCAAAGCGTAATCGGTATCCAAGATATCCTTGAGCACCTCAAGTCTAAGGATACTTGCACCATTGTTATGATGAGATTATCACTGACATTAGAATAGGACATCCATGTGATGATCTCATAGCAGTCATCCAATGTACTTACTACCTCTAGTAAGCATCCCCATCTCAACCCTAAATATCTCATATTTACGACCACGAGATCCACCGCTTGATCAAATCAAGGAGCTTGAGATGTACTAGTCTCTCGGGATTACCGATGTCTAGTCTCGGTAATCCTATGACTAGGATAATTTGAATCTTGACATAATTGCACATGATAGGAATCTCGGTAGTATGATCACATCACAATTTCCTTCATGCTATGTCATATATCATGGACTTCATTAATTTGCTTATAGATCAATATCCATTCATAAATAATGAGCAATGAGTTAATGAAATATGCCTTTCTTTATTTATTCATAAAGTATGTACACAACTTTGTACAAAATGCGCTAAAGGCGATTGCCTTCAGGGCACTACTCTAACAGATTCATCTCACACAGCATGGTCCTAGCCATCTCTTGAATCGTCCTGTTCTTCCTTTCAATAACTCCATTCTGTTGAGGAGTCCTAGGAGCAGAGAGATTGTGGAAAATTTCATTCTCCTCACAGAATAATCTAAACTTCTCATTCTCAAACTATCCACCATGGTCACTCCTGATACTGGCTATAGACATTCCTTTTTCATTTTTGTAACTTTCTGGATAAGGTCCTAAAGCACTTAAAAGATTCATCTTTGTGTGATAAAAACAATATCCAACAAAATCGAGTAAAGTCATCAATAATAACAAGTCCATATTTCTTTCTGCCAAGACTTATTATCCTTGTTGGACCAAGTAAATCCATATGTAACAACTCTAAAGGTCTAGATGATGTTACAAAACTTTTAGAAGAAAAAGAAGTTTTAACTTGTTTTCCTTTCAAACAGTTTTCACAGAAAAACTCTTTGTCAAAAATTATTTTCGATAATCCTTTCACCAAATCATGTTTTGCCAATTTTGAAATATGTTTAAAAGAGACATGACCCAGCTTTTTATGCCAGATTAGTCTTTCTTCTTCGGAAGATAGAAAACATGAAATATTTTGACTTTGAAAATCTTCTAAATCAATTTTGTAAAGATTGTTTCTTCTCTTGGGAGAGAAAAGTATAGACCCATCTTTGTTTCTGACTTCGCAAAGATTTTGATTGAATGTGACTGTGAAACTAGAATCACACAATTGACTGACGCTAATCAAGTTATGCTTCAAACCATCAACAAGCAGTACATTATTTATGCATGCAAAGGAATCTTTACCTATTTTACCGATTCCAATAATCTTGCCCTGCTGGTTGTATCCGAAAGTTACCGATCCTCCCTTCTTATACTAAAGGTCTAGGAACATAGACCTTCTTCCCGTCATATGTCGTGAGCATCCACTGTCTAAATACCAATGGTGCTTGCCGTATTTTCCAAGGAAGGATATTTGCAGGAGAAACTATTTTATTTTTTGGTATCCATTATTTTTTGGGTCCTTTATGGTTAGTAGTATGCATATGATGAGTTCTTTGATGCATATAACTAGATCGTTGATTAAAACGAGATTTATTATGGTTTCTCTTTTGAAAGAAAGGTTTTTTATGAGACTGAGTCTTGTTACTTGTAAACCCTAATCCGGTTTTATCACTCGGATGTCTACATTTTCCAAGCATCTCATTCATTTTCTTAGTGCTCTCTGTGAAAGTAGCTAAATCAGCTGACAAATTCTTAATTCTTAGTTTAAGCTGATTGATCTCTTCTGATCTGTCTACAACTTTATTCTTCTCTTCTAATTGCTTTTTCAGACAGATATTTTCTCTCTCTATTTCTTCCGTATATCTAATATTTTCTGCATACTTTTTCTTTAACAGTTTATACTATTTCAGAATAGCATGAGAATCTTCTAATAGTTCTGAGTAGGCATCATGCAAATTATCGTAGTCAGATTTTACCTCCTCATCACTATCTTCCTCGGCCATTAGGCAGATTTTTGCATGTTCAGACGATTCAGAACCTGTATCTGATTCTGATGAATCTAGGTCCTCCCACGTTGCCATCATGTTTTTCTTGCCTTCTCTACTCTTCTTTGGTTTCTTCTTTAGAGTCGGACATTCGGACTTGTAATGTCCAGGCTGATTGCACTCGTAGCAAATGACAGATGACTTTTCTGGTTTGGCTTCATCTTTTCCATTCTTCTTGAAAGTCTGATTCCCTTTGGACTTCTTCTTCCACATGCGTCTTATCTTTGGACTTCAAAACCAGAGTCAAGTGATGAAGATGACGAATTATCTTTCATCTGATCTTTCTGGAGATGAAAGATAATTCGTCATCTTCATCACTTGACTCTGGTTTTGATTAGCTGGAGTCGTCATCCTTTGATTCTTCAATCTTTAATGCTTTTGATGACTTCCTCCTTCTTTGAGTCTTGTGATTCTTATGTCCGGCCTTCAGCACTATCGACTTGTCCCATTTGGGCTTGTCTTCAGCATCGAGTTCAACTTCATGAATCATCAAGGATCCAAGCAACTCATCAAGCTTTAACATGCTCAAGTATTTGGCTTCTTGCACCGCAGTAACTTTAGGTCTCCATCTCTTCGGAAGACTTCTTATGATCTTTCAAACATGATCTTGATTGTTGTACGTTCTTCCAAGAGCTTTCAATCCATTGACAATTGTTTGAAATCTTCTAAATATTTGATCAATAGATTCTTCATCTTTCATCTTGAAAAGTTCATACTGGTGCACAAGAATACTTATCTTGGATTCTTTAACTTGGCTTGTGCCTTCGTGAGCAATGGACAATGTGTCCCACATCTCCTTTGCGGTATCGCATCCGTGGACTTTGTCATACTCGCTCCTGCTTAGGGCACACGTCAAGAAGAACTTCGCCTTTGAGTTCAGTTGTATTCTCGCCTTTTGGTCAGCCGTCCATCTGACTCGTGGAATGGAATTGCCATCTTCATCTACTGGTGTATAAGGTCCATTCTCTATTACGTCCCAAAGGTCGTCGACATGAGTAGATTCTATGAATAGCCGCATCCTATCTTTCCAGTAATGATAATCCTCTCCGTTGAATGCTGAAGGTCTAGTGACTGAGGCTCCTTCTGCGATGTATACATGTGATTCCGCCATTATCTTTGATCCACACTTTTTTATAGTGATTCTTGGATACCAGGCTCTGATACCAATTGAAGTGAATCACACGTTAATACAATACTTAGAAAACGATACAAGAATGCACGAGAAGGGGGGTTGAATTGTGTATTCCCCTTTTTGAAAAATCTTTCAAAACTGTTTGTTAGAAATAAAATTATTTACAGAACTTCCAATAGATTCTAATTAATCAAAACTTTTGAACAACCTTGTTTACGAGTTAAGTACTGATAAAACTTGAATCTAAAATATAGAGATATAGAGTGAGAGTAGTTGACACAGAGATTTATCCTGGTTCACCCCAAACCGTGGGCTACGTCCAGTCCTCAAAGTTCCTTCTGAGATTTCACTATCTCTTCAATTTTACAAGTATTCTTTGTGAGCCTCTTCAGGTCTCTACAATCAGTATTCTTTCACACTTAGCCTCTGCAGCTATCTGTACTACTTTTTCTCAAAAAGTGTTTGAACACTTATTACTGATAAAATAGCTCTCACTAATTCGCATAATAAGCTCGTAGATGTAATTCAACTAATTTTTCAACTCACTAGCTTTGCTAAATTTTCTCACTTTTCTAACTTTGAAATCTTGACTTGACTTGTATTTATAGCCTTCGTCTCCAACTGCTTCTTGATTCTTGTTTCTTGAATCTTTAAAGAAATCGGTTATTCATTGAGTTCAGAATTAACTCGAACCCGACTCCTTCGTCTTCTTTTGAATTTCGATCTTCTTTTCTTCTTCATATTTTATCGTACGTGTTTCTCGCGTCGTGTCTTCTTTTACTATTTTATGTCTTCTTACCTTTCTTTATTCGCATCTGCGTCTGCGTCTGCGTCTGCTTTGCTTAGCGTCTGCGTCTACTATTCTTTTTCGCTCTGCTCAAGGCTGCTATTCTTTTTTTAAATCAAATGCCGCTTTACTTTATGCAGATGTCATTTTGCTTAAATGCATTCGACTTAACTTCGCCTGCTTTTGCTTTTCTTTTTATTGATTCTCTTTTTGTTATACATCAAAATCATATCTAAGTAAAGTCATTTGGACTTAACAGCTTTTTCCTTCATATAAACCCAGGAGAGGTATTTCTTTCTGAACAACTCTCCAACCTCGCTCCATGAAAGCACTGGAGGCACAGCCTGACTCTGTGGGACTGACTCTCACCAGTGGAGAGCATCACCCTGTAATAAACTCATAGCTTACTCCAGTTTCTCCTCATCTGAGCACTTCATCTAAATAAGTACCCTCTCTGTCCTCTTCAGCCCAGATTCAGCTTCCTCCGGATTGGTGGTATCATGAAAGTCCACCGTCCTAAACTTCCTCAGTTTATCATACTGCCTGCCCCTGGTCACTGGAGCTGGCACTGGAGTCTGAGACCCTTGACCTATGGAGAAGGTGAAAGCCTGGGCAAAGGCCTGAAAAAATTGCGGATCCATCGTAGGCATAGTAGGAGGAGGAGGAGGAGGAGACGACTCCTCGGGTTGCACACTAGGTGCCTCAGATTGCACCCTAGGTGCCTCAGATTGCACACTAGGTGCCTCAGAGCCAAGAGCAGAGTGTGTCCCTACATCTTGTGGGATGTGGGACTCATCTGTGCTCCCTTGGTGAGAACGAGAACGAAGCCAAGCTCCTCGAGCTTTGCTGTGAGGTGGCATAATTACTCCTTCAAAATAAAACCTGTGAAAAACTTTAGTTCATGCAAAAACAATTTATCAAAATATCTATTACGATTTAAACCATGCAAAATCCGATTTAAATCATGCAAAATAAACATGTAGTAAAAAATGTAAAATCATGAAAATAATGCAAATAATGCAATTTTAAAAGAATGCACAATAGGTTATAAAAACCCTAAATTTCTCCTTCAACCCGAACCTAAACTGAAGGCTCTGATACCATAAGTGTTGGAACCCCTCCCAAGTGAGTTGTAGGTCTGACGTCCTGCATGACATCTAGACGCGCATCCCACGAGGGAGGGATTCCTCACCACGAACTAAAACTCAAAACAGACTTAATTTAATGTCATCCGGACCAATCTCGAGAAATTCATCCTAGTAATCCTCCAATAAAAATTAATCTGCTTAGGGCCCATAATTAATTCTGATTTTCTAAGATAAAATGAAATTCCATGTCTCTATAATAATTAGAAACAAAAATCACTTCAATCGGAGCTCTCGAGATCAAGAAATCACCGAAATACGGAAGCATGTTCAATATATCCGACTAATTGTCTCTCTTTGATAACATCTGACAAAATCCAACTTAATCCCAAAAATTCTAAAATTTGTATGAGAGGGTAGAAAAATTTTCTTAGAAAACCAATGCTTCAAAAATCGAGTAAATCAGAGGCCAAACGAAAAAAGTTACAAGCAAAAGAGTGAGAGGAGGCTTAATTTGAAAAACAAGAAAAAAATATGAAAATGAAAGAAAATAAAAAACGACAACGAGTCGCCGCGCCAGCAGACAGCTCATGATTCTTTATCAGAAACTACTAGCGAGGCGAGGCCTCGTCCTTCAGTGACGCTAAGCCCTCACGAGGGCGCCATCGAGTCCGAAGTTCCATATATATATATATATATGTATACATATGATTTGTTTGTTTTTTTTGGAAACCAAACATTACACCTGAAATTTTAAATATTCATAACTCTTCATACCGAATTTCAAAATTCACAAAGTTGGTATCAATAAAAAGGTAAAAGGAAGATCTACAACTTTCATGAAGGATTGAAAAACTAGTTTGGTTCTTAAGGGGTTCAAAAATTGATTCAAAGTTTCTTCCTCTAAATTTAAATTTTCCACAAAATGGCTGAAACTCGGGAATTTATATCTTTTAACACAAAAGTCCAAAAATGGTATATTATACCCAATTGGAAAGATATAAAGATAATATACAAGTTTCATGAAGGGAGCAAAAATCAATTCAGTCGTTTAAAGAGGTAAAAACCCTCTCAAAGTTTCTGCCTATACAATAGCCAATGGAACAGTAACTTGACCAAATGAACAGTACCTGCCATTTTCCTAACCTCATAACTTTTTATTCCTAACTCTAATAATTGAAAATTATATATCAATATAAAGGGAGAAAGACAAGCTACATTTTCTATGAAGAGTGCAAAAATCAAAGCAGACTCTAAGGGGGTGAAAAACCCTTCCAAATGTACTATATAATTATGACCCTTATTAACAGTAGCTGAAATCTTTCAGCCCTCAAAAATTCTTCATCCTAAGTCCAAATTTGACAAATTATACATCATTGGAAAGCTGTAAACAATTACTACATTCTTCAAGAAGACATCCAAATTCAATTCAAGCTCTAAAATATTCTAAAACCCAAACCAAGTTTCTACCCAAATTTGCCAAATAAACAGTAACTAAACTAGGTCTAACCCCCATAAGTTTTTATTCCTAACTCCAAATAAGGCACATTATACACCATTAGAAAGCTCTAAACACATGCTACCATTTTCAAAAAGACCTCCCAAACGAATTCAAGCTCTAAGTAGGTCTAAAACCTAATGTATCTAGCCAAAATCTTCAATCCAACTCAAATACCTGCATAAAAACCTCAATCCACACAATCTTAAATCTCCCAATCACCAAGCAATCCATATAAACTTATAATCTAGCTCAAAGTGGCGGCAACACACTCCTAGGAATCTAATTATTGTCAAACATAAAACAACCTCAACTTACTCTTTTCTTTTTGTCAACTTCAATCATACCACAATACATTATAAGGGAACTTCCACAAGTTACATTTCTAATTCAAAACTCTTAGATTTACATGAAAACAAGTTAATACAAAGATTTAGAGGGCATTTTAGCCCAAATGCATCAAAGTCTTAAAGGACAAAATACAAAGTACATCATTAGTTCCAAAATGCTATCTAAAGCCTTGTTTTCTAACATATGATTTCAAAAACAAAAATGCATTGGAGTAATGCCTCAATCTCGATGCGGTGTATCAGTTTCTCGCTCATCACCTGTGGAGGGAAAAAGAGGGGGGTGAGCTCGACGGTTCAGTGGGCAACAACTTAATAATAAAAACATAAGCAAAAACATTATATAATCATTCCTTTCCAAAATCAATATCACATTGATAACAACATTTTCAATTTCTCAAAACTCTTTATAAAAATTCATCACATCAAACAAGTTACAAATCAACCTATCACATAATCACAGAAAAGTGGTTCGAGTGGATCCGAAACAGAACGTACTACACATTCCTGCGAAGCGGTCATGTGTAGCCGTGACTTATGGGAGTCCGTGAGGAACTCCAATGCCACTAGCGGGCAGGCGGGAGAAGCCTATAGTTAGATAGGTGCACCTGACTCTTAAGGGACCACCACAAACCCAATGAAAGCATGCAAATCACATATTTCACACAATTTATACACATTAGCCATAAATGGCCCTTACCAAAGTCACTTTCATATAATTTGCCAAAATCACATATTCAATTCTTTTTCACTTATCAAATCATTTTACAAATATTCCCTACATAAATTTACATTCGAAGGACATCTCATACAAGTTAAAAACATCACAAAGAGTAATTCATACAAAAACCTTAAACCATTGGAAAGCATTTATTAGCATTTATTTTTAAATTTTCATTAAGCCTATGACTCAATTATTAAGAAATCACCCACCTTAATTTCTTAGCTTTGAGATTGGTCAATTGGTCTTGCTTCTTCCTCAATTGGCCTCACTTCACCTTCATTAAGCACAAAAATCCCAATTTAACATAGGATACTAAAATTGGAAATTCTAAGGATAGGAAATCAAGAATTTAAACCTATATAACCTTACCTATACCTTTCATAAAATATTTAAACCAAAACCTACCTAAAATATCAAAGAATTTCAAAATTCTCTTACCTTAGAAGATAACCCACGAAATTTGCTTTTGTTTCTAAGGAAAGCTTAAACTCTTCCTTTCCACTTTCTTCTTGAAGCAAACCATTAAACCCTCCTTTCTAAAGCATAAAATCCTAAGCTCTTACTTCTCTTCTTCTTCTTCTTCTTCTTCTTCTTCTTCTTCTTCTTCTTCTTCTTCTTCTTCTTCTTCTTCTTCTTCTTCACTTGGCCGTAAGTCTCCCCTTTCTTTCTCTTTTCTTTGGTGTTTCGGTGGTCTCTTAAAAATTCTTAAGGAAACTTGCTTCTTAACTTATAACCTATAACAAAACTACAACGTTTCACGAGCTCTTCTTATTTCCCTTGCAATTTGTGTGGCCTCCTTCATGTCATACGACTACTTCACTTGTTTCTTTCCTTTCTCCTTGAAAGAGTCGTAAGTCTCTTCTTTAAAGCCTTAGCAAAATTTTTCTCTTCATTTAAAAGCCTAAGCCCTCAAAACTACATAGTTTCATTAAAGTCCTTCTTTTCCTTGCAATTTTTTGTCTCTTCTGTTCACCATACGACAACTCTCCATTTGCTCCTCTTCCTTCTTATTTTAATTTAACTAAAAAGAACAATGAAGCCCTCCTTGAAAACTTTAAACCTTATAAACATAAGTAAACTTCCTAAATTACCCTTACACTACCTTATTCCTTTAAAATTCTAACAACTTATTAAAATTCTAATTTTAACTAAATACCCCAATTAATTTCTATCAACTAAGTACTAAATATCCCAAATTATTCTAACTAAAAGAAATTATCAATCTAAACCTCAAAATAAATAGAACATGATTAATGCGAATCAGGACCTAACAAAAGTCATGTCTTAACTAATTTTTTCCTAGTAGAAAACAACAACATAGAGAAACACAATATTATAGGACTAAAGTATAGTCAACGAGGTAACAATCCCGATTCTAATACATACAATTTTGGGTAGAAAAATGACCTGAATTTTTCTTGATCTAACAATGCAGATAAACCAATGAAAGCTCAAGGCCTGCTAGGATTTTAGCAAGATAGGCTCATTTCATTGGAATCAAAATATAAAAGCTAATGGATGTGTTGAATTCTACGTTCATGAGCCAAGATAAGAACCATAAAAGGATGGAAACTAAGTTTGATCAAATTGTAAATGTTGGATGCCCCGCCCTTGTGAATCACAAGCCCAACATCCTAAGTGACATCTGAACGCTTATCCCACAAGGATGGTGTGCCCCCACTAAGACAAATTTCAAGACAGCTTACTTCTACTATTTTCGAACAGATGTTGACCTCAATCATTTTGCACCTACCTTGGGAAAAATAGCATAACTGTCATTACGGATATCAGGTTAAGATCATCTTAGGACAATTCCAAAGAAGCTTTTGAGATCTACAACTTTGAAGAAGATCTTGAGGTCAGATTCTATCTTCTGAAGGGTCAAAAATGGAACATAAGATAGGTACAGACGAAAAACAGACTAATGGAAAACGACAGACAAAGTGGGAAAATTGCTATAACTTTCCCTATAGATATCGGATTAAGGTGTTATTTATATGGTTCGAAAAAGGACTTCAAGAACTACAACTTTCATGAAGACCTCGAAGATAGATTCTATCATCTGATGGGTCAAAAATAGAGCATAAGATAGAAAAAGGCAAAAGAAAGAGGACATGTCAACAAAATATAGACCACACGTCAACAAAACACAGAAGAAGACACATCAGTGAAACGCGGAAGAAGATGCTTCAGTAAAACGCATAAGAAGACACGTCAATAAAATACAAAAGAAGACATGTCAACAAAACATAGAAGAAGACACTTCAGTAAAACACAGAAGAAGACACGTCAGCAAAACATAGAAGAAGATGCGTCAGCAAAACAAAGTAAAAGACGCGTCAACAAAACACAGAAGAAGTAAAAAGGAAGAAGAAGCAAAACATAGAAGAAGATGATGTTAGCACAGTAGAAACAAAAATGCAGAAGAAGCAAAACATAGAAGAAAATGACGTTAGAACAGAAGAACCAAAACATAGAAGAAGATGACGTCAACACAGAAAAAACAAAAAGGTAGAAGAAGCAAAACATAGAAAAAGATGAAATCAACACAGAAGAAGCAAAAAGGCAGAAGAAGCAAAACATAGAAGAAGATGACGTTAGCACAGAAGAAGCAAAACATAGAATAAGATGATGTCAGCACAGAAAAAGCAAAAAGGCAGAAGAAGCAAAACATAGAAGAAGATGACATTAGCACAGAAGAAACAAAACATAGAAGATACAACTTCACTCTTGAACATCTTCCTTTGTAAGGACCATAACTTTTAGCTTGAATGTCTAAAATTTTCATGCTATATATCGTTGGAAAGAAAAAAGAAAGACCTATAGCTTTCTAGTGACACATTTGCCTAAATCAACCTGGATTAATCCAAAATTTTTCCCAAAGTCAGAACATGAATTTTTCCTTTATGAAAACTTAAAAAAATTGCAACGTACAAACTTAAGAGAGAGTCATGAGTAAATATGCAAACATATTCCATTTTCATCAAAAGATAAACGTTTTACAAAGCTTTAGTGGGCATTTCAAGCCGCAAATACATTAACACATCAAAATCCCAAAATACGAAAGATACATGAACCATGATTTGCTCAATATGCAACTAAAGCCTTGCTTTACAAAACTTGTTTCAAATACAAAATAATTAAACTAGGAGTGCTGCCTTGCCTCTTGACCTACTCGATATCCTACTCATCACTTGGATGTGTGGGAGGAAATGGGGGGGGTTAGCTTTAAGCCCGTGGGTAACAATTTTATAATTTGTAACAAGCAAAAACATTTATAAGTCATTTTCAATGTAGAAATTCATTTGTATGAAAATCAGGAATGCATAACTCATATCAACTTTTCATGAACACATAAACATATCAAATGGTTTGGGTAAGTCTCAAAACATGACGCACTACACATTTCCAATATAATGATCCTGAGTAGTCGTGAATTTTTGAGGGAGTCCTCGAGGGAGCTCCATGCCACTAGCGGGCAAGCAGGAGAAACCTATACTTGGGTCAACGTGCATGTGACGGTTCTTGAGGGACTACCACAAACCCGCATAACACATATATTTCAAAATCTTGTAAGCTTGATGCCCAAAATGACACATTCTCTTGAAAACTTGTTTTTCACATGCTTGTTATACCTTAAAAACCATTTCCAAAGGTATGGTTTCATAATCATGCATCATTTTAAAGATTTTAAAAACAACTTTTCATAAATCATCACACAAATCATGTGTAAGCATGTAGCAGAATCTTGCAGCATTTAAAAACATTAAATGCACATGAATGAGGTAGTTGCAAAATTAATTACTGTCATTTCTTGATAGAAAACTTTTATTGGCTTATTACTTAACTATAAAAGTGAAACCCACCTTGAAATCCTTGATTCTGGCTTGTTCAAATATGCCTCTCCTCATGCTCCTCTTGTCCTTCTTGATTCCCATTTTAAACAAAAATACAATTCCCAAATCAATAGGAATTTCCAAATGAGAACCCAAAGAAACTAATGTATAAATTGATCCTAGAACACTTAAACCCAAGCATTTACTAAGCTCTTGAAACCAAAACCCTTCCAAAAATCAAAAGCCTTAAGATGCTCTTACCTCCAATCTTCTCCAAATGAAGAAATGCTTAGTTCAAAAGAAAGCTCCTATCTTCCTCTATCTGTTTTTCCTTCTTGCACAATACCAAAATCTCTCTAGAAGGCTTAGAAAAAATGAAACCCTAGCTCAACTCTCTTCTTTCCTCTCAACCACCGAAACCTCTCTTCTTCCTCTCTTTGGTTTTGTTATTTCACTTCCTTCTCTCCCATTTTCATTTTTACCCCTCTTAAGAAACGAAACAACACCTCTTTCTTCCTATTTTACCCTTAATGAATGATAAAAGTCCACCTTGCCCTTCCTTTAATTCCTTACGGTTTTTAAACTTAACTGACTTGCCAAAATTGGCCTTACACTCTCCCACTACTTTAATAGCTTAAAGCTTTTAACCTATACCATATTATCTTACCCACATTAACATGCTAATTAGTTCCAACATAAATTAATCTAGTAAGACCCTAAGATTAATCTAGTCATTGTTATTTAAAAAAAAATTCAAGGGCCAACATTTCTCCCCCTCTTAAAAGAATTTTGTCCTCAAAATTCTTACCTGAGTCATTGAAGAGGTATGGATACTTTTCCCTCATGGCCTCCAAGGGCTCCCATGTGGCTTCTTCCATCAAATGGTTTCTCCACAGGACTTTGACCAGTTGAACCGTGTTATTCCTGAAGACCTTTTCTTTGGTGTCTGAGATCTCTACTGGAATCTCCTCATAACTCAGATCATATCTCGGCTGAACCTTAGTGGTCTGAATGATGTGGGAGGGATCTGATCTATATCTCCTCAACATGGAAACATGAAAAACATCATGAATCTGTGATAATTCTGGTGGCAACGCTAGCCTATAGGCTAATGGTCCAATCCTCTCAAGAATCTCATAAGGACCCACATATCTTGGACTTAACTTGCCTTTCTTGTCAAATCTCATGAATTCTTTCCAAGGAGATGTCTTAAGGAAGACCTTCTCTCTGACCTTATACTCCATCTCCTTTCGGTGTGCATCAGCATAACTTTTCATTCTATCATGTGCTGCCTTAAGTCGTTGCTTAACTAAGTTGACCTTGTCTATTATCATCTAAAGTAATTTTGGCCCTATCAGTTTCCTGTCTCCTTCTTCATCCTAACATATCGGAGTTCTACATTTCCTTCCATACAGTGCTTCATATGGAGCCATCTGAATGCTCGAATGGTACGAATTATTAAAAACAAAGTCGATCAATGGCAAATGCTCATCCCAAGCTCCTTTGAAATCCACCACACATGCTCTAAACATTCCCTCAAGGGTTCGAATGGTTCTCTCAGATTGACCATCTGCTTGGGGGGTAAAAAGTGGTGCTAAAATTTAACTTAGTTCCTAAAACCTCTTGTAAGCTTCCCCATAATCTTGAAGTGAATCGAGGATCTCTGTCAGAAACTATAGAGTCCGGAATCCTATGTAGTCTCACTATCTCATCAATATACTTCTTTACTAGTATATGCAGAGAATCAATCTGTTTAATTGCCAGAAAATGGGTCGACTTCATCAACCGATCTACAAAGATCCATATAGCATCATGCTTCCTACTGGTCTTGCGCAAACCCATCAGAAAATCCATGGTCGCTCTTTGCCACTTCCATTCAGGAATGGACAATGGCCTTAACTTGCTTGAAGGTGCCTATTTTTCAGCCTTGACTCGCTGACACACTAGACACTTACTCACATATTCCGCTACATCTCTCTTCATGTCTTTCTACCAGAAATGCTCTTTCAGATCTCTGTACATCTTAGTGCTACCTGGGTGTATGGCATAAGGTGCATTATACGCCTCATCAAGTATCTCATCCTTTACTTCCTTGAAATTTAGGATACAAAGTCTATTCCCTATGACCATAAGTCCATCACCCCTCACTATCACTTTAGATTTCTTACCATTTAGAATTAATTCTCGGAGCTTACTTAATTCTACATCCTGTGCTTGTAACTCCTTAACTTTCTCTCTGAGTATCTGTCTCACTCTGAAAGTAACAACAATACCTTCAAGTTCCTCCTGTTTCAAACTTATCCTAAGCTTAGCCATCTCTTCCAATATCGGTAGATAAATTGTTCGAGCATGAGCTATAGAGGATTTCCTGCTCAAGGCATCCACCACTACATTTGCCTTTCCTGGATGATACTCAATCAATAGATCATAATTCTTGAGCAACTCTAACCACCTTCTTTATCTCAAATTCAGTTCCTTTTGGCTCAACAAATACTTGAGGCTTTTATGATCTGTTAAAATCCTCGTTTGAAACCCATACAGATAATGTCTCCAAATCTTCAGGGCAAAAACTATTGCTGCTAACTTCAGATCATGGGTCAGGTAATTTAGTTCAAAAGGCTTTAGCTGTCGCGAGGCGTAAGTTATTACCTTATCTTCTTGCATCAAGACACAACCCAAACCCTTTCTCAAAGCATCACTGCATATTATATAATCCTTATCTCCCACAGGCAAGGTCAAGATTGGGGCGCTGGTCAATCTGTGCTTGAGCTCCTCAAAACTCTTCTGACATTCCTCACTCTAGAAAACTCCTCACCTTTGTTACTGTCTAGGGTGCATGCCAATTTACCACTGCTTCAACCTTCCTTGGATCAACATGTACCCCATCTTTCGAAACCACATGTCCAAGGAATATCACCTCATGAAGCAAGAATTCAAATTTGCTGAAGTTGGCATAATGTTCCCTCTCCCTCAATGTCTGTAACACAATCCTGAGATGTTCTTCATGTTCCCCTTCATTCTTGGAATACACCATAATATCGTCGATAAACACTATGACAAACTGATCTAAATACTCCTTGAAGACCCTATTCATAAGATCCATAAAAGCAGTTGGAGTATTGTTCAATCCAAAAGGCATGACTAAAAACTCATAATGTCCGTACCGTGTCCTGAAGGTTGTCTTGTTTACATCAGACTCCTTGATTCTGAGCTGATGATAGCCTAACTTGAGATCAATTTTGGAGAAGACCCTTGCTCCGCAAAGTTGGTCAAACAAATCATTAATCTGAGGCAGAGGATACTTGTTCTTAATAGTCACCTTGTTAAGTCTCCGATAACCAATGCACATAGGCCATGTTCCATCCTTCTTCTTAACAAACAGAACTAGCGCTCCCCACAGTGACGAACTCGGTCTTATGAACTCCTTCTCTAGCAGTTCTTCTAACTGTTTCTTAAGCTTCTTCAGCTTCGCTGGAGCCATTCTATAGGGTGGTATAGAAATGGGTGCGGTTCCAGAAATCAAGTTGATGGCAAACTATTTCCTCACTGGTGGCAAACCAAGTAAGTCCTTTGGGAACACGACTGGAAATTCCCTCACAACTGGAACATCCTCTAACTTCCCTTCATTTCCTTCAGTGTCCACAACATATACCAAGAAGGCTTCACACCCCTTTTCCATCATCCTGTTAGCTAGCAAGCTGAAATGATGTTTGGTGATGGTGTTTTCCTATCCTCTCTAAAAATCACCTTTTCACCATTGCCCAGGTTAAATTCCACCTCCTTAAGGCTACAATCTAACTTTGTATGATACTTCTCCATGACATCCATTCCCAATATGACATCTAGCCCCTTTAGATTTAGGGGTAGTAAGTCCACTACCAGTTGAGCACCTTCGAAGAAAAACTCACAACCCCTATACACTTGACTTATAATCACATTCCTCCCTAGAGGAGTACTAACAGTCAAAGGACTACCCAAAGGCCTCAAATCAACATCATGTAATGTCATGCTTTCAGAAATAAATGAATGCGTAGAGCTAGAATCAATCAACATATATACTGCAGAATTAATTAACCGAGCCATATTTGTAACAACTTTAGGTGCGGTCGCCATTTCCTCTCTGGTCATGACAAACACCCTTGCCTAAGCCTGACCTCTTAGCCTTCCTGAAGGAATAGCCTTCTTTTCAACTCTAGAACTACCCACCTCAGCAATTGGCCTGGTCCCCATTGTTTCTGCTTTCCTTGGGGTTTGCAATTATGACCCCTCTTGTTTTGTTGCTTGGGGACAATTCCTGATCATATGTCCCTTCTCTCTGCATCAGAAACATGCTCCAAGTAACTTAAAGCATTCTTATTTGTGAAGATTCCCACAATGTTCACATTGAGGGTTTGTGTATTTACTCCTCCCCGTCCTTCTAGTGCCTCCTACACTTGAGGCTTGCCCCTAGATTGCTCTTGCCTGCTTGTTCTTGATAAGGCCACTGCTTCCCACTTCACTTTGAGTATGGTAACTCCTTGTACTCCTCTCAGGCCTTGGAGCACTCATTCCTTTCTTAGTAGACTGTTGTTTGTTCTTCCTCTTCTTACTCACTTCATTCCTAATATTCTCCAGCTTCTCAGCTTGAAGTGCAACATCTATTAATTGTTGGTAATCATAAAAATTGTAGATCAAGACTTTCTCCTTGATCCCCAAATGCAGTCTTCCCTCAAACTTGCGACACTTATCCTCCTCATTAGCAACAATGTTGGCCACATATCGTGACAGATGGGTAAATCTCAGCTCATATTCACTCACACTCATGTCCCTCTGTGTCAGATTTAGGAACTTTCTAGCCTTCTCTTGAACCTCGAGAAGTATTTCCTCCTGAAAGCCTCCAAAAAGTCTTTCCATGACAACACTGAAGGCATATCCTGACTGTAGGGCATTGATTCCCACTAATAAAGTGCATCCCCCTGTAGCAAGCTCACTGCATAATCTAACTTTTCCTCATCCGTGCACTTCATCTAAATCAGAACCCTCTCAATCCTTTTCAACCAGGCTTCAATCTCTTCAGGATTGGTAGTCCCATTGAAATCTATAGCTCCATATTTGCGGAGCTTATCGTACTGCCCACTCCTCTCCACTGGAGCTGGCACTGAAATTTGTGACCCTTGGCCCATGACATAAGTGAAAGCCTGACTGAAGGCTTGAAAGAACCGTGGGTCTATAGTAGACATAGGAGGAGGCAATGGCACTTCATGTTGCAAACTAGGTTCCTCGGAATCAGGAGCAGGATGTGTCCCAACATCTTGCGAGACATAGGATTCATTTATGCTCCCTTTGTGAGAGCTAGTTCGAGTCACAGCTCCTCGAGTTCTCTTTCGAGGCGACATTTTTCACTCCTTCAATATAAAACTAGTGAAAACCTTTAGTTTATGTAAAAAAAAATCAAATCATGTAAAACAATTTAAAAGCCATGTAATTTGCTTACTTAAAATAATGCATGTTCATTTCATGTCTTAGACTACCCACCAAAAGCCTAGGATACTCCTAAACCTAGTTGCTCTAATACCATAAGTGTTGGATGCCTCACCCTTGTGAATCACGAGCCTGACATCCTAAGTGGCATCTGAACACGTATCCCACAAGGATGGTGTGCCCCTACCAAGACAAACTTCAAGACAACTTACTTCTACTATTTCTGAACAGATGTTGATCTCAATCATTTTGCACCTACCTTGGGACAATTAGCATAACTGTCATTAGGGCTATTGAGTTAAGATCATCTTAGGACGATTCCAAAGAGGGCTTTGAGATCTACAACTTCGAAGCAGACCTTGAGGACAAATTCTATCTTTTGAAGGGTCAAAAATGGAACAGAAGATAGGTACAAACGAAAAGCAGACTGATGGAAAAAGACAGACAAAGTGGAAAAATTGCTATAACTTTCCCTACAGATATTGGATTAAGGTTTTGTTTATATGGTTCAAAAGAGGACTTCTAGATCTACAACTTTCATGCAAACCTTGAAGATAAATTTTATCTTCTGAAAGGTCAAAAATAAAACATAAGATAGGTACAGACGGAGCCAAATGAAAAAGCAGACGAATGGAAAAAGACAGATGAAGTGGGAAAATTGCTATAACTTTCCCTACAGATATTGGATTAAGGTGTTCTTTATATCGTTCGAAATAGGACTTCAAAATCTACAACTTTCATGAAGACCTCAAAGATAGATTCTACATCTAAGGGGTCAAAAATAGAGCAGAAGATAGAAGAAGGCAAAAGACAAAGGACAAGTCAACAAAACATAGACGACACGTCAACAAAACACAGAAGAAGACAAGTCAACGAAGCGCGGAAGAAGATGCTTCAGCAAAATACAGAAGAAGACACGTCAGCAAAATACAGAAGAAGACACGTCAACAAAACACAAAAAAAGACACGTCAGCAAAATATAGAAGAAGACGCGTCAGCAAAACAAAACAAAAGACGCATTAACAAAACACAAAAGAAACAAAAAGACAGAACAAGCAAAATATCAAAGAAGATGATGTCAGCACAGAAGAAGCAAAAAGGCAGAAGAAGTAAAACATAGAGAAGATGACGTCGGCACAGAAGAAGCAAAAAGGCAGAAAAAAAAACAAAACATAGAAGATGACGACGTCAACACAGAAGAAGCAAAAAGGTAGAAGAAACAAATCATAGAAGAAGATGACGCTAGCACAGAAAAAGCAAAAAGGAAGAAGAAGAAAAACATAGAAGAAGATGATGTCAGCACAGAAGAAGCAAAACATCGAAGATACAACTTTACTCTTGAACATTTTTCCTTGTAAGGACCATAATTTTCAGCTCGAATGTCCAAAATTTTCATGCTATATACCGTTGGAAAGATAAAAGAAAGACCTACAGCTTTCTAGAAGACACATTTGTCTAAATCAGCTTGGATTAATCCAGATTTTTCCCTAAATTTAGAACATGATTTTTTCCTTTCTAAAAACTTAAAAAAATTGCAACGTACAAACTTAAGAGAGAGTCATGAGTAAATATGCAAACATATTCCGTTTGCATCAAAAGATAAACGTTTTATAAAGCTTTAGTGGACATTTCAAGCTACAAATACATTAACAAATCAAAATCCCAAAATATGAAAGATAAATGAACCATGATTTGCTTAAAATGCAACTAAAGCCTTGCTTTACAAACTTGCTACAAATACAAAATAATTAAACTAGGATTACCTCCTTGCCTCTTGACCTACTCGATATCCTACTAATCACTTAAATATGTGGGAGGAAATGGGGGGGGGGGGTTAGTTTTAAGCCCGTGGTTAACAATTTTATAATTTGTAACAAGCAAAAACATTTATAAGTCATTTTAAATGTAGAAATTCATGTGTATGCAAATCAGGAATGCATCACTCATATCAACTTGTCATGAACGCATAAACATTCAAATGGTTTTGGTAAGTCCCAAAATATGACGCACTACATATTTCCAATATAATGATCATGAGTAGTCGTGAATTCTTGAGGGAGTCCTCGAGGGAGCTCCATGCCACTAGCGGGCAAGCAGGAGAAACCAATACTTGGGTCAACGTGCATGTGATGGTTCTTGAGGGACTACCACAAACCCACATAACACATATATTTCAAAATCTTGTAAGCTTCATGCCCAAAATGACACATTCTCTTGAAAACTTGTTTTTCACATGCTTGTTATACCTTAAAAACCATTTCCAAAGGTATGGTTTCATAATCATGCATCATTTTAAAGAATCATTTTAAAAACAACTTTTCATAAATCATCACACAAATCATGTGTAAGCATGTAGCACAATCTTGCAGCATTTAAAAACATTAAATGCACATGAATGAGGTAGTTGCAAAATTAATTATTGTCATTTCTTGAAAAAAAATTTTATTGGCTTATTACTTAACTATAAAAGTGAAACCCACCTTGAAATCCTTGATTATGGCTTCTTCAAATATGCCTCTCCTCATGCTCCTCTTTTCCTTCTTGATTCCCTTTTTAAACATAAATACAATTCCCAAATCAATAGGAATTTCCAAATGAGAACCCAAAGAAACTAATGTATAAATTGATCCTAGAACACTTAAACCCATGCATTTACTAAGCTCTTGAAACCAAAACCCTTCCAAAAATCCAAAGCCTTAAGATGCTCTTACCTCCAATATTCTCCAAATGAAGAAATGCTTAGTTCAAAAGAAAGCTCCTATCTTCCTCTATCTTTTTTCCTTCTTGCACAATACCAAAATCTCTCTAAAAGACTTAGAAAAGATGAAACCCTAGCTCAACTCTCTTCTTTCCTCTCAACCACCGAAACCTCTATTCTTCCTCTCTTTGGTTTGGTTATTTTACTTCCTTCTCTCCCATTTTCGTTTTTACCCCTCTTAAGAAACGAAACAACACCTCTTTTGTAGCGCCCCCTCACCGTAGGTTACACATCGGGAAACCCGAAGGTCGCTCCGATATGTATCCCACGATAAAGGTGCACCACCAGAACATTTCCATTAAAAATCCACATGGCATCGCAATAAATTAAAACCATAACATAACCCAATATCGGAAACCACTAAATTTTAAAATCATAATATCAATCTGATACAGTCATCCAATAACAGAATAGACAAGTCTATCAGTCCCCTAAACAAAACCAAAAAGGAAACTGATACAAGCGTCTATCCTAAGTCATCTTCAAAATCCAACCCAACTGACCGACCTGTGTGCCATCGCTTCTCCTCGCCAAAGACGCCGCTTTCGGTAGAAAAAACTATCTCCTGAGCTAGGGTCTACTCTATCAATCCTGAAAAATAGGTTGCAATTTTGGGTAAGTTTGCAAACTTCGGTGAGAAACCATCATCGATGGTTCACTCAAATCATGCATTACGCAAATCATGTCAAAGACGTCACAAGAATATTCAATTGACATATTATATAGCGGTTTACGATGAGTTTACAACGATGTATAGTATCGGTAATAATATTACGAAGCATAGATGCGATTCTGATATCACATCACAATTTACAAGAAAATCATGGCATCACACGCTTCAAGAATCATCACAAATTTGGCAATTCAATCACCATGTATATAATGCATATGAGACTCTTTCCAGCTTATTCAAGACAGCCCAAGTGCTCACCATTGTTCGATGGGGGCGCGTCGATTTCTCCCTGACTAGGCCCGGTCAGTATAGTGTTAGAGCTCGAGTCTCTTTTCAGTGATAATAGCAACTTGGGTCACATTCTATTATCTGATCATGCATTTATGCATGCAATGCGATGTCGATAATTGAAAGTATGGCTATAAAAGCCCGAGATTGTATTTCTCAAGATCATGCGATAATTCATCCAAAGACAAGAGAAACATGTCATTTGATCATGTACATTTCAGACATTTCGGTAATCACACAATTTCACAGTCCAATACAGTAGAGGCATACCATCCAATCATGTATATCTCAGTAATCATACAGTTTCACATTTGGCAAGTAATTCACGTTGAGCATTTAAACAGTCAGAAATTTGAGAAACCAACTAGGTTACTCACCTGTAACTTCCGAGCTACTACCTGGAAGTTCTAGCAATGTCCGTGGAATGACGATCCAACGGCGCCTCTATAACAGTAAAATACAGTCCCATTACTAGATGCTCAATTAAACAGTTCAGTAATGCGTATGTCTCTATGAAATTACGTACAATGCATGTTCACGATTTTCTCGGCGCTAAAACCCAATTTATAACTCTTATATCCCAATCTAACTCTTCGCCCAATTGATCGACAATAATTGGTCCAATCCTATAATTCAGTCAATTTTCCTCAATTCGCACTCCCTATAGCAATTCCCTATCCTTTCGGTCAAAACCCCTATTGAAAATCCCAATTAAAACCCCAATAGTCTCAATTCAATATCTAGGTCACACTATGAACCATAATTGGCCTTAATCTCGATAAATCAATATCAATTAAATTAAATTCTAACTCCCATAATTATCCTCAATTGTAGACCTCTTTCTCTAGTTCATAATGAATCGAGAATCACCTCAATCGGAGGTCTATACCATAAATTATGTCCAATAAACAAACACTCATTCAATCAGAAAACTGCCATTCGCCGCGACCTACAGCCCTCTCCGTGACGAAGAGAAGATCGCTTGCCGCGGCGTGCGTCCTCTTCGTAGCTCGCCGCGACGTAGGCGAAGGTGTTCGCCGCGACGTCTTGCTGCTCTCGTCGCGGCGAGGCCGCGCCAGACGTCGCGACGTGCGGGTCGCCCTTCGTCTTCTCCGGTCGATTTTTCGCCATTAATGTTATTTAAAACCTCTATTAAACATCCTAACTACTCAATCTTTCACAATAAATGCTAAAAATACATGAAACAACTACTAATAACAACATTAAAGCCATTAAAACTTACCAATCAAAGATCAATTCACAAATCTCTCAAAATCACCGTAAACCCTAAATCTTTCTCAAATCAACGATAAGTCACTCCAATCCTTCTCAACCTTCATCAATCACAATAAATCAGTTAGGCTAGCACAATAGGAAGAAAACCATAGAGGAAAGATCGAAGAATCCTTACCTATGGAGGAAATCGAAATCACCGTGGGAGAGAAGAAGAAATGCCTTAGGTAATTCCCACATTCAAACTTAGCTATTTATAGACAAAGGTCTCCAACTCAGTCCAAATTTCAGTCTCTAAATTTCAATGGCTCAACATTTTAAATTTCCTAACAAGATCACTCTAATTTTTCCATTGCCATTGGACGAGTTCTTTCAAGATTATACAACATCGATCGATGCATCACTCCAAAATTTCCAGTCCGGGCATTTTCTCCCGAATTTCCCAAAAATTTCCTATAAACCACTATCAATAGTCAATCACTCTTAGACTATTCTAAATCAGTCATTCAAGCTCACTTACTCCTAATTTCTCAAACAATTACAATCCAGTCAGTTCACAATCTAATCAGTTCATACTTACAATTAAAGTGCCGGAAAATCATGAATGCATGTACTTATGAATAAATGCATATGCAAGAAACCTGTTCCTCTATAAGTAGAGGCTAGTAACGCGCTCAATTAGTGAATGCATTGAAAACTATCAGTCCGACCAGTGAATGCAATGAAACCCATCAGTCTGACCCAATATTACCATAATGCTCTTGCTATCAGTAACGGGATGTTACAATTCACCCCTCCTAATAAAAATTTCGTCCCCGAAATTTCATATACAATTGATCAAGAGGATAAGGGAATTTATCCGCTCCTTTCTATTCCGACTCTCACTCATTTCCTTATTATTATTCGCAAATCTTCACATTCGGTACCAGAAACACATTTATCAGATCTTAACACTGTTTATTAATCCAGTCCATAAAACACTCTGTAAATCAGAGTCATCTTTTAGATTTTAACCCACTTTACCAATCTATTTACACGACGGCCACATAGAGGCCATTTAGTAACGAATTTAGTTCCTTATATACCTATATCTCCCTTTATGCATTTTGGCCAACGCTACACACTTCGAAATATTTCATCGATTTACTTATCAGATTACATCTCTTTAGTGTTAAAACACTAATTTCATCAGATTCTCATAACCGCGATCCTAATCGATTCGAATCATTGTCATTAACTTGGATCGCTCAACCCTTTTTCAGATTCATTCCACTTATCATCATTCACTCAAATCAATCATAGTCTTCGACTATATTCAGGCCTTGTTCACTCTAATGTAGGGGTCAACGACTCCTTATGCACTGTTCGAATGGTAACACCATAATAATACCTCAATCTCAACAGACTCTACGAATATCAGTCTCACTTTTGCCTCAGCAGTCACGTCAGTTAGTTATCCCCATGAAAACTATTCGATTCCACACTCTATATCTTCAATTACTCTTTCTATACACTCTTGCGGAAACACAACACTTTGATGATTCCTAGAGATTTCTCTAACGGTTTCTTTGGTGGGTAAACACATACTTCACAATGCAGTCATAAATATCGTTTCCTCAAAAGTTGAATCCCATTTGAATTTCTCAATAAGGTCTGCAATTTCTAAATCCCCAATTTGCTTTGTCAGTCCTTTCTATACACACTTGATCCGGAATTCCCATAACTAATAATGATACATTCCTTTTTACCTCCTTGATAGATCGACAATGCTTTTCGATATTATACTAGGTTTAATAGCCTTAACGCCCAAATAAAGATCCTTTGCCATTGCATTATCTATTCAGTACATTATATTGCACCACTAGCTAAATTTTAAAACCTCAACCGCATAATCCTTTTCAATTCCTTCAGTTTCACTATTACCTTGATCGCTATCAATTTGCTTATTCATAGCCATATCTGAAATGTTTCTATTCCAACCAGTATCTCCAAGCTTTCAGAACAATATCCACACAATAAATTCCAGTCATCAATTATAATACAGTCCAAAAGATTATACTTATCCCTATGCACGTAAAACTACTTTACACCATCTCAACAGATTGCATCATAACCTTCATTGGGACACGTCAATAAGTATTACAAAGTCTCCGAATTTACAACGATACAGTTAATACTCGAATTGAAAATTTCTCTCATGATTTCTCAATTTCTAAATATCATATTCTGCCACAAGTTCCTTTACACTATTTTCTCCGTATTCCTCATATCAACTTAGTACTTCCTAAACATTTACATAAAAATTTTGTGAACCAATAATCCCCTCAATTTCATGACTAATTTCTCCTTACAGTTCAGTAATCCTCTTACACAGTCGGATTCGTTACGATAACACAATGCATATTTTCTCAGTAACAAATTCTATCTCTCACACTTGAGTTTCCAATAGACTCAGGTCTCCCAATAACGACTTTTCATTTATTTAAAATTTATTTCCAGTCTATCCTTTCATTGCTAAATTCTTCAGTTATAAACATCTGATCGACTCCAGTATCCATTATGTGAGTCAGATGGCCTCACAATCTCCCTAGTGAAACAGTCCATAATAGCCCTTATGCGCAGTCAATCGGTCCATCCCAAATATCACATCTACCTCCCTATACAGTTGTACTACCTAGAGGTGTACTCACCTCTAACCCATACTGTAACCTCTCTCTATCCCCATGCAGTCTACATGCTAAATGTGGTGCAATGAAAGAATGGGTGGATCCAGGATCCAATAATGCATATGCTTCGAAACCAGAAATCAGAAGCATACCTGCAACAACATCCGGGGAATCCTGGGCCTCCTGCCGAGTCATGGCATAGACCCTGGCCTGAGAATGCTGTCTGCTACTCAGATCCTCTGACCTCACTGCTGATCCCTCTGCTCGACCTCGACCTTGGCCTCGGCCTCTCCATCCGGACCCACCACCACGGCTCTGCCGCACCGTGGTATTGCTACCAGATCTTCCAGTCATAGCAGACTGGGCTCCCACAGTCTCTGGGCAGTTCCTTACTAGGTGGTCCATCGAACCACACCTCAAGCAGGCTCCAGATAGCCATCGACACTCTCCACTGTGTCTCTTGCCACAATGCTCACATAAGGGAGCAGACTGTCCAGAAACTCTGACACTGCCGCCACCACTACCAGTCTGTTCAAAACTGTCTCTCTACCCATGACCAGTCTGTCTAGCCCCTCCTGCGGACCTGAAGGACCTACTCTGACGCTTGTTGTACTCTCTGCAAGATTGCCACAGCTATCACTAGTCTCTTAATCTGGTCCCTGACCGGGCCTCACCATCTGTTGTCTCAAGAATGCTCTATCCTCACTGCTGCAGCCCTCAACTCTATGAAATTGCCCATATCGGATCTAGCCAATAGGGTACAGATCTCCAGATTGAGTCCTCCCTCAAAACGCCGACACCTGTCAGCCTCAGTAGCCACCAATGAAGAAGCATAAACCACTAACTCGTTGAACCGCACCTCATAGTCAGCCACGGTCAACTGTCCCTATCTCAGCTCTAGGAACTCCTGTAACTTCCTTTCCAGATAAATCTTGGGCATAAAGTTGTCCTTGAAAGCCCTCAGAAAGTCATCCCATGTCGATGTGCGGGGCTGGTGGTACCGCCGAAAATCTTCCACCATCGATATGCGAACCTCAGGCGGGAAACCGCGTAGTCGAAACGCTCGTCCAGGTAGCAGTCCATCTGGTCGAGGACTCTCTCAGTCCTCTCTAGCCTTCCCTCAGCCTCTGTAGGGTCGGTGCTGCCATAGAAGTCAATTGCCCCCTGCTTACGTAGTTGATCATATCTCCGTTCCCGTCTCACAGGAACTCGAGGAGGTAACTCCTCTGAATGAGGCGCAGGAGACTCCCTACTAGCTCCTACCGATTCCAGGTCAGCTGGTTGTTGGATCGGAAAAAGAAAGCATGCTTAGTTTGGAGAAACGATAGATTTCAAAACTTTTTAAGAAATCATCTTGCAGCGGAAGCAATATATCCAAATCAACATGCTAATCCATACATGATATGGTATAAGGATAATAAAACCAAGAACAAGATAAAAGGAATTACCGACTCTTCGCTATGACTTTAAATCCTCATTGCTATCCTCTCCTTCAGATCCAAATCCTTTGCCTTTGAGTCTTTTCCTTTAGCAATCTATCTTCTTCCTTGTAGTAGTATCCTCTACCAATTAGATTTACCACTTGTTCTTCAAGGACAACTAGGTTAACAAAATCCTTTGGTGGGAAAGGAGAAGAAAAAATTTGGAGGAGATTTTCTTAGAAGAAGAAGAACCAAAATCAAACTCTTTCAATTCTTTCACTTAGAATTTCGGTTCTCCTTGCATGAAAAGAGAGAATGTCCAAAAACATGCAAGAACCCTTTCTTACCTCTCAATTTCGAAATATGCATAAATGGAAAGAGTGAGAGGCATCCAATGCATCATTTCTTACATTAATCACTCATCAAATAGCCAATAAATGAGACTTGCTTCATTTATCTTTAAAATGGCTATTTGAAAAGACCATAACCTATAATTGAATACCCATTTCGGTTTTGGCAAGAAGAAAGAAGGAAGATGTTCCATCTAATGCACATCTTTCATCTTTAATCTAATGAATGCAAATAGGTTACATGCCAACATTAAAAGCCAACCATTAAACCATTTAATGGTAAGTTCATAACTCCATTTAATAATGATGAACCATAATAAAGACCATCTTTATTTAGTATTTTAATGTCAAATGTGTGTTACACATCTAACCTAACACAATTTCGAAATTGCTTCTTCTCCATTTAAAAAATTGTTTTAATATAATTAATGTAATCAATTACATTAAACCAAAACAAGCCCATTTCTAAATGAACATATGGGCTTCCAATTAACCATTAATTAGTATAAGCCCATCATTCAATTATGGACTTCTAAAGCCTCCAAACTACTTCTTACTTAGCTTGATAACCTTCCTTAAAGCCAAGTGGGGAATCTTATTGGACTTTGATAATTCAAGCTCCAATAAGCCCGAAATAATTCAATCTCATTGGAATTAATTCTAGCTTATTAACTAAATGTCATTCCACTAAAGACAATTAGTTGAACTCTTGAATTATTAAATATTATGAGAATATGTCCAATTGTAAACCCTATTTAGAACCTTATTATAGCCATCCGCACAACAAAGGGTAAAATTACCGCTTTGCCCTTATGTTGGTTTTTCCTTCTAGATCTCTCATTTTACTTTATATGGTGATTAACACATAAGATCTCATCTTAGTGTTAAGACTTGATGGGTAGCTAGTCCATCAAACTCTCGCGCCATTTTAATCACCAAATCTCCTTAAAATATCTGAAGAGATGATAACACTATAAACTCTTTATTTGAGTGAATGTTCTCGATACATGTTTCAATTAATAATTCCAACATGCGTACCTTCGGATTAATACCTGTAAAAATCCATTCCGATCATATCAAGAATTATAATGAAACACATATGAGTTCACCACTCATCAAGATTGTGGTTCATAATAGCGAATGCTTAAGTTGTATGTTTTAAGATTAAAGTAACGGCCCACTTTATTCTTGAAAACATACTTGATTCCAATTCATTTAATAGTGCCATTATCGATAGTCTACTACTATCATGATATGAAACTCATCATTCCCTTTAAGTAAACTCCTTTACTTATATGGAGATAAATCGCAACACTATGATCTAAACCATAATCAAACGACCGACTTTTTGATTATTCAACTGTGAATCAATTAATTGATTATAATAATATACATGTTTCCCATACATCTCTATGTATATGTATATTACTTACAAATGAATCTTGGTACCTTATGACCAGATATATAATGCTCATACAGATAAAACCAAACTCTTTTGTTTTATTAATAATAAATATTTTCATTACAAAGCAGAATCAAGAAGATAAAGTTACATGTAAATACACTTGCTTTCGAGGCACTATATTTACATAACTCCAACACTGGTTGTTCCACTCGATCTCCAAGGACGGATGACCTAAAATGCATAAGAAATTCGATCGCCCACTATCCTTTCAGTAATTCCAGCTTAATTTCACTAATCCCAAAAGATGCCAAACCATGCTCTGATACCACTTAATGTAGCGCCCCCTCACCGTAGGGTACACATCGGGAAACCCGAAGGTCGCTCCGATATGTATCCCACGATAAAGGTGCACCACCAGAACATTTCCATTAAAAATCCACATGGCATCGCAATAAATTAAAACCATAACATAACCCAATATCGGAAACTACTAAATTTTAAAATCATAATATCAATCGACATAATATCCAATAACAGAATAGACAAGTCTATCAGTCCCCTAAACAAAACCAAAAAGGAAACTGATACAAGCGTCTATCCTAAGTCATCTTCAAAATCCAACCCAATGGCCACCGACATGTGCCATCGCTTCTCCTCGCCAAGACGCGCCGATAGGAAAAGGCTATCTCCTGAGCTGAGGGTCTACTCTATCATCTGAAAAATAGGTTGCAATTTTGGGTGAGTTTATGAACTCGGTGAGAAACCATCATCGATGGTTCACTCAAATCATGCATTACGCAAATTATGTACAAGACGACACACAATAATATTCAATTGACGATATTATATAGCGCCATGAGTTTACAACGATGTATAGTATCGATAACAATATTACAAGAGCATAGAATGCTTTACGATATCACATCACAATTTACAAGAATCATGGCATCACACAGTTCAAAATCATCACACAATTTGGCAATTCAATCACCATGTATATAATGCATATGAGACTCTTTCCAGCTTATTCAAGATTGTGCCCAAGTGCTCGATCGGTGTTCGATGGGGGCGCGTCGATTCTCCTTCTGCCAGGCGGTCAAGACGATGTTAGAGCTCGAGGCTCTTTTCAAAGATAATAGCAACTTGGGTCACATTCCATTATCGATCATGCATTTATGCATGCAATGCGATGTCCAAGATAATTGATGTATGGCTATAAAAGCCCAAGATTGTATTTCTCAAGATCATGCGATAATTCATCCAATCAAGAGAAACATGTCATTTGATCATGTACATTTCAGACATTTCGGTAATCACACAATTTCACAGTCCAATACAGTAGAGGCATACCATCCGATCATGTATATCTCAGTAATCATACAGTTTCACATTTGGCAAGTAATTCACGTTGAGCATTTAAACAGTCAGAAATTTGAGAAACCAACTAGGTTGCTCACTTGTAACTTCCGAGCTACTACCTGGAAGTTCCAGCAATGTCCGTAGAATGACGATCCAACGACGCCTCTATAATAGTAAAATACAGTCCTATTACTAGATACTCAATTAAACAATTCAGTAATGCGTATGTCTCTATGAAATTACGTACAATGCATGTTAACGATTTTCCAGGTGCTAAAACCCAATTTGTAACACTTATATCCCAATCTAACTCTTCGCCCAATTGATCGACAATAATTGGTCCAACCCTATAATTCAGTCAATTTTCCTCAATTCGCACTCCCTATAGCAATTCCCTATCCTTTCGGTCAAAACCCCTATTGAAAATCCCAATTAAAACCCCAGTTGTCTCAATTCAATATTTAGGTCACACTATGAACCATAATTGGCCTTAATCTTAATAAATCAATATCAATTAAATTAAATTCTAACTCCCATAATTATCCTCAATTGTAGACCTCTTTCTCTAGTTCATAATGAATCGAGAATCACCTCAATCGGAGGTCTATAAAATAAATTATGTCCAATAAACAATAACTCATTCAATCGAAATCGCCATTCGCGCGACCTACAAATTTCGCCGCGAAAGAAGATAAGATCGTGCTTGCAAGGCGTCGTCCTCTTCGCAGCTCGCCGCGACGTAGGCGAAGGTGTTCGCCGCGGCGTCTTGCTGCTCTCGTCGCGGCGAGCACTGAATTTCTAGCCGCGGCGAGGCCGCGCCAGACGTCGCGACGTGCGGGTCGCCCTTCGTCTTCTCCGATTGATTTTTCGCCATTAATGCTATTTAAAACCTCCATTAAACATCCTAACTACTCAATCTTTCACAATAAAT
Organism: Erythroxylum novogranatense; assembly: GCA_029891385.1. Taxonomy (NCBI): domain Eukaryota; kingdom Viridiplantae; phylum Streptophyta; class Magnoliopsida; order Malpighiales; family Erythroxylaceae; genus Erythroxylum; species Erythroxylum novogranatense. The sequence continues at coordinate 23,003,841 of CM057235.1, forward strand.
GCCAAAAATACATGAAACAACTACTAATAACAACATTAAAGCCATTAAAACTTACCAATCAAAGATCAATTCACAAATCTCTCAAAATCACTGTAAACCCTAAATCTTTCTCAAATCAACGATAACTCACTCCAATCCTTCTCAACCTTCATCAATCACAATAAATCAGTTAGGCTAGCACAATAGGAAGAAAACCATAGAGGAAAGATCGAAGAATCCTTACCTATGGAGGAAATCGAAATCACCGTGGGAGAGAAGAAGAAATGCCTTAGGTAATTCCCACATTCAAACTTAGCTATTTATAGACAAAGGTCTCCAACTCAGTCCAAATTTCATTCTCTATATTTCAATGGCTCAACATTTTAAATTTCCTAATAGTATCACTCTAATTTTTCCATTGCCATTGGACAGTTCTTTCAGTACTATACAGTCAATCGGTCTGTCACTCCAAAATTTCCGGTCCGGGCATTTTCTCCCGAATTTCCCAAAAATTTCCTATAAACCACTATCAATAGTCAATCACTCTTAGACTATTCTAAATCAGTCATTCAAGCTCACTTACTCCTAATTTCTCAATCAATTACAATCCAGTCAGTCCAGTCAGTTCACAATCCAATCAATTCATACTTACAATTAAAGTGCCGGAAAATCATGAATGCATGTACCTATGAATAAATGCATATGCAAGAAACCTGTTCCTCTATAAGTAGAGGCCAGTAACACGCTCAATTAGTGAATGCATTGAAAACTATCAGTCCGACCAATGAATGCAATGAAACCCATCAGTCTGACCCAATATTACCATAATGCCCTTGCTATCAGTAACGGGATGTTACATCTTTCTTCCCATTTTACCCTTAATGAATGATAAAAGTCCACCTAGCCCTTCCTTTAATGCCTTATGGTTTTTAAACTTAAGTGACTTGCCAAAATTGTCCTTACACTCTCCCACTACTTTAATAGCTCAAAGCTCTTAACCTATACCATATTATCTTACCCACATTAACATGCTAATTAGTTCCAACATAAATTAATCTAGCAAGACCCCAAAATTAATCTAATCATTCTTATTTTTTAAAAAAATATTCAGGGGATAACAGTAAAGAATTATGCATCTTTGATTCATAATTTGGAGGTTCAAATGGGCCAATTAGCTAATGCATTATCAACACAAAGTGTGGAGAGTCTCTTGAGGAACATGAAATCAAATTCGAGGGGCCAACTAAAAGTCATCACACTTCGAAGTGCGAAGAAGTTGGAAAAACCATATGATAAGTAAGTTGAATCCTACCAAGGCCAAGGCTAAAAGATGAAAGAGGAACCTCCTTAAGTTCGTCATCTTCTATTTGCACCAAAGATTCCATTTACATAAAGGTTGTAGAAGAACAAATTGGATACATAATTTGCAAAGTTTATGGAGAAGCTCAAGAAATTGCAAATCAACTTGTCTTTCATGGAAACTTTGGAACATATCTCTAAGTACATGAAGTTTCTCAAGAATATACTATTAAGCCAACAAACTTGAGAGGACAATCAAATGGTCTCTCTAATTAAAAGTTATCGCTCCATAATTACTAACCACATGCCTTCAAATTTGAATGACCCAAAGAGTTTCACTATACCTTATATTGTTAGTAATTTAAAATTTATTAAATGTCTATATGAATTAGGTGCAAGTATGAATATTATGCCATTGTCAATGTCTTAGGAAATTGGGGCTAGGAGAAGTGAAGCCAATGTCTGTGCTAATTCAGTTGACAGATCAATCCATAAAGAAATCAATTGGTAGAGAATGTGTCAGTAAAAGTGGATAAGTTAATATTCCTGTGAATTTCATAGTGTTGGACTTTAAATAGGATCTAACTTGTCCATTAATTCTTGTTAGACCATTTATGAATATAGGAAGAGCATTGGTGGATGTTTATAATGAAGTAAATAACTTGTTAATATAGAAATCACGTATAATATGTAAAATACACAAGAAGGGGGTTGAATTGTGTAATCTTTTCAAAGATATTAATCTTTTGAGATTTTTTGAATTTCTTTACAGAATTAAGATGAACACAAAAAACACTTTACTAAATTTGATAACTAATGAAATCGCAAGTATTATTATCTATTCTTCTAACAAAAAGAAAATTAAAAGATAAGGGTTAGAGAATAGACACCGTGATTTTATAATGGTTCACCCTAAATCTTGGACTACGTCTAGTCCTCAGAGTTTGTCTAAAATTTTACTATACTCTTCAACTTTACAAGTATTCTTTCTACACTTGCAGAGCCTCTTAAGGTCTCTCTCACAAAGTATTCTTTATCTGCTTTCTTAGCCTCTCTAGGCTCTAGCCTTTTTTTCTCTCTCTAGGAAAGATATTTTTAAGCTTCACATTACAGATGTATTCGCTTTCCTCTTTTGCACTTTGAATACATAATTTCTCTAAGTATTGTACAAATCAAATTTTCTCTCTTTTAAAAACATTATTTAGTCTTCGATTAGAATTAGTATTTATAGCCTAAGTCTCCAACTGTCTTCTCGAGAAATGTTTCTTGAATCTTCTAGAAATCGTTGTTAGTTGAGTCTTGTAACTAACTCCAACCAACTAACTGATTGACATCTAGAATATCTTCCTTTTGTATCGTCTGATATAATGCTTCTTCTGTTATCATGTTTCATCTATTATCGCACTTCATTTGGTATCGTGCTTTGTCTAATGTTACGCTTCATCTAGTATTGCGCTTCGTATGGTGTTGCACTTCGTCTGGGGTTACGCTTCGTCTAGTGTTGTGCTTCATCTGTTGTTGCTCTTCGTCTGGTGTTACGTTTTATGTGGTGTTGACCTATAGTATGTTGTTGATATATCGTCTATTGTAGATATATCGTCTGTTGTTGACCACGCAACTTCTGGGTTTGACTAAATGTTACTTACATTTCTCTACACACTTAACAAACTTATCAAAACAGTTCACACATTTCTAAGTTTATTATTATTTGATTGTCATCAAAATTAATAGAAGTGAAGTCTTCTTGACTTAACAATCTCCCCCTTTTTTTTATAACAAATAATCATAATTTTAGAAGATAAAATGATATTCACATGAATAGCATTCAGACGAATAACAATCAAAGCAAAAACATAAGAGATGCACAAAAAAATGCATACAAGATATATACAATGTTTTCTATCTTCTCGTTCTCCTCTTATTCTCATCAAAAAGATAGCTCATCGTAGACACTTTAGAATTTCAGAAAACATATGTTGCATGTCAGTGCGAATCGTCTTGAGGTCTTGTTCAATAGTAACCCATAGAAGTGCTACTTCCTCTTGAAGATCACCAACTGAGTCACCCAGTTCATCAATCGTAGTATGAATTTTTTCAATTTCTTTTACTAAGGCTTCTTGAACTTCCTTTTTTTGTGACTTGCTTCCATCTAATTGATGAAATGCTTCAAAAACTCCAAATTAATAGTAGGATCTTGTTGTATTTCATTAAGTGGATGAAGGTTTTCAACAACAGATGGTTCTGTAGGCAAAACGTCTAACTCTATGATTTTGATTGAGGATAATCTAAAGGTTTGTTTTCCTTATGGGAGATCAAGATCATCAAGTATAGGTAGTTTAAGAATTGGTTGCCCAAGGAGGTGTGACACATATTTGACTGAAGGTATGAAACCTAAGGGTCTGAAATGCATGATTAAATGCACAAAGATTTCTAAGTTGAAATTGATACCTCTAACCGCAATACTTCTATAATGTCCTTCTGTCACTTTGCCAACCACCTTGAAGTTTTCATCTTTAGTAGACATTCCAAATTGACTTCCTGATGCCTTTGAAATGTGATGTGAAACATAGATATCTTTAAGATGAGCTACATTACATACATCATCTATGTTCTTCATATCTACTTGAATCTGTTCTTCTGTAAGATCATATTCATTCCCTTCAAGAAACATCTTCTTTGTCCCTTTTTTTCATTTCTCACAGGGGTTGAACATCTTGGTTGTATATCTAGCACAATCTTTATCGATGTTCTGCTCGTAATCAGATAGATTGTATATCGATCCTTTGAAAACTTCATTAGATATGGTTCTACTTTCTCATCTTGCAGAATACCATATAGTCTTCACTCTTCATAACTTAGAAGATATATTGTTTGATCGTTAATTGGTATAGGTTTGACTTGTACCTTGACTGTCTTTTTCGAAGGTTCTTTGATAATAATTGAGCTTCTGCTTCAAACAGGTATTGATTATTCTATAATCTTCATTTTCAAATCCTTTTTGTTGATTGGTTGAGAAGGATTGTAAGGTTCCAATAAGTGTTCAACTGTCTTCGCCTTCTGTTGAACATTAGATGAAGAAATCTTTTTCAGACTAGGCTTCACCATCTTTTTTTCTTCTACTGATTTAAAAGAAAGTTATTGTTGAGGCTTCTTCCTCCCAAATACTAACTTCCTTTTTATCTCTATCTTTCCAAATGATTTTGCTAATTGACTTTCCAAAATAAAGACAATTGATCTAGTAGGTTACTATCTTTTCTCTTGCTTTTCAGATTCTCGACCAAGAATCAGAGCTTTCCGCTTCTTCTATTCTTGTTGTCGTACGGTCAATAGTCTTAGTGACCTTCTTGGCTATTTGGATTTTTTTGATTGAAGTGTCTTCATCTTTCTCTTCAATGACACTTATTGTGATTATTGTTGAACCCGGCTTTCCTCTTTTTGTAGAATCGTCTTAGCTTTTATTGGTACATCAGACGATTTCTGAGTATTTTCTTCTATGGATGTTCTTCCTATCGATCGAGGTTTTGTTTTTCTTTCAGACGTAACATGTTCACTCTTGCTCCGTCTTACTATAAGCTCCCCCTCAGACCTTGCTTTCGGTGTAGAACCTATATCCGCTTCATCTTCAAACTTTATTCCCATTTTGTAAATAGTAGTGGCATTGATAATGCTCTTCATATCTATCTTTACCCTGTTACCTTTGTCAAGTAAGATTCCAGATTCTCTAACAATCCTTTTCAATAGCATACCATAAGGTAAAGAGCTAGAATCTCCCTTTGACTTCATCATATACTTTAAAATCAAGTACAGAAGATTAATGGGTTGGTGATTCAGTAGGTGAAACAAACAATGTTCATCGCTCATTGTCACAACGTCCTTCGAGCCTAATCTCGGTAGAACATAGTGGAGAAGTAGTGAATGTAGAACCCTAGCCTTCGGAACAAGGGTTGAAGCCTTCTTAACTCCTAGATCACTACTTCCATATAGTTGTCGATTGATGTGCACTTTATCTACATGACTTTGAGTAATCCATTTTGTATTGTTAAACAGCTTTGCTCCAATACTAGAATAACCAATGACCCTCTCGATAGTATCTTATGTCACGATAATCAAAAATCCATCTACCATTGATACTAAGGTATCATCCACCACCTTTGCATTCTTTCAGAACTTATATATGTCATTCAAATAGACCTTTTCACAAACCTTGAAGAAAATTTTCCAGCCAACTGCTTCAATTTCTAGTTCAATGTCCATATGATTTTCCTTCAAAGAGATGAAATCAACGTGTCTCCCATATATAAGAGATTGCTCCATTTGTGATCTGTAACAGATAAAAACTAAACACACAAATGTATTTCTCTCAATGTAGCGATGTTGGTATCTAAAGTAAGAATATGAAACGAAAAGAACTTGAAACTTAGAACAGAGTATTGAATCGTCTTGGTTAAGAGCACTAAATAAGTCGGTTTCAAAGTTTTTCAAGAAACTTCTAGAGTAGAAGGTATTTTAGAATCTTGAGAAGATTTCCTTCTTATACCTACTCTTGAAAAGTTATCATTCATAACTTACCATTACTATTTACTTAAAAACTTACTACTTTTTATCTTCTTTTGTATGAATCATCTGGGTCATGACGTGTCAGACGAATGGTCATTCAACATTACCATATTCAAGTTCCATTTGATTTCCTTAAATCTATCTTCACACAAAGGTTTAGTGAAGATCTCTGCCTATTGTTGATTCATCTAAACAAATTGTAGACTGATGATTCCTCTCTGTACATAATCAAGCATAAAATACATGTCTAACTTCAATAAGCTTTGCCCTCGAGTGTTATATTAGATTCTTTGATAGATTGATAGCACTTGTTTTATCACAAAAGATTGGAATTTGATCTTCTTGTATGGAGTAATCTTCTAACTGATACTTAATCCATAATGTTTGTGAACAACAACTTATAGTTGACATGTATTTAGCTTCTGCAATAAATAGAGCAATTGAACTTTGCCTCTTGCTTGACCAAGAAATTAGATTATGACCAAGAAAGTGACAACCTCCACTTGTACTCTTTCTATCAATGCTATCTCCAGCATAATCAGCATCATAGTAGCCAATTCACCTGAAATCTTTACCTTTCTTATACATTAAACACAGATCAATAAAACCTGCCAAGTATCTCAATATTCTTTTGATCGTAATATAATGAGATTCTCTATGTTCTGTTTGAAATCTTACACATAAACAAACACTAAATAATATATCAGGTCTGTTTGCTGTTAGATAAAGTAAAGAACCAATAATTCCTCTGAAAAGGGTTTGATCAATCTTCTTACCTACTTCATCCTTAGATAAAAGGATTGACGGATGTATAGGAGTTGACATAGGTTTAACCTTCTCTATTTTATATTTTATTAACAGTTCTTTGATATATTTCTGTTGATGAATAAAAATCTTTTCTTCAGTTTGTTTAATTTGTAAACTAAGAAATAATTTCAATTCACCCATCATACTCATTTTAAATTCACTTGTCATAAGATTATTAAAACTGGAACATAGCTTCTTAGAAGTTGCACCAAAAATAATATCATCTACATATATCTATACTATAATGAAATCATTTTTAATACATTTTCTAAATATAGTCTTATCTACTTGTCCTCTAATAAAGTCATTTCTAATCAAAAATGAACTTAGAAGATCATATCAAGCACGAGGTGCTTGTTTTAATCCATGCAAAGCTTTATGAAGTCTATAGACATAATATAGTTTATCAGTATCTTCAAAACCAGGAGATTGCTTTACACAAACTTCTTCATCTATAAAACCATTCAAAAAGGCACTTTTCACATCCATTTAAAACAGTTTTATATCATGACAAACAATATATGCAAGCAAAATCCTAATACCTTCTAATCTAGCTACAGAAGCGTAGATTTCATTATAGACTATTCCTTCTTGTTGATTATAGCCTTAAGCTACTAATCTAGCTTTGTTACAATTTACTCTTCCTGATTTATCTAGTTTAGTTTTGAATACCTATCTGGTTCCTATGATAGACTTATTGGGTGGCCTAGGAACTAAAGACCAAACTTTGTTTCTTGTAAATTGATTTAACTCCTCTTGCATGGCTAAAATCCAAGTTTTATCTGGAAGAGCTTCATCAATTTTCTTAGGTTCTAATTCAGAAACAAAAGCTACATTCGCCTCTCTTCTAAATTTAGATCTATTCCCACTCCTTCTGTAGTTTCGCCTATAATCAAGTTTTTGGGTGAGAAGATTTGTACTTCCAGTCTTTTCTAAGACTAAAGTTTTCAGGAATATCTTCTACCTTATCAGGTGGATCATCTGGTGGTGACATGTCTAGGTTATTAACTAAGGGTGCAGATAGAGTTTCATCTTCTATCTAGATGAGAATCATCATCATACTTAACATGCATAGATTCTTTAATAGATTTAGAAACAAGATTATAAACTCTATAAGCTTTAGAAGACATTGAATATCCTAGAAAAATTCATGAATTGATCTTAAAACATATTTATCCAATTTTTCTTTTGTATTCAATATAGTGTATTTGCAACCAAAATAATGGATGTAAGAGATATTTGGCTTTCTTCCTTTCCATAACTCATATGGAATTTTATTTAAAATAAATCGCAGAAATACTCTATTTTGAATATAACAAGATGTATTTACAACTTCTGCCCAGAAATACTTAGGAAGATTCATTTCACATAGCATAGTCCTTGCCATTTTGTGAATCGTCCTGTTCTTTCTTTCTATAACTCCATTCTGTCGTGGAATTCTAGGAGCAGAAAAATTATGAAAAATTCCATTATCTTCACAAAATATTCTGAATTTTTCATTTTCAAATTCTCCACCATAAACACTCCTAATTCTAGTAATAGAAATTTCTTTTTCATTTTGTAACATTTTGAATAGAACTTTAAAGCACGTAAGAGATTCTTCTTTATGTGATAAAAATAATATCCAACAAAATCTAGTGAAGTCATCAACAATTAGGAGACCATACTTCTTTTTGCCAAGACTTAGTGTTCTTATTAGACCAAAAAAATCTATATGTAACAATTCTAAAGGTCTAGACGAAGTTACATCATTTTTAGAATAAAAAGATGCTTTAACTTGTTTTTCCTTTTTGACAACTCTCACAAAAGAAATCTTTGTTAAAACTTATTTTTGGTAATCCTCTTACCAAATCATGTTTAACTAGCTTGAAAATATGTTTAAAACTAACATGACCTAGCTTTTTATGCCAAATCAATTTTCTTCATTTGTTGATATAAAACATGAAATATTTTTGACTTTTCAAAACATCTAAGTTAATCTTATAGAGATTATTTCTACTCTTGGTAGAAAAGAATACGAAATTGTCCTTGTTTTTGACAACACAAGAATTTTGATTAAAGGATACTTTAAAACCAGAATCACATAATTGGCTTACACTAATTAGATTATGTTTTAATCCTTCAACTAGCAAAACATTATCAATAGATGCAAATGAATCTTTACCAATTTTGCTGATTGCAACTATTTTACCCTGTTGGTTGTCTCCAAAAATTACTAATCCTCCTTGCTTATTTTGGAGGTCTAGGAACATAGACCTTCTTCCCGTCATGTGTTGCGAGCATCCACTGTCCAAGTACCATCGGTGTTGGTTTCTTTTTCCAAGAAAGGAGATCTGTAGTATATATTATGTCTTTCTTAGGTACCCATATTTTCTTGGGTCCTTTGGGGTTAGACTTCTAATTATTCCTTGAATAATAAGAATATTGTTTTTTTTTTCTTTCTATTAGAAACAAAACTCTTATTATGACGAACATTACTATTAGTAAACCCTAAACCACTCTTATCATTTGGATGTCTATATTTTTCAATCATATCATTCATCTTTTTTGTACTTTCAGTAAATGTTGATAAATCTGCTAAAAGACTATAAATCCTTTCTTTCAGTTGATTAATTTCCTCAGATCTATCTATAGTTACTTTCTTTTTCATATCGTTTACTTGTTTCTTAAGGCAAACGTTTTCTTTTTCTAACACTTTCGTGTTCTTCAAGCTTTCAACAATTTTTTTTTCAAAATCCTATATTGTTTTAATATAGCATGTGAATCTTATAACAATTATAAATATGCCTCTTGAAGTTCATTAAAGTTAGAAGTTACCTCATCGTTGCATTCCTTTTCAGCTACCAAGCATATATTTGCTTGTTTTGATGCTTCTCAATCGGAGTCAGATTCAGACGAATCCAAATCTTGCCAAGTTGCCATCATATTCTTTTTGTTTTCTTTATTTTTCTTCTGTTTTCTTTTGAGCAACGAACATTTAGACTTGTAATGTCCTGGTTTGTTGCACTCATAGTAGACGATAAAACTTTTCTCATTCTTTGATTCGTCTTTTCTATTTTTCTTAAAAGAAACGTCTTTATTTCCCTTCGCTTTCTTTTCCACATCCTCCTAATATTTCTTGAAATGAAGGATAGTTGATCATCATCTTCACTTGAGGCTTAATCAGATTCACTAGCATTATCATTCTTGATTTCTTCAATCTTTAATGCTTTTGAAGCTGTGCTTCTATTTTTTTTGGTTCTTCTGATTCTTCTGACCAGCCTTTAATGTGATAGATTTACTTTTTTAGGTTTATCTTCTGCATCAAGATCTACTTCATGTATCTTCAGTGAACCCAGCAATTCATCTAGCTTCAGCTTACTTAAGTCCTTGGCCTCTTGTATTGCTGTAACTTTAGGCCTCCATTTTTTAGGAAGACTTTTGAGAATCTTTCTAACATGATCTTGATTATCGTATATTCTCCTAAGAGATTTAAGTCTGATAACAATCTTTTGAAATCGTTCAAACATATGATCAATAGTCTCCTCATTTTCATCTTGAATAGCTCATACTGATGAACAAGAATACTGATCTCGGACTCTTTCACTTGATTTGTGCCTTTATGTGCAATGGATAATGTGTCCTATATTCCTTTGCAGATTCATATCCATGAATCTTATCATATTCACTTCTGCTTAAGGCACAACTTACAAAACACTTAGCGTTTGAGTTTAACTGAAATCGAACTTTTTGATCAACTGACCATTTGTCACAAGAGATGATATTGCCTTCGTCGTCTGTTGGTGTATATGGACCATTCTCGATGATATCCCAAAGATCAATATATGTGGATTCTATAAAGAGCCGCATCTTTTCCTTCCAATAATGGTAATCCTCACTATTGAATGTAAGAGGTCTTGTGATCGAGGCACCTTCAGCTATAAAAACATATGATTCAGCCATGAATCTTTGTCCTCACTTTGTAACAGTGTTTCTTGGAAGCCTTGCTTTAATACCAACTGAAGTAAATCACTTGTTAATATAAAAATCATGTATAATATGTAAAATACACAAAAGGGGGGTTAAATTGTGTAATCTTTTCAAAGATATTAATCTTCTGAGATTTCTTAATTTTTTTTATAGAATTCAGATGAACACAAAAAGCACTTTACTAAAGTAGATAAGTAAAGCAATCTTAAGTATTATTATCTACTCTTATAACAATAAGAAAATTAAAAGATAAGGGTTAGATAATAGATGCCCCGATTTTATATTAGTTCACCCTAAACCTTGGACTACGTCCAGTCCTTAGAGTTTGTCTGAGATTTTACTATACTCTTCAACTTTACAAGTATTCTTTCTACAATTGCATAGAATCTTCAAGTCTCTCTCATAAAGCATTCTTTATCTGCTTTCTTAACCTCTCCAGGCTGTAGCCTTTCTTTCTCTGTCTAAGGAAGATATTTTTGAGCTTCATGTTACAGATGTATTCACTTTCTTCTTTCTCACTTTGAATACATAATTTCTCTAAGTATTGTACAAATCAAATTTTCTCTCTTGTAAAAACGTTATTTAGTTTTCGACTAGAACTAGTATTTATAGCCTAAATCTCCAACTATCTTCTTGAGAAACTGCGAATTGAATCTTCTAGAAACCATTATTAGTTGAGTCCTATAACAAACTCCAACTAACTAACTGACTGACGTTCTAGAATATCTTCCTTTTGTATCATCTGGTATAATACTTCTTCTGTTATCACGTTTCCTCTATTATCGCACTTCGTTTGGTATCACACTTTGTCTGTTGTTGTGCTTCGTCAGGTATTGCACTTCGTCTGGTGTTGCGCTTCGTCTAGTGTTCACTTCATTTGGTGTTGCACTTCATCTGTTGTTGCGCTTCGTTTGGTGTTGAAGTGTTATCTGTTGTTGATATATCGTTTGTTGTTGACCACGCATCTTCTAGTTTGACTAAATGTTACTTACATTTTTCTACACACTTAACAAACTTATCAACTCAGTTCATACATTTCTAAGATTATTATTATTTGATTGTCATCAAAATTAATAGAAGTGAAGTCTTCTTGACTTAACATATAAAGGGAAACTAATTATTTAGATTGTTGAGATCAAGTTGAATTTAACATAAATAAAGTATTGAAGAATCTGAAGTAAAGTATCTCTCGCATAAAGATACCTATAGTGGATGAGCACATAAAAGAGTAAGAGAAAATTTGTAAAGAAGAATTGAGTGTTGAGAAAGTATACGATGAAGGAGAACTAGGAAAGGAGGATTTGGGTGATCCATTAAAGGCAAAGATCTTAGTGAGAAAAGAAGCACCCATGATACCCTCCACTGAGAAACCACCCTTTCTAGAGTTGAAAATCAATTGTGAATAGGAAAAAAGATTGGTGGAGAGAATTAGAAGGCGAATGAGAGTCATATGATAGAAAATTTTGGACATAGAAGCATAAATCCCTATATGATCATGCATAGGACTTTAACATCTAAAAGAGGAGTTGGTCAAAAAATTAAGGTGAAATGGTTAAACTAGTGACCTTAAAATTAGCAGGATATGTTTAAGGTAGTTTTTATAATTTTGTGTGCATTTATTGCCTTATTTTATTTTATTGATTTTCCAATGAGTTGAATTGATGGATGTTTATGGAATGAAATGTATCCAATTTCTTTTTCCAAAACCATCACCACCACAATCCTTATAAATATTCTTGCCTTATTTTATTCCTTTTTTTGTTGTATTTGTTATGTGTGTTGTTTTTAATAATATATTGTCAATGAACATGATAATTGAATTTGTGAAGAAACATTAGTTTGTGAAGTTTGTGTTTTAAGTGTTTTTTTAGGTGAATATGTATATTGATTAGAATATTGTACATATTATATCAATTTATGACACATGTTTGGATACACTTATAACTAAATTCATTTAAATTTATAGACATTATTAGTAGCCTTTTATGGGAGTGATTAACTAGGAAGAAGTGATGTAGGTAAATATATAAATATATAACTACAAAGTGTGTTAAATAATAAATCCTATTTTTTTGAATCGTTAAAAAAATGGGTTAAGAATAGAGCTGGTAACCAATTGTGAGTTGTGACATAGCTGAGTAATTGAGAACATTCACGACAAAATGTTTGTGTTTACATCAAAAGACTAAAATGACACTCCAACTAAGCATGATAAATTTGATGTTCTTAACAAAAGAGAACCTATGAATCTTCTTCTTGAATGTCAAAATAAATTTCATAAATAGATATTTAGGGATGGTCTACCTCTTTTAATTAATATCCAAGAATGAGTGCATTCTTACAAGTGTCGGCTAGGTATGAATATATGTCAATAGGTGTCAATATTTTGGTTCATATGTATATTTAAATCGAACAACTTAAATGTGAATGGAATAAGTTAGTGTGTTTGAAATTTTTAAGTGATTGATCTTTATGACTAAAGTAATTTCATAAGATTTGATATCATTGTACCATATTATTATATTATTGCATGATTGTGTGTTTGTGTAGTTGAGTTTTGTTTGCTTTGTGGTTTTATTTTTGCTTGGATACAAGCAAAGATTTAAGTGTAGGTACGTTGATAGGTGTAAATCATAGTATGTTTTTTAGGCGTTACAATGTGTTTTTAGTGTTTTCTTAAATGATAATCATATGTTTAGGACTTAGATTTATGTTTTTCTTTGTGTTTTTATATGTTTTTTTTCTTAATTATTTTTAAGGAAAGAGCTTGATCTTAATGATATATTTTAAGGATTGTTTGATGTGTTTCATGATGAGTGGAGGTAGGAAAAGGAGAAGAAAAGATGAAGAAAAGCTAGAGAAATAAGTTTCACACGATTGTGTATGGCCATGCATGATTAAACAATAAGGAGTAATAGGTTAGAAGTCTTAGGCATGATTGTGCCAGAGGGTTAGAGCATTCTCATGCATGATCGAGCAAGATGTTTTCTAGGATCCAAGTTTTTTTTATAATTTGGATGTTTCAAGGCTATTTTTTGAAGATATACACGTAAAACTAGACAAACCCCTAAAAGACTCAAAAGTATATAAACAAGCTTAAAACACCACTCGACAACTACACAAACATGAATAAAGAGGAGACCAAAGTAGAATTCTCAAGAATAAGGTTGCAGATTTTGAGCTTAAGATAAAGAAAAGTAGATTTCAAGAGCATGGTTTTTACGTTTTCAAAAGTGTTGTTACCATTTTAAAAGGTTCATGAGCCTTAGGAGTCGAGTCTGGGTTTTGAAAGTCTTTGGTTGTTAGCCCCCAAATTTTTTTTTCTCTAGTTAAGCATGATTTAAATGACTTATGAGGTTTTGATGGATTTAATTTTTGGAGTTATTATTATGTTAATGTTAGTAAGATTATATGACATAAGTTAAATTGAATTAAAAAGTGTTAGGGTAGTAAGATTGCATGAAGGGCATTTTTGGAAGCCCACGTAAGGTTAAAAGAACTTAAGCTTATAAGGAAATGTAAAAGGGGCATTTTGCACTCATTAAGGTTATAAGAGTAAAAGGGAAATGAGTTGGCTTGTGTCAGAAGAAGAAAAAAACGAAAATTAGAAGAGAGAAGAGGGAGAGAGTGTCATTGGAGAGAAAACAAAGGAGAGCAAGAAAGCTAAGCTAGGTTTTAACTTTTCTTAGTCTTAAAGAGTGATTCTGAAGTTGTTCAAGAAGGGAAAAAGGAAGAGGAGGATTAGAGCTTCCAATAGCCAACAATCTCACTATTTGGTGAAGATTCAAGGTAAGTTTGATTTTAATCTTTTGGATTTTTGAAAGGGTTTTGGTTCATAAAGCTTAAGAAATGTATGGGTTTCAGAATTCTAGGATCAATTTTAGTGAATATATGTCTTTAGGTTCTCAATTGATATTCCTATTGAAACAGAATTTTGCCTTTGATGAAGGAAATCAAGAGAGGCAAGAGGAGCAAGGGGAAAGACATTTTTTAGCAAAATTTTAAGCAAGGAAATTAAGGTGGGTATCACTTTTATAATTGAGTTAATGACCTATTAAAGTTTCTTTCAAATACATGGAATTAAATGATTTCCAACTATCTTGAAAATGTGCATTTATTGTTCTTTAAAATTCTTTGAGAATGTGCCATATGTTTTTGTATGTGAATTTTGTGAATGAATTATGAACTGATATGAGAATGATTTCGAATTTCTTCATAATTGTTGTATTTATTTCTTTTGAATGATTTAGGAAATGGCTATATGATTGATATAGGATTTTGGTTGATGTAGTGTGAAATGATGATGGAATTGCATATGAAATATTTCATGCTCATGAAAGACAAATTTTCAAAATGTGTCATTTAGGCAATTGGTTTTCAAGCATGAATAACATGTTATGTGGGTTTGTGGTAGTCTGTTTTGTCTGTCAAGTACATTTTGACTAAAAGGCTTCTCCTGCCTGCCATAAGTTCATGGTTACGCAAGACCATTTTGTGGGATTGCGATAGTACATTTTGTTTACGGCTACAAAGAACCCTTATGGGAAATGTCTAGTACGTTTTGTTACGAAACCACCTAAACCGTTCTAATATGTTTATATGTTCATGATATGTTGACAAGATTGATGCATACCTAATTTGTTTTATTATGAATTTGGTTAAAAATTTAAGAACCATGTGTTTTATGATTCAATGAGAATTTTTTATGACAATGAACATTTTAAATGGTTTTTCTTGTTATTCATTATAAACTTGTTACCCATGAGCTTTAAGCTCACCCCCCTCCCCTTCGGTCCCATCTTTAGGCGACGAGCAAGATATCGAGTGATCGAGTCGAGAGTCAAGGCATCACTCCAGTTTGCATATTTTGTTTTTGAAGCTAGTTTATGTAAAACAAGGCTTTGGTCATATTTGAGTCATTCTAATTTATGTAAACTTTGTATTTTTGGTTTATGATGTATTGTGGCTTGAAATGCCTACTAAAGCATTGTAAAACTCTTATATTTTGATATTAATGAAATATATTTCCCAAGTCTTTATATTACATTTTCAAGCTTTTCATAAGGGTAGGAATTGTGTTCTGAATTCAGGGGAAAACTATATTAATCTAGGTAGAATTAAATAAATTTGTCTTTCGAAAATTTGTAGCTTGTCCTCTTAACATTCCAACGCTATAAAGTATGTAAATTTTGGGGATCAGAATTGAGAGATATGATCATTATAAGTGGTGATGCTGCATAGGAGGTATGTACAAAATAACTATAGTAATGATGAGAGTTTGTGTATGTGATGATTCATTTGAGTTGAGGTTTGGGAGTTTAATGCACTCAAATTGGTAATTGAATATTTAAGGAGTGTTACTGCATTAGCAGAAGTGAATTTAGGAAGATTATAAGTGAAAGTGATGTTAAAATGGAGGTAGGGACCATTAGAGAGGCTTTAGAGGGAGTTTTGTATCACCTATATCCGTTAGACGGACTTTAGGTCCATTAAACAAACCTTCTCAGGTCTGTGAGGACCCCCACCCCTCACTCATATCCTTCGTTAAACGGACCTTCTCAGGTCTAAAATGGACCCTAACCTCGTGTATGCTCGTTTAATAGACATATACTATACACTTTCAGATATTCACATTTTTGACCCTCTAAATTGCAAACTATCACTTTGCAATCTTCATGAAAGCTTTAGATCTAAAAATTCTCTTTCAAACCGTTTAAGAATGATCTCAATCAGAGGTTTTTAGAGAAAGTTATGCTAATTTTCCCAAGATAGGTATAACATGATTGAGGATATAAACATTTTTTATTCTTTTAACCATAACTTTATCATCTGACCTCCAAATGAAGTAATTCTTAAAGCAATATATTTCTAATACATTTTGATATCGCTCCATAAAAATTGGTAGCTTTTGGTTTCGAACTGAAAAAGTGAAGTGAATCACACGTTAATACAGCACTTAGAAAAACGATATTAGAATGCACTAGAAGGGGGGTTGAATTGTGTATTCCCCTTTTCATAAATCTTTTCAGAACTATTTGTTAGAAATAAAATTCTTTACATATTTTTTATAGATTATGATTAATCAAACTCTTCAATACTGTGTATATAAAAAGTAAGTAATGATAAAATTTGAAACTGAAACAGAGATAGAGAGTAAGAGTGGTAGACACGAAGATTAATCCTGGTTCACCCCAAACAGTGGGCTACGTCCAGTCCTCAGAGTTTCTTCTGAGATTTCACTATCTCTTCAAACATTACAAGTATTCTTTCCACGAGCCTCTTCAGGTCTCTACAATCAGTATTCTTTCACACTTAGCCTCTGCAGGCTATCTGTACAACTTTTCTTCTCGAAAAATATTTGAACACTTGTTACAGAATAATAGCACTCAGCTAAATCACTTTTTCTCACGAAGTAATTTTTTTTCGCTATTTCGTGTAAGTATCTGTAAGCTCTTTGTGAAACTGTTTTGTGTAACTTTCCGTAAGTTTCTGTAACTTTGCAATCTTCGAATTCGACTTGTATTTATAGCCTTCGTCTCCAACTGCTTCTTGATTCTTGAATATTGAATCTTGAATCTTGAATCTTTAAAGAAACGGTTAATCAGTTGAGTTTTGTAACTAACTCGAACTGACTCTTGCGTCTTCTTCTTTTCTGCTTCTGCGTCTGCTTTTGTATTTGCGTCTGAGTCTGCTTTTGTATTTGCGTCTGCGTCTGCTTTGCATTTGCATCTGCGTCTGCTTTGCGTTTACGTCTGCGTCTGCTCTGCATTTGCGTCTGCGTCTGCGTCTGCGTCTGCTTTGCGTCTTTATCCGACTTCGTCTGTTTTGTTTTTCTTTGTATTTGAACTCTTTTTGTTATACATCAAAATCATATTTATGTAAAGTCATGTTGACTTAACAATCTCCCCATTTTTGAGTATAACAAATTATATACAAGAAAAGAAAACAAAAAAATTACAGATGTTGCAAAAGTAAAACAAACTTATCTTCTTCCTTTCTTAAATCGATGTGGTCACACCTTCTTTGTCTAACATCCTCTCCTCTTCATTCATTTTCTTCTTTTCCGCTCTCCTCTTCCTTTTCTTCTCTCCCCTATTTGTTATAATCAAAATGATTAATGATTACGGCTCTTCAGCATTCTCGCTATCATCTTTTCGGATCATTCACCGTCTCCTTCATGTCGTTGAGTTCACCACGTAATCTACTGACTTCATCTGGTGGATCAACTGACGAGGAGGCTTGAGCAACTTCTGCTGATGGAGGAGTAAAAGGAATTGAAGTAGTGTAAGCATCAGAGGATGGAGTGTAGTCTTCATTGATCTCAAAGGTAGGTGGACGAACGAACGTTTCAGCTTCAGGAATATTTAAGTCAAAAGGCACAGGCAGCATCAGCAACTGTCTTCCTTATAGGGTAATGCTTGTGATTGTATAGACAAAGTACTAGACAAAGGGCTAATACGTAGAGCTGTCTGAACCAGGGACTCAATAAATGTTTCTGTTCTTAGTCTTCCCCCTACTGGACAGTCTTCCACCTTATTAGTATAGCTGCAACTTGCTTTATCTGGATCCTGTGCAGGAGTGCATGCTTCATCAATTCTTCGCACTTCTTCTGCAATTTGATTTTGATGTTCCCCTGGTAAAATCTTTTGGATATCTTGGCTGTATATCCGGTGCAACCATTATCTCTGTGTTCTTTGTGATTGGGAAAATAGTACATGGATGGCAGGGCCGTTTTGAAGGATATGGCATAGTAGCAGCAAATCCCAAAGTATCATAGAAGATCTTTTCGTCTTCTTTGAGTAACTGCCATGTGTTACTATTAATCACCATAGTTTGTACCACAGCTACTATCTTCTTCACTGGTTGAACACCGATTGCAATAGCAGTCCTCTGTCTGGTAACTACTTCTACCATTTTGATCTTCAACTTCTGTTTCCTCAAGAACTTATGGTAGTTGTATACCATCAGACACGGTTTATCATCATCCGAATCTGATACTACTGTTGCTTCTTGATGTGCTTCAGTAGGAGTCATCTGAATCGGGCTTTCATCTCTTGGCTCCTCTGTTGAGCAATAGGTGTTTCTGAATCGATCTTGCTTCGCCTTCGTTCCTTTTCGAATAGCATCAATAGTTTCTTTCTGTTGACTAACTTCCTTAGCAGTTGAAGTGGTCTTCTTTCGACCAACCTTCTTAGTCTTTGCCTCTGCTTCAGTCAGTCTTACCGATTTCTTCGCTGGAGATTTTCCTCTTTCAGATTTTGATTTTCTCTTCCTCTCAGTCTCTTTGGATTTTCTGGCCGTATCTTCTTCCAGAATAGAGACTAAGGATCTTGTGGCTCTGTGCACAAGATTTAGAAGTTTCTTCTCGACTCGCTTCTCGCAATCTTTTCTTCCTGTTGCCTCGAGTCCTAATTTTGGTGATCTCTTTGCTTTCTTCACCACTTCGCTCAAAAGACTTTCTCCTCGTCTTTTGGCACACTTTGTTCGCCATCTCTGGATTGGCTTTCTTGAGATGAGGACTCACTTTGTTTCATGAGAGGTCTTCCTAGCACTCTCTTTAGTTCATCGCAAGCGATTTGATACTCATCGAGATTGAGAACTTGAAGCGGAGTTTTCTTCAATACACGCCCCCTCGCTCTTGACTTCCTCAAGAGTTGGCTTGGTCTTTGTCTCATCGTGCTCGCACCCATTCGCCGTATCGTATGCATCAATCTTGCTCTTCACAGAATGCTTCTTCTTTCCTTAGTGCGATTTAATACCGATTCCTTAAAAATCCTCGTCAGAAGCATGCCATAAGGATAACTCGTTGTTTCCTTTATCCCCTTAATCATATAATGAAGGATCAAGAAGGGTAAATCTATGGGGTTTCGATTCAGTAGGTAGAACAGACATTGTTCATCCAGAGTGGTCACCAAATGTCTTGAACCGACTCTGGGTAGAATGCAATTAAATAAAATTGCGTGAAGCACCCTAGCCTTTGGAATCAAATTGGATGTCTTCCTCTCTCTTGAATCATTCGTGCCATATAGTTGCCTCTTGATATCTTCTTCCTTCATACCGACTTGGGACATCCATCCGGCCTTGGTAGACAGTTTCTCACCAACCGATGGACACTCGATCACCTTCTTTATAAGCTCCTTTGTCACAACAACAGATATCCTATCTACAGAAGATACGATAGTATTATCTATTAGACTGGCATTCTTCCAAAACTCATATACCTCATTCGTGTACACAGGTTCTTGCGTCTGGAAGAAGTTCCTCCAACCAGCTCTTATGATTTCTGGTTCTACATCCATTCCGTCTCTTCTCAGTGACTCAAAGTTCACAAGTCTTCCAAAAATCATAGCTGCTTCCATTGTGTAGAGCAAAAATTGTCTTCTGGAGAACTTTTTGAGTGAGATGTTTTGAGAGAATTGGTAAAGCTGAAATGAACCGTTAGGAGATGATGAAAAGACTGCAATGATTTCACCTTCACCTATTTGTAGGATTACACCGTGAGTTCTAGAATCATTAAGAACCTCGATATAATCAGATTTTTCCTCCAAAATCTTCCTTGTGAGAGAAGTTACCACAGTAACTCATCAGTAATTAACGCCGTTAGTTTTGACGTTACTTTAGTCTCGACTGCTCACTTAACATGACCATGTTAAGGTTGCCTTTATCTTCGGAACCGTTCTTCACTTAGTGGTTTAGTGAAGATATCGCCCATCAAGCTCTATTTCAACGAATCGTAGAAGCCTACTTTTCTCTCAACATAGTCTCTCGTAAAGTGATGTCGACTTCTATATGCTTCACTCTAGAATGCTGAATTGGATTCTTTGATAGATTAATTACCTTTGGTGTTGTCGCAAAAGATTGGAATCTCCTCTTCGACTGAATAGTCTTCAAGTCGATACTTGATCCACGGCGTCTCGTGAGCGAGAACTTCTTGCGCAGACATATATTCTGCTTCAGCGGTTGATAGTAATTGAGCTTTGTCTCTTGCTTGACCAGAGACTAGATTTCCTCGAAAGTGACATCCTCCACTTGTGCTCTTCCTTTCGAGTCTATCTCCGCATAGTCCGCATCGCAATATCCAATTAACTCGAAATCTTTTCCTTTCTCAAACATTAAGCAAAGATCGGAGTACTGCGAGATATCTCAAAATTCTTTTAACAAAGAATAAAATGAGACTCTCTAGATCGGCTTGAAATCTTGCACACAAGCATACACTGAACAAAATATCAGGTCTACTTGCTGTAAGATACAGTAAAGAACCGATCATCCCTCTATATAAGGTTTGATCCACCTTCGTACCAAGTTCGTCTTTCGACAAAAGGTTTGAAGGATGCATCGGAGTTGCCATAGGCTTCACATTATTCATATCAAACTTATTCAACAACTCTTTCACATACTTTTGTTAATGAATGAAGATCTTCTCTTCAGTTTGCTTAACTTGCAACCCAAGAAAGAACTTTAACTCACCCATCATACTCATTTCGAACTCTTTCTTCATTAGCCTCTCAAACTTTAAACACAACTCTTTCAAGTAGCACCAAAATGATATCATCAACGTAGATCTGCATTTAAGATAAAATCATTCTCAAACTTCTTCCTAAAGAGCGCCTTATCAACTTGACCTCTCTCAAACCATTTTCTATTAAAAGGTACTCAGACGATCATACCAAGCTCTAGGAGCTTGCTTCAGCCGATATAAGGCTTTGTGAAGTCTATAGACATAGTCCGGATTTTAACATCTTCGGCCGTGGTTGTTTCACATACACCTCTTCATCTATAAAGCCATTCGAAATGCACTCTTAACATCCATCTGAAACAACTTTATGTCATGGCAGATTGCATATGCCAACAAAATCCTTATAGCTTCAAGTCTCGCCATCGGAGCATATGTTTCATTGTAGTCTATTCCTTCTTGCGATTATAGCCTTGTGCTACTAATCCAAATTTTATTACGACTTACTCTCCTCGATTCGCCTAACTTATTCTTAAAACCTATCTGGTTCCTATAATGGATTTCTTAGGAGGTTTTGGAACCAAGGACCGACGTTATTCCTAGTAAATTGATTCAGCTCCTCTTGCATGGCTAACACCCAAGCTTCGCCTCAAGAGCTTCCTCAACCTTTTAGGCTCTACTTCGTAGATAAAAGCTACATTAGCTTCTCTTCGAATCTGGACCTTGTTCTAACTCCTTCGAGGTCTCACCGATAATTAACTCTTCTGGATGAGAGCTTTTATACTTCCAATCTCGTCTTAGTACAATAGTTTCTGGAATATCTTCAATTTTGTTCTCATGAGTGTCTGATGAAGGAGTTTCTGTAGTATCATCTAAGTTCTTTGAAGGACCTTCATTTTCCATGTCATCTTCCTTATGGGGTTGAGAACTATCATCAAACTTGACATGGATCGTCTCTTCAACAATCTTTGAAGTAAGGTTGTAAACTCAAAATGCCTTAGACGATGATGAGTAGCCTAGAAAGATTCCTGGATAGGTCTTCGAATCGAATTTATCCAACAGCTCTTTTGTATTCAAAATGGAACATTTGCACCCGAATGGATGAAAGTAAGATATGCTTGGTCTTCTTCCATTCCATAACTCATAAGGAGTTTTCTTCAACATGGGTCGCAACAGAATTCTATTCTGAATATAGCATGTTGTATTCACAGCTTCTGCCCAGAAATACTTAGGAAGATTCATCTCACATAGCATGGTTCTTGCCATCTCTTGAATCGTCCTATTCTTCCTTTCAACAACTCCATTCTGTTGTGGAGTTCTAGGGGCCGAGAAGTTGTGGAAATTTCATTCTCTTCACAGAATATTCTGAACTTCTCATTTTCAAACTCTCCACCATGGTCACTCCCGACATCAAGGCTATGGACATTCCTTTTTCATTCTGTAACTTTCTGGATAAGGTTCTTAAGCACTTAAAAGACTCATCTTTGTGTGATAAAAATAATATCCAACAAAATCGAGTAAAGTCATCAACAATAACAAGTCCATATTTTTTCTTGCCAAGGCTTATTGTCCTTGTTGGACCAAATAAATCCATATGTAACAATTCTAAAGGTCTCGATGAGGTTACAAAACTTTTAGAAGAAAAAGAGGTTTTAACTTGTTTTCCTTTCAAACAATTTTCACAAAAAATTCTTTGTCAAAACTTATTTTGGCAAACCTCTTACTAAATCATGTTTTGCCAATTTTGAAATATGTTTCAAAGAGACATGACCTAGCTTTTATGCCGATTAGTCTTTCTTCTTCGAAGATAGAAAACATGAAATATTTTGACTTTGAAAATCTTCTAAATTAATTTTGAAGATTGTTTCTTCTCTTGGCGAGAAAAGTATAGACCCATCTTTGTTTCGACTTCACAAAGATTTTGACCGAATGTAATCTGGAAACCGAATCACACAATTGATCGACGCTAATCAAGTTATGCTTCGCACCATCAACAAGCAACATTATTTATGCATGCAAAAGAATCTTTACCTATTTTCTCGATTCCAATAATTTTGCCTCGCTGGTTGTCTCCGAAAGTTATCGATCCTCCTTCTTATATCAAGGTCTAGGAACATAGACTTTCTTCCGTCATGTGTCGCGAGCATCCACCGCCTAAATACTAATGGTGCTTGCCGATCTTCCAAGGAAGGATATCTGCAGGAGAAACTATTTTATTTTTGGTACCCAAATTTTCTTGGGTCCTTTACGGTTAGTAGTATGCATGTGATGTGATTTTTGATGCATGTAACTAGACGTTGATGAAATATCTTATAATTTCCTTTTGAAAGATAGATTTTTACGTGATCAATCTTGTTTCTGTAAACCCTAATCCATCTTATCACTTTCGGATGTCTACATTTTCCAAGCATTTCATTCATTTTCTTTGTACTTTCGTGAAAGTAGCTAAATCACCGATAAGTTCTTAATCCTAAGTTTAAGTCGATTGATCTCTTCCGATCTGCTCACAACTTTCTTTTATCTTCTAATTGTTTCTTTAGATAGATATTTTCTCTCTATTACCTCAATATGTCTAATATTCTCTCAGATACTTTTCTTCAACAACTTTGTCTTGTTTGAATAGCATGAGAATCTTCTAATAGTTCCGAGTAAGCATCATGCAAATTATCGTAGTCAGATTTTACCACCTCATCACTATCTTCCTCGGCCATCAGGCAGATGTTCGCATGTTCTGATGACTCGAATCAGATTCGATTCGGATGAATCTAGGTCCTCCCAAGTTGCCATCATGCTTTTCTTGCCTTCTACTCTTCTTTGGTTTCTTCGAGAGTAGGACATTCGGACTTATAATGTCCAGGCTGATTGCACTCGTAGCAGATAATAGAAGACTTCTTTGGTTTAGCTTCATCTTTCCCATTCTTTCTGAATGTCTGGTTCCCTCTGTATTTCTTCTTCCACATGCGTCTTATCTTTTTAGAGATGAAAGATAATTCGTCATCTTCATCACTTGACTCTGATTCGATTGGTGGAGTTGTCATCCTTTGATTCTTCAATTTTCAACGCCTTTGATAACTTCCTCCTTCTCGAGTCTTATGATTCTTCCGTCCGCCTTCATCTTATTGACTTGTCCCGCTTGGGCTTGTCTTCAGCGTTGAGTTCAACTTCATGAATCTTCAGGATCCCAAAGAACTCATCCAAATTTTAACACACTCAAGTCTTTGGCTTCTTGCACCGAAGTAACTTTAGGTCTCCATCTCTTAGGAAGACTTCTTAGAATCTTTCGAACATGATCTTGATTGTTGTATGTCCTTCCAAGAGCTTTCAATCCATTGACAATTGTTTGAAATCTTCCAAACATTTGATCAATAGATTCTTCATCTTCCATCCTGAAAAGTTCATATTGATGCACAAGAATACTTATCTTGGATTCTTTAACTTGGCTTGTGCCTTCGTGAGCAATGGACAGTGTGTCCCACATTTCTTTTGCAATGTCGCAACCGTGGACTTTGTCGTACTCGCTCCTGCTTAGGGCACACGTCAAGAAAAATTTCACCTTTGAATTTAACTGTATTCTTGCTTTCTGATCAGCCGTCCATCTATTTCGTGGAATAGAATTGCCTTCTTCATCTACAAGTGTATAAGGTCCGTTTTCTATTACGTCCCAAAGGTCGACATGTGTAGATTCGATGAATAGTCGCATCCTATCTTTCCAGTAGTGATAGTCTTCTCCATTGAATGCTGGAGGTCTAGTGACTGAGGCTCCTTCAGCGATGTATACATGTGACTCCGCCATTATCTTTAATCCACACTTCGCCAAAGTGATTCTTGGATACCTTGCTCTGATACCAATTGAAGTGAATCACACGTTAACACAAAGACTTAGAAAACGATATTAGAATGCACTAGAAGGGGGTTGAATTGTATTCCCTTTTATAAATCTTTTCAGAACTATTTGTTAGAAATAAAATTCTTTACAGAATTTTTATAGATTCTGATTAATCAAACTCTTCAATACTGTGTATATAAAAAGTAAGTAATGATAAAATTTGAAACTAAAATAGAGATAGAGAGTAAGAGTGGTAGACACGAAGATTTATCCTGGTTCACCCCAAACAGTGGGCTACGTCCAGTCCTCAGAGTTTCTTCTGAGATTTCACTATCTCTTCAAACGTTACAAGTATTCTTTCCACGAGCCTCTTCAGGTCTCTACAACCAGTATTCTTTCACACTTAGCCTCTGCAAGCTATCTGTACAACTTTTCTTCTCGAAAAATATTTGAACACTTGTTACAGAATAATAGCACTCAGCTAAATCACTTTTTCTCACGAAGTAATTTTTTTTCGCTATTTCGTGTAAGTATCTGTAAGCTCTTTGTTAAACTGTTTTGTGTAACTTTCCGTAAGTTTCTGTAACTTTGCAATCTTTGACTTTGACTTGTATTTATAGCCTTCGTCTCCAACTGCTTCTTGATTCTTGAATCTTGAATCTTGAATCTTTAAAGAAACGGTTAATCAGTTGAGTTCTGTAAGTAACTCGAACTGGACTCTTGCGTCTTCTTTTTTTCTGCGTCTGCGTCTGCTTTTGTATTTGCGTCTACGTCTGCTTTTGTATTTGCGTCTGCGTCTGTTTTGCATTTGCGTCTGCGTCTGCTTTGCATTTGCGTCTGCGTCTGCTTTGCGTTTGCGTCTGCGTCTACTTTGCATTTGCGTCTGCGTCTACTTTCCATTTGCGTCTGCGTCTGCTTTGCATTTGCGTCTGCGTCTGCTTTGCGTCTGTATCCGACTTCGTCTGTTTTGTTTTTCTTTGTATTTGAACTCTTTTTGTTATGCATCAAAATCATATTTATGTAAAGTCATGTTGACTTAACACAAAGATGGATGGAAAGATAGTGAGGGGTTAGTTGAGAGAGCATGATTAGGGTATGAACATACTTTGGCTTCTTAAGCATAACCCCATCTATAGAACTTAGATTGAGATGGTTATTGCTTCAAATTAAACTAGAGACCTAGAGCTACAATTGTTTGAAGAAGTCAAATTGTGATTTTGGTGATTGACTAATGTGGACACACCACTCTTTTGGGATGATGGCTAATAAGGGTTTTTTGAAATAACCCTACAAGGTAATATGCTCACGTATGATGACTTTGAACATTGGGCTCTGAAAATGGGATGCAACATTGGTCAAGAAGTTGAGACTCAGATCGTTAAGTTGACGTCCTTAACTGTCAGACGATTTCGACCTCAGTGGAACTACTTATCGACATTCTCTTGGTGTGTTTGAGACATCAGATAAACTAGGCTTAATTCAATCTATTTTATTAAACAATGTCTTTTTCTTTTTTTTTATGGTGATAGTATAGTTGGACGAGGAAGGGGAAGTTGTCATAAGGTTGGACCTTTACGACCCGAGCTAGAGGAACACATTGCTGAAGTAGTTGCAGAACCAGCGGTTGTTAGCTATTCAACTCTTAGGAAGTCTCACACTGTAACACTGTTGGTGGAAGTACAATTAGGTTTGCCACCGGTGATGAGGGAGGCTTTGCAGTAGTTGATGATATACTGGGCACAGTACACTACACAGCAGCAACCTGGGGCTGGAGTGTCATAGATGCCACCACAGGTATCGCCACTGCAACAACCTACAGTGGTACCTAGTCCTGCGTCAAAGTAACATCTAATGCTTGAAATCTCGATGTATATTAAGGAGGCAAGGAACCTCGGTTATGGTAGCTTTGATGGGCACGGTAATATTACTAAAACCAAAACTTAGATGATACGGGCCACAGAAATTCTATAATATAGGGTTGTCTGACGAGATGAAGCTATAGGTAGTTGTCCAATTGTTGGAGGGTGATGCTAGAGTCTGGAGGGAAAATATCTGGAGACGCGATCATAATTAGATTACGTGGGTGGATTTTATCAATGAATTCAACAAACAATATTATACCAGATTTCATAAAGATCAGAGGAAGGTTGTCTTCTTTGCACTGACACAAGGGAATAGGTTAATACATAAGTTTGAGACAAAGTTGAGAGAGTTGGCTACCTATGTCCCGAAATACGTGGCAGATGAAGAAAATCGGTGTGTTCTATTTAAGACTGGATTGCATCTGGCAATCCAAGAGAGGATGACGATTACGCCCACTACCATGTTCAAGGAAATGGTACAGTCGACTAAGAGAGATGAGAGGTTATTCAAAGAGCATGAGATATAGTAGGAGGAAAAGAACCAGAAAAGGAAGGGAGGAGGTTCCTCTAGCCAACAACCTATGAGGAGCCACGGTAGTTCAGCTCTAGGTAGTACTGGAGGTGCTGCATCTTCATTTGTTTGTTTATGGTCACCACAATCAGGAGGTCAGAGCATTGCCCCTACTACTAACTCTACTACTTGAGCTCAACCATCTCGGTCCGAACAGTGTAGAAACTCTGAGCAAGTGTTTTCAGTGTGAAGAGATAAGGCACTTAAGGAGAGATTGTCCACATTTGGCTTAAACTTCAACTCGAGAGGGAGATAGTTCGGTGCAACCAGTGAGACACTAAGGGAAGACTGTCAAGGCAGGATCCACACAGGGGACTGGTGTGAGCAATAGGACACCTCCAGCAGGTCAGCAGCGTTCTGCTTTACGAGCTCAAGCATGAGTTTATGCAATGACAGGGTAGGACATTCTAGCCTATTTGGACACAATTACAGGTATTTTTAGGATAAATATTTTTATGTTATTGTATTGCTATAGTATGATACATGTTGTGTGTAGTATCGGTAAACTCTTAAATAGTATGAGCTGCTAATACATAATGTTATAAGGTGTTATGTGTGTTCTCGATAGAGACACTAAATTTCTGATCGACACTGGCGCACAAAGGCCCTTTTTCAATGTAACCTTCTCTGAAGACATTAGTCATCCCCTGGAGACATTAGATCCTCCTCTCTTTATAGTCACTCTTCTAAGAGAGCAAGTGGCTTGTGATGAAGCATATACAGCCTGTGAGATAAAGGTCGGTGATGCTGTGTTAGAGGCAGATCTTATTCCCCTCAATCTCCAGTATTTTAAGGTAATATTAGGGATTGACTGGTTAAAGAGGTATCATTCCAAGGTTGATTGTTTTAAGAAAGAGGTGGAGTTTGACACTTAGGGTGGAGCCCCGATTAAATTTACTGGTGTCCGACAAATGTTCTTAAATTGTTTGATATCGGTGGTTAAGGCTAAGAAGTTGATTTGTCAGGGATGCCAAACATACCTTGCACTTGTAATTGATACTTCGACATAGAGGGTTGAACTTGGAGATGTCTCTGTTATGTGCGAGTTCCTCAATGTCTTTTCGAAGGAGCTACCTAGATTGCCACTTGATCGGGAGTTTGATTTTGCTATTGACTTAGTCCTGGGGACAACACTAATATCTATACCGTTGTATCACATGGCACCAATAGAATTGAAAGAGCTGAAGGTTCAGTTTCAAGAGTTATTGGACAAGGGCTTCATCAAACTAGGTCATTCACCGTGGGCAGCACCAATATTGTTTATCAAGAAGAAGGATAGGACCCTCCACTTATGTGTTGATTATCGGCAGCTAAATAGGGTCCTAAAGAATAAATATCCACTCCCCAGGGTCGATCACTTGTTTGATCAATTGAGAGGAGCTACAGTATTTTCAAAGACAGATATGAGTTCTAGCTACCATCAGTTGAAAATTGATGAAAGTGATGTGTATAAGATTGTTTTCTAAATGAGGTATGGACACTATGAATTTTTGGTGATGTCATTCGGATTGAAAAATGCACTTGTAACATTTATGGACCTCATGAATAGGGTGTTCCATCCTTATTTACATCAATTTGCTATAGTCTTCATTGATGACCTTCTGATTTATTCTAAGGATAGGAAGGAGCATGCTAGACCTCTCTGGATGGTGCTATAAATACTTCACGAAAGAAAATTGTATGCAAAGTTTTCAAAGTGTGAATTCTGGCTAAAGGAGATAGGATTCCTTGGGCATGTGGTATCAGGAGAAGGTATTTTTGTGGACTCGAAGAAAGTGAAACTATTGGGCCCAGGTCCCATTACTACTTGAGTTTTGTTGTAATTTTGCTAATAGAGATTCTTAAGTTCCTCCTTAATTTAATATAACTTCCTCATACAAACGAATGATTTGTGTCCCCAGATGAAGTGATGTAGGCATCTGAAGATAGAATTTCAAGACTTGGATCAACAACTAGGAAGTTGTTGAACCTAAAAGGAGATGATTTCTTCTAACTCAGATTCATGTTTAAGACAACAATAGGTGTGTGACCTAAACATAGTAGGTTACTAAAAGATGCCAAGCTTTTAGGAAAATAGTTTAAATGTTAGCTATTAACATAGCTATGTCAATTTTTTCCTTAAGAATCATCTTTCTTATTGCTTAAAAATTGTCTTTGCATTTTGAGATTTGTGATTCCAATATTAGTTATGCAATTATAACAGTCTTCTAAATGGTTTCATAAAAATGCATTTCCCTTTGCTTCTATAGGACAAAGTGTAATATTAAAATCACCAAGTACTATCCAAGGGTTATGAATGGAAGGAGATATTTCCTACAATTTATTCCACAAAGATACTCTTTGAGAAGCCAAATTAGAAGCATAAATAGAAGTGACATGTATTATGTTTTCTTATATAATAATTCAATATCTACATGGAAAAGTTTGTTAGTAATTATAGGATTCATAAACCTTATTTTAATAAGCTCAAAAGACACCAATATTCTTTCTTTATAGTGGAAGTAGTGATTAGAAATAACATGCCTATGTTTTAAGAAGTTATGTTTTTTTAACTCTCCTCTTTCAACTTGCTTTTTAGTAGGCCAATTAAGATGGGATTGATATCCTAGAGACAATCATGAAGAATTTACTATTTTTTGAGGTTATTCAACCCTCTTACATTCCAAGCAAGGATAGTCATTTTAAAGAGGAAGATTGGATCAGTGCTTTATTCCTCCATCTACATTTCCTCCTATAATTAGTAATAAAGCCATTTAGATTCGTTGGTAGTTTGAATAGTTAGGGAAGAGGAGCTGATAGCTTTAAGCTCTAATCCATTATAGATGAGACTACATCCTAGTTAAGCTTAAAATTAACAAGAACCTATGAATCCATAGCAGAAAGCTAGAAGAGTTCTTTGTTTACTCACTTAATGTTCTTCTTGTCAATAATTAAGGATTTAGAGGGCTCCATTTACTGAGATATTATTAGCTATATACCCAAATTTTGAGAAAAAAAATATGTAATACCATTTTTGTTAAGGAGATCAATATGCTCCTTTATTTGTTTAATTCTTATTAACTAATTATGATCCCTCTTGAAAATTTTCCTATTAGTATGTTTTTAGTTCTTCCCTAGATGGTGAGCTAGAGGCCTCCACTAATAGGAGATAAAAACAAAGTCTTGATATAGTTCATTAACCTAATTTAGTCTTACTAAAGAATAAATTCTGGAAGCTCTTGGCTAATATCAATAATAACACAAACTCTAGCATTTATAACCCTTTTCATACTTGTTGTGGGTTCATGCATTCCTTTAAGTTTCTCCATAAAGCTTCCTAAATGACTAAGGCTATTGATGGTTAGTATTCTAAGGGAATGTTGTGTATATTGATCTAAATTGGTATTAACCTCTACTTCCGTTCTTGAAGTTGGATTCCAAGTCTCCACTTTCGAAAGAAAATTGGCAAGTTGCTAAATTAACATGGGCCATTTTTTGGAATCTTTTTAACATTGAGTGAGAATCAAATTTAAAAAGGAATAAATTTTCCATTAAACTTAAAATTTTAATTGTTTATGAGTCCAAGAATTAAAAGGTGGAAAAGTGAGGCTTTTTTTTAGAAAAAAATCCTATCAGAGTTGATGCCATTTAGAAGCTCCCTCTCTAAGAATCTTTATAAAAGGAGCCACAATACAATAGCCTGCATCTGAAGAAGGGGGAGAAATGGAGATGAGTAACATCAGAGGAGTCACTAAAGTCCCACTTTCAGGACTGAGTGGAGTAGTAGTTTTAGACTAAAGCTTTGAGAGGAGTATAAGAGCCTTTCTTTTGCTTCCTAGTTATTACATTTATTGGAACCTAGTCATTAAGGATGGAGAAAAGGGGAGGATCAATAGGATGACACAAGAACTTAGAGGTGGGATAAAAAAAGCTAAAAAGGTAAAAATAGAGAGATAGTATAGTTTGGTTAAAGGGAGAAGGAGAGAGGTTCATCCATGAGAGCTAAAAAAAACTAACTAAAGAAATTTTTTAAAATTTTGTTATTAAAATTGAAAAAAAAAGGGAATAAGAAAGAAAAAAAAAGAATGAGACCAAAGAAGCAGAGGAAAGGAAGGAAGGAGATAAGAAATATAAAAAAGATGAGCAAAAATAATGAAGGGAGTAAGGTAACTTGCTAGTTTAATAATATTTGACATCTTAATGCTTCTAATAAAGAGAGCGGTGAGAGAGAGAATAGCGGAGCTTCCATAAATTCTTTGATCGACGGTGGTTACTCCCTTCTTCATCCATGACCTCTTTTTCATCTTCTTCTCCATCTTGATTACCTCTCGCCCCAATATCCATCCCTTCACCTAGACCTTCCCAATCG
This sequence comes from Erythroxylum novogranatense, assembly GCA_029891385.1. Classification (NCBI taxonomy): domain Eukaryota; kingdom Viridiplantae; phylum Streptophyta; class Magnoliopsida; order Malpighiales; family Erythroxylaceae; genus Erythroxylum; species Erythroxylum novogranatense. The sequence goes on from CM057235.1 coordinate 23,035,512, forward strand.
GCCCCTTCCTCTAACCCTAATTGCACCCAAACATTTAATTTCCTTCTCTGACCAAAAATTCGATAGATGTAGGTGTATCTGCACATAAGCAGTTATCGACTTCTGTGGAACCAACACCCTAAACCTATATGTTATAAAAACTTCATAGAAACCTAAAACTTGGAAGTCAGTAGTCCCCGAATTAGTGGAGGACTCCTCGAATGCTAAGGCTTTGACCTACTACCCCCTGAGTTTAAGGATGATTAGATCTTTGTCATTCCTCCACCAGGGTTAGCAAAGAAAGGAGCAGATCAGTTCCAACATACTTTGATAGGATTTTTTATCGATAAGTACCCTGCATACCCTGTGATTCAGAGAGCCCTATCTAAATACTGGTTAGCTTTTGGACTAACTGAAACCTTAATTACTAGTTCGAACAATTTCTTATTCAAGTTTGATTCAGAGATTGGTATGAATTTGGTTTTGCAGAAGGGCCCTTGGCATATCCAAGGAAAAACCCTTATTCTTAAGGAAATGGTGCTTGAGTGTGAGGGAATAAGAAGAGGTTAGATATGCCCCAGTGTGGACTAGGTTCCATAACATACCTTTTGAATACTATAATAATGAGGGTTTGGTAGAACAACTAGTTCAGTAGGACACCCGCTTCTTATGGATACCTAGACAGTTAGGATGTCTAGGATTTTGTATGCCAGAATGTGTGTGAAATTAGATTTGTAGAGGAGTTGACCTTCATCTTTCCAGTTGGCCACTTATAATGAAGAAGGAAAAATAACCTTTAAGGAAATAAAGATAGAGTACGAATGGAGGCCTGAGCATCACTTACAGATAAAGGAATGGACACCTATAGGGCGCCTGTTTGAGACTGGGTTACAATAAGAGTTGGACAAGGTGAAGGAATCTATACCAAATAGTGTAAACCATCAAATGAGGATTGAACAGGAGAAAGTCTCTAAAATGACACAACAAAATCATAAGGAAAGTAGAGCTTTTGAAATCCTAACTAAACAAAGTAAGGGAAAAGGAATACAACATAATGACCAAACTCCTGATATGGCAATACAAAGTGCTAAGGAGAGCATACCTTCTGTAATCCTAATTGAACATAGTAAGGATCAACAAAAGCAAGATGATTCAAATGGATACCTTGAGGATATTGACCTCTTTGTTGTGAGTCAAACAGGTAATCCCCTTTCTTCTTCTAAATCTGAATTAGTTCACATTATTGATTCTCAGAGTCCGGGTCTTCTAGAAGGGGAAGAGGGAGATTTTATTATTAGGAAAAGTAGGAAATCTGGGAGGAAACAAAAGTAGTAGGCCTTTAGTTCTGTTTTGTGTTATGTCTTTAGTTTTTTGGAATGTTCGTGATCTTAACAACTCAAAAAAACAACTAGCTATAAATGCATTTCTTAAGAGGTTGTCAGTTTCTTTTGTTTACTTGAATGAATGTAGGATTAAGTCTCTTTCTTTTTTGAAAAATGTGTGCCCTTGTTTGTTTTCTAGATGGCATTATTACAGTAATTTAGATCAAGCTTTAAATGCTAAGTTAGTGTTAGCTTGGAATCCAGATTGTTTCTTGTGTTCTCCTCAAATTACTAATGATCAACTAATTCATTTGGAGGTAACTCTTATGAACAGTACTTCAACCTTTTTTGTGACAAGTGTGTATGGGTCAAATAATTATAATCATAGGAAGAATCTCTGGTCTACTCTTTCTAATATCAAACTCATTATTGGTAATAAACCTTGGATTATTGCGAGGGACTTTAATGCTATACTATTTTCTCATGAGGTAGAGCCTATAAGTTTCTTAGCTATTAATAGAATGAGTGACTTTAGGAAGTGTGTTGAGGATTGTGCATTGTATGATTTAAATTATCGTGGTCCTAGTTTTATGTGGAACAACAAACAATGTAGTGACGTCTTCATAGTAAGAAAGTTAGATAGAGCTCTTATCAATTCGATGTGGAGTTCTTGGTTTCCTAGATCTTATGGTGTAATTCACAATCTTAACATTTCAAACTACTCTTCAGTAGTGAATAAGCTTTTAACAAACATGCAGAAGAGATCCTCTCCATTCTAGTTTTCCAACTTCCTATTTTTTTAGATTAATTTCCTTCAGACCGTAGAAGATATTTGGACTTCTTATGTCCAAGGAACTTCTATGTTCTGTGTGGTGTCCAAGCTTAAAATAGTTAAAAATATGCTCAAATTACTTAACTCTGTTCAAGTAGGGGATGTGAATGTTAGAGTTGAGAATTGTCAAGAAGTTTTTAATAATATCTAAGATCAAATGAGACATTTTCCTACTCAACTGGTTGCCAAGGAAAATGAAGCCATTAATAACTTGATTAGAGCTCTAGATGATCAGGAGTCATTCTATAAACAATCTTCCCATATTAAATGGCTCAGAGATGGGGATGGGAACACCAAATTTTTTCATAATTCTATCTTGTCAAATAGGAACAGAAACAACATTCACTTATTAATAGTGGGAAATGGCCATAGGATTGCTGTTTTTGAAGAGATTCAAAACAATTTTTACGTTTTTTAGAACACTATTGGGAATAAGAAAGACCTTCTCCCCTCTAAAGAGTATGTGAAAAATCTTTTCCCTTATCCAATTCTTGATAATCTTAAAAACAACCTCATCGTTGAAGTCTCAACGTAAGAGATTAGGGACGTCTTTCAACATGAACAAGGCCCTGGGTCAGATGGGTTTAATGGTTTTTTCTTTAAGAAAACTTGGCATATTATTAGGGAGGAAGTTACTCAGGCCATCCAAGCTTTTTTTCCACCATGGGAGACTTCTCAAAGATCTTAACTCTACTTTTATTTCTCTTGTTCCTAAGAAAGATCATCCTTAGATAATGGTTTATTATAGGCCAATCTCTTGCTGTAACATGATTCATAAGGTGATCGGAAAAATCATGGCAAATAGACTTAGAGAGTTACTCCCTCATATTATCAGCCTAAACTAAAATAAATTCATTAAGAACCATCGAATAGGGGATAATATCTTATCGGATGAAGAGATTTTCAAGAATTACTACCTTTGTAATAATCATAGGAGATGTGCTTTTAAAGTGGATGTAGAAAAAGCCTATCACTCGATTCAACGGGATTTCCTCCTGAATGTGTTAGTAGTTGTAGGTTTTCCTTTTAAGTTCATTAAGTGGATTGAAGAGTGTATAACATCGCCTTCTTATTCTATCTTGATAAATGGGTCCCCATCTAAATTTTTTCGAGGAAAGTCAGGCTTAAGACAAAAGATCCTTTTTATTATCTGTAACGAGGTACTCTCAAAGAGCTTGAATGCATCTATGGCTAGTAATGCATCCTTTAAATACCACTGGAGGTGTAAAGTGCTTAAACTCGCCTATCTCTTATTTACTGATGATCTTTTGTTGTTTTGTCATGTTGATTTGGTTTCGGTCCAAACTTTACTTAATTTCATGCACACCTTTTCGAATTTTTCTGGCATGGACATAAACCTTACCAAGAGCCAGTTATTTTTATCTCCACATACGGACCATATGGCCCATCAAATGGAAATAATATTGGGTCTTAAAAGAGGTCACCTTCCCAATCGATATCTAGGGGTACCTCTCTTAATAGGTCGTTTGTCTGGGAGAGATTGTATATCCTTGTTAGATAAAATTAATGCCAGAGTTAACAAATGCCCATAAAACTCTCTCTTACACTGGTAGACTTCAATTGGTTATTTCTGTCCTCTCAAAATTTTAGGTGTGTTGGTCTAGTCATTTCATTCTCCCTTCTTCCATTATTAAGGAAATGGAGGCAAAACTTAGGAATTTCTTATGGTCTGGGAATGACCTATGTAGACCCAAAAGAGAGGGTGGATTAGGTATTAAACATTTGTCAACATGGAATAATGTGCTAATAGGAAAAAAATCTAGGTTCTGTTTAATGATAGTGAAGCTCTGTGGGTCAAGTGGGTGCACACTATCATTCTTAGAAGGAAAAATTTCTGGAGTGCCCAACCTACAAACTATAGTTCGTGGAGTTGGAGAAAGCTTTTATATGTTAGGGATCTAATTAGGAACCAATTCAAATTAAAGATAGAAAATAAGAATTCTACTTTCTTATGGAAGGATCCTTAGCATCCTAGAGATATCCTGAAGGATCTCTCTACCCCCAGAGTGATCAGTGGGTCGAAGCTACCTATGACTACAAGAGTGTTCGATGTAATTAGAAATAATGTATGGTGCTGGCAAGAGGCAACAATCAGGACCATACGTACTCTAAAGCCTCTATTGTATCAACCAGATTGTTCACGACCTGATAAATTGGAACAGCTAGCAAACTCATCAAAAACATATACAATTGCTTCAGCTTACAATTCCATGAGACCTCCTAATTAGTGTGTTCCTTGGCATAAATTGGTATGGCATAAAAGAAATAGCCCTGGGTATTCCTTCATACTGTGGTTAGTCTTTCTTAATAAGCTATAAACATGGGATAAACTCCTTTACTTTCACACCCCAAATCACTGCTCTTTGTGTGCCTCGAATAATGAAACTATTGATCACCTGTTATTTAAATGTTCTTACTCTAAAACAGTGTGGTTACATTGTCTTAACCACTTTCAATTCTACCTTCCTAACCTAACAAACCTTCAATCCATTCTAAATTGGTTCAATCAGTCACCAAATTTCAAAAACCGTGATCTCAATATTTTTATCATCCTCCTTTCTATTATTGTGTACAACCTTTAGACTTAAAGAAAACATTGAACCTTCAAATATAAAGTCTTGGAAGTTGAGAGCATCAACACTAGAGTGATCTTTCAAGTTATAAAACAACTCAGCTCAAACACCGAGAGAAGGTAATTTTTGGAGTGTTTTATTTTTTCTAATGTAATGTTTGCAGGTTTGATTTCAAGTTCAGGAAATTGATGGGAAATCTTATCCCTTTTTGGTATTTATAGCAATGAAGACACCAGATTCAAGGAACGCTTCAATCTCCAAAAAGCCTTAAAGTAATAAGGAATCTAGTCTTGGAAGCATGGTGTTGCAAACAGTAGGGGGAAATTCTCCTTTGGCAATGGACCCTCCCTCGCAATAGAAGAGATTATCACAATGAAGGTTATTCTAATTCCACTTCTTAACAGTAGGAGATCCCTTACTCCTCTGTTTGGTTTCTTAAAAATCTAGAAGTTCCCTTACGAGTTTCACTAAGAAAGGTTTGGTGAAAGTTGTGGAAGCATATGACAGAGAGCTCAAGGACAAGATGGATGCAAGAAGTAAGGGGTAAGAGCTCTTCCTCATCACCATTAGTATCCTAAGCAAAGAAGATCCCATATTGTTCAACAAATTGGAAGAACAAGGTTAAGATTCTTTAACTTATGATGTGTTGACCCAAAGTTCTGACTTTGTAGCAGAATTGCTTGACTATTTTACTTTGCTTTATAATGTTAGTCTATAAATGGTTGTGTTACTGGTATGATGTACCTTTTCTATAAGGTCATCTTGGTTAGTAGATATGTATAGGCTTGGAGATGTCGTTTGTTATTGTTGGACCCCGATTCACATTAAGCATGTTTTATTTATTTGGAGGATTAGCTTACTAATTTCCTTTTAGTTAGAATAAATTGGGGTTTTTAGTACTTAGTTTATAGAAATTAATGGAAGGGATTAGTTAAAAATAGAATTTTTATAAGTTGTTAGAATTAAAAAGGAATAAGATGGTGTAGGGGTAATTTAGGAAGTTTGCTAATGTTCTTAAGGTTTAAGGCTTATGGGATGGGCTTTTAGTCCTTTTAAATGACATTAAATGAGGAAGAAAGGAAATGATTGATGATGTAGCCGTATAACATGAAGAAAGAAACGAAAATGGCAAGGAAAGGAGGGAACTAAATGAAACTACGTAGTTTTGCTCTAGGTTATAAGTTAAAACAAAGTTCCCTAAGTCTTTTACAAGAGACATACGAAACTTACAATAGAAAAGAGAAGGAGAGAAGAGCTTCGGTGGATTGGAGGAGAAGAAGAAGAAGAAGAAGAAGAAGAAGATTGGGGCTTAGTTGATTTCTTGCTTGAGAAAAGGGATATTAAGAGTTTCTTTAAGAAGAAAAGGAAAGAGAAAGAGTTTAAGCTTTCCTTAGAACCAAAAGCAATTTTCGTGGGTTTCATCTATAAGGTAAGAAAATGTGAAATTCATGGAATTTTAGATGGGTTTTGATGCTAATAGCTTAGTTAAGGTTTGGGTAAGGTTATATAGGTTTAAATTCTTGATTTCCTATCCTTAGAATTTCCAATTTTAGTATCCTATGTTAAATTGGGATTTTTGTGCTTGATAAAGGTGAAGGAAGGCAATTGGAGGTAGAAGAAAGGCAAATTGACCAATCCTAGAGCTAAAGGAATTAAGGTGGGTGATTTCTTAATAATTGAATAAATAGGCTTATTAAAGTTTTTATAAAAAATGCTAATTATGCTTTCCAATGAGTTAAGAGTTTTATGTTAATTACTCTTTGTAACGATTCTAACTTGTATGAGGTGTCTTTTGTATGTAAGTTTATGTTGGACATGATTGTAAAATGATTTGTTAAGTGAAAAAGTTTCGGATATGTGATTTCGACGCTTATGTGAAAATCAAGTGAAAGTAAATTTTTGTAAGGGCCATTTATGGCTAATGTGTATTGAATTATGTGAATTATATGATATGCATGCTTTCTTTGGATTTGTGGTGGTCCCATAAGAGTCAGGTGCACCTGTCTAACCATAGGCTTCTTGTTAAGTCCAAATGACTTTACTTAGATATGATTTTGATGTATAACAAAAAGAGAATCAATAAAAAGAAAAACAAGAGTGACGAAGTCATGCAGACGCTAAGCAAAGCAGACGCAGACGCTAAGCAAAGCAGACGCAGATGCATATGTGAAATAGTAAAAGCAGACGCAGACGCAGAAACACAGACGATAAAATACAGACGAAGAAAAGAAGATGCGGAATTCAAAAAGAAGACGAAGGAGTCAGTTCGAGTTAGTTACAAAACTCAACTGAATAACCGTTTCTTTAAAGATTCAGGAAACAAGAATCAAGAAGCAGTTGGAGACGAAGGTTATAAATACAAGTTGAAGTCGAAGATTACAAAGTTAGACAAAGTTAGAAAAAGTGAGCAAAAGTGAATTACATCTATGTGATCGTAAAGAGCTTATTGTGCGAATTAGCTGAGAGCTTTTTTACTGTAACAAGTATTTAAACACTTTTATGAGAAAAAGTAGTACAGATAGCCTGCAGAGGCTAAGTGTGAAAGAATACTGGTTGTAGAGACCTGGAGAGGCTCGCAAAGAATACTTATAAAATTGAAGAGATAGTGAAATCTCATAAGGAACTCTGAGGACTAGACGTAGCCCACGGTTTGCAGTAAACCAGGATAAATCTCTATGTCAACCACTCTCACTCTATATCTCTATATTTTAGATTCAAGTTTTATCAATACTTAATTCGTAAACAAAGTTTTCAAGTTTTGATTAATCAGAATCTATCGTAATTTTTGTAAAGAATTTTATTTCTATCAAACAGTTTTGAAAGATTTTTTTAAAAAAGGGGAATACACAATTCAACCCCCCCCTTCTCGTGCATTCTATATCGTTTTCTAAGTATTGTATTAACGTGTGATTCACTTCAATTGGTATCAGAGCGAGGTATCCAAGGATCACTTTAACAAAGTGTGGATCAAAGATAATGGCAGAATTACATGTATACATCACAGAAGGAGCCTCAGTCACTAGACCTCCAGCATTCAACGGAGAGGATTATCATTACTAGAAAGATAGGATGCGGCTATTCATAGAATCTACTCATGTCGACCTTTGGGACGTGATAGAGAACGGACCTTATACACCAGTAGATGAAGATGGCAATTCCATTCCACGAGTCAGATGGACGGCTAATCAAAAGGCGAGAATACAACTGAATTCAAAGGCTAAGTTCTTCTTGACGTGTGCCCTAAGCAGGAGCGAGTATGACAAAGTCCACGGATGCGATACCGCAAAGGAGATGTGGGACACATTGTCCATTGCTCACGAAGGCACAAGCCAAGTTAAAGAATCCAAGATAAGTATTCTTGTGCACTAATATGAACTTTTCAGGAAAAAAGATGAAGAGTCTATTGATCAAATATTTGGAAGATTTCAAACAATTGTCAATGGATTGAAAGCTCTTGGAAGAGCGTACAACAATCAAGATCATGTTCGAAAGATCCTAAGAAGTCTTCCGAAGAGATGGAGACCTAAAGTTACTGCGGTGCAAGAAGCCAAAGACTTGAGCGTGTTAAAGCTTGACGAGTTGCTTGGATCCTTGAAGATTCATGAAGTTGAACTCGATGCTGAAGACAAGCCCAAACGGGACAAGTCGATAACACTGAAGGCCGGACATAAGAATCAGAAGAATCGAAGAAGGAGGAAGTCATCAAAAGCCTTGAAGATTGAAGAATCAAAGGATGACGACTCCAGTCAATCAGAACCAGAATCAAGTGATGATGATGACGAATTATCTTTCATTTCCAGAAAGATAAGACGCATGTAGAAGAAGAAGTCCAAAGGGAATAAGACTTTCAAGAAGAATGGCAAAGATGAAGCCAAACTAGAAAAGTCATCTGTCATTTGCTACGAGTGCAATTAGCCTGGACACTACAAGTCTGAATGTCCGACTCTAAAGAAGAAACCAAAGATGAGTAGAGAAGGCAAGAAAAGCATGATGGCAACGTGGGAGGACCTAGATTCATCAGAATCAGATACAAGTTCCGAATCGTCTGAACATGCAAACATCTGCCTGATGATCGAGGAAGATAGTGATGAGGAGGTAAAATCTGACTACGATAATTTACATGATGCCTACACAGAACTATTAGAAGATTCTCATACTATTCTGAAACAGTACAAACTGTTAAAGAAAAAGTATGAAGAAAATATTAGACATACAGAAGAAATAGAGAGAGAAAATATCTGTCTGAAAAAGCAATTAAAAGAGAAGAATAAAGTTGTAGACAGATCAGAAGAGATTAATCAGCTTAAACTAAGAATTAAGAATTTGTCAGCTGATTTAGCTACTTTCACAGAGAGCACTAAGAAAATGAATGAAATGCTTAGAAAATGTAGACATCCGAGTGATAAAACCGGATTAGGGTTTACTAGTAACAAGACTCAGTCTCATAAAAAACCTTTCTTTCAAAAGAGAAACCATAATAAATCTCGTTTTAATCAACGATCTAGTTATATGCATCAAAAAACTCATCATATGCATACTACTAACCATAGAGGACCCAAGAAAATTTGGATACCAAAAAATAAGATAGTTTCTCCTACAGATATCCTTCCTTGGAAAATACGGCAAGCACCATTGGTATTTAGATAGTGGATGCTCGCGACATATGACGGGAAGAAGTTCTATGTTCCTAGACCTTCAGTATAAGAAGGGAGGATCAGTAACTTTCGGAGACAACCAGGAGGGAAAGATTATTGGAATCGGTAAAATAGGTAAAGATTCCTTTGCATGCATAAATAATGTCTTGCTTGTTGATGGTCCAAGCATAACTTGATTAGCGTCGATCAATTGTGTGATTCTGGTTTCACAGTCACATTCAATCAAAATCTTTGCGAAGTCAGAAACAAAGATGGGTCTATACTTTTCTCTGCCAAGAGAAGAAACAATCTTTACAAAATTGATTTAGAAGATTTTCAAAGTCAAAATATTTCATGTTTTCTATCTTCCGAAGAAGAAAGACTAATCTGGCATAAAAAGTTAGGTCATGTCTCTTTTAAACATATTTCAAAATTGGCAAAACATGATTTGGTGAGAGGATTACCAAAAATAAGTTTTGACAAAAAGTTTTTCTGTGAAAACTGTTTGAAAGGAAAACAAGTTAAAACCTCTTTTTCTTCTAAAAGTTGTGTAACATCATCTAGACCTTTAGAGTTGTTACATATGGATTTATTTGGTCCAACAAGGACAATAAGTCTTGGCGGAAAGAAATATGGACTTGTCATTATTGATGACTTTACTCGATTTTGTTGGATATTGTTTTTATCACACAAAGATGAATCGTTTAAGTGCTTTAGGACCTTATCCAGAAAGTTACATAATGAAAAGGAATGTCTATAGCCAGTATCAGGAGTGACCATGGTGGAGAGTTTGAGAATGAGAAGTTTAGATTATTCTGTGAAGAGAACGGAATTTCCCACAATTTTTCTGCTCCTAGGACTCCTCAACAGAATGGAGTTGTTGAAAGGAAGAACAGGACGATTCAAGAGATGGCTAGGACCATGTTATGTGAGATGAATCTTCCTAAGTATTTCTGGGCAGAAGCTGTGAATACAGCATTCTATATTCAGAATAGAATTCTATTGCGACCCATATTAAAGAAGACTCCTTATGAGTTATGGAATGAAAGAAGACCAAATATATCTTACTTTCATCCATTTGGGTGCAAATTCTCTATTCTGAATACAAAGAAGCTGTTAGATAAATTCGATTCAAAAACCTATCCAGGAATCTTTCTAGGCTACTCATCATCGTCTAAGGCATTTCGGGTGTATAACCTTACTTCAAAGACAGTTGAGGAGACCATCCATGTCAAGTTTGATGATAGTTCCCAACCCCATAAGAAAGATGACATGGAGAGTGGAGATCCTTCAAAGAACTTAGATGATAGAACATAAACTCCATCATCAGGAACACATGTAGACAAAGTTGAAGATATTCCAGAAACTATAGGACTGAAAAGAGACTGGAAATATAAAAGTTCTCATCCAGATGAGTTGATTATCGGAGAGACCTCAGAAGGAGTTAGGACAAGGTCCAGATTCAAGAGAAAAGCTAATGTGGTGTTTATTTCTGAAATAGAGCCTAAGAAGGTTGAGGAAGCTCTTCAAGACGAAGCTTGGGTCTTAGCCATGCAAGAGGAGCTGAATCAATTTACTAGGAATAATGTGTGGTCCTTAGTTCCGAAACCCCCTAAGAAATCCATCATAGGAACCAGATGGGTCTGTAAGAATAAGTTAGACGAATCAGGAAGAGTGAGTCGAAATAAGGCTAGATTAGTAGCACAAGGCTATAATCAGCAAGAACGAATAGACTACAATGAGACATATGCTCCAGTAGCAAGACTTGAAGCCATTAGAATATTGCTGGCATATGCAGTCTGTCATGATATAAAACTGTTTCAGATGGATGTGAAGAGTGCCTTTCTGAATGGTTTTATAGACGAAGAGGTGTATGTTAAGCAACCACCTGGTTTTGAGGATGTTAAGAATCCAGACCATGTCTATAGACTTCATAAAGCCTTATACGGCCTGAAACAAGCTCCTAGAGCCTGGTATGATCGTCTGAGTACTTTTCTTTTAGAAAATGGTTTCAGTAGAGGTCAAGTCGATAAAACGCTCTTTAGGAAAAACTTTCAGAATGATTTTATTTTAGTTCAAATTTACGTTGATGATATCATTTTTGGTGCTACTTCAAACAAGTTATGCATGAAGTTTGAGAGTCTAATGAAGAAAGAGTTTAAAATGAGCATAATGGGTGAATTAAAGTTCTTTCTTGGGTTGCATGTTAAGCAAACCGAAGAGAAAATTTTCATTCATCAACAAAAGTATGTGAAAGAACTGTTGTCCAAATTTGATATGAATAATGTGAAGCCTATGGCGACCCCGATGCACCCTTCAAACCTTTTGTCCAAAGATGAACTTGGTAAGAAGGTGGATTACCTGTATAGAGGGATGATCGGTTCGTTACTGTATCTTAGAGCAAGTAGACCTGATATTTTGTTCAGTGTATGCTTGTGTGCAAGATTTCAGGCCGATCCTAGAGAGTCTCATTTATTGCTGTTAAAAGAATCATGAGATATCTTGCAGGTACTACTGATCTTTGCTTAATGTTTGAGAAAGGTAATGATTTCAGGTTAATCGGATATTGTGATGCGGACTATGCCGGAGATAGAATCGAAAGAAAGAGCACAAGTGGAGGATGTCACTTTCTTGGCGCAAACCTAGTTTCTTGGTCAAGCAAGAGACAAAGCTCAATCGCTATATCAACCGCCGAAGCAGAGTATATCTCTGCCGCAAGTTGCTGTTCACAGACGTTATGGATCAAATATCAACTTGAAGATTATTCAGTTCGAGAAAAGGAGATTCCAATCTACTACGATAACACAAGTGCAATGAATCTGTCAAAGAATCCGATTCAGCATTCTAGAGTGAAGCACATCGAAGTTAGACATCACTTCCTGAGAGACTATGTTCAGAGGAAGGTGGTGCGTCTACAGTTCATCGAAATAGAGCATCAGTGGGCAAACATCTTCACCAAACCACTGAGTGAAGAACGGTTCCAGAAGATCAGACGCAACCTTAACATGGTTATGCTAAGTGAACAGTCAAGCTAAAGTAACGTCAAAACTAACGGCGTCAGATACAGTGAGTTACAGCTGGTAACTTCTCTGTCAAGGAAGTTTTGGAGGGAAAAAATCTAATAATCTCGAGGATCTTAATGATTCTAGAACACACCAGACTAGACCCTTCAAGTAACCTGAAGTTGAAATCATTGCGGTTACTTTCATCTCTAGACGGTTCATCTTGCTTTCAAAATTTCTCCCAATCATCCTACCCCAAACGAAGAGCTTTCCAGAAACAGTTTTCATTCTGAAACAATAGAGGCAGCTATGATTTTCGGAAGGCATGTGGATTTCGAGTCATTGAGGAATGATGGTATGGACGTAGAACCGAAGATTGTAAGAGCTGGTTGGAGAAATTTCTTCCAGGTACGAGAATCAGTATACACCAATGAGGTATTCAATTTTTGGAAGAACGCTCAACTTGTAGACAACACTATCATATCTTCAGTACATGGTATATCTGTTGTCGTGATTAAGGAGCTGATAAGGAAGGTGATTGATTGTCCATCAGTTGGTGAGACTCTGTCTACCAAGGCCGATTGGATGTCCCAGGTTGGTATGAAAGAAGAAGATGTCAGAAGACAATTATATGGAGCCAATGACCTATGGGAGAGGAAGACCTCTAGTTTGATTTCGAAGGCTAGGGTTCTTCATGCAATTCTATTTAATTGCATTTTACCCAGAGCAGGTTCAAGACATTTGGTGACTACACTGGATGAACAATGCTTATTCTACTTGTTGAATCGCAACCCTATTGATTTACCCTTCTTAATCTTTCACTACATGATTAAGGGGATGAAGGATACAAATAGCTATCCTTATGGTATGCTTCTAACAAGGATTTTTAAGGAATCCGGAATCCCTCTACACAAGGGAAATAGAAGGATTGTCCCAGTAAAAAGTAAGATTGATTCGATTACAATACGACGAATGGGTCTGAGTACAATGATTAAAGGAGAAGCTGACTCTTCGAGGAAAACAAGAATTGAGGGGGAGCGTGTTTCGAAGAAGACTCCCGCTTCAAGTTCTCGAACTCAATACAGTATGAGATCACCTGCGGATGAAATAAGAAGAATATTAGGAAGACCGCTGATAAAATATGCGAGCCCTAAAACCTAAGTAAGTCAACCTCGGAGGACAGAAGAAGGTGCGCCAAAAAGACAAGGAGAAAGTCTTTTGAGTGAAGTTAAAAAGAAGGAGAAGAGATCACCGAGGATTCGGACTCTAAGGCAACAAGAAGAAAAGATTGCCAGAGAACAGAGTCAAGAACAATCGTCTCAATCTCGTGCACATAAAGCAACAAGATCTTTAGTCTCTATTCTGGAAGAGGATACAGCCAGAAATGCCAAAGAGACTCAGAAGAAGAGAAAATCAGAATCTGAGAGAGAAAAATCTCAAGGGCAGAAATCTTCAAGACTGACTGAAGCAGAAGAAAAGACTAAGAAGGTTAGTCGGAAGAAAACTATCACAACTGCTGGGGAAGTTAGTCGAAAGAAAAAAAACCTTTGAAGCCGCTCAAAAAGAAAAAGAAACTGAGCAGAGCACAGTTCAGGAAACCCCCATTGCTCAACAGGAGGAACCAGTGAAGCAAAGCTCGGTTCAGGAGGATCCTATTGAAGCACAACCATAGGCAACAGCAGAATCAAACTCGAATAATGATGAACCTTGTCTGATGGTATACAACTATCATCAGTTTTTGAGAAAACATAAGCTGAAGATCAGAATGGTTAAAGTTGTTACCAGAAGGAGAACTGCTATTGCAATCTGTAGTCAACCAGTAAAGAAGAAAGTGGTTGTGGTACGACCTATGTCGATAAATAGTAACACATGGGACTTACTGAAAGAAGATGAAAAGATTTTCTATGATACTTTGAGGGATGCTGCTACCAAGCCATACCCTACAAAAATTCCCTATAAGCCGTGTACTATTTTTTCGATTATAGAGAAGACCGAAATAAAGGTTGCACCAGATATCCAGCCAAGATATCCTTTGGATTTGACTAAGGGAAAGTCGAAGCTATTTCCTGAAGAAGTTTGTGATGATCTGTCCGCAGATCAAATAGCAGAAGAAGTGCGTAAAATTGATGAAGCATGCGCTTCTACACAGAATAAAGATTAAGCGAGCTGCAGTTATACTGAAAAGCGAGAAGACTGTCCAGTAGGGGGAAGAGTAATAACAGGGACGTTTATTGAGTTCCTTGTTCAGACAGTTCTGCGTATTAGACCTTTGTCTAATACACTGTCTATTCAAGCAGATGCATTACCCCTGCAAGGAAGACAGTTGCTAATGCTGCCTGCTTCATTTGACTTAGATCTTCCTGAAGCTGATACGTTTATTCGTCCACCAATAATTGAGATCAATGATGAATACATTCCGACCTCTAATGCTTATACTACGACAATACCGTTCACTCCTCCCTCAGCAAATGTTGATCGAGCCTCCTCATCGATTGACTCACCAGATGAACTCAGAAGATTACATGGAGAAGTCAACGAGATCAAGGAGACGATGAATGATCTGAAGAAGATGATAACAGAACTGCTAAAGAGCCATCATCGTTAATCATTTTTTATTATAAAAAATAGGGAGAGAAGAGCAAAAAAAAAGAAGAGCAAAAAAAAGAAAGAGAATGAGCAGAAGAGAAGAGGATGATCAGAAAAGTAGGTGAGACTGAAGTAGACGAAGAAAGGAAGAAGTCAAAGAAGAAGTTCTGAAGATAATTTCTTTTTTTCAAAACATTGTATTTTATTTTCTTTTGTATATAATTTGTTATCATCAAAAAGGGGGAGATTGTTAAGTCCAAATGACTTTACTTATATATGATTTTGATGTATAACAAAAAGAGAATCAATAAAAAGAAAAACAAGACAGACGAAGTCATGCAGACGCTAAGCAAAGCAGACGCAGACGCTAAACAAAGCAGACACAGACGCAGAAACACAGATGATAAAATACAGACGAAGAAAAGAAGATGCGGAATTCAAAAAGAAGACGAAGGAGTCAGTTCGAGTTAGTTACAAAACTCAACTGAATAACCGTTTCTTTAAAGATTCAAGAAACAAGAATCAAGAAGCAGTTGGAGACGAAGGCTATAAATACAAGTCGAAGTCGAAGATTACAAAGTTAGACAAAGTTAGAAAAAGTGAGCAAAAGTGAATTACATCTACGTGATCGTAAAGAGCTTATTGTGCGAATTAGCTGAGAGCTATTTTACTGTAACAAATGTTCAAACACTTTTATGAGAAAAAGTAGTACAGATAGCCTGTAGAGGCTAAGTATGAACGAATACTAGTTGTAGAGACCTGGAGAGGCTCGCAAAGAATACTTGTAAAATTGAAGAGATAGTGAAATCTCATAAGGAACTCTGAGGACTGGACGTAGCCCACGGTTTGAGGTGAACCAGGATAAATCTCTGTGTCAACCACTCTCACTCTATATCTCTATATTTTAGATTCAAGTTTTATCAATACTTAATTCGTAAACAAAGTTTTCAAGTTTTGATTAATCAGAATCTATCGAAATTTCTGTAAAGAATTTTATTTCTAACAAACTGTTTTGAAAGATTTTTTAAAAAAAAGGGGAATACACAATTCAACCCCCCCTTCTCGTGCATTCTATATCGTTTTCTAAGTATTGTATTAACGTGTGATTCACTTCACTTCTCCCGCCTGCCCGCTAGTGGCATTGGAGCTCCTCACGGACTCCCATAAGTTTAAGGCTACACATGACCGCTTCGCGGGAATGTGTAGTACGTTCTGTTTCGGATCCACCCGAATCACTTTTCTGTGATTATCTGATAGGTTGACTTGTAACTTGTTTGATGTGATGAATTTTATAAAGAGATTTGAGAAATTGGAAATGTTTTGTCAAAGTGATATTGATTTTGAAAGTAAATGGATTAATAATGTTTTTGCTTATTTCTCGTTTATTAAGTTATTACCCACGGAGCCGTCGAGCTCACCTCCATTTTCCCTCCACAGGTATTGAGCGAAAAACCGAGTCACCGCAACGAGATTGAGGCAATACTCCGATGCTTTTTGCTTTTGAAGTCATATTTGAGAAAACAAAGCTTTAGGTCGCATTTTGAATTGTATGTAACTTTTGATACTTTCGTTGAATTCGGGCTAAAATGCCCTCTAAAGCTTTGTATTAACTTATTTCCATGTAAATGTAAGAGCTTTGATTTTGAAATGTATCTTGTATATGTTTTCTAAACACGTATTGGTGTATGGTTTGAATTGATAAAAAGGAAGAGTATGTTGAGGTTGTATTATAGTTTGAATGATTAGAATCTTAAGTGTGTGGTGGCTGAATTTGGAGTGGATATTATGGGATTATTGGATTGGTTTGTGCTTTGGGAACTTTGAGGATTGCGTAAATTGAGTTTTTATGTAGGAAATGGAGTTGGATTGAAGATTTTGGCTAGTTACATTTTAGGGAGGTGCTGTCCAATTTTTCTTAAAATGGACAGAAACTTCGCTTAGGTTTTAGACCATCTTAGAGCTTGAATTGAATTGATAGGTCTTCTTGAAGATTTTAGAACATGTTTAGAGCTTTCCAATGATATAAAATTTGCCACAATTGGACTTATGATGAAAAAGTTATAAGGGTTGAAAGTTTTCAGTTACTGATGATAAGGTTTAGGATTGTGCAGTACCTTTGGAAGGGTTTTTCACCCTCTTGGAGACTGATCTGATTTTTTCTTCCTTCATAGAAAATGTAGATTATCTTTCTATCTTTCAATTGATGTAAAATTTGCAATCTTTGGAGTTAGGAGTAAAAAGTTATAAGGTTGGAAAGAAAACAGTTTTTGTTCATTTGGTCAAGTTACTGTTCCATTGGTTTTTAAATAGGCAATAACTTTGAGAGTGTGTTTTACCCCTTTAAATGACTGAATTGATTTTTGCACCATTCCTGAAATTTGTAGATCATCTCTTTATCTTTCCAAAGAGGTAAAATGTGACATTTTTAGGCTTGTGTCTTAAAAGATATGAATTTTCAAACTTCTGGTATAGTGTGGATTTTTTTTTTAATCTGAACAGTAACTTTGATGAAATTTTTGACCCCCTTAAAGGCCAAACTAGTTTTTCAAGCCTTCATGGAAGTTGTAGAGCTTCCTTTTCCCTTTTTATTGATACCAAATTTACAAAATTTGGATTTCGGGGTAAAGAGTTAGGATTTTTCAAAGTTTTAGATGCTTTTAAAAAAAAAAAAATCGAAGAGCTCGGCCGAAGGCCGGGCGCCGTCGCACCCGAAAGAACCGGGCGATCGCCATGCTGCGCTCGAAGCTGGGCACACGCCCGCGCCTGAGCGCTAGGCGCTCGCCCGCGCTCGAACGCTGGGTGATCGCCCATGCGTGCACGCTAGGCGCTCACCTATGCGGGAGCGCTGGGCGAGGGCCGAACGTCCTTGCGCGCTTGTTGGGCGATCCGACCTCTCTCCACTTGTTCGGTCATAAGTTTCTCTTTTGACCTCCAAATCACTTGGTTTTTGAAGCGTTGGTTTCCTAAGAAGATTTTCTACCCTCTCATACAAAATTCAGAATTTTTGGGATTAAGTTGAATTGTTCAGATTGAATCAAAGAGAGACATTTAGACGGATATTTTGAACATACTTTCGTATTTTGGTGATTTCTTGATCTAGAGAAATCCGATTTAGGTGATTTTCGATTCTTTTTAATTTAGAGACATGAAATTTCATTTTATATTTAGAATCGGATTAAATTTTGGGCCCTAAGCAGATCAATTTTATTGAGAGAAATTAGGGTAAATTTATCAAGATGTGTTCGGATAACATTAAAAGAAGTTTGTTTTGAGTTTAAGTTCGTGGTGAGAAATCCCTCCCTCGTGGGATGCGAGTCCAGATGTCACGCAGGACACCGGACCCGCGACTCACCGGAGAGGGGTTCCAACACTTATGGTTTATAAAGAACAGATTTTGTAGGGTTCCTCATATCCTTAGGTAGGATTATTCCTTTTGGTATAGGAAAGAGATTTGCATAGGGCAATCTCTTGATTTATACATAACTCTTATTTATTTTACTTAGATTACTGATTTATCAAAAAATTGTTTTTTGAAATAAATTTTGAGATAAGTATCATATTTTATAGGAGAAAAAGTAATCTTTAAAAAATGTTGTTAAAGAATTAAGATTTTAGTTAATCTTTAAAGAGTTTCTATGCTTTTAAAGAATTTAGATATAGTTATAAAAGCAAAACTATGAAAACTAAATTGAAGATAGTAAAAGTAAAATGAAATAAGAGATTATAGTTGGTTAAAATTTAGCAAATATAGAGTCAAGTTAGGTTAAAAAAACGATGAAAGGTGAAAAAGAGAGGCTAGGGTTTGTAGGTTAAAAAAAAGGGTGAAAGGTGAAAAAGAGAGGCTAGGGTTTGTAGGTTAAAAAAAGGGGTTTTAGGTGAAAAATAGAGGCTAAGGTTTGTAGTTTTGTACATTAAAAAAAAGGATAAAAGGTGAAAAAGAGAGACTAGGGATTGTAGGTTAAAAAAAAAAAAAGGTGAAAGGTAAAAAAGAGAGGCGAGTGTTTGCCAATGATTTCTTTCGTGAATATTAAGAATTTTTTATCCGCGAGATGCAACAACAACAACTTTGTAGTTGTTCAATGTCGTCGTTAGTGGGGAAAAAAAACAAAAAAAAAGTGAAGACTAAGATAAGGACAAAAGGTACAGTGTTACACTAAAACATTAGTAGTGACTGAAGAAATATCAGCACCGTAGAGTTATTACTTATTATTCTGAAGGTCCAAGTTGCAATTGTTACTTCGGATTAAGCCTTAAGCGTGCTAATAAACAAGTTTCCTGACAATGACTTTGCATGCTCTAAAAAGATACCCAAAATCTGATATGTACCAATTTGTCCCCCATCCCTTTGTTTAAAACGTAACTGTCTACTGTTCGATTGACAAGGACCCTTCTTCAAAAATTAAATACATTGATTCTGCCATCTACTCATGTCTTCGACCACAAACGATTGGAATTTTGAGAGAGAACGTAGTCGCGTAATGTTTGAGTTCAAGCTTATTGACATGACATAATTTGTAGAAAAAACACTTGAGGAGGCATCGGCACCACGAAAGTTGTTTTCAACGTGACTTGATTCCAACTGATAACGAGTGCACAAATGGACACAAGCTTTCAACCTCCAGCAATTTCAATGCGTTGGCCACGCCGATAGATACTAGTGCTCAAATGGACACAAGCTTTCAACCTCCAGCTATTTCAATGCGCTGGCCACGCCGATAATGAATGAGGTTGAAGGGCCCAAAGGAACGAGAGAAGCAAAAGGGTTCTCCAAAATAAGCTGACAAAGGACCCACGGGGGAGAGAACAAGAGGGAGTTGAAGTATGATTTTTCAGACCATGGAAAATTGAAATGAGGCTGTGACTGCACATTCAGAAAATTGTGACAATGCCCGAAAGTCCATACACGGTCAGGGGAACATGACGGGGTTTTAAGGAAAAAGAATGTTTGTATGAGCATCAGAAAAAGTCAAGTCTCATTATGCCTATAGTTTTGTCTACTTGGGAAATTTAAGACAGGATGTTGGAAAACTTTAGTACCTTGGTCTCGTCTCATCGCATGTACACCATGCGTGGAATTGGTTTTGTTTCAATATGGGGACATAGCAAATAAATAAATTGCTTTCTGGGGTTTTGAAATTATCCTTAGTTTTTTATCTTCTCCGATTTGACTAATGTGTTTTCTTCTAAATAAGCACGAGTTGTTGAAGATTTTGGGTATTAATTGAGCAATTTGCCTTTACAAAATCTGATATGTCAAGAAATCGTTCATCTGATTTGGTGTCATCTTTGAATAGAAATGTAGAGGCCGCCACGCGTGAACTGGATTATACAAAAAGAATATCACGTTGCATTATTTAATAAGAGAATGATCACATTGCTCTTTAAAATTCCCATTTTACAATCACTTACACAAAAAGATTAGTTGATACCACAAAGACAATAAGAAGATGGGGACCAAATCGAGAAGATAACAAGCAGTGGGGCACAGGATAAGCTCACTTCGGGGCAGACAAAAAAGCAGACATTATACCCTTTTCCTGCCTGCTCTACCTTTCTTTCTACTTATCGCATTTGATTCCCCACCCCCAAGCACCAAACACCAAACACCAAGGAAGGAAGATTTTTGTGTATGTTAACTTTACGATTTTTAATTTAAAATACAAAAAACGTACATCAATCTAATGCATTCACAGTTATTACTTTAAATAAAATGTAACATTAAGTTCTTTCTAATTTTAAAATGCTGGATAATTCCGACAGGAAATGGAAAAGGTAACATGCTTGAAAACGAAAGTAATGACCTACTGTCGAAGAATTGAAAAAAGGAGGGAGCGTACTGGTGGCTGAATTGGAACGCACTACTTCCCACGTCATCTATTTGGCTTTAAGGTTGGATCATCTCATCCTTCATCCCCCTATGGGTCCCCCTCCTATCTTTCAGTAAAATTGTTCCGTTCCGTCCTCCCCAAAATGGCCCTCCTTCTTCACATCAAGCCACTCTATTGTCCATATTCCTAAATTAGCCGGTTCTTACTTAGTTTATTTTACTCATCAGATTCTACTTTTTTCCTCCCCTGTTTTTGGCAAGTTTCTTTAGCTTTCGTAAGTTTTCAAAATTTTCCACAGCCAACGCTTACATTAAGATAAGTGAAGAACAAAAGAGATTCGAAGCACAAAAGAGATGTACGATTGTGCATTAGCTCGTGCAAAATTATGAATTTTGGAGATTTTTGAGTTATACATAGTCTGATGCATCTACTTGTTAGCAATCCAACAAAGCTCAACTTTTTCAGCACGAGAATTTTTTGGTCTTTCAATATTTTGAGACTATTTTTAGAACCAAAAAAAAAAAGAAAAAACCATTGCTACACTCCCAAGACCCTAATAAACTATTTATGAACAAGAAAAATACAAAAAAGCAGCAGCTATATACTAAATTGAATCAAAGTGGAGAGATGAAAAACAACATTAGAAAATTCCAGCATTCTAGATTAGCGTGTTAAATAGTTTTTTTTTTCTCTTTTCTTTGTAGTTTCTTTTGTTTTCCTTGATATGTAATGTGATTTATTGATGTTAAACATGTGTATAGGTTTCTATATCCCTATTAGAAATTATTTTGTGAATTTATTTCTTGTTAATTTCAATACATATTCTGGTGTTTTTGATAATTATGCATGCTTATACTTGACAATAAATTGAGAGAGTGAGTCAGCAGGAATCAAATTAGATTATGCAACAAGAATTGGTAGACAAATAGTCCCATAATTATCAAATTAAAAATTATTCAAAGAGAGATATTGTTTGAGAAATTAATTATCTATTATATAGCTTCAGATCTAATTGACATCGTTAGGGATGGGTTTGTGAATTGAGAGAATGCAAATTTGAAATTTTCAGATTTAATTACGGTTAATTGATTAGGCCTTAAGAGAGAGTAATCAATACTTTAAGAAATCTAGGATCAAACACATAAATTGATTCAACAAGACTACCGAAACAAAATAGGGAAAGAATAGTTCCTAAATATTCAATCTTAAGCAATATTAATTTTATTAGTAGCTCAACTATTTTATTATTCACTTGTTCATTTATTTCTTTGTCTTACTTTCTATTATTTATTTTTATTCAATTCAATTACATATTATTTTAGACAAAGTTAGGTTCAATTTGTAAGTTATTGCATAATCCTTGTGGGAATGATACCTTTTGATACTACAATATACAATTTATATACTTGCAAGTATTCAGAGTTCTATTATGAAACATAAAATTTGCTCATCAAGCTTTTGACACTATTGCTAGGGATTTTAGCATTATAATTGTTTAAACTTCTTTGATTTAAGGAATTATTAACTTTTTTGTGTGACTGAGGAACCCAATCCTATAAAATTAAAAAAAGAAGGAATGTTTGGACATAAAGTAGTAGGCATATCAATTTAGACATCCCAAGGCAAGAATGAGAAATTTAAAGAGTTAAATGCTAAGAAGAGAAAAAGAATAAAGATGGAGGAAATATATCACAGAGAGCAAAGGACCCTTATGGACTTTATGAGGCTAGGGTTTAATGCCTATCATTAAGGAATTATACGACCATTAGTGCACACAACATACGATTTGTTTGAAGCGACGACGAACAATAACTTTCTTTAGAAATCAGAACGAAGTAGATAACAATCAACCTTCCAGGATCCAAAAGGAATGATTGCTATAAATTCAATGACAATATTGCAGGCTAATATTGTCAACCTCACCAAGTAATTGAACAACCTGACAACTACCTCTTTCTCTCCATTCAAAGCAATTTAGCAAGGATGCAACTTATGCGGAAAAGAGAGCCATATCATAGTTGGTTGCTTCTTAGTGGAAAACAACATGTAACGATTCAACTTCATGAGAGCATAAGTTAGTCGGGGATGTAGTGATCCTTATTGTAACATATATAATAATGGGTGGCTGAACCACCCAAATTTCTTTTGGTCTAATAATGCAGGGAATCAAATGAGAAATCAAGGCTTACCAGGATTTCAACCAGACGAGTCCAATTTATGGGATTCAATATTGGACAAGTTAATGGAAAAGCTCACAAGTATGGAAGAGGCCCAAAAAAGGGAAATTCAAGCAAGTAGCAAACAATCATGCCTTTTCCATTCACAACTTGGAGGTTAAAAATGGGCCAACTGATAAACACATTGTCTACAAGAAGTGTGGGAAGCCACCTAAGAAATATCGAAGCAAATCCAAGGGAGAAACTTAAGGCTATCACATTTAAGAGTGAGACAGAGCTAGAAGAACCAGCAGAAAAACAAGTTAAACCCCACCTTGTAGAGGATTAAAGAAGAAGAAAAAAGATGAAGAAAAGAATACGGACCCTTTTTATGTTCCCCTTCTGCCTTACTCGTCAAAAATACCATTCCTACAAAGACTTGAGAAGAATAAATTAGATGCACAATTTACAACATTCATAGAAAAGCTGAAGAAATTGCAAATTTCCTTGCTCTTTATTGAAGCTTTAAAGAGCATACTCACATACATAGAGTTTCTCAAAGAAATATTATCAAGCAAGCAGACTTGGGATGACAATCAAATGATTTCCGTGACGGAAAGTTGCAGTTCATTAATTACTAACCATATGCACTCACAGTTGACAGATCTAGTGAATTTTACCATACCATGTGTAGTCAGTAATTTAGAGTTTTCTAAATGTTTACGTGACTTAGGTGCGGATATTAATCTTGTGCCTTTGTCAATTTTTAGGAAAGTGGGGCTAGGAGATGTGAAGCCAACTTCTATACTTATTCAGTTGGCGAATCATTTAATAAAGAAATAGTTTGGTATAGTGGAGGACGTGCCTATAAAAGTGGAAGAGTTTATCATTCCTATAGATTTCTCTATGCTAGACTTTGAAGAAGATCAAAATTGTCCACTAAATCTTGGTATACCATTTTCAAACACTAGACGAGTTTTAGTCGATGTCAACCTCATCCTTCGAATTGGTGATAAATAGGTGAAATTTAATATGAATAAAATATTAAAAAATTTGAATGAGGGCAACTCATTCATGAGAATTGATATAGTCGAATCTTTAAAGTAAAAAGAAAAGGAACAGATGACAAAAGACATAGAGCTTGACGAATATACGAAAGTCTTTGTTCCTAAAGAAGTAGATCAGGAGACAAGGGTGACTGAGGAAGAAGAGGAAAAAACTCACCCTCTTACAAGACAAACTACTAGATTCAATAAACGAATTGGAGAGTTTCAACATTCCTTATTTTATTGACAGTTGTTGCCAAAAAAGACATTAATGAACATACTGGATTTTTTTTAATTTGATTAATTTTTTCCTTCTGATTATCTTGCAAAATGTAGCTTATCTATAGGCTCCAATCTAAATTAGGAGACATGGGTGGATTTAACCCATTAATAGAGCCAAGTTAAGCACAAACATGAAAAACACAGCAAGCTTTGGGAGGTAACCTAAGAATTAAGATAAGATTTACATTTTATTTTTATTTTCAAATAATTGTATTATTGTTTATTATTTTTATTATTTTTATGTTCATTTTGTAGGGAGTGAATTGATGGAAATTTATGGCATAGAGTGTCTCCACATTCCATCATCATCATTGAAGCACTATAAGTATTCTTGCTCTAAATTTGTATTGATTGTTCTTTATTTATCTTTATATGTGTTGTTTGTTTCTCATATTGAGGGCAATGTATTTCTCAAGTGCAGGGATGTATATGCTTTGCATATTGTATGTATGTGTCTAAATTGGCACTCATATTGAGTTAGTTTTTGATTAGGTTGACATAGTGTGAATATTTTGTGCATATGTGTGCATTGTGAGAATGTGTCAATGGCAAGAATTGACTGGAATTAGTTTAGTTTTGAACATGGTCATTTAATTTGTAAAGGCATAGTAACTTCTGAATTTTATGTTTTAAGTGTCTTTGGGATGAATATGTATGTTAATTAGGATATGACACCAAATCTTCACTTTAAGAATTTCGTTTTTATACATTTATAATTATTTGTTAATTGAATTGGTTAGCATCATTATTCACCTTTCATAAGAGTGATTGACTATAAATAAATGAGGTAGGCTAAGGAATTAAAATAAAAATTGAAAAATGAAAAAAGGGTTAAATAAAATAACTATTATGCTGGCCCTTTTTTTAAAAATTGGGTTAAGAATAGAGCTGGTTGCCAGTCGAGATTTATGTTATAGCTGAGTAACTAGGGGCATTCACGAAAAATATTCATCTTCTTGTGAAAAGACTATAATGACACTCCAACCAAGCTAAATAAAAAATGGGACCTACTTGAGTACTTGGGGGGACATTTATAACAAAGTGCTTGTTTTTGTGTCAAAATATTAGGTTATCATTAAAGAAAATCTATATAAAAAAGTGTTTCAATAAATAAACCTACTAATCTTTTAAAAATAGCAAGAATTCTTATGATAGGTTGCTTAATGATAGTTTGCCTTTTTGATTGATTAATAATAATAAGTGCATGCTTACAAGTGTCATATGTGTATGACTAATGTGTTAATATTTTGATTGATATGTATATTCAAATCAATGCACTTAAACATGGAAGGAATAATTTAGTATATTGGCACAATTTGAGTGATTGATGTTTGAATTTCAGTTAAGTCCATGAGATTTGATGCCATTATACCATTGTACCATTATTGTATTATTGTATGATTATATGTTCATCTAGTTTGTTTGGGTGTGTTTTTATTTTTTCTTGAGAACAAGAAAAGATTTAAGTGTGGCGATATTAATAAGTTTAGATTATACTATGTTTTTCTAGATGTTTAAGTGTTTCTAAGTTTTTAAAACACTAGCCTAGAAAACAGGGTGAGTTGAGAGGAAATTAGAGAATATAAATAGGGGCCACATTTAGTATGATTAAGAAGGAGGGGGACCAAGATTGGTGAGTGTTTGAGAATTCTAAAAGGTCGCAGTGAGCTATCATTAGAGGTAGTTTCTAGTAACTGTTTTGGTTGATAAAGGCTTTATCTAATTTCTTGGTTATTACAGACCCTCTAAACTATTTATTACTAAAATTTAGAAATGCACTAATGTACATAAGGTTACGAAGGCTACAATTTTAGAGCATGTAAATGAATAGAACCATATAAAAAAGTGGTGAGTAATTAGGTTTGGTCTTTAAATGATGAACATCTACATGTATGATTTAACCAACAGAGACTAGAAGAGAGAAATTTAAAATTTCAAGGTTCCAAGAAACAAGAATTCTATCGTTATAAGTTTAAAGGAGGTTATTAGCGATAGGTCAAAATCAAAAGGTGTTCCTAGAAATCATATTAAGGATACTAATCCTAATTTTTGTTTATATTAAACTAGTAATAGAAGGTTCATTATCTTGCAAGTATCATTTATTACCTTCTTTTTTATAGGGTAATTATAATAACATTCCAAGTAAGAACAAATATAATTAATAGGATATGGAATCCTAGATTTTGTCTTAATCTTTTCTTCTTTTTTCTTTCTCCTAATATAAAAATCTAGAGGGTCTATCATAAGCTGAAAGCTCTTTTCATCTAATTATTCCAAATTATTGTTGGAATTTATAAGAATAAAATTAACTAAAGAGATAGAAGGGTGACTTATCATCCTTATCTATGAGTTTGATTGATTGTCCTATTTTAATTGTTCTTTCTAATATTTAAGAGTATGATTAAATACTTCTATTGGTGGAGTTGCTTGATCTTACTATTACTCCCAATATTTAGGGATGAGTTCCTTGAGACTCTTTTGATTTTCTTAGTGGGGTTCTTTATTGGGGAGTTGGATTTTTTTCTACTGTCTTTATGAGTTTCCTTCTAGTTTTGAATTCTTTTAGGTAATTAGTTCATCTTAATAATTGATTTTGAATTTCTTCCCTGTATGAATTCATAAAGCATTACCATCCTTTTCATTTCATTTGGCTTCCATGGATAAGATATAGGGATCTCAATCATTGTCTTTTTCTTATCTTCATCATAAGTGGCTAATAAGTAGTGATCAGATAAGATCTTTTCCGAGTCTGGTTTTATTACATATTCAAGCAATGCTTATTCATTTCTTTTTTCTATCAATGAGTCTATAAAGAGAGGTTTCCCTGCTTTACTGACTAGATAATTAAGTCTCTTAGTGCTCCTTTAGTGGAACGTCATGGAATTTGACCCAAATTAGTGTCATGTAAATCTCTCCAATGTGCATGTTAACCTTTATTGATATCGTCATATATACATTGGGAAGCCATTAAAATTTAATAAATCTAAATTAAGAAAAATGTTAATTATTTCAAAAATTAATAGATAAACATGATTATCAAATATTAGGACTTCTTGATAGCCATATCTATTCCATAAAGTCTGATCAATCTTCTTAACATTTTCATAAGTAAATCCCTTTCCTAAAAAATATCCAAT
Source organism: Erythroxylum novogranatense (assembly GCA_029891385.1). Taxonomy (NCBI): domain Eukaryota; kingdom Viridiplantae; phylum Streptophyta; class Magnoliopsida; order Malpighiales; family Erythroxylaceae; genus Erythroxylum; species Erythroxylum novogranatense. The sequence continues at coordinate 23,062,910 of CM057235.1, forward strand.
TAAGAAGCTTTTAAATTTGCAAGTTTGTTTCTCTACTATCTTAAGGGGAAGCTAGTAGAATAATACCATCTTTAAAAGATGGGGGGAAATACCTTAGTGGTGGAATTTCATCACGGTTTGTTGCAACACTAAGGATAATGCTCCAAGTATTTTTCCTAATATCTATAGGTTAGAGAGTTTAATGGTTGATTATAAGCTTGATTAAGATTTTAGTTCTAATATTTCATGGTTGGAAGAGGGGGTCATGCAGTAAAGAGAGCTAATGGATCATTATAAAAGAAGGAATAAAAGGGGGAAAAGTTTTGCTTAGGCTTTGTGGTTATAAGCAATCTAAAAGAAGGAGGTTGTAGCTATTGGTTTAGGGTATGTAATGGGAGGTTAGGTTATGGTTTTTTTTAGTCTTATAGATAGAAAGGTTTTGTGTTGGCATGGTTTTCCATATCTAGAGCGGTGTTGATAGGAGACCTAGTGAAGGGGCGATTAAGGTTTTCCTAAAAACAGTTTGGGGCAGAAGAGGAGGAAGGAGTTTGGCGATCAGAATTAGTGGAAGCTAAAGGTTTAACAATGACCATTGTGTGAGAAAAATTGAAAGCACACAAGAAAACACGAATAAGCACAACAAATGTGGTTAAACAACATAAGATGAAAAAAAGACCATATGTAAGAAAGGTTAAAAGAAAACCAGGACATACCACGTGTGTGAGGTAAGGTGAGAATAAAAAGAAAAGATGATGAAAACAATAATGGTAAGGAAGCTAGAAAGGGTAAAAGAGGTAGGAGAGAGTTGGAGGAGACATGAAAAAGTAAGGATAGATAAAAGCTTAACCAAAGCTTTTCTCTCTTTAACCAACATTTTCTTATTACTCATATCATAATTAATTAAAACTTTTAAAGGTAAACATTATTATAATAAATTAATATAAATATAATAGCTAAAAAATTATTTGAAAAAAATATAAAGATTATTTCATTTCTATATAAGTGGATTCATAAGACTTTATAGATAAAAGAAAAACGCACACCTTAGAAGCTTCTATCCTAAGAAAATATTAGATTATAGACATTATGTTACATATAGAATATCTTAATTTCACTTTGTGACCACGGGCATTCATTTGCTTGAAGTACACATCACTCAGTTTCTTTCATCTACTATTGCCCAAAAAAAAGATGCTTATTTACTCCCCCAATTTTTGCCTTACTCGATCCCCCAAATCTACTTCACCTTGATGCTAATGGCAATCTCCTTTTAATACAATCATATGTGGATCCTAATTTTGTTGATCAAGGCCTCTATGAAGATATCACTAGGTCTATAGATGTACTTGAAGACATGAAAGTTCCTCTTGTCCCACACATTCATAACCTATAATAACTAACACTTGATAAATAATGAATAAAATTAAAATAATATTTTATTTTTAAATTATTCCATTCATTTGTTTTAATTTTGAATATGATCATAATAAATATAATGTATTACTTAGCAACACGAAAACTTGTATAGAATAATAAAATTAATTATTATTAAATTTGATTTGTATAATTATAATTAATTATTAATATCCGAGTTAATAAGATTAATACCTTAAGAACCAATATTAGCTAAAAACAATTTCATATAATATAAATGAAATCGAAATCATCCTTAAGAATTTATTTAAAGTAATTTTCCTAAATGAAAGTTCATAGCTTGATTAAAATAGTAAGGTTAAACATCCTTAAACCCTAAGCATTCCTCATTATTAATCATGACCATTATTTTTCTTTATAAAAGGTAATGTAGTGAAAGTCTTTTACTTTTCACTTTTCACTCTATTTTTCATCACTTCCTTATTAGAGAGAACAGTCTGAGCTTTTCAAACTTACTCAATTATTTAAGAGTGAATTGTCCTATTTTTTCTCCTTTCAAGCCAATTGAATTTATGGATCCTTGAAGTAAGTATAAATCTTTCACCTTCTTCCTTATATTGAAAATAAGTGGTAGCAAGAGTGGGTTTAATTCAAGCAGTAGTGTTAGTGTCAATGGGGGTTATTCAAATCATTTCTTTACTGACACAAAGTTATTATAATCAAACACTAGAGAAAATAATTAACCTCTTTTAGTTAGTTCTGCTAGTATTCAAAAGAAGCAAACCATTTTTATTCATCAATTCACGTAACCTATATTTAACTAAACTTTACTAGTTATAGTAGATCATGTATAAGAAACTTTTCCTTTTGAGTCATCCTTAAGGTATTATGATGGTAACATAAAAGATAAGACATATATGTGCAAGGATAGAAATTCTGATTATGAAAGATAAGATAGAAGTTTAACATTTATGCCATTTTCAATAGTCAATAACTTAACTAATAAAAATGAATTTATCCTAAGAAAGTGGATTAGGTTTTTATTATGATAGAATTAGTTCAATTTTAGGGTTCCTTTACATCTTACATATGTGAAGATGATTGATTAAACAAGCTTATCTTTAAGCCAATTCCACCCTCATGTATAGATTACTATTGCTAGTTTTATGATAGCTTGTCACATTAGGCAAACACATCATAGCCCTAATATTTTTAAATTCATGCATCAAATAAGACCAATTAGATCATGATAGAGTTATTTTATCTTGAGTGTTAGAAGTGGATTTCTCTAGCTAGGCTTCATGAAATGCTTGTATGATTGGAAGAAGTCCTTATTTTTCTTAAATCATGCATGCTTGTAGAATTTCATGGTGATCTGGAGAGGGATATACAAGAGACTTAGCTAATGGGAGAAAGATGATGTAGTCTTACAAATTAATGTCAAGAGTTTGGTTTCCCTTTATCTATCATTTACCTCTATATGAAGGCCTTTTTATGTAAGCATAACTTTATAAAATGCATGATGTCTTACAGGAAGTCTTAGACATATATAATACTTTTTTTTTATCAATGTTCATTTCCTTGTTATTTCCCTTATCTTGTTTACTTATTACCTTTTCCAATTTATTTCTTTACAAATATGATTGTGAATAAGATGATTCTAAAAACAATCATTTGATTTTTAAACAAAAACGTAATAAGCCACCACAATCTCATCTTCTAATGGTTATGGAAGATAATTATAGAAAATCAATGATAATAGAATTTAATTTTCTTTGGAGAGATTTTGTGGCTTTGTGCATTATCCCATGTTTAACTTCCATTCTAATAATAACATTATTTTTTTAAGACAAAAAATATAAATAATTAGATTAAGTTATCTAGTGTATTGTACCTTAACTTTAGATTGAAACGTAACCTTGACCAAACCACTTAGTATTCTTTAATCCTATTGAGATGAAGGTTAATTAGCTCATTTTAAATTGCATTTTTCTTATATTAGTGAAATTGTGTGCGTATTGAGTAAATTATAGGGTGCAAGCTATAACTTATAAAGTACGTATCAAGGGTCAATTATTTAAGAGGAGGCATATGACTCAAAGTGAGAGACTTAATTTAAGTAGCTTATAAACTCTAATGTATCTTCAATCCTAGCCAATCATTTTCTTTAAAGTTAAGGTGAATTGTCATCCCATTAATCTTTAATTTCTTATATAAGACCTATAGGAAAAATATTTTCTCCACTTAAACTGGCCCTTGGAGATAATTCAATTCTTACTTTTGAGAGCTACCTTTACTTTTATTATGATGTCTAAGATTAAATGTGTATAACATTGTATTGTTAACTTTAATTCCTTCTATCACTTGACACCTTATCAACTTGAAAAGGAAATAAGAATAGAATTATGGGACTACAAAAGCTTCAAATTTTATATTTTAAAAAAGGGTAATGAATATTTGCCATTTTGTTTTCAAATTCTTCAATTTGTAAATCATTTTAGACTTAAGTAACTATTTAGGAGGCTAAAATATAATATCTAACACAATCCCCATTTTACAAAATTCAACTCATGAACTTAATTTTTAATTAAGAATTTTAATTTGTTTCCTTAATTTTTCATATCTTTTATTAAATTAAATAGTTAAAGACTTCACTAATTTGAAATCGACATTTAATCACCATAGTTAATAAGGTTTTAGCTTGCTTGTTAGTAACAAATCATCCTATAAATATGTCTTTATTAGGCTAGTCTAATTTGATGTGTCTTATTATGAATAATGATCCTATTCTTCACATAATACACTGTCAAATTTTTTCTTCATTGAATGTATTTCTAATAGTTTGTTTGTAATTTTGTATCTTAATATTGTCTTACTATTTAGTAGTAAGTATTGAGCTAACTGCCTAAATTTTTCTTTTTTCTTTGATGATTTTTCCTCTTTCACCTTATATATATTGTTAGGTTGGTTGATCATAAGTTGTAAGTATGAATTTATAGTTACTAATTTGATTTCTAGATTACAATCTAGTTTCACCCTACTAATAGTGCCCTTATACTTAGCTTTTATTATCTAAGTCTTGAATTTCAATAGATTTGCATATTTCATTGCCAAATCATAGGGTCTTTTTATATATGTACGTATATAAATTCTTTTTTCTTTAAAGTGACATGGATGATAGGCCAACCCATTATGTGACTTGAGTTTAGCCTAAAGCTCAATCAGGTCAACCCATTATGAGACTCGAGTTTAGCCTAAAGCTCAATCAAACTTAGCTGATGTTGCCTTAGTTTAAATCTATTAAGTTTCAAGCGATTCCAAGCTCGTCAATTTGTTTAAACCACCTAACTCCCAATCAGGTCAACTTGACTTGAATTAACCCAACATCTATCAAACCTTTATTCACGCTTCACCCCTCTGCTACTCTTACTACCATCTAAAGAACTCAGTTTAAATAATACTGACAGAAACCATATCGACCCAAAAAACCAAAATAATACACCAAAACAATTAAAAATATGGAAAAATCCATTATCCATCCACAAAAATTCGTATGAAATAAGGTTAAAATATAATAAAACAAATTGGGAGATTCTAGAAATAAGGAAATGAGAGGTGGTGGGTCAGAAGAGGAGAGGAGATAGTAACTTTGTGAAACATATAGAATAGATGAAAAATAGGGAGATGAGAGGTGGTGGGTGGGACACTAAAGTTAAAGAAGAGAGATAAGATTCTGTGGGCTATGGTTGAGGATGACAACATAAAATAAGGAAGGAAGATGAGAATGAGATGAGAGAGTAGCAAAGTTTTTATGTGCACACATACACACAAACACACACACACACACACACACACACACACACATATGTCAAGTTTTAGGATGAACCGAGCTATAAAGCCTGAGCTTGAACTCTACTTGAAACTCAAACGTTAAAAGAAAACCTACCTAAAGCTTGGTCAACTCAAACTACTCCCATTGATTATAGATTAGGTTGGATCAAGTTGGGCTGATCTCGAGCCTAATTTCCATTCTTAAAAAGTTCCATCACATGAAATATCCAAGCTAGAAGTTTATTCATTTAATGCGATTTTGTACTATAATGTTCTATAAGAGTTGCCATTTCAAGCATGAAATCCAGAATAACTTGTGATTTTTGTGAGTTTCTTGAAAGGTACTTGATATTAAACATTCCTAACTTTATTGAAAACTTCATCGATTTCCTTGAAACAATTGGAAGTAACTATGTTAAAGGCAAGAATATACATATCGTAATGGAATGAACTTTGAAGAAAGGTCTAAATTTCCTAGCGCTAATAAGTAGTGCACATGTTACCTTCTCCAACTTTAATACTTGAGCTCGAAAACCTATAAAATTTTACTTATGTAATATGTGAGCCAATATATACTATTTTCCTTCATGATTAAGATAGATTTGAGGGTGTATTTTGAGATAACAATGTAATAATATGAAGGTTAGATGTTTTAGCGTAATATGTAAGTTATTTAAATATTGAACGTACTAATAATAAAGAATCTACAAATAAATTAAATATTAAAAAGATAATTAATAAAATAATTGAGACCAACTATTTGGCTATATATAACCAATGACTAAATCTATAAAAAGGATTTGGAATGTGAAAAAGAATATTTTAATAAATTTCAAGTTAGTCCAATGAAGAACAAGGATAAAAATCACCCTTATAATTGAGATAAAATCAAACAAAACTCAAAACTCTAGTTTTGATAAGAAATTTCACTTTTATATATGATGAACATATAAAACATGATAACCATCCTAACTACAAGTATAACATGGATTCCTACTTCAGTTTGAAAATTAATAACCAATACTACATCGTTTGAAAATATAAACTACTAATTTGATTAGAACTCTAAGTACTAATTGTACCCTCATTGTTCTCTCTCTCTTTAAAAGGATTTGACTCAAATCATTACTGAGAAGGTCTAGTTTATAATTATTTTATTAGTCCTTTAAGTGAATTAAAAGGAACCATCTCCACTAGTAAAATTTTTAAATCTCCTTTAAATTGATAAACTTCTTTTTTTGTGCATACGATACCAAATCATCTCAAACATGAAAAAACTAGCTTCATTTGTTAGCATTCGCAATATATTTATCATTTTTCTATAGTGAAGAAACTTTCAATCTAAAAAAAAATTAAATTCATTACCCTTATAAGCACTCTTTGCTACTAACTCTTTTTCTAACCTCTTTTGTTTTTTTTTTCCCTCTCTCACTCTATTTTTATTTAAGGCTATTGGTCTCAATCCATTGTTTTTTATGAGTTTTAGACTATTCTACTCTTCTTACTATATTCTCTTATATCAATCTCATTTGGTTTTCACACAAGTATTTTGGTGTTAAGCATACAAGCATAATTGAATTATTTTCAATCCATTATTGGTGACTTCTTATATCATATTGCCACTTCCTTCCTAATAGAATGTGACTAATATAGGTTAACACTACATCATAAAGTACCTTATCTTTATACCTCTTAATAGAAAAAGAATCTATCAGTTTTGGTTCACTATGATCTCCCAATTCAGTAATCTATAGAAACTTTTCTAGCTTTAGATGCTTCAAAGTAGGCAAACTTAACTTTTCATAAGAGTAGTATTGATTATATTAGTACATCTTCCTTCATCAATGGTTATATTACATACTTTATTTTATGTGATATTTAAACGAAAGATATTCTCTTTTTTCTCTAACTCACCCTCATTAATTTAAGCACTTGTTACATTTTAACTATATTTGTCTCACCATCACAATAATAATCAACATCATCATTACTAAATTTATCAACTTTCTCTTGTGGTTTTGAACTATGTCTGTCTTGTCTCCTTTTATCAAGAACCTAAATGTTCTTTTTATGTTTTGCAATTCATTGATTTGAATAAATTATCTATCTAAGAGGTCTCTCATATTATTATAAATAACATTCATTCTCTCAAGTTAGTGTTGCATAACCTATAAAAAAGAATGTGATTTCCTTATCTTCTTTAGATGATAAACCACCATTATAAGTCAAATTACAAGCATATTAAATTCCTAAAAAACTTTATAAGGTATGTTTACCAAGATCTAAATCTATAAAAGATTTAAAATGCCACAAAAAGATTTTGATAAGTTATTGGTTATTTAAATAAAGAACAAAGATAGGAAGCACGCTTATAGCTAGGATATAACCAATTAAAATAATCAAAATTTTATAATTGATAAGAACAACTCTCTTTATAATGGGTGAACATAAAATAAGATAAACTTCTTAAATATATGTGTAACAAGGGTTCCTACTTCAATTAGAAAAATAAGGTGTAACGAGGATTCCTACTTTAATTAGAATACTAACTATTAATACTACCTTACTTGAAACTTTAAACTACTAATTTGATCATAAAATTTAAGTATTAGTTATATTCACATAATGTTCATTGGCGTGCTTGCATTCGTTTCTCCAATAGAACATCTTAGGTTTTATAGAAATTTGAGGAAGTGCAAGTAATGATCTCCTATAATTGATAAAAATTTTGAAAGACTTACTATCCGTCTTGTCTATCTTAGAACCTCCTTTATATTATTTAGTGGCTTCGTGCTTAATATGAATTTTATGTTCATTCACATATATCCCCTCGTGAATTACCATGAACCCTAATAGCTTTCTCTTTTCTATGCAAAAGTGTATTTTTTTTCTAATTAACTCTCATTTAAGATTTACTTATGGTGTTGAAATATTCTTTTAGGTCATTAAGTGATCCCCGTCCTTCTTTGTTTCCATAGTCATCCCATCTATACAAGCTTTCATATTCCTTTCTAGCTTCTTATGAAAAACTACATTGAGTAAAATTTGATATATTACTTGTCCTATTTTCAAATTGCAGGTATTACTTTATAAAAGTGAATAATTATATATTTGATGAAGGATGTTTCTTTTCTAGTATGCTTTGTTCATCCTTGTTTAATTATATCTTAAGTATGTACCCATAAAACAAAATATTGTATGTTCCAATGTAATATCCATAGGTTGATCTATCTTTGCTAGGAAATAACTTTCCTTTAGGCATGCTTTGTTCAAGTCTGTAAATCTCTATGCAACCTCCATTTCTTGTTAGCTTTCTTTACCATAACTACATTTGTAAACTTAGTAATAGATGATTAACCTCTCTTATGAAGTCGACATCTAGAAGCTTTGATACTTTCTTGAGGTGTAGTCTTTTGGTAGCAAAATTTCTCATCCTTTGCTTCATAATGTTGATCATAGGATTCACATTTAATTTATGATAGATCACTTCTCTACTTATTTTTGGTATATGCGCAGGACAATATGAGAACACATCAAGATATTTTTTAGCAATTGTTTTAATCTCTTTAGGGGAACTTGCCATGCCTGCACATATTTTAGAATCCTGGAATCTACAAGCCTTCCAATGCGTTCCACTTCATCTTACATTTTTTTCTCTTAGTACCTTTGAGGGATATTTAACATCTACTTCCTCCACATTCAATATGTATACGATATTTTTAAGGATCTTATATAACATTATATGGGGCGGATGTAGCCAAGTGGATCAAGGCATTGGATTGTGAATCCACGATACGCGGGTTCAATTCCCGTCGTTCGCCCATAAGAACATAAGAAAACAAAATCAACCACGTTACTAGGATTTCTTTTTCCGCCTTTGTGTTAAGCTTATTTATTTTTTTAATAAATGCATATATTTTTAAGGACGTTATATAACATTATAACCCCAAACGTTGGTCTCCTAAAACTTGTCTTTCCCGATCATTGTATGAAATTTCACTAAGGGCTTGATTGGTTGAATGTTAATTAATGGAATTGAATGAAATGGAATGGAACAGAACAAAACGGTTTATAATAGAATGAAATATAATATAGTGAAAAGTTGTTTTAGAGGAATGAAATGGTTTATAATGTAATATAGTAAAATATTGTTTGGAAGATGAATGGAATAGAAAATAATGTATAATAAATGACTATTATACTCTTGATATTAAAATGGTTGTTACAGGAGATTTGTTGGGCCCGAATTTTTTTATATTTGAATTAATTATTTATTTATTTATGGATTTATTCGTTAAATTATTTTAATTTTGTCTTAATTGATTTAATTATGTGTTTATATAAATATTTTTATGTTGGGCTTGGGATTAGAAGTTAGAAATTAATTTAAGGCTTGGATTCAATATTGGAAAGTATGGGCTTTAGGTAAATGGATTAAGTGGAAAGAGGATTAGAGATGAGTGGGTTAAGGTATGGTGGGCTAGTAAGTTATTAGAAGAAGGGCCCAAAAGCATGGTAAGTTGGGAGAGCTCCAAAACTATGTAGTTTTGGTGTAGGCTTTTAAGTGGAGATGTAAAGGAATTAAGAGTTAAAGAGTTAAAGAAGGAAAGGAGAAGTAAGAGTCGTAAGTCACCAAAGGAGAAGAGAGCAAAACGTGAGCTAGCAAGGAAAAGGGACTTTCGCCAAGGAAGAAAGGAAGAGAGAAAATCGTGGGAGGCTTGTGGAGAAGAAGAAAGAAGGAGAAAAAGAAGAGAAATCAAGTGAGAAAGGTAAGTTTCATCTTTGCTAAAGCTAGGTTTAAGAATGGTGTAGGATGAGAGTTAGGGTTTGTGTAGAGATTGAGGAAAGATGAAGAGAAAGTTGAGATCTATGGATTGTAGGGACTTTTAAGCTAAGGTTATGGTTATTTTAGCTTAAATGTCTTATGGGTAGGTTAGGTTAAGGTTAATATTAGTTTTCCTTTAATTTCTGAATATTATGACCTTTCCTATGAATTTAGAAATTGATTGGAGATGTGTTTTGTTTGAAGGAACTCAAGAAAACCCTACTCAAGACAAAGAGGAAGGGCAATCTTGACTTAGGATTCCGACGATAGGTGGGTAACATGTTTATAGTTGTTGTGTAGTGGGAAAATGCCTATGTGTGCTATCTTTGTTATATTATGAGCATATTGAAAGTGTATTCATATGATTTGAAAGAAAAGAATGGAACTTTGATGATTCGAAAGTATGAAAGAAGCATAAAATGCTACTTTTACGTATGAATATGTGAACATAGTTTGTTTGTGTTTGGGCGAGAGAGAACCTCTATCGTAAAGTCACGTGCACGTTGACCCCTTTTTGCCTTCTCCCTGAAAGCTGTGGCCCACGAGATCCAAAAAATGGACTCGTCGTGTTTACGGTAAACTTCGGTTTCCGTCGTGTTTAAGGAACTCTCAAGCCTATTGTGTGCATTTCATCCTTTGATTATGTATATGATGCATAATATGTGTTTTAATTGATAAAAGATGTTTCCTTATGTTTTATGTAAAAAGTTCGATTAATTGTGATCTTGGTGATGAAGTTGGATATTATGACTTATATGTTGATTTCTAATGCTCTGGAATACTATCGTGTTATGTGTGGCTCATTACTCGATGGCTATAAGCTTGTTAGCCACTGAGTCATGTTAGCTCACCCCATTCTCCCTCCTCAGGTGAAAATCCATGTTGAGAGACGAACCTTGCAAAGGCATCGGGCATAACTCCAAGAAATTTTAGAAACTTTGTATTAAGTTAGTAACTAGCTCTTGAAATGGCTTTGTAAGCATATTGACCATTGAGCATCTCATCTTTTGTATTTTGCACTTGTTCTTGATGATTATGCCATTTTGTAACTGAAGTTATGCATGAATCATTATGCTTGGAAGGAACTTGAGTGCTTGAAAGACACTCTTTTCATGTGTTGGTATTGATTTTTGTAGTTTGTGTATGGTATGGGAAAATGTGTGTATGAGTCTTCTTTTGTTGAGTTACTTTTGATGTTGTGCTTTGGGAGAGCTCCTGAAATATTTGCTATGGTCTATGTGTTGTTGAAGTTGAGAAGAGTACTGCAGAAAGGCTGGGCTAAAGTGTTCATGTGGGAAATTTTGGGGTTGTTGTGTTTTCTGCAGATTTCTGGGTTAATACGAGTAGTATGGGATCATTTAGTATTGTTGAGAGTGTTAGCCGGGCTGTAGAGCTCTCCCAGGGGGGGGGGGTTTATGAGCTATTTAAGATGAGTTAATGGGTAGGTGTAAGTCGTTGGAATTAAATGTAGGTGCTGTCAAAGTGACAAATTAGTAGCAGAAGCCTTGAGTCCACTTTTGACCCATATATAGTTGGAATATAGGTCAGTGGTCTTCATGAAAGTTGTAGATAATTCTTTTACCTTTCCATAGACACTAAGTTTGCTAAATTTGGAGTTCTGGGTCAAAAGTTATGGAGGTCGCAAGTTCTGGTACTGTTTGTGGAGAGCTAGCCGACCTGTCTTAGTGGGAACTTTTGATTCCCTTAGAGTCCGAGCTTGCTTGTGAGCCCCTCTTGAAAAATATAGAATTTTCTCCTAGCTTTCCAACGCTTCCGACCGTGTCTAATTTGGAGTTCGGAGTCAAAAGTTATGAGGGTTAGAAGTCGGTTAGGTCGGGCTGTAGGGTGGTCGGGCGAGCAATTGGGGTCGGTCTCTGGCCGACCGACCCCTCCTCCTTCTTTTGGTCATAACTTTTTGCACAGACCTCCGATTGAGCTGATTTTCGAAGCGATGGATTCCTAAGAAAATTTTCTATCTTTCTACACCTGATTTATCACTATTTATTTTAAATTGAAAAAGGTGGTTTGAAACAAACTGTGGAGGTCGGCTGATTCTTTCTGAATATACTTCACAAATTTTTACATATCTGGAGCTATAGGGCTCGGATTGAGGCGATTCTTGTTTTAAATTAAACTAGAGTTATAAACCTACAAATGTTATGAAGGAGCCGACTGACAACTAAGCCTTTATGATTTTCAAATTCTGACCTGAAGTCGGTAGTGCTCAGTTTTGGTTGTTTTATTTGAAATAGTATTTTTGCCATAACTTCTTCATTTCAAATCCAAATTGAGTGTTTTCAGTGGCGTTGGAACCGTGAGAGAGTAAGGAACATATTTTCTTAAAAAGCCTATCCAATTCTTCTATTGCAAGTTTCCCTTATTGTGGCAAATTTTGTGTCGATTTTGGGTCTTCCATGCTTATATGAGTCCGAGTGAGTCATGGGTCTTCTATGCATATGTGTGCTTGTGTGTTCCGAATGTTGGGCCTCGGAGACGGGGTCCAACAAGATTTAACGTTATGATTTTAAAATAAAAATTATGTCCAATTAAAAAGTCATGATTCAAGTCACAACCATGACAAATAATTTTTTAATATTTTATTATTAATTATACACAATTTATTAATTATATAAAATATTATTATTCATTATTTAATAAATTTTATTTTATTTTATTATATGCTATTTATATTTAAAATAATTTATTTATATAGAAATATACACAAACAAATAACAAATAATTTTTATTTTTATATTTTCATTAATAAAATTTTATTTTATTATTAATTGTATACAATTAATTATTAATAATATCAAAATATTATTATTCGTAAGGATAAATAATATAAAATATTATTAGTTATATACAATTTTTGTGGATCGTAATAAATGAGTATGAGAAAAAGAGGGTTAGAATTAAAAGAAAGAATTAATATTAAGAAAATTATTGAGAGTACATTAGATATTATTTATTTATTAGTTTAAGTTCCATCCTGAAGCTCTCAAATCGAAGATTTCTTATTTTCACTGTTTATGATGGAATGAAATGTAAAATGAAACCTTCCGCTTCCATCTCATTCCGTTACATTACATTATGAAACCCTTAACCAAACAATAAAAATACGATACATTTTATTCTGTTTCATTACTAACTTCTCAATCAAACTGGGTCTAAATCGTGGTTGGGGGAAAATCTGACCTTCATCACTTCTGTTAAAACAATTGTTCCTCCTCCTTTAACTGAATTTTAGATTCGTCCATGTACATTTAGACAGGGAATTGATTGAAATATAAACCAGTTAATGCATACCTCATTCGACACGGTATGAAAATGCTTCTCCTTAATGTTTACTAGACTTGAACCTCAGAAATTGGACTTGGTTCTTTTTCTAGATCGTTTATCGCATTGATAGATGACTGAGAAAAACCGACCCAAGCGATCAGCCGCCGAAAGATGACTTGGAAAAATCTAGTCTTAAGATGCTTTTCTTAAAATTTACCTTGAATTCTGCATTTTATTTGCAATCATGAGCTTTTAAAGAAATTAAATCGTACGAATGAACGCATACTGAACTTTTTTTTATCACATAAGTATATGGTAATTAGTTAGTCTAAGTTTTGTTTCACAGACCATCGTCCGGTCATCCGATGCCAAGTTTAATATTAACTTATGATACGTAATTAATGCAAGAGCCGAGCGTAGTTTGAATCATCAGAAGTCATTATCGAACTAAGAGTCGTTGGAATTCAACATTCAATTTGATTTCTCAGAGGGTCGTGTCAACTAATTCCTTATTCTAACTCAAACTCGTACCTTGGCAAGTAATACCAGTTGTTGGATCCATATGGGCAGATTTGGTAATTACTCTAATCGAAAGACGTGAGTAGGCATAAGCTGTAAATATTCTCATGCTTAGAGGGCTTTCGTTAAGTTCATTACTTTGTGTATTTAATAACGCCTCCAAGTCCAACACCCTTTGATTTCTTACTTTCTTGTGTACTGGCGAGGAGAGCACCCGCTTGGTTTGCTAAAAGTTCTTCGGAACAGAGACAAAAGTCTCTTCTCAAACAGAATCTCTTACTTGGGTGTCGCTGACAATCCACGAAAAGAATACCTTGTAGGTATGTCCAAATTTGATTTGTGATGTTGAAAGCAAGACCGTAGCGTAGCTAGGAGTTCATTGTTGTTGTCGTCGTCCTTGATGTTTCATTTTTTCTTGGCCAACTGATGTGGCCAAAGTTCATGACTCTGTGTGTAAAAGATTGCAAACTGGATTGGCAAGGAAATACTGAATCAAGGGTTTTCTTCTTCAAGTGGCTTTTGGTCGACAAGTTGGTTGGGAGCTTCCGTTTTTCTTTGTGTGACATGTATTAACAAGTTCCTTCCCTGTTTTTCTCTTTCTTGAAATCTCACGTTTTGACACTTTTGGACCTTCAAAAGTGCTTTCTTTCCGAATTGGCATGGTCTGTTCTCTGTGCTTGTCGACATTGTTGTTATGATAGAAGTTTGATCTTAGGAACCAACTGGATCTTTGATTTTTGTTGATTTGACCATCATACGAATCTAAACTTTTCTATTTATCAAGTGCTAACTGTTGTTAAATGGTCAAAACTTTGTATCATTGTCTACCTTAGTCACTTCGATAATCTGGTAGATGATTCACGTGGTCTATGTGATTTCTCGTTCTTTTTGTGGTCACATTTGTATTTTGAAACCTATATGCTATTGTTGTAAATGTTCTCCATAAGGTATAGAATGGTACCAATTCTATTTAGTTAATTTCTTGAGATCTGTTTTTTTTTTCTTTTCCTCTATTAATTAGATAACTGAGGTTCTTTTACTTCAGGAACATTTCCATTTATTTTGAATTTTTCTTTTGGCTGGACTCTTATTCTTGTACTCCGACAATATCTTCAGGATAAATGGTGAGCCAGCTGATTGTTTTAAAATGAGGCTGAAGTTGGCAGTTCTGACTCCAACTTCAGCCTCATTGTATATGTACAACTTCTGATTCTTCTTTTACATGCCCATGTACTAGTGATGGCTTCTGCCAAATTAACTAGGGTAAATTTTGATCTTGCTCTTATGAAGGAGCCTAAGTATTACTTATTTTATTGTTGAATTTTATAAAGCTACTGTAGCCATTGGCCGATTGGTGAAATTGTTTGAGCAGCTTATCTTGCTTCTTTTGTTGTTCTGATAGTCGTTGGCTGATTTGCAGAGAGAACTCCAAGTTTCATGCAATTGAACCAAAATAGATCAATTACTTGCCATAGTTTGGTAATTCATTTAAGCCTACCAGGGTAATAGTCCTTCTTACTAATGTGGGAGGATACAGCTGCAAAGAACTCAATGCAAGCATCGCAAGTCAGAAGATCAGGCATGTGTAACAGATTATACTATCAACCAAAACAAGAAGTTGACTGCTTCATGGAAAGGTTCCAAACTTTAGACCAATGCTATAATGGAGACAGCCAAGGGAACCATTTCTCCACTCTGAATTCTCATGAGCAATACTGCACTCTAGAGTCATCTTCAGCAAAGGACAGTTCTGCTTTGTACAACTCACCATCAACTGTCAATTTGTCACCCAATGGAAGTCCACTGTCACAGCTTGAGTCTCATTCATATCCATCTGATACACGCCATTCCCCTGACTATGCATATAGTTCTCCATTAAGTAGCTCTTGCACCACTGAAGATGTTGATAATTTCAAGCACAAGTTGAGAGAACTAGAAACTGTGATGTTTGGGCCTGATTCTGATATTATGAATAGCATTGAAAGTGCCCTTCAGGATGGGACAAGCGTCAAATTACCAGAGATGGACAACTGGGGAAAAACATTGGAAACAATTTCTAGAGGGGATCTGAGACAGGTCCTTATTGCCTGCGCGAAGGCTGTTTCAGATAATGATATGTTGATGGCACAATGGTTGATGGATGAATTACGTGGAATGGTGTCTGTTTCTGGTGAGCCAATTCAAAGATTGGGAGCATACATGTTAGAAGGGCTCATTGCACGGCAGTTCTCTTCAGGCAGTTCTATATACAAAGCTTTTAGATGCATAGAACTAGAAAGTGAAGAATTGCTCTCTTACATGCACATTCTTTATGAGGTTTGCCCCTACTTTAAGTTTGGATACATGTCTGCGAATGGTGCTATTGCAGAAGCCATGAAGCACGAAAATAAGGTTCACATAATCGATTTTCAAATAGCACAGGGGAGTCAGTGGATCTCTCTTATCCAGGCCTTTGCTGCAAGGCCTGGTGGGCCGCCTCACATTCGTATTACAGGCATTGATGACTCAACATCTGCCCATGCCCGTGGAGGAGGACTGGATATTGTTGGGAAGAGGTTGGCTAAGCTTGCTGAATTATTTAAGGTTCCTTTTGAGTTTCATTCCGTTACCATGTCTGGTTGTGAGGTTCAGGTAAAAAACCTTGGAATCCGACATGGGGAGGCTCTAGCTGTAAATTTTGCCTTCATGCTTCATCATATGCCTGATGAAAGTGTCAGCATTCATAATCACCGAGATCATCTACTGAGGTTTGTGAAGAGCCTTTCACCAAAAGTGGTGACCCTTGTTGAGCAAGAGTCTAATACAAATACTGCTGCGTTCTTCCCTCGATTCCTTGAGACATTAAATTATTACACCGCTATGTTTGAATCAATTGATGTAACCCTTCCTCGAGAGCGGAAAGAGAGGATTAACATTGAGCAGCATTGCCTGGCAAGGGATGTTGTTAACATAATAGCATGCGAAGGAATTGAAAGGGTGGAACGACATGAACTCCTTGGCAAGTGGAAGTCACGGTTCGCTATGGCAGGGTTCGCTCCATGCCCTTTAAGCCCCTTGGTAAATGCAACCATCAAAAGACTACTGGAAAGCTACTGTGATAAGTATAGGCTTGAAGAGAGGGGAGGGGCTCTGTATCTTGGTTGGATGAGCAGAGATCTGGTTGCTGCTTGTGCTTGGAAATAGCTTTAAGAATGCCTTTGACAGTGTACTTATATTTGTACATTCTAACGAGGTTGGCGACTTTCTAAGACAACCAATCTTAAGAAACTTTTGCTGTCTTTCGGGAGGGAATGAAAAAAAAAAAAAAAAGAGGAAGAGGAAAACAACATTGAGAGGGTTTAATTCGGACATTTTGAAATTATATGGATCTATATAAGAAACAAGGAAATCGATGTCAAGTTTTGCGTATGTACGACGATAAATTTATTTGTCCCTACTTGCCATCCGCGATGTTACAGATATTAAAGTCTTATATCCATGGCTTGTCAGAATTCCCATCAAATCATAGTCTAATAAAATTGTGACCTTTTGTTTGCGCGTATTAACGTTTATAATCCCACGGTCTCTCTTAGTCTAACTAATCTCCTTTAATTAGCCTTTATTTTTGCTTAAGATCATGTACATTAATGATGTATTTTATTATGTTGATTTGTTGCTTTAATTAAAGACATCTACAATGTATAAATAGGAGTATGTACGTCTCTTTTGATATACATAAAAATACAAACTTCCATCTTTAATTTTGTCTTTTATTCTTTATTTCTACATGATATCAGAGCATCATTTGTAATAAAAGAAATAAAAAATTTAGAGCTCTTCCATTCTTGCTCTCAATTATCCTGCTCTCACACGTTGGGTTCCTAAATTTGCTCCAAAACAATTTTCTATATATCAAATTATTCCTCATCATTTATAGGTCATAAGTGCAAATTTAGTCGTCGGAACACCTTCCATGTTCCCTGACATGCCACCACAAGCCACTGATCTTCGAAAACCCTAGTTACATACTCTTTAAAGGAAGAAAACGATCTAAACGACGTCGTTTCATTCCAAAATAAAATGATGTTGTTCAACCATTGTAGGGGTACACGTCATCACCATGTCATCGACACGTCATACAGTTGGATGCCACATCATTGACACGTGTCCCAAAGTCATTGGTACACGTATTGTCCTTTGAACCATCCACATGTCCTCTCTTTATTCGATTCATATTCGTCGATTTGGTTCAATTCGATTCAGTTCGACAAGTGGTTGATTGACCTTTTCACCTTCCGGTTTAGTACATTTTTGTAATATCCCATCTCCTATAGGAAATGGTATTTTGGTAAATTGGGAAAGGTTAAGAATATTGAATTATATCGCGGCATGCACATACAGCATTTAGCCTCTATGATTCACGATTAGTTGTATATGCACATAGTATACATGCATTCATGACATTTTCCGGCTTAGGTTTCAAATTGGGATTTTTTTTAGGAAAATTATGGGCTAATCGTATTTGGAAAATTTTTCTAAGTGCACCATAAATGGTTTTACATTTTAGGAATTTATGAGAATTTATGGTTTCAAAAATTAGTGGATTTCATATTAATGCTTTATGAATTTTTTATGTCATGTGGAGTGTTAGCGTTTGTTCGTAGCGCACCCTTATCGTAGGGTGTGTGTCGAAATGACATACGGGCGTCCCGATACATATCCTAGGATAAGGGGGTGCTACATTAGGTGGTATCAAAGCATGGTTGGGCATCTGTTGGGACTAGGACATAATTAGGCTTGAATTATTGTGAGAAATGTAGAAACTGATCAGAGTTCTTGTTTGGTTATAGGTCATCCGTATTCGGTGATCAGATAGATCAACCAGCTGACCAGGGATCTGTTGGAGCTAGCAGAGAGTCCTCGATGCCTCGATCTGAGGAGTTACCTCCTAGAGTTCCCGTGAGACGGGAGAGGAGATATGATTTGTTTGCGTGGCGAAATCACGACTTCTATGGCAAGATGCACTCACCGAGGCCGAGAGTTGGGCGGAGAGGACCGAGAGAGTTCTCGATCAGATGGATCATGAACTCGATGAGAGGTTCGATTATGCAAGATCTCTTCTGCAGGCCCAAATTTATACATGGTGGAAGACTGCTCCGGCAAGTACCACCAGCCTTGCTTATCGACACGGGCGGACTTTTTGAGGACTTTCGAGATAACTATATGCCCAAGGTGTATCTCGAAATGAAGATGCAGAAATTCTTGGAATTGAGGCGGGTAGATGACAAAGCAAGCGAGTACGAGGTGAGGTTTAATGAGTTGATGGGGTATCTTGCCATCGTAGTTTCCACCGAGGCGATAGGTGTCAAGGTTTGAGATGGGGTTGAATTTGGAGATCCGCCGGATTGGCTCTGCTCGATATGGGCTCTTTTATAGAGTCGAGAGTCTGCTGCTTTGTGAGAGTAGAGCGATTAGTGATCTGAGACAGAGTGAGATGGGTCAGGTCCAGAGGAAAGAGAGTTAGTGATGATGAGGTAGCTCTGGTAGAGCTTTAGCAGCGCCAGAGCGGACTTTAGATCTTCGGAGGATCCAGACGATGGGTTTTGGACGAGAGGAGATTTGTACAGACCGGCGATGGCGATGGCGATGGCGATGGCGAGGGTTTTGGGCGATTCCCTATTCATGAGCATTGCGAGAAGAGGCACAGTGGAGAGTGCTGGCGATTGACTGGAGCTTGCCTTAAATGCGGCTCCATGGATCATCAGATTCGGGATTGCCCAGCTACCTTGGGAGCTCAGTCTGCTGGTAGTGGATGAGCCGGGAGTAGTACTACAGTACAGCAGAGTAGAATGGGTGGATCCGGACAGAGGGGCCGAGGTAGAGGCTGAGGTAGGGCTGAGCGATCCTTTGTGAGGACTGAGGGTCGGGGCAATCGACCACAATCCCAGGCCAGAGTCTATGCCATGACGAGGCAGGAGGCCCAGGATTCCCCTGATGTTGTAGCTGGTATGCTCCTTATTTATGATTTTGAGGCGTTTGCATTGCTGGATCCTGAATCCACACATTCTTTTATTGCACCTCATATGGCATGTAGATTGCATGGGGATCGGGAGATATTACTGTATGGGCTAGAGGTGAGTACACCTCTAGGTACTACTACTGCATTGGGAGAGGTCTGCAGGGGATGCTCGATCCAGATTGATCAAGCAGTGTTGAGGGCAGACCTTATAGTGTTGCCTCTGAGAGAGATCGATGTGATTCTGGGGATAGACTGACTTACTGCCCATAGGGCTATCATGGACTGCTATACCAAGGAGGTTGTATTAGAGTCTCCTGGTTAGCCTAGAGCCGTGTTCAGAGGAGTTAGTCAGGCAGTACCAGCCCGGATGATCTCTTTCCTTAGTGCCCTGAGATTGATGCAGGAGGTCATGAGGCATATCGCTCATGTGGTTGACACCAGAGTTGAGCAGAGGCTTCAGGATATTCCCGTGGTTAGGGAATTTTCAGATGTGTTTCCTGATGAGTTACCGGGTTTACCGCCGGATCGGGAGACAGAGTTTACCATTGACCTCGTTCCAGGTACTGCTCCTATATCTATACCTCCATATAGGATGGCACCGTGGGCGAGGGAGTCAAGGCTCGCCAGGGAGTTATTGGAGAAGGGCTTTATCAGACCTAGTGTCTCACCATGGGGAGCTCCCGTTTTGTTTGTAAAGAAAAAGGATGGGACTTTGAGGCTGTGCATCGATTACAGGCAGCTGAATCGGGTGATAGTGAAGAATAAGTATCCACTGCCTAGGATCGATGACTTATTTGATCAGTTGCAGGGGGCTCAGGTATTCACCAAATTAGATCTGCGATCTGGTTACTATCAGTTGAAGATTGCAGAGGCCGATGTGCCTAAGAGTGCGTTTAGGAGCAGGTATGGGCATTTCGAGTTTCTAGTGATGCCGTTTGGGTTGACTAATGCCCCGGCAGCCTTCATGGCCTTGATGAATAAGGTATTTCAGCCCTACCTGGATCAGTTTGTTATTGTTTTTATTGATGACATTCTAGTGTATTTGAGGAACAGACAGGAGCATAGTGAGCACTTGAGGATTGTTTTGCAGATCATGAGGGAGAGACAATTGTATGCCAAATTCAGTAAGTGTGAATTTTGGCTGGATCAGGTAATCTTTTTAAGGCATATAGTGACTGGAGAGGGTATTCAGGTGGATCCGAGTAAGGTTGAGGCAGTGTTGAAGTGGGAGGCTCCTAGGAATGTGCCTGAGATTCGGAGTTTCCTCGGATTGGCTGGTTATTACCGGAGGTTTGTCGAGGGGTTCTCATTGATCTCAGCCCCTCTGACAAAGCTTCTGAGGAAGAATGTGCCATTCAGGTGGACTGAGGAGTGTCAGAAGAGCTTTGAGGAGCTCAAACATCGGTTGACTACTGCACCGGTGTTGGCTATTCCATCTGGGACCGGAGGATTTGTGGTATCTGATGATGCGTCGCATCGTGGATCGGGGTGTGTTACGATGCAAACGGTAGAGTCATTGCTTATGCCTCAAGACAGCTTGAGGTCTCACGAGGTAAACTATCCTGCTCATGATTTGGAATTAGTCATTGTTGTGTTTGCTCTGAAGATTTGGAGGCATTACCTGTATGGTGAGACCTTCCAGATCTTCACAGACCATAAGAGTTTGAGATACCTATTGAGTCAGAGAGAGTTGAATTTGAGGCAGAGGAGGTGGCTTGAGTTGTTGAAGGATTATGATTGTACTATCGAGTATCACCCCGGGAAAGCCAATATGGTAGCAGATGCTTTGAGTCGGAAGTCACATACTAGTACAGCTCAAATTCAGGCAATGAGGTTGCCTAATTTGATTCAGTTGAGGGCTTTGAATGTTCAGATGAATCTGGAGCAGGATGGAGTCTTATTAGCTACTTTGAGACTGAGACCGATGCTACTGGACAGGATCAGGAGGGTTCAGGATCAGGATCCTGTTATGGTGAGACTGATTGAGAAAGTAAAAGCTGATTCGAGATCTGAGTTTGAGTTGAGGGATGAGACCTTATGGTTGGGACAGAGACTCTGTGTGCCTGATGTAGATAATTTGAGGCGAGAGATTCTAGAGGAGGCACATATGGCTGCCTATGCTATGCATCCTGGTACTACCAAGATGTATAACACTCTTAAGCAACATTTCTGGTGGCCTGGCTTGAAGAAGCAGGTAGCGGAGTTTGTATCCAGATGTTTGACGTGCAAGAAGTTAAGGTGAGCACCGTGCTCGATGAGAAGTTTCATTCGTTGCCCATTCCAGAGTGGAAATGGGAACGAATTACTATGGATTTCATTATGGGTTTGCCTAGGATGCCGAGGCAGCATGATGCTATCTGGGTCATAGTGGACCAGTTGATTAAATCGGCTCATTTCTTGCCAGTGAGGGAGAACAATACCATGGATCAGTTGGCCCAGAAGTATGTGGCGGAGATAGTGAGACTGCATGGGGTCCCAGTGTCCATAGTGTCGGACAGGGATCCCAGATTTACTTCGAGGTTTTGGCAGAGTTTGCAGTCTGCTATGGGTACTAGGCTGAACTTTAGTACAACGTTTCATCCTCAGACAGATGGGCAGAGTGAGAGGACTATTAAGACTGTTGAGGATATGCTTCGGGCATGTGTATTGGAGTTCAGAGGAGCATGGGATCAGTATCTAGCCTTGATTGAGTTTGCATACAACAACCATTATCACAGTAGCATTGGAATGGCACCATATGAGGCACTGTATGGGCGACCGTGTAGATCGCCTTTGTATTGGGATGAAGAGGGCGTCAGGATGATTGAGGGTCCTGAGCTGATTCAGGATACTGTTGATAAGGTGAAACTGATTCGGAGTCGCATAAAGGCGGCTCAGGATAGACAGAAAAGTTATGTGGATCAGCATAGGAGGGAGATGGAGTATGCTGTGGGCGACAGAGTGTTCTTACGGGTGTCTCCGTGGCGTGGTGTACTGAGATTTGGAAAAAAGGGTAAGCTAAGCCCTAGATACATTGGTCCATATGAGATCATTGAGAGGATAGGACCTTTGGCCTATAGGTTAGCATTGCCGAGTGAGATGTCTCAGTTGCATGACGTCTTCCATGTGAGTATGCTCCAGATATCGGTCGGACCCACTCATGTGCTACCGGCTCAGGAGATTGAGGTCTCTAGTAATCTGAGTTATGTGGAGGAGCCGATACAGATTGTCGGGACATAGGTAAAACAGTTGAGGAATAAGAGTATTCCACTGGTGAAGGTTCTTTGGAGGAACCACTCGACTGAGGAGGCTACTTGGAAGACCGAGGAGCATATGAGGAGACAGTATCCTCATCTTTTCGATCAACCAGGTAAGAATTTCGAGGACGAAATTTTTGTTAGGAGGGGAGAATTGTAATATCCCATCTCCTATAGGAAAGGGTATTTTGGTAAATTGGGAAAGGTTAAGAATATTGAATTATATCGCGGCATGCACATACAGCATTTAGCCTCTATGATTCACGATTAGTTGTATATGCACATAGTATACATGCATTCATGACATTTTCCGGCTTAGGTTTCAAATTGGGATTTTTTTTAGGAAAATTATGGGCTAATCGTATTTGGAAAATTTTTCTGAGTGCACCATAAATGGTTTTACATTTTAGGAATTTATGAGAATTTATGGTTTCAAAAATTAGTGGATTTCATATTAATGTTTTATGAATTTTTTATGTCATGTGGAGTGTTAGCGTTTGTTCGTAGCGCACCCTTATCGTTGGGTGTGTGTCGGAATGACATACGGGCGTCCCGATACATATCCTAGGATAAGGGGGTGCTACAATTTTAATTTGGGTTCTTCACAAACTAGATCGATTCTTAAGGTTTCTTGACTCCTTGAATCCAATTTTGAGGTCAGAATAACTAAATTCTATCTCTATAAGTAGGTTTCCTCCTATTTTATTGCATTCTTTTATTATGAATGCCTATAAACTTTCCCAATGCATTACCAACCCTATTAATATCATCTTCGATGACTCCAACTATGATCTTTGGGTTGAGCAAATGTGATCTTAAAGGAAAACTTCTTTGGCGTATTGTTATTGGAGAAATACCTCAACTCACTTAAAAAAAAGATGAAAACACTGACATATTTACCAAGTGATTAGTGGCATATGATGGCATGAACCATCAAACCTTAACATTTTTTCGAAATACATGTGCCAAAGCCATCAAACTTGACTTTCGACAGTTTGACACAATTCAAGAGATATGGAATTTTATAAAAAATCGTTACTTTGCATTAGACGATGTCCATCAATTTTAGCTCTACAAGAGACTCCATTGAATGCAACAACTTGGACAAACAATACACAGTTATGTGTTTGAATTATATGAACTTTGGGATCAACTAACATTTGATGATCCTATCTAGCCTAGTCTTGATGTTGCTGCGTTCTACACAAATCTTCGAGATTGTCAACATATATGACATTTGCTTTTGACTCTCAAGAATCAATTTAAGCCCATTCACAACTCTCTTATTCATAGAGGAACTCTACCAAATCTTGACACTATCATTAAGGAGCTCATCTAAGAGGAAAGTCGTCTCAATGTACTCTTCCTTGAAAATTTTGTCTCATCTTCTAATGTTATCCTTGCAACTCATACCTCATCTCAGACCTCTCAAAATTCAAGTAAGAACTATCATAAAGGATGTTGCAACTATTGTAAAAAGCTCAAACATCATATCTCTGAATGTAAAAAATGACTAAAACAGAACTCTGGACAAGGTAATTCTTCTAAATCTCCCTAACCTGCTTCCACTGTTGTTGTTGCCACTGAGGGGCCCATAGAAAGCACCTCTCCCAGATTCTCCTTAAAAGACCGTATACCCTTCTTTAACAACTTCAACCAGATTCTGGTTCAGTCTCCTCCGCTGCCCTATATGTCACATCAGTTACTTCAAACTTTTGGTATCTTGATTCTGCCTGTTGTAATCATATGACATTTGATTTGTCTATCTTTGAATCTTTAACGTCATCTATTCCACACATTGTTCTCACTACTGATAATTCTACTATTGTTAGGCCCTAATTTTTTTTATTATTTTATTAAACATGAATTGATTAAATTTCGTGGTCTTGTTAGATAAATTATTTTGTTTGGAGATTAATTAACATGTCAATGATTGGAGAACTTATTGCTTGGATTGATGGAATTAGATGTATTAAATAAAGAAATTAAGATTAACTGAGAGTATAGTATGATGTAAGTTAAATTGAAGAAGTAAGAACATATAAGGGCAAAATTGGAATATCACTTAAGGTTAAAGGGCTAAGGCATTACATGGAAGAGCATAGTGGACTTTGCTCATGCATTTATGGTAAAAGTGATAGAAGTAAATGTTGTCTTGTATTGTAGAGAAGCAAAAATCGTGAATGAAGGAGGGGAAAGGAGAAAAAGAAGAGAAAAGCTAGGTTTGGAGATTCTTGAAGAACTTGGAGAATTTGAGGCTAAAACAAGTAAATATAAGCATTAACCCTTCTTGATTGTTGGATGAAGTATAGTTAAGGTTAGTTAGAAGTGAAAACATGGTTGAATGTGGGTAGGAAGTTGTGGATGAATGGTTTATGTTAATGTTTTGTTGTTTGGTTAATGATCAAGAGCAGATTATGAATTGGTTTGTGAATGATTTTGGGTTGAAAATGAAATAGAAAAGATGGGTTAGTGTTAAGATGGGTATATATATGAAAGGGGGGAAGTGAAAAGGTGAAAAATGTAGCAAAATATGTCTTCGGAGGGAGTTTTTGGACAAGTTCGCCGCAGTGAAGTCCATTTTTCCTACACAGACATATTTTGATATTTTAGGCATAACTTTTTTGTAGATGTCCAAATGAGATGATTTTTGATTTGATGTAACTAGAGACATAGGGATATAAATTGTGTGAAGGAATTAATTCTAAATTAAGTCTTTAAGAATCTCAATTTTTTTATAGAAGTTAAGCATAGATTTTTGTTTCAACATTAGAAATAGTCTAAATTATTGAGTTATGACTTTCTGATTTCTAAACCAAATTGAATGGAATTTTGGTTATTGTTTAAGGAAATCAATTAGGGCAAGAAAGGCAAGAAGAGCAAGAGGAAATACATTCCTAAGCAAGTTTATAAGCAAGGAATTCAAGGTAGGTACATGTTTATAATAGAGTAAATAAGTCACTCATTGTTGTCTTTGAATCAAGGAAACTAAATGGTTTCAATTGCATCATAGATGTTGCATTTATTTGTTTATTGATTGTATTGTGAAATTGTTATATGTTTGCTACATGAATTGTGTTGATGATTGATGAAAATACTTTGAAAAGGATTTCTCTTTGAAAGGATACATGTTTACAAAATCATGATTTCAGAAATCGTTTCCAAAATATATCAAGTATTTGAAAAGCAAGTTTTCAAAAAGTAAAAGTGCCATTTTGTGCAACAAGTTTACAAGTTATGAGATATGTGTTATGTGGGTTTGTGGTAGTTTCTTAAGAATGTCACGTGCACGTTGACCAAGTTAAGACTTCTCCCGCCTGTCTGCTAGTGGCACGAAGCTTCTCATAGACTCCCTCAAGTTTACGACTACATAGGACCATTATGTGAAAATGTGTAGTGTGTCATGTTTATGGATCTACCCAAACCATTTTGATGTGCTTATGTGCTTATAATTTATTGACAAGTTTGATGCATACATAATTTATGATTGCTCATGAATTTTTTGATAAATTGAGAATTTTGAGAAATAAGTGTTTGGTGATTTTCATGCGAAATTATTATGGTTTTGAAAATATACAATAACAATGAGGTTTGAAAATAGTTTTTGCTTGTTTCTCGATTATAAATCTATCACCCATAAGCTTTAAACTCACCCCCATTCTCCTTCCCCTATTCAGGTGATGAGCAAGAGATTGAGTAGGTCAAGAGTTACAACATCACTCCAAATTGACATGCTTTTGTGTTTTTAAGTTATATTTTTTTGGAATTCAAGGCTTTAACCGCATTTAAAGTTTTGCTAGTTTAAATGTATTTCAATTTTTGATTCTCAAAACTCAACTGATGTATTATGGCTTGAAATGCCATTAAAGCTTTGTAAAACTCTTACTTTTGTTATTAATGAAATATGTATTCGGATTTTGGAAATTGCATGTGTTTATGTATAATTTCATTTTGTTTTGGGTTTGAATTGAGGATGGTTGTTGGGAAATTTATGGTTGCATTTAGTAGAGTTAATGTTGGGGTTGAGTAGTTGAAAAAGTTTAAGTTGCATTAAAATAGGTATGTTGATTTTGGGTCGTGGGTTCTATTTCAGGGGTTTTTGCCACGACAAAGCTAAGAATTCGCCGCAACGTAATTATCCCAAGTATTTTTATTTTTGTTGGCATGGTGAGTTTTCCATGGTGAAAATACAATTGTAGGTTCACTGCAGTGAAAGTAAAATCGTTCGCCGCGGCTTAAAATTCCCGAGGGGTCTAGGGGATTTTCTTGCATATGTTCACCGCGGCGACGCCCGCCTTTGCTTCCGAAGGATTTTCTTTCTTCAAAATTTGCAACTCCCAAGCCTCCCTTCACACTCAAGCTACATGATCCCATGTCCGATGTTAGGCTCCAGAAACCGAGTCCAATATGTTGTTGTATCAGAGGCGATTAGGTTAGAGTGCAAGTGTAGGACTAGGTTTAGGCATGAATTGGGTAGGTTAAGACATGAAATTGAACATGTATTATTTTAAATGAATAACTTGTTTTGTTTTAAATTGTTTCACATTATTTGAAATTGTTTTATACGATTTGAACTATTTTATATACTTTGAAAATTGTTTTGCATGAACTAAAGGTTTTCAATAGTTTTATATTGAAGGAGTGAAAATTTCTCCTCGAAATAGAACTCGAAGAGCTATGACTTGATCTCACTCTCACCAAGGGAGCATGGATGAATCTTTTGTCCTACAAGATGCTGGAACACATTCTGCTCCGAATTTTAAGGTACCTAGTGTGCAGCATGAGTTGCCTCCACCGCCCCCTCAGATGCTTCAAACAAATCCCATGGATCCACATTTCTTTCATCAGGTTGATGCAAGCTTCAGTAGGGAGAAGTGGGCAGTGTGATAAACTCCGCAAGTATGGGGCTGTAGATTTCAACGGAACTATAAATCCGGAAGAGGCTAAAACCTAATTGAAGACGACCGAGAGGGTTCTGATTTAAATGAAGTGCTTAGATAAGGAGAAATTAGATTATGCAGTAAGCTTTCTATAGGGGGATGCACTTCATTTGTAGGAATCAGTACCTCACAGTTAGGATATGCCTCCGGTGTTGTCATGGAAAGACTTTTTGGAAGCTTTTAGGAAGAAATACTTCTCGAGGGTTTTTGTACAAGAGAAGGCCAGTGAATTTCTCAATCTCACACAGAGGGACATGAGTGTGAGTGAGTATGAGCTGAAGTTCACCCAACCATCATGGTATGTGGCCAACATAGTTGTTAATGAGGAGGATAAGTGTTGTGACCACGCGTCGTAACGCTAGTCAAAATTAATTAACTAGACTACTACTGTAGCAGTGGCGAGTCTAGGTCGATCCCACAGAGAGTGTGTGTAAAGTTTAAGAAATGAAATTAATCAGTGTTTCTGAAAAGGGGGGTTTTGGATTTTTAAAGATGAAAATAAAATAAAACTAACTAATAAAAACAAATTAAAGAAAACATGCAATAAAATGATAAATGTGGGCAATTCGGTAGGGATCCGGTTCTTCGGTTCAATCTCGGCCTACACCCTAGCTAAGCAGATTTTATTAATTTGTTATTCTTTAACCTCTCCTAGAAATTATTAATCGTGGATTAAGAATTAACCCCAGTTTTCTCTTAGGTTTTGTTTAATCAAGATACGATCGTTGATTAAACCTAACCACCTAATAACCTAGGATACGATCTCTAGATTTAATTAGGCAGTAGCATTACGAATTAGGAAAATCGATTAATCAAGGCAACAATCACATACGCTCGGGTCATTTAACCTAGGTCATGTTATCCCTAATGATTACGAATCATTAGTTGCTACAAATGAAT
This sequence comes from Erythroxylum novogranatense, assembly GCA_029891385.1. NCBI lineage: Eukaryota > Viridiplantae > Streptophyta > Magnoliopsida > Malpighiales > Erythroxylaceae > Erythroxylum > Erythroxylum novogranatense. Next base: position 23,091,794 of record CM057235.1, read on the forward strand.
TTCAACATAACAATTACAGATTAAATTGAAATTCTAGCAATGAGTTTGAAATTAACGATTCAATGAACGCATTAAATCACCAATTAAAAATACCCAAAGGGTTCATACATAAATAACCGAATAATAACGAAAATCCGATTATCCATACATAATACCCAAATCAATTAAAGCAGGATAACACAATCAATTCCTAACAAGAGAAAGAAACAACAAACTAATTAAAAAAATACTTAACCTGAGTCGTCGGCATCGATTTTACCTCCGAACCGGCGTCAAAACGTCTAGCTCTTCATGGATATTTTCCAAAAAAATGCCTCAGCTCTCATAAAATTCCCTTAAAACCTTATGCCCCTGCGCTTCACACCTTCTGCCCCTGCGCTTCACACCTGCTACCTCTCCAGTTACAACAAAGAATTGCAGACCACGCCCACGCCAATGCCAGACTTGTGAAGCCTCTCGGCTGCACCGTCCCTCTTTATTCTCCTTATTCCTCTCCTAATGTTGATTGATTCGACAAATAAACATTACCTCCACTTAAAACCTAAGTTGTTCCTGCGTGCGTGCTGCTTCAGCGTTTCTAGGAAAAACGCTGCGTCTCCACTGTTCCTGTGACAAAGTAATGTGGCACCGTGTTAAAACCTCTCTGATGCGTCGTCGTTCCTCTAGCGCTGCACTCCGTTTTTATTTCCAGCTTCCTCTCTCTCCTGTGCGTGACAAGACCATTAAAACTTGTTAAAACCCTCTTTAAAACCTGTTACGTCGTTCCTTGCGTAACGCTGCGCTCCTTGGAATCATTGGCCAGTCTTTAAAACCTTCTCCACTGCGTTTTGATGTTGCTGCCTACTGTAGCATGTGTCTACTGTTGATTTGATGTGACAAATAAACCTTGCCTCTCTTCTTAAATCCCTTGTACGCTCACAGCATGCTCCTGGAACGCAGCCGTTTAACGCCAGCCAATGCATCCCTCTTACACCTGTGTCTTCTGCATTTTAAGTAAAACGCTGCGTTTCTCTCCATTGCCTTTTAAAACGACGTTGCCTCCTTATTTCCATGCTGGCGTTTTGCTCACCAGCTGCTCCTCTTATTTGAAATTTAATTTGCTCTTCTCTAAAACTTTACTCCTCCATGCTCTTTTCTTCATGTCTTTATTTTTTTCTTTTAATTTTCTTTCTCACGACAAACAAAAATAAATCTTCGAAAATGGCCCAAATGTAATGCTTCTGTCTCATTTTAATTTCTTTGCTTCAAAATTGTACCTAAAAATAAATATGAATTAAAGTGAGTATTTTAATCATTTTTGTATCGATAATCGCTACGTGAAAATAATTAAAAATATCAACAATTAAGCACATATACCCCCACACTTAGCTTTTGACCGTCCTCGGGCAAAACATCCAAATTAAGCTCAAAGATCCGAAACATTTACTCAATTCCCATATTTTTCAAGACAATATAATCATAAGCAAAGATGAATAACTTTTAAAAATCATAGCAAGAAGTCAACATTCCAAGCTTTTACTCATGATCAATCAGCATCCAATATTTTCAAAAACTGAGCAATCTAATGGTAGACTCGGAAATGTGTTTAATTAAAATATATCAAAGGGTACTCTCAACACCATTCATGAACATGACAATCCATAACTTTGCATATCATTTCATTTCTACACCATTAATGTTCACATGCAAAATCATGAATCAAAGGACTTTTAAAGGTTGTAATGTGGGCAAGGGTAAGGTGAGGTATATTTTGGTCAAGTAGTATGAAAGTCATCAAAACTAGTGAAACAAAAGTAACACTCATTAACAACTGGGTACCGTCAGCAATAATAAATGCAACATTTATCTTTCACAATCCTATTCAGCTCTCACACACAAACCACATGAAGCACAAATCAATCCGAAGGAATCACTCATATAATTTATCTCAATGAAATCACAAGAGTGAACCTTTCAAACAAACCTCAACCTCATATTCAACATTTTCAAATAACTCAATCATTTCAACTCTAGGAAGATGCATGAATCATAAACAACTTTTAAACACATATGCAATTCTTCCTTGGTAAAACTTTTTCAATAATTTTTTTTCTTTTTTTCCTCTTTTTTTCATTTCTTTCTTTTTTATTTTTGTAATTTTCTTTTCCTTGTAAAAATTAAAATAAACTACATCAACATGGGAATCTCAATGATAAGATATAAAATAGCATCCCAAGATTATAACCAACCCTTACATATATACACCCCCACACCTAGAATTTTGTACATCCACAATCTCAACAATCACAAATATTTCACTAGCTTTATGACTTAGGTAAGACATTTGGTTAAGTTTAAAAGCATAAAATGTGGTTTATATAAAAAGAAAGGTTAAAGCTCAAAGGGGTTTATCAAGGAAAAAATCATGTCAATAGAGTAGGTCATTTGGCCAATGTAGCTTATGGAAAACAAATAATGCCTAATCATGTCCATGTTAATGCATGTGATAAAAATGTGGTCTCGAATAGAAATTCAATGCAAAATCAAGACGTACATGTCATGAAGGTCACACATTATCAAAAGGCAATGAGACTGATATGGATGTGTCAGTCAATTAAGGCTCAAAATCTCACCGGCTTTGTCTACCATTAGTCACTTCTCTTCTAAAGATAATGCACATTGACCAATCACAAGAGCAAAAGTATATGTTAAAGTTGCTTTGAAATTTTCTAGTCAATCCACACTCTAATCATGATTATATAATCTCAGAAGCAAAAGAAAATGAGAAAATGCTTGCTTCATTTGTTTTATTCTCTCTCATTTTGATTGAAAACCTAAAAACAAGTAAAACAAACAAATTCGAAAACACACATGCAAATAAAAAGTAATGCGAAAATGTAAAGGAAAAGAAATTTACTTCCCTTGGGTTGCCTCCCAAGAAGCGCCTTTGTTTAGGGTCGCTAGCTCGACTCCTTTTTCTCCTCACGTGACAAAATTGTGATCTTCATGAATTACATGCAGCTCTTCCACGTAAGGTAGTTCCGAATAGGGTCTTAGTCGATCATCATCCTCCTGCAGTATCTTCCCTATCCTCAGCTTCTCAATCTTGACTGAGTCCATATAATCTGGAAATATTTTGAACGTCTTTTCACCTTTTTCTTTATCAGTTAACTCCCCCAATCTGTAATGTAAAGGAAAATAGTTAGTCTAAAAAATAATTATGGACTCAGTACTTACCTCCGAGCTAAAAGATATGTCCTTTGCAACTTCGAGCTCCTTCTCCACTTCTTCAACACAAACAATTCGTTGAGGATTGACCTCAAAATTCTCAAGCTCCTCATCACTTTGCGAATTTTTGGCACTGACTTCGATTGGATACACCTCGGCTTGATACGGCTGTGCCTCTTCTCTTTGGGCTTCTAGGTGATCGAGGCTTGCTGCCATCTGACCCAGTAGGTTTTCCATCCTTTGTTGGTGTGCCTTTGTCTCCTGATGAAATTGCAAAGTGTTATCAACAAGTCTGTTAACCATTTCTTCTAAAATGCACCGAACCGGTGGGCTAGCTTTTGTCTCTTGTCGAATTCTCGCATCTCCGCTGATATCCCGTTGAAATTGCAAATTGTTAGCAGCCATAGTATTAACAAGTTCTTCTAAAGATGCAAGTGAATTATGTTGGCTCTCCGGATTTTGGGCGCTAGAATATGTGTCTTCTGGAAATTGCCCTCCATCCTTCTGGAATTGTAAAGTATTCTCCTGCAATTGTAACATTAACTCTTCTAGAGATGGTCCGGAGTTGTGATAGGAAGCTTCTGGTCTATACCAGAATTGTTGTGTGTCCTGCAAACTATCATGGAAGTAATTCTACTGATTATCCCATCCATAACAAAAGTTAGATTGATCAGTCCAAACATTGTTATAGGATTGAGAATAAGAATTATAAAAGAAATTACTTCCGTCCATAACAATTTTTTTTTTGAAACAAAAAATGAAAAGATCACAAAATAACAGAAAAGAAATTAATCATGAACAAATATATACAAAACACCAATTAAATCACAAACAAAAATTAAAACACCACACTCCCCGGCAACGGCGCCAAAATTTGACCGCGCGTCGTAATGCTAGTCAAAATTAATTAACTAGACTACTACTGTAGCAGTGGCGAATCTAGGTCGATCCCATAGAGAGAGTGTGTAAAGTTTAAGAAATGAAATTAATCAGTGTTTATGAAAAGGGGGGGGGGTTTGGATTTTTAAAGATGAAAATAAAATAAAACTAACTAATAAAAACAAATTAAAGAAAACATGCAATAAAATGATAAATGTGGGGAATTCGGTAGGGATTCGGTTCTTCGGTTCAATCTCGGCCTACACCCTAGCTAAGCAGATTTTATTAATTTGTTGTTCTTTAACCTCTCCTAGAAATTATTAATCATGGATTAAGAATTAACCCGATTTTTCCCTTAGGTTTTGTTTAATCAAGATACGATCGTTGATTAAACCTAACCACCTAATAACCTAGGATACGATCTCTAGATTTAATTAGGCAGTAGCATTACGAATTAGGAAAACCGATTAATCAAGGCAACAACCACATACGCTCGGGTCATTTAACCTAGGTCATGTTATCCCTAATGATTACGAATCATTAGTTGCTACAAATGAATTTCAACATAACAATTACGGATTAAATTGAAATTCTAGCAATGAGTTTGAAATTAACGATTCAATGAACGCATTAAAATCACCAATTAAAAATACCCAAAGGGTTCATACATAAATAACTGAATAATAACGAAAATCTGATTATCCATACATAATACCCAAATCAATTAAAGCAGGATAACACAATCAATTCCTAACGAGAGAAAGAAACAACAAACTAATTAAAAAAAAATACTTAACCTGAGTCGTCGGCATCGATTTTACCTCCGAACTGGCGTCAAAACGTCTAGCTCTTCATGGATATTTTCCAAAAAAATGCCTCAGCTCTCATAAAATTCCCTGAAAACCTTCTGCCCCTGCGCTTCACACCTGTTGCCTCTCCAAGCCACAACAGCAGTCGCAGACTCACACCCATGCCAGCTGCCGCACCTGTGAAGCCTCTCAGCTGCACCGTCCCTCTTTATTTTCCTTATTCCTCTCCTACTGTTGATTGATTCGACAAATAAACATTGCCTCCACTTAAAACCTAAGCTGTTCCTACGTGCGTGCTGCTTTAGCGTTTCTAGGAAAAACGCTGCGTCTCCACTGTTCCTGTGACAAAGTAATGTGGCACCGTGTTAAAACCTCTCTGATGCGTCGTCGTTCCTCTAGCACTGCACTCCGTTTTTATTTCCAGCTTCCTCTCTCTCCTGTGCGTGACAAGACCATTAAAACTTGTTAAAACCCTCTTTAAAACCTGTTACGTCGTTCCTTGCGTAACGCTGCGCTCCTTGGAATCGTTGGCCAGCCTTTAAAACCTTCTCCACTGCGTTTTGATGTTGCCGCCTACTGTAGCATGTGTCTACTGTTGATTCGATGTGACAAATAAACCTTGCCTCTCTTCTTAAATCCCTTGTACGCCCGCAGCATGCTCCTGGAACGCAGTCGTTTAACGCCAGCCAATGCATCCCTCTTACACCTGTGTCTTCTGCATTTTAAGTAAAACGCTGCGCTTCTCTCCATTGCCTTTTAAAACGACGTTGCCTCCTTATTTCCATGCTGGCGTTTTGCTCACCAACTGCTCCTCTTATTTGAAATTTAATTTGCTCTTCTCTAAAACTTTACTCCTCCATGCTCTTTTTTTCATGTCTTTATTTTTTTCTTTTAATTTTCTTTCTCACGACAAACAAAAATAAATCTTCAAAAATGGCCCAAATGTAATGCTTCTGTCTCATTTTAATTTCTTTGCTTCAAAATTGTACCGAAAAACAAATATGAATTAAAGTGAATATTTTAATCATTTTTGTATCGATAATCGCTACGTGAAAATAATTAAAAATATCAAAAACTAAGCACATATCATGTTGTAAGTTTGAGGGAGGACTATATTTGGGGATCAATGAGAAAATCCTAATCTACAATTTCTATGACTACCAATAATTTGTGGATGCTACACTCCAGACTAAGAAACTGGAAAATATAAAAAATGAAGTAAGCAGGAAGAGGAAGAACAGGGAGCAGTCTTCTAAGAAAGGGATGAGTGCTCCAATGCCTGAGAGAAGTACAAGGAGTTATCACACGCAGAGTGAAGTGGGAAATAGTGACTCTACCAAGAACAAGGCAGTTTCAGGGCAAGCTTCAATTATGGGAGCCACTGGAAGGACTGGGGGGAGTAGATATACAAACCCCTAATGTGAACATTGTGGGAAACTTCACCAAGGAGAGTGCTTCAAATTACTTGAAGCATGCTTTTGATGCGTGGAGAAGGGACATATGATTAGAGACTTTCCCTAGGTACCAAGGCAAAAGAGATCACAGTTTCAAGCCCCGAGGAGAGTAGACACAGTGGGAACTAGGCTAGTCACTAAGTTAGGCAGTTCTGGAGCTGCAAAGAAGACTATTCCTCCAAGAAGGCCAAGCACAGGCAAGGGTGTTTGTCATGATCAGAGAGGAAGCTGCAGCCATACCTGAAGTTGTTATGGGTATGACTTAGCTATTTAATTCTGCAGTATATGTGTTGCTTGATTATGGCTCCACGCATTCATTTATTTCTGCAAGCATTAAATTACATGATGTTGTTTTGATGCCACTGGGTTGTCCTTTAATTGTTAATACACCTGTAGGGAGGAATGTGATTATAAGTCAAGTGTATAGGGATTGTAAGCTCTTCTTCGAGGGTGCTCAACTGGTAGTGGATTTACTACCCCTAGATCTAAAGGGGATAGGTTTCATACTTGGAATAGATGTTATAGAGAAGTATCACGCGAAGTTGGATTGTGGCCTTAAGGAAGTGAAATTTGATCTGGGCAATAGAGAAAAGGTGATTTTTAGGGGGGACAGGAGAGTACCATCGTCAAGAATTATTTCGACCTTGCTAGCTGACAGGATGATGAAAAAGGGGTGTGAAGCCTTCCTAGCACATGTTGTGGACACTAGTATGAACGAAGGGAAGTTAGAGGATTTTTCGGTTGTAAGGAAATTTTCAGATGTGTTCTTAGAGGATTTACCTGGTTTGCTACCGGTGAGAAAAATTGAGTTTGTCATTGACTTGATTCTCAGAATCGCACCCATTTCTATACCACAGTATAAAATGACTCCAGCTGAATTGAAGGAGCTTAAGGAATAGTTGGAGGAACTGTTAGAGAAGGAGTACATAAGGTTGAGTTCGTCACCATGGGGAGTGTCGGTTCTATTTTTTAAGAAAAAATGGAACATGACGGATGTGTATCGATTACCGGAAACTCAAATGGGTGGCTATTAAGAATAAGTATCCTCTGCCATGAATAGATGATTTGTTTGACCAGTTGTAGGGAGCAAGGGTCTTTTCTAAGATTGATCTCAGATCAGGCTATCATCAGCTCAGAATCAAAAAGTCTGATGTAAGCAAGACAACATTTAGGACTCGTTATGGGCATTACGAGTTCCTAGTCAATCCATTCGGTTTGACCAATGCTCTAGTTGCTTTTATGTACCTCATGAATAGGGTCTTCAAGGAGTATCTGGATCAATTTGTCATCGTTTTCATAGATGACATTCTGGTGTATTCCAAGAGTGAAGAGGAACATGAGGAGCATCTCAATACTATGTTGCAGACATTGAGGGAAAGGGAAATTTATGCCAAATTCAACAAATGTGAATTATGGCTTTATGAGGTGATATTTCTTGGACATGTGATTTCTAAAAATGGGGTACATGTTGATTCAAGGAAGGTTGAAGTAATGGTGAATTGGCTTGCACCTAAGACAGTGACAGAGGTGAGGAGTTTTCTGAGTTTGGCAAGTTACTATAGGAGATTCGTTCAAGGATTTTCTATGATAGCTGCTTCGATGACTAAGTTATTGAGAAAGAATCAGAAATTTGTCTGGAGTGAGGAATGTTAGAAAAGCTTTGAAAAGCTCAAGCGCAAATTGACAAGTGCTCCAGTTTTGATTTTGCCTACTGGAGATGAGGGTTATACAGTGTATAATGATGCTTCGAGAAAGGGTTTAGGCTGTGTGTTGATGCAGGGAGACAAGGTGATAGCTTATACTTCATGGCAATTGAAGCGTTATGAGTTAAATTATCCGACCCATGATTTGGAATTGAAAATAGTGATTTTTGTCTTAAAGATTTGGAGACATTATCTGTATGGGGTTCAGAAGAGGATCTTTACTGACCATAAAAGTCTCAAGTACTTGCTGAGCCAGAAAGAGTTGAATTTGAGACAGAGAAGGTGGATCGAGTTGCTTAAGAATTATGATTTGTTGATTGAGTATCATCTAGGCAAGGCAAATGTAGTAGCGGATGCTTTGAGTAGGAAATCATCAATAACCCATGTTCAGATAGTTTATTTGCCCTTATTGGAAGACATGGCTAAGCTTAGAATAAGTTTAAAACAGGAGGAACCTGAGTGTATTGTTGCTACTTTCAGAGTGAGATCGATACTCAGAGAGAAGGTTAGGGAGTTACAAGGACAGGATGCATAATTAAGCAAGCTTCGAGAAGAAATTCAGAATGGAAAAAAGCTTAAAATGTTAGTGAGGGATGATGGGCTCATAACTATCAAAAATAGGCTTTATATCCCGAATGTCAAGGAGGTGAAGGATGAGATACTAGATGAGGCACACAATGCGTCTTATGCCATGCACTCAGGTAGCACCAAGATGTACAGGGATTTAAGAGAGCATTTCTGGTGGAAATGCATGAAGACAAATGTAGCTGAGTATGCAAGTAAGTGTCTAATATGTCAGTAAGTCAAGGTTGAACACCAGGTACCTTCAAGTAAGTTAAGGCCATTGTCTATTCCTGAGTGGAAGTGGCAAAGAGTGACTATAGACTTTTTGATGGGTGTGCCCAAGACCAGTAGGATGCATGATGTCATATAGGTTATTATTGATCGATTGACGAAGTCAACCTATTTTCTGGTAATTAAACAGATTGATTCTCTACATGTACTAGCAAAGAAGTATATTGATGAGATGGTAAGATTACATGGGATTCCAGATTCCATAGTTTCTAATAGGGATTCTTGATTCACTTCGAGATTTTAGGGAAGCTTGCAGGAAGCTTTAGGAACCAAGCTAAATTTTAGCATTACTTTTCATCCCCAGATAGATGGTCAATCTGAGAGGACCATTCGGACCCTTGAGAGAATGCTCAAGGCATGTGTGTGAGTTTCAAAGGCGTTTGGGATGAGCATTTGCCATTAGTCAAATTTTCTTATAACAATTCATGCCATTCGAGCATTTAGATGGCTCCATATGAAGCACTGTATGGAAGGAGATGTAGAACTCTGATATGCTAGGATGAAGAAGGGGAAAGGAAGTTGTTAAGGTCAAAGTTACTCTAGACGACAATTGACAAGGTCAATTTGGTTAAGCAATGACTTAAAGCAACACAGGATAGGATAAAAAGTTATACGGATGCACACAAAAAGGAGATTATAGCACCCCACTCCCGACGAGACCCGAACCCGACATCAACAGTGATATCCGAGCCTGTGACCCGCGAGGGTGGCGTACTAGAACAATCACTACCTTTTTAAAACTCGTTATAACATTTATCTTCTCTTTCAAAAACAGTTGAGTGTGCAAAACAATAATGATTTGGCCCAATTATAACAAAACATTTGCAATTACAAAACAATTTCACTTATAAACCAATTTCAGTTATACCATACAAGTACACATAAATCAAAAGGGGCCCACTGAAACAATTCACTACTCTAATACAGATGTGACGACACTGATCCCGACCCGATACTCTGCCTTGTTAGCGGTAGACATACTCCCGTGTGTCTAACGGGGTACTCTTCACTTCCTGAAAAATAGATGCAATATTGGGTGAGTTTGCGAACTCAGTGAGAAACCATCATCGATGGTTCACCCAACTCATGCATTCACAATCATATACACATAACACACAGTAGCACTTACAGTAGTATCACATGCAATTTCCTTATTCACATTTCACAGTCATTCACAGTCAATTTACATTTTCAGTCAGTCATATACATATGCAATGCCCATGAGACACTTTCAATTTTCGTTTAGTTGTTGTGACCGTGTGCCTGATCATTTACGTTGAGCCAGTGACTCTGAAATCGTTGGGCTTGATATGCCCTGCGGTGAGCCTGAGGCTCTATCAGTCGTTGGACCTGAGGTCCTGTGCATTGAGCTTAAAGCTCTATCATATACATTGGGCATGATGTGCCCTGAAAGACCAAAGGACGGCACATAATGCATCGAGCACGTGGCTCTGCATACGTTGGTACCACCGATCACAACTACTATTATCTGATCATTTACTATGCATGAATGCACATGTCACTTTCCAATTTCCAATTATTGCATTTCTATTTCCAATTTCAATTAATTACTATTTCGATCATTTCAATGTCCTCGGACTTTTAGTCCGTATTTCATTCCTATGCTTTTACATTTCATTTCATTAACACATTTACAATCCAATTTACTCATGCATTTACACGCACTTATTCACATTTGCACTTCAAGATCACAATCCAATATTTCAACACCCATGGTTCAAATCAATCAAATCACTCAATCACATATATCCATCCTTGCTTCCTCATGGCAATCAATGCATATAATTAATAAACACATAAGGTTGAGAAACCAACTAGGTTACTCACCGCACTTCCGAGCTCTGACCGGAAGTCCCAATATCGTCTGTGGAGTGTCGATCCATCGAACCTCTATGTCAATCCAAATAATTCACATTACCATTTTAGCCAATATCAATACAATAATACATATTTAACAAATACGATCAATACTATACATGTTATGACATTCCCAATCAAATTCCGAATTCCTCAATTTGATCACTCTTTACTAATCCATAACACTTTCAATTAGAATCACAATCACTAATCGCTTACCACTCAATTCCAATAATCATATAATTACATTCCGAATTTGCATTCTTATCAATTCAATATTCTTAGTCTCCAAATTCCAATTAGTCATTTAGAAACCAATTCATTTGAAAATCAATCCTCAAGCTCATTACTTGTAACAATCATCTTATAATCCTTTAATCATTTCTTCTGAATTGCAATTTTCTAGAAATTCAATTCATAGGGATTATCAGCAAATCAGAATTTAATTCACTATTCCTTTGCTATTCATAAATTTTCGAAACTCAAATCTCTCGAAATTGAAATTCGAATTCCCAATTTCATAATCTCTAATTTGAAATCAATACATATTCAATTGAATCTCAAAATCTCAAATCCCACGTCGCAACGTACGCACTCGTTCGTCGCAGCGTATGCCTTGTCTTCCTCGCCATGCAAGATAAATTAAAATATTTTAATTAAATCATGACGCGCACATCGGGTTGGCTTCGCCACAAGGCGTGTTTCATCGTGACGTCAAGGCGCGCGATCGCAAAGTCGCGACAGAAACCCAGAAATTTCTCAGATTTTTCTGATCTAACTCATCCAAATTCATTCTAAACACTCTCAATCAGTTTTAAACCTTAAGCCCAACTTATTTCTAACCTCAGATCATCATTTAAACCCTTTTTCATCAAACACCCAAATCAAACTCTCACAAACCCTATCGTCGATGTTTTCAAATTCTCTAAACAATTTTTCACTCAAATCAATAATCAAACGAAACGATTTTAACTCATAAACATATAGAAACTTACTTTATTCGAGCTTCAATCCGTTAAGAATCCTTCAAGCAACTCCAAATCCCCAGTTTTCTCACCCACGAACGTCGATGAGCTTAATGAACAATTAAGCTTCTCTCTTAAGCTTATACATATATATATATATAATCATTTGACTCATGTCCAATTCTTAGGGTCTAACAAATCCGATTTCTATTCCATTTTTCTCCCAATTTCGCAATAACCATTAACAATACTCCCAAAATCATAATTCCAATTGTTCCATATCAATTATCATTCTTCTCGGACTCGGAATCAAATCAATCAGTCACTAAGCCAATTTTTCGGTCCGGATCTCTTACTCTAAAATTTCCGGAGAAATTTCCATAAATTCACTAAAATTGAGTAATGCCAATTCCTATGCTCAAATTTCCAAATTTCCCTTTCTCTATAATCCATTTCATTCCAAGTTCATATTCAAAACCCAATTATACACTTACTAAATATCCAATTTTCACAAACCAAATTCTCATATGTACAATTTTGATAAATTCCCAATTGCACAATTAAGCCAATTCTCATCGGACCAATTATAACCAATTTCCAATTTCACAATCAAGTCGGGAATTGTCATACATGTATGTACATATATATATACTTATGCAGTCAATAATCATTTATCAATAACTATCAAAACTGTAATGCATGTGCAATGCAACACTTTGCCTGTACCAAATCCTAACCCGATCCAAATTACCAATCTACCCGTCACTCCGATAATGGGATGTTACAGAGATGGAGTATGAAGTCAGTGAGAAAGTATTTCTTAAGATGTCTCCTTAAAAAGGAGTCATGAGATTTGGCAAGAAAGGAAAATTGAGCCCAAGATATGTGGGTCCTTATGAAATTCTTTAGAGGATTGGATCGCTAGCTTACAGATTGGTGTTGCCATCGGAGTTATCACAGATACATGATGTCTTTCATTTTTTCATGTTGAGGAGATATAGATCGGATCCGTCCCACATCATTCAGACCACTGAGGATCAGTTGAGAGACAATTTGAGTTATGAAGAGATTCCAGTGGAGATTTTGGATACTAAGGAGAAGATCCTCAGGAACAAGACGGTTCAGCTAGTCAAAGTTTTGTGGAGAAATCATTTTGCAAAAGAGGCTACGTGGGAGCCATTGGAAGACATGAAAGAGAGGTATCCACAACTCTTCGATGACTCAGGTAATAATTTAGAGGACGAAATTCTTTTAAGAAGCAGATAAATGTTGGTCCCTAATTTTTTATATTATTTTATTAAACATGAATTGGTTAAATTTTGTGGTCTTGCTAGATAAATTATTGGAGAATTATTGCTTGGATTGATGGAATTAGAAGTATTAAATAGAGAAATTAAGATTAAGTTAGAGTATAGTATGGTATAAGTTAAATTGAAGAAGTAAGAATGTATAAAGGCAAAATTGGAAGATCACTTAAGGTTAAAGGGTTAAGGCATTACATGGAAGGGCATAGTAGACTTTGCCCATGCATTTAGGGTAAAAGTGAAAGAAGTAAATGTAGTCTTGTATTGTAGAGAAGCAAAAATTGTGAATGAAGGTGGAGAAAGGAGAAAAAGAAGAGAAAAGCTAGGGTTTGGAGATTCTTGAAGAACTTGGAGACTTTGAGGCTAAAACAGGTAAGTATAAGCATTAACCCTTCTTGATTATTGGATGAAACATAGTTAGGGTTAGTTAGAAGTGAAAACATGGTTGAATGTGGGTAGGAAGTTGTGGATGAATGGTTTATGTTAATGTTTTGTTGTTTGGTTAATGATCAAGAGTAGATTATAAATTGGTTTGTGAATGATTTTGGATTGAAAATGAAGTAGAAAAGATGGGTTAGTGTTAATATGGGTATATATATGAAAGGGGGAAGTGAAAAGGTGAAAAATGTAGGAAAATATGTCTTCGGAGGGAGTTTTTGGACAAGTTCGCTGCGGCGAATTTCTGACTTCACCACAGTGAAGTCCATTTTTTTTGCATAGATATGTTTTGGTATTTTGAGTATAAATTTTTTTTGTAGACGTCGAAATGAGGTGATTTTTGATATTGGTGTAAACTAGAGACATAGGGAAACAAATTATGTGAAGGAATTAAATTTAAATTCAGTCTCTAAGAAAGTCTAGCATAGATTGTTAACATTAGAAATAGTCTAAATTGTTGAGGTCTGACTTTCCGATTTCTAAACCAAGTTGAATGGAATTTTGGTTATTATTTAAGGAAATCAAGTGGGGCTAGAGAGGCAAGAGGAGAAAGAGGAAATACATTCCTTAGCAAGTTTATAAGCAAGGAATTCAATGTGGGTACATGTTTATAACAGAGTAAATAAGCCACTCATTGTTGTCTTTGAATCAAGGAAGCTAAATGGTTTCAATTGCATCATAGATGTTGCATTTATTTGCTTCATGATTGTATTGTGAAATTGTTATATGTTTGGTACATGAATTGTGTTGTTGATTGATGAAAATACTTTGAAAAGGATTTCTCTTTGAAAGGATACCTGCTTACAAAATCATGATTTTAGTAATGGTTTTCAAAATATATCAAGTATTTGAAAAGCAAGTTTTCAAAAAGAAAAAGTGCCATTCTGGGCAACAAGTTTACAAGTTATGAAATATGTGTTATGTGGGTTTGTGGTAGTCTCTCAAGAATGTCACGTGCACATTGACCAAGTTAAGAGTTCTCTCGCTTGCCCGCTAGTGGCATGGAACTCCTCATGAACAGCCTCAAGTTTACGACTACATAGGACCATTATGTGGAAATGTGTAGTGCGTCATGTTTATGGATCTACCCAAAACATTTTGATGTGCTTATGTGTTTATAATTTATTGACAAGTTTGATGCATACATGATTTATGATTGCTCATGAATTGTTTGATAAATTGAGAATTTTGAGAAATAAGTGTTTGGTGATTTTCATGCGAAATTATTATGATTTCAAAAATATACAATAGTAATGACGTTTGAAAATGGTTTTTGCTTGTTTCTCAATTATAAATCTGTCACTCACGAGCTTTAAGCTCACCTCTATTCTCCTTTCCCTATTTAGGTGATGAGCAAGAGATTGAGTAGGTCAAGAGTTACGACATCACTCCGAATTGACATGCTTTCGTGTTTTTAAGTTAGATTTTTTTGAAATTCAAGGCTTTAGCTGCATTTCAAGTTTTGCTAGTTCAAATGTATTTCGTATTTTTGGTTCTCAAAACTTAACTGATGTATTATGGCTTAAAATGCCAATAAAGTTTTGTAAAACTCTTACTTTTGTTATTAATGAAATATGTATTCGGATTTTGGAAATTGCATTTGTTTATGTATAAGTTCATTTTGTTTTGGGTTTGAATTGAGGATGGTTGTTGGGAAATTTATGGTTGCATTTAGTAGAGTTAATGTTGGGGTTGAGTAGTTGAAAAAGTTTAAGTTGCATTAAATGAGGTATGTTGATTTTGGGTTGTGGGTTCTGCTTCAGGGGTTTTCGCCGTGGCAAAGCTAAGATTTCGCCACGGCATAATTAATCTAAAGCCTTTTATTTTTGTTGGCATGCGCTAAAATACAATTACTGGTCAGCGCGGAGAAAATTAAATCGTTCACCACCGCATAAAATTCCCAAGGGGTCTACGGGATTTTCTTCCATATGTTCGCCGCAGCGACGCTTGCCTTTGCTTCCGAAGGATTTTTTTCTTCTAAATTTGCAATTGCTATGCCTCCCTTCACGCTCAAGATACATGATCCCATATCCAATGTTGGGCTCTGGAAACGAGGTCCAACAACTTTGCATGTACAACATATAGGCTTTGTTCACTCTTCTACACTACATTTACCTAAAACCTTTCTTGTTCCCAAAGTCTCATTAAACCTTATTTTTGTTGGACAATTATGTGAACTTAATGTTAACTTATCTTTTTCAAATCAGGGTTGTATTGTACAAGATTCATAGTTAGACAAGATCTTTGGGAAAAAGGTTGGACGACTGTTTGAGCTTACTTTAATAAATCTTCCTTCAAAGCTTGTAGTTGGTGTTGTCATTTCTTGTATCTGGCACTCTTGATTGAGTCATCCTTCTACCTCTAGATTAGGGTCCTCCATCACCAAATAACCCTTTACTAGAATGTATTGAGCCTCCACAACCCCTCTGTCAATCCATTAGAGTAAGTTAACCCTCTACTCATATTAAATACTTCCATGTTTATTATACTATTGTTCTTTATATAAACCACGCACCTATCATGAGGCTAGCTTTAATCCCTTATGGAAACAAGCAATGGTGGAAGAATTACAAGCTCTCTCTAATACTAACACCTGGGAGTTAATTAACCTACCTTTAGATAAGTCTATTATTATCTGTAAATGGGTCTATAAAATCAAGACTCGAGCTGATGGATCAGTTGAAAGATACAAGGCATGATTAGTTTCCAAGACGTTTACTCAATAATACAGAGTTGATTATTAGGAAACCTTTGCTCCGTAGCTTATCTAACTTTAGTTTGTAGTCTTATTATTGTGGCAGCAATTAAGTATTGGGAATTACTCCAGATGGATGTCAAGAATTCCTTTCTTAATGGTGATCTTCAGGAAGAAGTATACATGCAACCTCCACCTGGGTATGGGCATCCACCTAATAAAGTTTGTCATCTACGCAAAGCCTTATATGGCCTTAAGCAAGCTCCTCGAGCATGGTTTGCTAAATTTTTCTCCATCATCAACTGTATTGGCTTCACATCTAGTTATTATGATCATGCCTTATTTATCCAAAAATTATATCAAGGGTGTACTATTCTCCTTTTATATCTTTATGATATGATAATAACTAATGATGACACTCAAAGGATCACCACTCTCAAATCTTGTCTTCATTAACAATTTGAAATGAAAGATTTAGGTCCCCTGAGCTATTTTATAGGACATGAAGTATCTTCTGATGTTTTAGGTTACTACTTATCTCAAGCCAAGTATGCTACTAATCTTATCTTATCTCTTGTGCTGGTCTCACTGATACTAATATTGCTAGCACTCCACTCGATTATATTAATCATATCTCTGTTACTAATGGAACTCCTCTGAGTGATGGTACACTTTATCAATAGCTAGTTGATACTCTTATATATTTTACTGTCATTCACCCAAATATCACCCATGTAGTTCACATTGTTAGTCTATTCATGTTTGCACCACATACCACTCACTTCTCTGATATTCTTTGTATACTCCAGTATATTTGAGGTACTTTGTTTCATGGACTTCACATTTTCAGTCAATTCATGTCTACACCACATACCATTCACTTCTCTGATGTTCTTTGTATACTCCGATATATTTGAGGTACTTTGTTTCATAGACTTCACTTTAGTCATTCATCTTCATTGGATTTACATGCATAATCTGATGCTGACTGGGCTAGGAACCCAACTGATCATCGATCTACCACTGGTTATTGTTTCTTTTTTGGCACTTCTCTCATTTCTTGGTGTAGCAAGAAGCAAACGATTGTCTCTTGCTCAAGCACTGAATCAGAATACCAAGCCCTAGCTGACACTACCTCTGAACTTTTATGGTTATGATGGTTACTTCAAGACATTGGTTTCATGTTCTCTTCAATAGTTACTCTCTTATGGGATAATCATAGTGCGATGCAAATTGCTCATAATGATATCTTTCATGAACGAACTAAACACATCGAGATTTATTGTCATCTTGTACATCATCATGTGCTTCATTAAACCATACAACTTTTCCCAATCTCATCTCGAACACAAATTGCTTATTTGTTTACCAAATTATATCCATATCAATGTTTTCAAGATCTTCTCTCAAAACTTAAGTTATCATCGTCACTACCACCTTGAGTCTGAGGGGGATATTAATGTATATTATCAAACAATCTCTCTTAGTCAACCAATTGCCTGTAATTAGCCTTTATTTTTGCCTAAGATCATGTAAATTAATGATGTATTTTATTATGTTGATTTGTTACTTTAATTAGAGACATCTGCAATGTATAAATAGGAGTATGTACGTCTCTTTTGATATACATAGAAATACAAACTTCATCTTCAATTATGTTTATTAGTCTCTATTTCTACAGCGTGGTATAGGTTTCGTGCATTTAAAAACTTCAAATCTTATGTTAAGGTACATAAGAGTTGTACATAATAAATCGATATATATATGTTAAAATTTAAAAATTATTTGTTTGAGTTTTTAGTTTCTTTATTAGTTTTAATTTCTTACAATTTTTATAAATTTTAAAAATGGGTCAAACCAAGCCCGCCCAAGCTTGAGCCCTAGCCAAACTAAGCCTGAGGTAGCTGAGTTTGAACTTTAATTTGGTCTAATTTCATTATATTTTATTTAATTAAAAATAGAAAACAATGTGTTTAATATGTTCAATTTAAAAACAATTTTTAATGAAAGGTAATGTATGTTGCTCGAGTTTTTAGAATTGCATGTAAGGAACGTTTGGTATATTTTGGCATGTTTTGGTTATTTCGTGTGTGACACTTGCATGTCCTCCCAGGGGGTATATGTGTGTTACATTGTTTGGTATTAGAGCATGATTTAGGCGATTCTAGTTTAACCCGCACTTAAATATTGCTTGTATTTGGATATAAGAGTTGTGTTTGGCCTAATGTGGTTTATCCAACGCTTCGATTTTAAATTTATGTTTGAAAAGATCTCATGAGGCTGTTAATGAGGTTGCTAAGAGTTATAACTCCTGCATTATCTCATCCTTCTATATCTGGACCCTGTGGGGTAAATTGAGATGAATATTGATTTGTCAGAGTGTGAGAACATGAAAGTTTATTGATATCTAATATAGGAGATACTACAAGATTCGATATATTGAACATAGAGCCAGTGTAGAAATCCAAAATTTCTATTACCTTGAGAGGTTGAACATGGAACCGAAATGGTTTTTTAGGTATCATGTTGAAAGTTTTTGATTTAGTATAAGGTTATAATGTTTGGTTTAATATTAGAATTTCATGATGGTTACGCATCTTGTATTTCTGAATTGATTGAGAACATATATATGTAAGATGAAGTAAATGATAGTGATATATGTAGAAGTCCTCAAGATTAAGTTGGTAAGTTATTGTGAGTGTATATCTAATAATATGGTTGCTTTGGCGAATGATATTACGGTGTACATATGTATTATATGCTTGGATATGATAGTAATTAAGGTCAAGGTATCGTCAAATTAAAATATTAGTTAGAGACCTTTTGAATATAAATCTTGATGGTACATGCCAAGGCATAAGAGTAAAAGTGTATGCCTATCGCTTCCCTGAGCTTTAGTATATATAACATTTTGATTATGTGAGATATAATAGTAAAGGATCTTATTGAAATAATATGAATAGTTAAAGAGCAATGATAAACATAATTGACTGATAAGGATTTCATGAACAATATAGATAATTGAGAAAAAAAATCTCCTGCATGAGAACTTTCACTTAATCATGTCATATAGATCAAATGTTCCATTTCTTGGAACGAATGAGTATTGAATGAATCAGATGTGAATATTAGAGTTGGATAAGTATGAGACTTAGGCACAAGAAGCTAGATATACTATAGAAATTGCATGTACTTTATTTGTTGTAAAGTATCCAAACTATGTTAGTGGGTTCTTATCTATGAGATGAAACTATTGCTATTGTTAGAAGGACTTAGATCCACAAGGTATTCTATGCCAGAATGTTCAGGAGGTACAAGTTAAATTCAATGTATGTGTACAACAGTTATCAGACTAGTATGATAACTTATCAATTAGCTCATCCTGAAAAATTGGTTAAGTTTTATGATGTGTTTTATAATTTTATGTTAAAAGATATCGATTTGATGATATACATAAAATTCCTGTGCAAGAAATTCAATTACAACCGGAATCAACTATAAGGGTTTAGTATCCTCAACTGTTCTTATTAGGTATGAATTTCAAGGATGAAATTCTATCAAGGGGAGAGAATTATAAGGCTCCAAATTATATCCTAGTTAAAATTTTATATGTTCATGAAAGTACATGAATGAAAGGTGTTAAAAATTGTGAGATGATTAAGAATTGCATATGACTTGAATATTGGTTTAATATATCATACTTAGTGAATTGGTCTAATAAAATGCACATTTGTACAAGGAAAAGGTTCAATGACAAGACAAGTTGGTACATGAAAATTAGATGACTAAGTCTACACATTTAGTAACATTTGGCATAGCTATTGCATTGACATTTGACATGAGTAAATAAGGGACAAATGGTAGTATAATTGAATGACATTTGGCAACATTGATTAATTGACAAATTTTCTAATAGTTTTGTGACATTTGGTAGCTTAAAGGAAGGACAAATGTGATACATGCATTTGTGACATGTGCTTCCTCTAAGATTAGGACACCTAGCAGCTTAGGTGTTAAACTTGCAAGAAGTTTCCCCAACCTGCATTGAAGCATCACCACCTAAATCATTCACCTCTCTTTTATGTTATTGTCTTTTGGGTGTTAAGATCATCCTACACCTACCCAAATTTCAGAAGTGTTTTGGGTTGCATGAATGGTTGGTTTGGTTTAATTCTTTGAACAAGTAATTTGAAGTTAATTAGGTAAGGGATTACTAAACTTGATAGCATGTATTATTAGAAGTTTTATGATAACTGAATTGGCATGAAATATGTGTTAAGATGATGATAAATGAATGCTAGAAAAATGATCCTTGAATGATAACTTCTAGTTTGGTTTTGATGTGTTGAAGATATTAATTTGTAAGGTAATGAATGATTTTTTAATTGGTTTGAACATGAATTTGATGAGGTATTGAAGCATGAATAAGATAGAATTGAAGTGAAATTGATGGTCTTTGGTGAAGGTGTTTGAATGAAAGTGAAGAAGTCATGTTTTGGAAACAAATTGGAGGCTGGGGGTGAGTTAAACTTTGGTTCACTCATCCCACAATCGTAGGATTTATATGGTTTATTCCTACAGTTGTGTGAAGTATTTAGGAAGGAGAAAATATTGGTTTTGGGCCATTGTTGAACCATATAAGGTTAAGGTACTTTATAATGGTTTAATTGGACTTAATGAAGGTGTAAAATGAGCCTAGTTTGATGTGGAATAAGTTCATTAAAGATTGTATAAGATTTGGATTTTTAATTTAAGTAATAACTTAAAGAAGGTGTTATTAGATAACAAAGTATCCAATTTTGGAACTTATAAGTTGTCAAAAGAATGAAGTATACCTATGAACACAAATGTGTTTTAAATGATAAAAGTGACGTGTTATTTATATATGTTTAAGAATTGGGAACTTAGGTGAGTATATGTAAAGTGCAATTATTTAATATATTCATTGGTGCATTATTGCGAATGCTTATGTTTATAAGGCATGATAAGTTTGAGTGAGAATGAATGGGTTCAATTTGAGCTTAAGGAAATGAATTCATACTTATGCATTATTTCACTATCATGTGGTCTGATATTGCGATAATTCATGACCATCAATTGTCTGAGGAGTTTGATAATTAGGATTGTATTAGAAGTGGTTCCTAATTGTGTGAATATACATAATGTGTGATGACTCAATACATTTATTTATGTTTTAATTCATATGTTTGCATTTATAAGGCATATTAAGTTTGACCAAATGAATAAGGTCATATGTTGTGCACTACATCATTTACATGGAATTCTAAAATTTGAAATGGTTTGTTTTAAAACTACTAAGTCCTATTTATGGGTAAATAGGCATGCCTAGAAGGGTTTGTAGCTACTCTTATGACACTAAGGTGTCTCCCAATATTGACACTTCGATGTTTCATAATATCGACACTTCGGTGTCTCCTAACATTTGACACAACAATGTCTTTTGATACTGAGACATAAGTCTCTTCTATTATGAAATACCAATCATGGTATCTTCTATTATGGTTCCGTTACCCACTTCTATAAAAAGGATTAGCAGTCTAACTTATTTTTTATTCTAATAAATTTTTAGTTTTGATAAAAACAAATTCTATTCTTATACAAAACAAGTTTTGTTACGATAAGAGATAAGTTCTAATTTGATACAAAATAAGTTCTTTTCGATATAAGTCATATTTTGATATGAAAGGATTATATCCTATTCGATATTCAATTATAATACTTAGACATTCTGTTATGATATTTATAAGTTTATGTTCTGATGCAAGAATGTTATGTATTGATTGATGAATCATATTTTTCTCTGTGACATAATGTTTAGATTGCTCTGTATTATGGACAATTAAAGATTGTTGTGATATGATTTGAATCTATATATATGAATGTTAGACGACTGTTAGTAATAGTCACCATTATGCATTATGTTTAGTTATTCCCCACTAAGCTTTATTTTTAGCACGATGGTTTTGCCTCCGTATAGGTTCTGATAAGAAGGTTTAAAGATTAGGACAAGGACTACCTCAGTGACTAATGAAGAATGTGCTCTATTTTGGAAGTTGTTTGAGTTTTTTTTGTATCTGACAATATGTGATAGCTTGTATTTTGATTAGAGGTTTGTAATAACCTTTATACAGGTTGGCTTTTGAAATTATGGCATGTATTTGGATTAGTACAATATGTTTAATATGTTATATCTAAAAACAACTTTTAATGAAAGGCAATGTATGTTGCTCGAGTTTTTGGAAATGTATGTAAGGAATGTTTGGTATGTTTTGGCATCTTTCGATTATGTTTTGTGTGACACTTGCATATCCTCCTAGGGGTATGTGGGTGTTACACTCATTTTGACTCATATATGGTTTTAGGTATGATTTGGAATTGAACGGGCTAAAGTGAGTCGAAAGTAACATATTTGAGCTTTTTTTTAGAATCACAAGCCTTTGTCGTCATGGAGCAAGTAAAGGAAAGAAAGTTAAGATGATAAAGCAACTGAGCTCACGGATTACTAAACAAAAATTACTAAACAATCGTGAGCAATCACTCATAGCTATGCATGGAAATTGCATGTGACAACCTTATACAAGAACGTGAATTTAATGGAATGAAAGCTTGATGGTTGGATGATGGATAGTTGTAGCAGCTAGAAAGGACCAAAACAAGCAGCAACTGGACCAAAATGACAACATAATAGGAGTAGAACGAGAGTGCAAATTTAAAATAAGGAGCAAAATGCATATGGCAGGTGGATTAAAAAAGAAGGAGCTAAATGGAAACAAGTAAGAGCAAAATGCGTCGGCAAGTTAGAACCATAAAGAAAAACGACAACACAAAAAATGAAGCAACCATGCGTCAGCTAGAATTAAGGAAACGACAACGTTGGGCCAAGAGCCTAAAGCACAGATGTTGGGTAGATGTTAAAATGTAGATTTAGAGAGGAGTAAAGGATGGTTTTTTGTATGTTGGTTTCAAGAATATAATAGATAGAAGGGCTTTCACATTTTTGGTTTTAAGATAGAACAGGGGGTTCTTCAAGGGTGACATTTTAGGGGCTGAAGCAATTTCTTCTTGGCAGTTCATGGTTCTAATGAAGATGAGGGGCAAATCTCTCATCCTTAGGAGAATCATAGAGGGGTAGCTTCTCGCCACTAGTTCAAAGGAGATTTGAACACCGACAACCCAATTAAGCATCCCTTCCATTGTTTTATTGTTTCTTTCTATCTTTAGAAATTGTTTATTATCCAATATGTATGGATTTAGGTATTTTGAAAAAATGATTTTAATGTGTTCATTGAATTGTTTTATTACAAACCCATTGCTAGAATATTCAATGTAATTCGTAATTTTTATTCATTTATAATGACTAATGATTAGTAATCATTAGGGATAACATAGCCTAAGTTAAATGACGCATCATATGTGGTTGTTGCCTTGATTAATTAGTTTTCCTAATTCATAATACTACTACCCGATTGAATCTAGAGATCATATCCTTGGTTATTCAGTAGTTAGATTACATAATGATCATATCTTAATTAAACAATACATAAGGCATTCTTTGTTTTTCTGAACTATAGTAATTACATGCATTAATATGGAAATGATTTGGCATTCTTTGTTTTTCCAAACTACATTAGCCAAATAGCCTACCCATTATCTGATTTTCTTTTTGATAAGTCCCTTTGAGCTTTATACCTTTCTTTTTGTATAAACCACATTATATGCTTTTAAACTTAACCAAATGTCTAACCTAAGTCATAAAGCTAGTGAAGCATTTATGATAGTTGAGTTTGTGGATGTACAAAAGTGTAGGGATGTGTATATGTGTGGGATGGTTATAATTGTTGAGATTTTATTTTATATCTTATCACCGAAATTCCCATGTTAATGTAGTTTTTTAATGATTATAAAAAAGAAGCAAAAGAAAAAAATAGAAAAGAAAAGGAAAAAAGAAAAAAGAAAAAAGAAAAAAGAAATTTAAATAAATGTACCAAAGAGGAAGTGCATGTATGTTGAAAAGTTATTTATGATTAATACATCCTCCTAAAGTTGTATTAAATGGGTTATTTGAGTATGTTGCATATGAGGTAGATGTTGTCTTGGAAGGTTCACTCATTATAGTTTCAATGTATTGTTATCATCAATCTTCATGAATGAACCCTTCAGATTGGTTATGCTTAATGTGCTTTTTGTATGAGAACTCGAGTTTAAGCCGTGACACTTGTTTTTGCATTCATCATAGTTGATGTACACAATTGTGAGTGAATGCTAATTTTTGCACTTGATAGTATATTAAGTGTTACTTTTGTTTCATTAGTTGTGATGGCTTTCATGCTACTTGACCCAAATACATCTGACCTTACCCTTGCCTATATTAAAACCTTGAAAAGTCTTTTAATTCATGATTTTGCATGTGAATTGTAGTGGTGGAGAAATGAAATGATATGCAAAGTTGTGGAATAACATGATTATGAATGGTGTTGAGTGTACCCATGAATATATATTGATTAAACACACTTTTTGACCACGCGTCGTACTCTATTCAAAATAAAATAACTAGACTACTACTATAACAATGGTGAGTCTAGATCGATCCCATAGAGAATGCGTGTAAATTTTATGAAATGAAATTAACCAGTGTTTAGGTTTAATGTGGGATTTTGATTTTTGAAAGAAGAAAATAAAATGAAACTAACAAATAAAAACAAATTAAAGAAAATATGAAAAAAATGATAAAAGTGGAGAATTCGGTAAGGACCCGATTCTTTAGTTCAATCTTGGCCTACACCCTAATTAAGCATATTTCATTAATTTGTTGTTCTTTAACCTCTCCTAACAACTATTAATCGTGGGTTAATAATTAATCCAAGTTTTCTCTTAGGTTTTATTTAATCAAGATACGATCGTTAATTAAACCTAACGACCGAACAACCTAGGATATGATCTCTATATTTAATTAGGCAGAGCATTATGAATTAGGAAAATAAATTAATCAAGGCAACAACCACGTGCGATGCATCATTTAACCTAGTTATGTTCTCCTTAATGATTATGAATCATTAGTCGCTACACATGAATTTTAATATAACAATTACAGATTATATCGAAATTCTAACAATGGGTTTGCAATTAACGATTCAATTAACACATTAAAATCATCACCTTACAATACCCAATGAGTTCATACACAAATAGCCGAAAAATAACAAAAATTCGATTATCCATACACAAAGCTCAAATCAATTAACATAGGATAACACAATCAATTCCTAATGAGATAAAGAAACAACAAAATAAAAAAAATACTTGATTCGATTTGTTGATGTCGATGTCACCTCTGAACCGACATCGCGATACCTAACCCTTCATGGGTCTTTCCTAAAAAAATGATTCAACACCCATTCCAATCCCTAGCCGAAAAATCCCTTTTGGTTCAGCCCATTTACGCAGCTCTCATTACGTTAAACGTAGCCCACTACTGCAAGCTTCTTTGTTTTTTTTTTGAAAAGATAAATGGAATTAATAAATGAATTAAGAATACAGAGTACAAGAGGGAAACAAGGGGTGACCCTTAACAAAAAACAATACAGAAACGAGAACCAAAAAAAGCTAAGGAATAGGTTTCATATCCAGTGCCACAGTCCTAATTCAAAGAGGAAGCTAGGCAAGCAACATGTTAAAGGCGTAACGTTGAGCATACAGATGAGCTACACATGAGGTGGAGGCATTTGGCCACAACCATCTCGCGAATGGTGGAAATGACGGAGATTTCTTTCTCGCCAAATCGTATAGATGCATACACCCAAGACCACAGTAAAGAGAGGTCTACTGTTAGCATGCTGAACAATGATAGAAGTAGTGATCTCTACTAGATTCAATCCAGGGTCTGTCCAAGAGCACACAGTAGAGACATTTTCCTAAATAGATTTGGTAAAGGAGCATTCAAAAAATAGATGGGAACATGACTTCGGTTGTTGAGAACACATGGGGCAATGTTGGTTAATCTAAACATATGGAAGTAGGTCAGCGGTGGAGAGTTTATGCTGAATGGCTAACTAAAGGATGAACGACAATCTTGACGTTAAATATTTGCTCCAAACCGTGGCTGCCCATGGGACCTTGGCTCGATGAGAACGCATGTTGTCACAAATGATGCGATTGGTCAGCGAGGCAACAGGAAGAGTCCTCCAGAAAAAAGGCATCAGGTTCCTGTGGATAAGGGGGTAGGGTGGTTGAAGATGGCTCAAGCTGCGTGGAAGATGCCATGAGGACCCATTTATGAAGGCTCGCATCTGGGTTTTGAGAGGGAATAAAGAGGAAGCTCTAGACACGTTTAATTGGTGAATTAAGGTTCCATTGCTGGACCAATTATCAAACAATAATAAAGCCAACAGGCCATCTTTAATAATACAAGAAGTGTCTCTCTGAACTTCGTCGTGTAACTTCAAGAGTTGGTTTTGAAAGAAAGAGTGGGAGGCTTTCGGTTTAATAGCCCAGATTTTGTGTCCTCTAAGAAAATAAACATGCAACCATTTAAGCCATAGTGAAGTCTTGTCCTCCAAAATCCACTAGAAGCGCTTGAGCAACAAAGAACGATTGAAAATCTGGATGGGAAGAATATTCAGCCCACCTTCGTGTTTGGCAAAACATAGATCAGATCATTTCACCTTAGCCGTGCCAGGAGTACCATCAGAATGGCCCCATAGAAATTTCTAAAGAGTCCGTTCAATCTCCTTGATAATGCCTTGTGCTAAAAAGATGTGGGAAGACCAATACACATGTAAGGAGTTAAAAACAGATTTAATAAGCATAAGCTTACCTGCATAAGAGAGCGACTTATTAACCCAAGAAGAAACTCATCACTGGATTCGTTCTAAGAGAGGTTGACACTCTGCATTGGTGAGCCGTTTGGTAGAGATGGGGAGACCAAGATATAAAAGAGCGGGGTGTGGCTGCATACCCGTAGCCTCGGAGATAGAAGAAGCCAAGCCAGCAACCCTTTTAGATAAGAGAAAATTGCTTTTCGAAAAGCTGATTTGCAATCCAGAAAAAAAAAACTTGAACTCAAGGAGAGCCTGCATAAATGACTGAATCGACGCTAGGTCAGCTCTACAAAAGAGGAGCAAGTCATCGGCAAAGCACAGATGAGTGAGACCCAATTGCTTGCATTTGGAGTGAAACTTGAAATGCGGATTAGAGAGAGCCTTCTGCCGGATGAGAGCACTAAAAACCTCCATAGCCAAGATAAATAGATACGGGGAAATGAGATCACCCTGTCTGACTCCTCGAGCAGCTTTAAAGTAACGAGAAGGAGAGCCGTTGATCAAGACCAAAAAGGATACAGAGGAGATACATTCCAAGACCCAAGTAATAAATGGCTCCGGAAAACCAAAAGCCACCAGCATACTGCGCAAGAAAGACCAACTAATACTGTCAAAAGCCTTATGGAAATCAACTTTCAAGGTGTAATTAGGGGGCTGTGAGAGGAACAGTAGCCTTTCAAGAGTTCTTGGAAAATAAGAACATTATCGTCAATATTGCGATGGGACAAAAAAGCATTCTGCGTGTCACTAATCAACGGATCCAACACTTTCTTCAAACGAGCAGCTAAAATCTTATATATGAACTTATAAATGAAGTTAGCGCAAGAGATGGGACGATAGTCCGAAAAGAAAGATGGGTTAGCACCTTTAGGAATCAGGCATAAGAAGGTTTGGTTAAGCTCCTTAAGCATGATGCGATTTTGAAAGAATTCATGAACAGCGGCCTTGAAAAAAATCTCGATCACAGACCAAGAACGTTGATAGAAAAAGTGTTGGGACCCGATCTCAGAACCGAGCCCCAACTGGAAAAATGAATTCAGATAATGAAAACGAATCGAATTCTTAATGAGCCATAGAAAAATCGAAAGGCTCGAATTTACAAAAGTTTAGAAACAAAGAAACAAAACGGATCAATCAACCACAAATGTTGGATCCCGTTTTCGGAACCCAACCTTGGAATCATAATTCGAACACATGTACAAAACGTGAGCAAACTTATACTTGGTGAAAGCGAAAGAAATCGAAAGCAAAACAAATTGGCTCGGAATCAAAGCAAACAAACGGTTCAATCGAACTGAAACAAATTTCTGACATCCGACAACGTGTAACTTAGAAAAAATAGCGTTTGAAACTCTAGGACAACCGGTCTAAACCAATCCAAAATCGACATAAATTTTTTTTCATCATTTGGACATCTACATCAAAAGTTATGGCTAAAATACCAAAACATGTCTGTGCAGGAAGGTTGAGCTCGCCATGGCGAAACCCAGAAGCTCGCCGCAGTGAGGGTACAAGTGTGCGTTGTGACGTGCACGCTTGCACGCACCGCGACATGCGCATGAGCACGTCGCGACGTGCGAGCCTAAAAACCTCCCGAAACCTGATTTTTCAACATTCTTCGTCTACATTCTTCCCATATGTCAAAAATAACTCATCTTAACCTTAAATCATCATTCCAACTTCATTTCTAAACTCATTCCCACCCAAAATCATCCACAAACAACATAATCGTTAACTCTAAAAACCAAACATATGCTTTAACTCATTCGACAACTTCTAACACATAATCCTCTCTTAACTAACATCAAAACATGTTTCATTCATCTAATCAAGAGGAAAAATGCTTATACTTACTTGATTTGGCTTCAAATTCTTCAAAATCTTCAAGGATCTCCAAACCCTAGCTTTCTCTTCTTCTCTTCTTCTCTTCTTCTTCCACGACTTCTTTTTTTTCTTCTTATTCCCAATTTTCTTCTTCTAATTCATACTCTTAATGACTGGGCAATGTCCATTTTTCCCTCCCATATAAGCCATATAACTCTTAGACTTAAGTGTTATGCCCAATTTGCCCTTATATATTCTTATAACTTTAATAATTCAATTCAGAAATTGAAAATATTAGAGACATAATTAAAATTCGATTCCTTCAGATAACTTGTAGTGTCATGTCTCTAATTTATTTAGAAACAAGAATCAACTTAATTGGATCTCTAAAAATCAAGATATCATCAAAATACCTAAACCTGTTCAGAAAAATGTCCAACTCAAACTCTATAATCAACCCTCTCAATTTGATTCAATCAATCTTTTTCAAATTAATCTCAAAAATCACAAATTTTCATGAATAGATAAAGGATTTCTTAGGAATCCAACGTTTTAAAAATCGGATCAATCAGATGTCGGACAGAAAAGTTAGAAGAAAAAGAACAGGCAAGGGTCGGATCACCCTAAACAATAATAGGAACTTGTAAAAATCTTAACTTTCTATTCCATGGTCCAAAAATTCCATACTTTACATTAATGGAAATATCAAAACATAATCTAAAACTTTCATGAAGAACTTAAAAGCAATTGCAACCTCTAACTAGGTCAATTTTTCGATCAACGCTTCTGCCCAGAAATGTGTCATCCTATATCACATCCAAACTTTAAAATTTCATATCTTCATGTATTAATCTCCAAATATCATTTCAATTTGTTCAAACTAGAATTTTCTCACATAGAACATTACACCTAATCATTCAAAATCATAAATTTTTCTTTTCCTTTACACATGACTAATTCACCACCAATTTCTCATTTCATGTCAAATTTTAACTCGCAATTCTAAGAAAAGTTCGGGGTCCAACATTTCCTCCCCTCTTAAAAGAATTTCGTCCTTAAAATTCCTACATGAGTAATCATCAAGTAACTTATTCTCTCAAATAATTTCTTCTAAAAGATCATAGTCATTTACTTTCTTATCTAATTCCTCATCATACATACATCTCAATTTATTCATAAAGTTTTACTTCTTGTATCTAATACCACCAATTCCATGTCAACTTCACTATATCCACAAATCAATAAGTCAATTGTCCAATTCTTAAGGAACCTTATCATGGACCAATCATCATTCAAAATCAACCTTTTGAACTTCTATGCATATATCTCAATCATTACACTCATCTTTCAAGTATTCCTTATTTCATCTCACAAATGTATATTCAAAATCAAATCAACAAAGTGATCGAAGAAGCCTAATCATCATGAAATTCTAACCTCAATATCATACACATTCTTATGATCGATCATATAACTCATCACCTCAATCGAACAATCAATTAGGTTCTTCAAATAATTCCTGAAAATTTATTCACATCAATATCACATTCTCACTAATTCAATTTTATCCTTTCAAACTCCTTTCAATTTCTCATGCATATCACTTAAACACATGCGCCCATGTAAGATCCTAATACTGGCGCTCTGATACCACAAATGTTGAGACCCAATCTCAAAATCGGGCCTCAATCGAAAAAATGAATTCAGATAACAAAAACGAATCGAATTCTTAATGAGCCATAGAAAAATCAAAAGGCTCGGATTTACAAAATTTCATAAACAAAAAAACAAAACGGATCAATCAACCACAAATGTTGGATCCCGTTTCCGGAACCCAATCTCAGAATCATAATTCGAACACATGTACAAAACGTGAGCAAAATTATACTTGGCGACAGCGAAAGAAATCGAAAGCAAAACAAATTGGCTCGGAATCAAAGCAAACAAATGGTTCAATCGAACTGAAATAAACTTCCGACATCGGAGAATGTGTAACTTAGAAAAATTAGCGTTGGAAACTCTAAGACAACCGGTCTAAACCAATCCAAAACCGACATATTTTTTTTCATTCTTCACTTTATTCATCTTTATTCAAACTCATACATAGCAATACACTTCTTCAATTTGGAATTCATCAATTCCATTACCTCAATCAAAAACTCAAATCATGATATTCATCTTATACAATTATACCAATCCCATAATTCATCTTTTAAACATTTTATTCTTCTTCTGCCATAAAATCTCATGCATGACAATCGACCATACACAAAAAAGTACTTCAATATTTCAAATACATCACATCAATCATCGGACTTCCTGTCCGGAATGCAACCATAATTAATCATATTCATATACACATATAGTACTTTATTCATCTTTATTCAATCTCATACACAGCAATACACTTCTTTAATTTGGAATTCATCAATTCCATTACCTCAATCAAAAACTCAAATCATAATATTCGTCATATACAATTATACCAATCCCATAATTCATCTTTTAAACATTTTATTCTTTTTTGCCATAAAATCTCATGCATGACAATCGACCATACACAAAAAGTACTTCAATATTTCAAATCCATCACATCAATCATCGGACTTCCTGTCTGGAATGCAACCACAATTAATCATATTCATATACACATGTAGTACTTCAATATCCAAGGCACATTCACAATTCGATTCTATATACAATTCCATCATTCATTTACATCGAAGAAATACATGCTTACAAAATCTTAATAGCATTCCAAGCCATGTCACAACATCAATATCAAAATCCAAATTACACAAGATATAAAAATCCCAAAATTTTCATCAAGTCTGAAATCTGAATCTTACAACAAATTAATTTAAAAGCCAATCATATACATAATGAACGGATGCCTAGACTTTCTTTCATCCGATCTCCATCTTGATACCTAGAGGTGGGGATGAAAGGGGAGGTGAGCTTTACAGCTCGTGGATAACACGTTTATAATAAAAGATAAGCAAAAACCTTGAAAACAGTTCACTTGTCTTAGAAAACTTTCATTGAGTTGATAAAACGCATGTTTCTAGGCTTTCAGCCAAAATCCATAAGTTGCAAATTATGAATGCATCAAACTTGATCAAACATAACATGAGCAAATAGACACATCAGAATGGTTTGGGTAAGTCCAAATTCCTGACGCACTACACATTTCCATCGAAATGGTCCTGTGTAGTCGTAGTTTCTTGAGGGAGTCCTTGAAGGAGCTTCGTACCACTAGCGGGCAGGTGGGAGAAGCCTATTCTTGGGTCAACGTGCACGTGATGGTTCTTGAGGGACTAACACAAACCCACTTAACACATAGCTTTCAAAATCTTGTAACTTTTTTTTTTTCCCAAAATGGCACTTTTTTTGAAAACTTGCTTATCACATACTTGATGTATATCTTGAAAACCATTCTTGAAAACATGATTTCATAACATGCATCTTCTTTCAAAATATCACTCAAATCATGTAACCACATATAGCATGTTTCACAAGTCATTCATAAACAATAATGCAGCACTTATGAAGGCACATTCACAATTCGATTCTATATACAATTCCATAATTCATTTACATTGAAGAAATACATGCTTACAAAATCTTAATGGCATTCCAAGCCATGTCACAACATCAATATCAAAATCCAAATTACACAAGATACAAAAATCCCAAAATTTTCTTCATGTCTGAATTCTGAATCTTACAATAAATTAATTTAAAAGCCAATCAAATACATAACGAACGGACGCCTAGACTTTCTGTAGGTGTAAGTCGACTTGTATGAAGTTGTAAGTCGACTTATACCAGTTCGGTACTAATAAGTCGACTTGTATACCCGTGTAAGTCGACTTATGCGTGTCTGATCTCGTGAGATTATTAGAGTAGTGCCTAAAGGCAATCCCTTTAGCGCTTTTTGTTCATAGTCATGTATGACTTTATGAATAAATAAAGAAAGGCATGTTTCATTTATTTGATGTTCTTTATGAGTAGATATTGATCTTTAATCAAATTAATGAAGTCCATGATATATGACATAGCATGAAGGAAATTATGATGTGATCATAATCACGAGATTCCTATCATGTGCAATTATGTCAAGATATCTAAATTCTCCTAGTCATAGGATTAATGAGACCGACATCATTAATCCCATGCGATAAGCATATGTTATACTCCTTGATTGGATCAGCGGTGGATCTCGAAACGTAAATATGGGACATTTAGAGTTGACATGTGGATGCTTACTAAGGGTAGTAAGTACATTGGATGACTGCCATGAGATCATCACATGGATGTCCTATTCTAATGTCGGTGATAATCTCATCATAGCAATGGTGCAAGTATCCTTAGACTTGAGGTACTCGAGGATATCTTGGATATTGATTACGTGCTTTGACTCCATTCCTTGTTGCCTTTCGGAGGTTACTCATTGGGTGGTGCTTGGGTGCGACTTGAGGTATTCAAGGTAATTGAGTAGCCAATAAAGTTCATCACTTACGTGATAGCGAAGAGATACCACTGCCTCTTGTCGGGATCATTACTTTAAGTCTCGGCGAAGCATAAATATGCCATGAAGAGTGTCTTCATGGACATATAAAGTAATGAGTCCCAAGACAGAACTGATATCACTTAGGCTAGACTTAGTCTAGTAAGAGTTGACACTTTGACCATACTCATAACCAAGTGGGGTATAGGATGATGAAAGGACGAATTGCACGATAATTGTCATGGAAGGGTTAAGTGATCCGTTCGTGATGAATTCATCAAACCAATTACTTTCCGGTCAATTGGGGTCATGATGTGTTGCTAGATGCGCTCATGACTTGCTCAGATTAAGTGTTAATCTAAATGGCCAACATAACCGGAACCTAAAGGGTCACACGATAAGAGTGTTTCAGAGAATCAGTAAAATAGTATTGGATGAGTTCCATTATGGAGACATTAGGATTAAATGGATCCCGATGAGATCGAGATATGTCCCGATGAGATCGCGACATCGATATTGCTGAAAAAGGTTTTCGGGGGTTTATCCCATACCGGGACCCGGTAGGCCGGTAGGACCGACCCCAGTGTGACTGGACCACTTCAGTAATATATGTGCAAAACGTGGATGGAGGAGAGGAAGCAAGAGAAGCTTCCATTCTTTAGCTTAGTCATCAAGTCATTTAATGACTAAATGACAAAATAATGGAGAAGTGAAAAGAGATGATCGTTAGCTTTGATAAAAAGCAAGAAAGAAAGAGTTTCTTTCACTTTTGGCAAAGGCTTGATCGTGGGTTTTAGAGAAAAGCCTAAGGAGTTGAAGAGAAAGTGTTTCTCTCACAAGATTCATCATCTCTCAAGCCTTCATCTTCTCCTCCAAGCTTCATTCTTCTTCCTTCTCCATCGATTTTCCAAGCTCTCCAGGACAAAGGTAGGGTCTAGCAGCCTTTACTTTGTTCTAGCTATTCCCGGGTCAAAAGGGTTTGTCCCGGTTAGGTTTTCTGATCTCTGCGTGGATACCTTTAGAGATAGTCTCTATTGGCTATTCAGGTTTGAGTCTTCATACCGACACATAGATCCTGGCCTTCGGGAAGGTCCCGGTGACAAAAAGTTTTTTTTTCCGCACTTGGTACATGTGATGTACCTCCCGGGATTTTCCTACAGTGGTATCAGAGCCACTTGTGTCGTGTATGAAGCTAAAACCCTAGCTAGGTCGGACTTCCTATTTGAATTTGATGTTGATGCATGTATGCTGTCCAAATTTCGAATTAATATAGGGATATTTTTTTCAAAATTTTTCTGCCCAGAATTGTTGATAACATGTTATAGAATATGTCTGTGAAAGATGAGAATTTATCAATTTGATTTGATATAGTTTTGCTAATTTATTCCCTAAGGTTCCAGATGCTGTTTTGTGACACATTCTGTGAACAGGCATGTGTATAAATTCGATAATAAATTCTAGAAATTTTTTTTTTCGGATTTGCCTTCACCAACATGTCCCTAAGATGTTTTGGAATGTCTATGTGGATGGAAAAGTGTTTTAAAGTTGATTTTCTATTTATTCACTAATTTATTCTATGCTGTTGGGAATAGTTGTGTTGATGAACACAGATTTTGAATCGGATTTGTTGCTTAGGTTGACTGAGTTTTTGATGGCTATAAATCCTGCAAAAATTCATGAGGCATGTTCTGAACATGTAGTAACCTTTGTAAGTTTCTCAGAATTTATTGAAATTGTTTCAATGATTATTTCGAGCGATGTGTAGTACTTGGCAGTTTTGTGAACATTGCTGGGACTGTTTTGCTTGACATAATTGAATGTGTATTTTTCAGTTCCAATGCCTTGGACCATTTTTAATGTGATTGACAATGTGTTATCTTGATTTAGTATGCTTTACAAACTGAATTGCTTGAATTTGTTTTTCCAAGAATTTTCAGATGCCGAATAGGTCACATTAGCGTCTCGTTAGTGTATTTCATTATCTTGCTTGTTTTGGTCGTCATAATTTTTTGTGACTTGTGCCGAAGTAATTTGATAACGTATGGACTAACTAGAGATGCTTAGGGTGATAATTTGGTGTTTCCTAAATTGTTTGGATATTTATGAGTAATGACTCATTTTCAAGCTTTTCTTGTATGGTGTGACTGTATATGGCAATCATGTAACAATGAAGTGTTCATTGGTACATCAAATTAACAGATATTACCCTAGGTATGATGGTATTGCGAATTGGGATTACATGGATTGAGGAATTAGCGATTAGAGATAATAGCAATTTTACGTTGGATAAGTCGACTTATACGGGACATAAGTCGACTTGTTCAGTCTCTTGCCATAAATCGACTTGTATCATGATATAAGGCGACTTGTGCGTAAGCGAGGGCATAAGGCGACTTGCATTCTTTGTAAGTCGACTTGTGACATGCTCAAGAGGGATGATGGATGATTATAAGGAAAGATTCAATGTGATTGATGAAACCTAAATCATTCCATATAGTCCTGGCGACTATAATCCTTCAGCTTGGAGTCTAGAGTTCGAAATCCCTCCTCGGGATATGAAAACTAACACCTTCCATTAATATGGTAAGAACCAGAGTTCTTAGAGGTTTGGGTTGTTGGGTAAACCCAAGCTCGCTCTATACGGATATGTTCGAACCATGAAAACGTGATTTTCGGATTAATGGGTTGGTTTTTACTAGAAGCATTGGTTTGTTGAGTAAACTCAAGGTCAATGTGGACAGAGGCGAAATTGGGTAGCATACATCAGATGTATGCGCATCAAAGAGTTGATAACCCAATGTAAGTGCACACATCAACAAGTTGATAGCACTGATCTATAGTTGTGTCTAAGATGTAATTGGTATATCTGATACCTCCCGAGACACAAGGTGGCTTGTTGGGTAAACCCAAGGTCATGCTTACTGTCGGTTATCGATGATGCAATTGGTATGTTCGATACCTACCGATTGACCTAAGTTGTGGCTTGTTGGGTAAACCCAAGGTCATTCTTAGCAATATCGGATATCAACCCACTAGGACATTATGTCATTTTGTTTCTTTGGATTCGTAATGAGGGTTATGGATTCTATGAAACTAGTGGGAGCTTTTTGCATATCATTCAAGTCCTTATGATTATGCATCTATTCCTATTCTAACATTCTTTCTCTCTTTCCGTTTAGGTTGGTTGAAGATGTCTTTCAGTGTGAACTTACGCTCGCTAATGGATTCCAACAAGTTAACTGGACCAAATTTTCTTGACTGGCTAAGGAATCTGAGAATTGTTCTCAGATCTGAGGAACTGGGATACATCCTAGATGTTCCACTTCCAGATGCACTCTTCTTGTCGATGCTTCTGATGAGGATCAGAAGGCATATCGTAAGCATTTAAAGGACAGTGACATGGTTACTTGCATTATGCTTGCCTCGATGTCACCAGAGCTGCAAAAGCAGCACGAGTCCATGTTCACCACAAAGATGGCTCCAGGGACATCTGTTGTGCAGTATGCCCTGAAGATGAATGGCTATATTGAAAGATTGGTCGTCTTAGGTTTTGTAATGGATTATGAGTTAAGTATAGACTTAATTCTGGTTGGATTGTCCGAGAGTTATTCACAGTTCGTGTTAAACTATCGAATGAACCAAATATCCACAACAATACCTTAGTTGATCAATCTGCTCAAGACAGTTGAGCAGACTATCAAGAATGATAGTAAGCAAGTGCTAATGGTGGCTGCTTCTTCTTCTGGTTCAAAGAAGAAAAAGAACCCAAAGAAGAAGAAGGCCAAGAAACCAAAGGGAAGCGCCATCAAGAAGAAGACCAAAGAAGCTGCCTCGAAAGGAACTTGCTTCCATTGTGGTAAAGATGGCCATTGGGCGCGCAATTGCAAAGTCTATCTCGAGTCACCGAAGCGAAGAAGGCATCGATGCCTCAACTACTTCAGTTTGTTTGTCATTGAGGTTAATCTTTTTCGATCACAACATTTGGGTATTTACTCTTGGTTGTGGCTCACACATATGTAATGATATCAGTCCTAAGGGACGATGAGCGACTCATGAAGGAGAAGTAGACTGCGTGTTGGAAATAGAGCAAGAGTTCTTTGCATTAGCCGTAGGAACCTATGTTTTGTCTCTCCCACCGGGCTTGTACTCGAATTGGATGATTGTTATTTTGTACCCGTTTGACAAAGAACATATTATGCATTTCTTGTTTAAATAAATTTGGTTTCCATTTGAATTTTAATAGCAATGGTTGTTCTATTAATTCTAATGGAATGCTTTATAATCTTGGTACATTATGCAATGGTATTTACATATTAGATATGTCTCATCCAATTATGAATGTCAATGACACCAAAAGACATAAAAGAGATAATTTAAAGTCAACTTACTTATGGCATTGTCGAACATATATAAATGAGACACGCATCGCTAAACTCCATAAGAGTGGCGGTTTAGGGTCATTTGATTATGAATCATATGACACATGCGAATCTTGTTTATTAGGCAAGATGACTAAGTTACCCTTCAAGGAAAGGGTGAACGAGCGATGGAGTATTAGACCTAATACATTCGGATGTATGCGGTCCGATGTCCATCCATGCTAGAAGTGGTTGTCGTTACTTCATTACCTTTATCGATGATTATTCTCGATATGGGTACTTGTATCTGATGAGATACAAATCTAAAGCGTTTGAAAAGTTCAAACAATTCAGAAATGAAGTAGAAAACCAGCTTGGTAAAAGTGTCAAGGCATTACGATCCGATCGTGGTGGAGAATACTTAGACCAACAGTTTCTGGATTATCTCAGAGATAATGGCATTTTATCTCAGTGGACTCCTCCTTACACAACACAGCACAATGGTGTGGCTGAAAGGAGAAATCGAACCTTGTTGGACATGGTACGATCAATGATGGGTTTCGCAAAGTTACCAAAATCGTTTTGGGGTACGCTAGAGAGCAAATTGCTTACTTGCTAAACAGAGTTCCCTCTAAGATAGTTGATGTTACTCCATATGAGATGTGGACTAACAGAAAACCTTATCTTTCTCATTTGAAAGTTTGGGGTTGTCCTGCTTACGTGAAGCGGATTCAGTCAGATAAGCTTGAAGCAAAGTCTGACAAGTGTTTGTTTGTAGGATATGCTAAAGAGACCATGGGATATCAATTCTACCTTGCTGAGGAACAAAAGGTGTTTGTTTCAAAGCATGTTGTCTTCTTAGAGAAAGAGTTTCTTCTGAAGAAGGCGATTGGGAGCAAAGTCGAACTTGAAGAAGTTCAAGATGCTCAAATGAACCTGGATCAATGCTGCGAACTCGAGACTGTCACTCATTCAGATGAAGTAACAGTTCAACCTTTTACTACACACGAAGTTCGTAGGTCAAGTAGGATACGCACTGTTCCCGAGAGATATGGATTTCTCGTAAGTGAACAGAATGACGTATTGCTCATAGAAGATGATGAGCCTGCTACCTATGAAGAGGTTCTGAAAAGTTCAGAGTCTGAAAAATGGCTTTGTGCCATGAAAGCCGAAATGGATTCCATGTATCAAAACAAAGTATAGACTTTGGTTGATGCACCTGAAGGGATAAAGCCCATAGGGTGAAAATGGGTTTTCAAGAAGAAAACCGACATGGATGGTAATGTGATTACTTATAAAGCAAGGCTTGTGGCGAAAGGATTTCGCTCGAGACAAGGAGTTGACTATGGCGAGACCTTGACCAAGTAGCAATGCTTAAATCCATTCGGATACTCCTAGCCATTGCCGCTCATTATGATTATGAGATATAGCAAATGGATGTGAAGACAGCTTTCCTTAATGGAAATCTGGCCGAGGATGTGTACATGACACAACCAGAGGGCTTCACTTCCATCGATGGCGAAAAGGTATGCAAGCTTCAGAAATCTATTTATGGATTGAAGCAAGCATCCAGGAGTTGGAACATCCGTTTTGATGAGTCAATCAAAGAGTTTGGTTTCTCACAAAATCCGGATGAACACTGTGTGTACAAGAAGGTTAATGGGACTGCAATCGTATTCCTTGTGCTATATGTGGATGACATATTATTACTAGGAAACGATGTCTCAATGCTACAATCAGTTAAAATTTGGTTGTCCAAACAATTTGCGATGAAAGACCTTGGTGAAGCAACTTTTATCCTCAGGATAAAGATTTATAGAGATAGATCGAAGAGATTGCTTGGTCTTTCACAATCATCGTACATAGACAAGATGCTAAAGAGGTTTAGCATGGAGCAATCCAAGAGAGGGTTTCTTCCCATGTCTCATGGGATAACACTCTCGAAATCTATGTGTCCTAAGACACAAGATAAGAGGATGCGCATGGATCGATCTCGATGCGTCTGCGATAGGATCGATCATGTATGCTATGTTATGTCGAGGCCCGATGTATCGTATGCTCGAGTGTCACGGCGGATACCAATCGGATCTGGTGAGTGTCATTTGGGTGGCTTTCAAGAATATCCTCAAGTACTTGCGAAGGACTAAGGATGTTTTCTTGATATATGGAGATGGAAATCTCAGTGAGCGGCATCTGGATGCCGTTTTCAATCGATAAGGATGATTCAAAATCCCAACGAGTTATGTTTTCACACTAAACGGCGGAGCGTCGGTTGGAAGAGTTCCAAACAAGAGACGACGGTGATTCAACGACCGAGGAAGAGTACATTCTTTGCATCGAGGCGTGAAAGGAAGTATTTGGATCAAGAAGTTCATTCTTGAACTTGGTGTGGTTCCTAGGCGTGATGGGCCTATCTGATTGTATTGTGACAACAATGGGGCTATTGCTCAGGCAAAGGAACCAAGGTCTCACCAACGATCTAAACACGTACTCCGCAGATATCATCTGATTCGAGAGATCATTGCCAGAGGTGATGTCGCAATCGAGAGAATTCCCACAGAGCAGAACATTGCTGATCCATTGACGAAGCCATTTTCACAGAAGAATTTTGATTCTCATGTACTCGCTTATGGTATTAGATACCAAGGCGATTGGCTTTAGGTCAAGTGGGAGATTTGTAGGTGTAAGTCGACTTGTATGAAGTTGTAAGTCGACTTATACCAGTTCGGTACTAATAAGTCGACTTGTATACCCGTGTAAGTCGACTTATGCATGTACAGTACCGTGAGATGTTAGAGTAGTGCCCTAAAGGCAATACCCTTTAGCGCTTTTTGTTCATATTCATGTACAGACTTTATGAATAAATAAAGAAAGGCATGTTTCATTTATTTGATGTTCTTTATGAGTAGATATTGATCTTTAATCAAATTAATGAAGTCCATGATATATGACATAGCATGAAGGAAATTATGATGTGATCATAATCCTGAGATTCCTATCATGTGCAATTATGTCAGTATCTAAATTCTCCCTAGTCATAGGATTAATGAGACTGGACATCATTAATCCGGACAGACTAGCATATGTTATACTCCTTGATTGATCAAGCAGTGGATCTCAGAAACTGTAAATATGGGATATTTAGAGTTGACATGTGGATGCTTACTAAAGGTAGTAAGTACATTGGATGACCTGCCATGAGATCATCACATGGATGTCCTATTCTAATGTCAGTGATAATCTCATCATAGCAATGGTGCAAGTATCCTTAGACTTGAGGTACTCAAGGATATCTTGGATATTGATTTTGTGCTTTGACTCCATTCCTTGTTGCCTTTCAGAGGTTACTCATTGGGTGGTGCTTGGGTACAGCTTGAGGTATTCGAAGGTAATTGAGTAGCCAATAAAGGATTCATCACTTCTGTGATAGCAGAAGAGATACCACAACCTCTTGTCAGGATCATTACTTTAAGTCTCTGGCCAGAGCATAAATATGTCATGAAGAGTGTCTTCATAGACATATAAAGTAATGAGTCCTAAGACAGGAACTGATATCACTTGGGCTAGACTTAGTCTAGCAAGAGTTGACACTTTGACCATACTCATAAACAAGTGGGGTATAGGATGATGAAAGGACGAATTGCACAGTAATTGTCTATGGAAGGGTTCGTGATCTGGTTCGTGATGAATTCATCAAACCAATTACTTTCCGGTCAATTGGGGGTCATGATGTGTTGCTAGACGCCGTTCATGACTTGCTCGAGTTAAGTGTTAATCTAAGTGGCCAACATAACCGGAACCTAAAGGGTCGCACGCATAAGAGTGTTTCGAGAATCAGTAAAATAGTATTGATGAGTTCCAATTATGGAGAGCATTAGGATTAAATGGATCCCGATGAGATCGAGATATGTCCCGATGAGATCGCGACATCGATATTCTTGAAAAAGGTTTTGGGGTTTATCCCATCTGGGACCCGGTAGGTAGGTGGGGCCAATCCCAGTGTGTTGGACCACTTGATAATATATATACATATATATATATGATCAATTAATTAATTAATTAATTAATTAATTAATTAATTAATATATATGTGCAAAACGTGGATGGAGGAGAGGAAGCAAGAGAAGCTTCCATTCTTTAGCTTAGTCATCAAGTCATTTAATGACTAAATGACAAAATAATGGAGAAGTGAAAAGAGATGATCGTTAGCTTTGATAAAAAGAAAGAAAGAAAGAGTTTCCTTCACTTTTGGCAAAGGCTTGATCGTGGGTTTTAGAGAAAAGCCTAAGGAGTTGAAGAGAAAGTGTTTCTCTCACAAGATTCATCATCTCTCAAGCCTTCATCTTCTCCTCCAAGCTTCATTCTTCTTCCTTCTCCATCGATTTTCCAAGCTCTCCAGGACAAAGGTAGGGTCTAGCAGCCTTTACTTTGTTCTAGCTATTCTCGGGTCAAAAGGGTTTGTCCCGGTTAGGTTTTCTGATCTCTGCGTGGATACATTTAGAGATAGTCTCTATTGGCTATTCAGGTTTGAGTCTTCATACCGACACATAGATCTTGGCATTCGGGAAGGTCCCGGTGACAAAATATTTTGTTTCCGCACCTGGTACATGTGATGTACCTCTCGGGATTTTCCTACACTTTCTTTCATCCGATCTCCATCTTGATACTTGGAGGTGGGGATGAAAGAGGGGTTGAGCTTTACAGCTCGTGGATAACACGTTTATAATAAAAGATAAGCAAAAACCTTGAAAACAGTTCACTTGTCTTAGAAAACTTTCATTGAGTTGTTAAAACGCATGTTTCTAGGCTTTCAACCAAAATCCATAAGTTGCAAATTATGAATGCATCAAACCTGATCAAACATAACATGAGCAAATAGACACATCAGAATGGTTTGGGTAAGTCCAAATTCATGACGCACTACACATTTCCATCGAAATGGTCATGTGTAGTCGTAGTTTCTTGAGGGAGTCCTTGAAGGAGCTCCGTGCTACTAGCGGGCAGGCGGAAGAAGCCTATTCTTGGCTCAACGTGCACGTGATGGTTCTTTAGGGATTACCACAAACCCACTTAACACATAGCTTTCAAAATCTTGTAACTTGTAGCCCAAAATGACACTTTTCTTGAAAACTTGCTTATCACATACTTCATGTATATCTTGAAAACCATTCTTGAAAACATGATTTCATAACATGTTTCAAAATATCACTCAAATCATGTAACCACATATAGCATGTTTCACAAGACATTCATAAACAATAATGCAGCACTTATGAAGGCACATTCATAATTTGATTCTATATACAATTCCCTAATTCATT
The DNA here is from genome assembly GCA_029891385.1 of Erythroxylum novogranatense. Taxonomy (NCBI): domain Eukaryota; kingdom Viridiplantae; phylum Streptophyta; class Magnoliopsida; order Malpighiales; family Erythroxylaceae; genus Erythroxylum; species Erythroxylum novogranatense. The sequence goes on from CM057235.1 coordinate 23,134,832, forward strand.
TACATCGAAGAAATACATGCTTACAAAATCTTAATGGCATTCCAAGCCATGTCTCAACATTAATATCAAAATCCAAATTACACAAGATACAAAAATTCCAAAATTTTCATCATGTCTGAAATCTGAATCTTACAACAAATTAATTTAAAAGTCAATCATATACGTAACGAACGGACGCTTAGACTTTCTTTCATCCGATCTCCATCTTGATATTTAAAGGTGGGGATGAAAGGGGGTGAGCTTTACAGCTCGTGGATAACACGTTTATAACAAAAAATAAGCAAAAACCTTGAAAATAGTTCACTTGTCTTAGAAAACTTTCATTGAGTTGATAAAACGCATGTTTCTAGGCTTTCAGCCAAAATCTATAAGTTGCAAATTATGAATGCATCAAACTTGATCAAACATAACATGAGCAAATAGACACATCAGAATGGTTTGGGTAAGTCCAAATTCATGACGCACTACACATTTCCATCGAAATGGTCCTGTGTAGTCGTAGTTTCTTGAGGGAGTCCTTCAAGGAGCTCCGTGCCACTAGCGGGTAGGCGGAAGAAGCCTATTCTTGGGTCAACGTGCACGTGACGGTTCTTGAGGGACTACCACAAATCCACTTAACACATAGCTTTCAAAATCTTGTAACTTGTTGCCCAAAATGGCACTTTTCTAGAAAACTTGCTTATCACATACTTCATGTATATCTTGAAAACCATTCTTGAAAACATGATTTCATAACATGCATCTTCTTTCAAAATATCACTCAAATCATGTAACCACATATAGCATGTTTCACAAGTCATTCATAAACAATAATGCAGCACTTGTGAAGGCACATTCACAATTCGATTTTATATACAATTCCATAATTCATTTACATCGAAGAAATACATGCTTACAAAATCTTAATGGCATTCCAAGCCATGTCACAACATCAATATCAAAATCCAAATTACACAAGATGCAAAAACCCCAAAATTTTCATCATGTCTGAAATTTGAATCTTACAACAAATTAATTTAAAAGCTAATCATATACATAACGAACGAACGCCTAGACTTTCTTTCATCCGATCTCCATCTTGATACATGTAGGTGGGGATGAAAGGGGGGTGAGCTTTACAGCTCGTGGATAACACTTTTATAATAAAAGATAAGCAAAAACCTTGAAAACAGTTCACTTGTCTCAGAAAACTTTCATTGAGTTGATAAAACGCATGTTTCTAGGCTTTCAGCCAAAATCCATAAGTTGAAAATTATGAATGCATCAAACTTGATCAAACATATCATGAGGAAATAGACACATCAGAATGGTTTGGGTAAGTCCAAATTCATGACGCACTACACATTTCCATCAAAATGGTCCTGTGTAGTCGTAGTTTCTTGAGGGATTCCTTGAAGGAACTCCGTGCCAATAGTGGGCAGGCGGGAGAAGCCCATTCTTAGGTCAACGTGCACATGACGGTTCTTGAGGAACTACCACAAACCCACTTAACACATAGCTTTCAAAATCTTGTAACTTGTTGCCCAAAATGATACTTTTCTTAAAAACTTGCTTATCACATACTTGATGTATATCTTGAAAACCATTCTTGAAAACATGATTTCATAACATGCATCTTCTTTCAAAATATCACTCAAATCATGTAACCACATATAGCATGTTTCACATGTCATTCATAAACAATAATGCAGCACTTATGATGCAAGTGAAATCAGAAAACTTTTTTAATTTAAAGAAAATAGTAGTAGCTTATTTAAATTATAAACATGTACCCATCTGAATTTCTTGCTTGGATATATGCTTAAAAGATGCCTCTCCTCTTGATCCTCTTGCCTTCCTTGAATCCCTTTATCAAAAAGTAAAAATCCCATTCAATAGGAATACAAATTTGAGGACCTATAAATTCTAAAATCTCAAACTCTTCCAAAAGTCCAAACATTTGGGTCAATTTTTCCATGATCACTAATGACACCAAACTCACTCAATTTGTTTCAGAAATCTGAAAGTTATACTCCAAACTTATTGGGACTATCCTTATGTTGAAAAAAGAATCTATACTCAACTTCCATACAAAATTTGAGATCTTTAAAAACTGATTCAAAACTTCATTTCTTCATAAAACTTGTAGACCTTTGTCTCTAGTTTACAACGAAAAAAAAATAACCTCATTTGGACATCTACATCAAAATTTATGGCTAAAATATCAAAACATGTCTATATAGGAAGGTTGATCTCGCCGCGGAGAAACCCAGAAGCTAGCCGTGACGAGGGCACAAGCTTGTGCACACCACGACGTGTACACTTGCATGCGCTGCGACGTGCAAGCTTGAGTGCGCCGCGACGTGCACGCTTGCGTGCGCCACGACGTGCACACTTATTCTTTTTTTTCTTCTCATTCCCAATTTTCTTCTTCTAATTCATACTCTTAATGAGTGGGCAATGTCCATTTTGCCCTCCCATATAAGCCTTATAACTCTTAGACTTAAGTGTGATGCCCAATTTGCCCTTATATATTCTTATAAATTTAATACTTCAATTTAGAAATTGAAAATCTTAGAGACTGAATTGAAATTCGATTCCTTCAGATAACTTGTAGTCTCATGTCTCTAATTTATTTAGAAATAAGAATTAACTTAATTGGATTTCTACAAATCAAGATATCATCAAAATACCTAAACATGTTTAGAAAAATGTCCAACTCAAACTCTTTAATCAATCCTCTCACTTTGATTCAATCAATCTTTTTCAAATTAATCTCAAAAATCACAAATTTTCATGAAGAGATAAGGGATGTCTTAGGAATCCAACGCGTTAAAAATCGAATCAATTGGATGTCGGACGGAAAAGTTAGAAGAAAAAGAAAGGGCAAGGGTCGGATCACCCTAAACAGTAATAGGAACTTGTAAAAATCTTAACTTCCTATTCCATGGTCCAAAAATTCCATACTTTACATTAATGAAAAGATCAAAACATAATCTAAAACTTTCATGAAGAAATTAAAAGTAATTGTAACCTCTAACTAGGTCAATTTTTTGATCAAAGCTTCTGCCCAGAAATGTGTCATCCTATATCACATCCAAACTTTAAAATTTCATATCTTCCAAATTCCACAACTAGAAATAACATATTATACATCATTGAAAAGCTAGGATAATCTTCTATGACTTTCATGTAGACCACTGAACTCAATTCAAAACATATCAATCCATAATTGTTCCTCAACACACGGCATACAAAATCCTACACTTATGAGCATCTTCAAAAACAAAGTAGCATACACTTCAATTTGACTGATCCTAAATGTCAATCCCGATATCGGAAACATGTCATAATTTAAGGCGATAGAAAACTTTCATCATAAGCTAAAATTTCTTGAAGATCATTTCATCAAATTCTGCCTAAATCAAGCCAGAAAAATTCATAAAGTTCCAGATCCAATTTAGCATTTTCTGCTACTTTTCATCCTTAAAATTTTCAGATTTTCACATCTCCAAAACCTAACACTTTCACTAATAAATTTCATGATACCATACAAAATTTACCCAAAACCTCTCATCAATTTCATTAAACTAAAAAAAAACTCATTTCATGTATTAATCTCCAAATATCATTTCAATTTGTTCAAACTAGAATTTGCTCACATAGAACATTACACCTAATCATTCAAAATCATGAATTTTTCTTTTTCTTTACACATGACTAATTCACCACCAATTTCTCATTTCATGTCAAATTTTAACTCACAATTCTAAGAAAAGTTTAGGGTCCAACAAAAAGCCATTTAAACCATCTGGCCCAGGAGCCTTCTTTCCATTCATCTCAAACACAAAACGTTCAATTTCGCTATCCTCCACTAGTTGAATTAAGAGATCCCAGTCAGAAGGTGACACGCGTGTGAGATTAAGGGACTGCAAGTCTCGTAGAGAAACTTGAGAAGGGGCCTCTGTTGGGACCCGATCTCAGATACAGACCCCAAACGAAAAAATGAAAAATGAATCAAAAATTGCAAAACGAAACGAAAGGCAAATAACGAATCAAAACGAATCAAAAGAACGGATTCTAAAATAGAACACAGAAATCGGATCGGAAGACGAAACAATCGGAATCAAATCGAATCAAAACTAAATCGAATCGAAAAATCAAATAACAAAATGAGGAAAAAAAATTGAAAGCAGAATCGAATTGGTTCGGAATCAAAACAATCAAACGATGCAATCGAACTGAAATACAAATTTTCGAAATCCGAGAACACAAACTTGTAAACAAAACAAACTTGTCGCATTGGAAACTCTAAGACTAAACCAATCCGAAAATCGGTGTAAATTTTTTTCTTTTTCTCATTCAAGTATCAAACTCATACAAAGCAATCTTATTTCCCTTTTTGGAAATTCATCCTCATGCAAATTGTTTCTTTTCTTTTCTTTTTCTTTTTCATTCAATCTCTTACTTCAACTTGTAATTTACCAATTCCATAACCTCAATCAAAAACTCAATTCATAATAGTCGTCTTAAACAATCATACAAATCCCATAATTCACATTTTAAACATCTTATTTGACTTTTTAAAAAAAATTGGGCAACATAATGGCTGTATTTTAATAAACCCAAAAACCTGCAAATAGTTTAAACTCACTTCTATATATCAGCTCAATCAACAATCAGTATCATCGGACCTTCCGTCCGGAAACCAAATCACAAGCAATCCCATTCAAACACATCCATATTCATATGCAAATCACATTCATATCTCAAATCATACACAAATCCCATTCATATCTTAATTCAATATCCAAATACATAATTCAGTCCAAACCCAAACCAATCATATTCATATACAATCACAATTCATATCTCATAATCATACACCAATTTATAACTTAATTCCTTACATAAATTCATAATTCATATCCATCATGAAATAAATGCTTACAATACATTAATGGCATTCCAAGCCATATACAACACTCATACTAAAATCCAAAATACACAAAACCCAAGATAACTAAAATCGAACAAAAGCCTTGACGTTCTTTCATCTGATCTCCTGCTCGAAACCTGGAGATGTGGATGAAAGGGGGGTGAGCTTGACAGCTCGTGGATAACATGTTTATAAAATGAACAATAAGTAAAAACATTTGCAAAACTCATTTTCCATTTTATCATAATTTCACAACAGAAAATTTATCAAAAGCTTATTTCTGAAACATTTCAACCTTTCAAATCATTCATAATCAGTTTTCAAAACTTTCACGGTTGAAAACCTCAATTTCTCATTCCTCGAAATTCCAAAACTTTTTCATAATTCATAAATAAAATCGAAACATGAATGCATCATATTTAAAAAAAATCAAAAACATATAACACCTCATAATGGTTTGGGTCGGTCCAAAACGGAACGTACTGCATATTCTCGCATAGAAGTCCTATGCAGCCGTGAACAAAACGTACTACACTTTCCCGCATAGCAGTCCAGTGTAGCTGTGACGTAGCGCCCCCTTACCGCAGAGTACGCACCGGCACGCCCGTGGGTCGTCCTGCTACGTATCCTATAATAAGGGAGAACTACGAGCAGTCAGTCACTACAATACTCTCATGGCATCGCATTCATAAAACCAAAATATAAAAGTCACTATGTTTGAAAACCAAAATACATTCTCATTTCATATCATCAAGCGGAAATATAGACAAGTCTATCAGTTTTTCCTGGTCTAAATACATTACTCCAAAAAGGAAATCTGATATAAAAGTCTATACTAGGTCATCCCCAAAATCAATCCCAGCTGACCGACCTGTGTGCCATAACTTCTTTTGCCAACGCGCTCACACAGTAGGAAAAGTCTATCTCTGGAGCTAGGAGTCTACTATCTCAGTCCTGAAAAATATTTGCAATGTTGGGTGAGTTTGCGAACTTAGCGAGAAACCTTCATCGATGGTTCACTCAACTCATGCATATACAAACAATTCATAGAATATTGCATAGTATCACATTCGTTACCAATTCACAATTATAAGGCGTTTCGCTTTTCAAACGATCCACATTTAATCATTCATATATGCAATGCACATGTGACACTTTTCATTTTATTTCAGTGTTGTGATCGTTCGCCTGATCTTTCCCAGTAACGGGCACATTATACGGTGAGCCTGTGGCTTTGAGACATGTTGGGCCAGAATGCCCTGATACAGTGAGCCTGTGGCTCTGAATTACGTTGGGCTCGAGGCCCTGTTACGTTGAGCTTTAAGCTCTGAATTACGTTGGTTGTTCCGGTCACAACTATCATTATCTGAACATGCCTTTATGCATGAATGCATATGTCTCAATTTGCATTAAAACCTAAGTAATTGAAATTTTCACACAAATTACACTTCGATATCAAATTCCTGATATTTCAGACACCTATGGTCCGACATCAATCACATTCATACACATGAACCCTCCATTATCTCCACATGGCATAAACACATAATTTTAAACACACAAAGATTGAGGAACCAACTAGGTTACTCACCTGTAACTTTCGAGCTACTGCCTGGAAGTCCCAGCAATGTACGTGGAATGACGATCCAACGGTACCTCTAAAACAGTCAAATAATTTCTCATTACTATATGCACAATCAGAAGGATTCACAAATGCACATGCTGGAATGCAGGAATGTATAATGCATATTGGCGATTTTCCCGGCACTATACCCCAAATTCACTATCCTTTGCCTCTAAACCAATATTTTGTTCTATGAGTATCACAACATTTAAACAATATCCTTATCCTCAAGAAAGACCTCAAAACCAAATTACTATTCATTAGTTCAATATTATCCACTAAAGATTCCAAAAGTATGCCATTGTTCATAAGTCTCTAATTTATCCTCCAATATCATAAAACAATCCTTAAGGTACAATAAAAACCTATCCTTAACATTCTTTCAATAATTGCAATCCTGTTAATTTAAATTCAAACTTTCGTTCTTCACCTCAATTGTAGACCTCTCTCTCTAGTTCATAACGAATGAAGAATCACCTCAGTTGGAGGTCTACACCATTTGTTGGGACCCGATCCGGGAACCGGATCCCAACCGAATCAACTTAAGACTTTCACTCTATGCTTTGATACCATAAATGTTGGGACCCGATCCGGGAACCGGATCCCAACTGCGGAAGCGGAACGGAAACCGAAGCAAACGGAAACGAAGGGAAGCGGAAATTTCGGATCGAAAACAAAATGCGGAAGCGAACAAATCCGAAAGTAGCGAAGCGGAAGCAAATGCAAATCGAATCGAAATACAAGCGCAAGCGAAGCAAAAGCTAATCGAATCAAGCGAACAAATGCAATCGAATATAAGCGGGCGAAATAATCGAATCTGGATCCTGGCGGAGCGAATAAGCGGCGAGATCGAATCGAGTGCAAATCGAATTCGGATCGAAAACAAAGTAAGCACACAAATCAATGTAAACTGAAACACTTTCCGACATCCGTGACTAAGCAAAGAACAGGAAACAGAAACGCGTTGGGGATCCTAAGACGTTCCAAAATCCGTTATGAATTTTTTTTTTCTTTCTTATTCTCATTCCTTATTCATTTCTTCTCTTACTCAAACACATTTAAAACATAACAAATGCATCCAATTTCCAAAATTACACTTTTATCCCAAATCTTATCGAAAATTCTAAAGATAACTACGCTTTATCCTAACCAAAAATTCTGCAAAGGCGAGAATACACTTCTATAATCTCAAATCAACTCAAAATCATCGGACACTCCGTCCGAATCCAACACCAAAACGCACATTTAAACCTAACACTTCCATAATTCTCAAATCAACATACCAATCTCATAACTCGATCAAATTCCCAAATCACCATACATATATATTCCCAAATTATTCATAATTTCATAAATGCATTTTTTCTGATCATTCACAAAACTCAACTTAATACACAAATACATTTTTCCAAACTTTTCTAAAGTCATAAACATACTCATATCCAAGATCCACATTACTCAAAAGCTAACGTGTTCAAAAGTCGAAACTGACGTCTTCACATACGTCTTCACATTCTTTCATCCGATCTCCTGCTCGAAACCTGGAGATGGGGATGAAAGGGGGGGGTGAGCTCGAAAGCTCGTGGATAACACATTTATAACTCGATAAATAAGCGGAAATCATTTTTCATAAGCTTTTTGCCAAAAGGGCTAATTTTTCAAACTTTTCAACTTTGAAATATTTCTCTCAAACTCTTTTCAATTTTTTCAAACTTCTCATAAAAATATCATTTTTCTCATTTTTCAAAATTCTCGAATTCTTCATAAATATGAATGCAACATAATTTCAATTTTCATTTCTCACTTTATAAACAAGAATGCAGAACACAGAAACAAAACAAAACACATAACATATCGAATGGTGCTGCTAGTCCAAGCAGACGTCATCGCACATTCCGCGTATAGCGGTCCATGCGATCGTGAGCGAACGTATTACACTTTCCGCATTGCGGTCGATTATAGCCGTGAAGGAGTCCGAAATCAGACTCCGTGCCCTAACGGGCGACTGGAGAAGGCTATACACATAGAGACAATGACGACTCACCAAGGACCTACCAAACCCACATAACACATTCCTGGCGAAAATCAAATTGCCCAAGGCACAAATTTGAAATCTTGATATTTTTCACACGTGTCCTCACGACATATTTTCATTCATAAATTCACAATCTTCAAGCAATACAATACATAACACATTCTCGAAAAGTCAATAATGCCTGACCATAGCAATTATTCAAACTTCATATATAATGATGCAAATTTTATTCAAAACTCATTTGGGACTCAGAATGCCAAACGATAACAAACTTTTATTGTCAAATATTTACAAAAACCTTAATTCATCAAAATCCAAATTTTTACTTTCTTTAATTTTTCAAAAGTTGCATATTGCTCACAAATCAAAATATAAATATGCTACCCACCTCGAATTATTGCTTAAACTTGATTTCAAGCTCCAATTGATCCTTGCTTTTCTCTCTTCCTGATACCAAAACCTAAACCATAATCATCCAAATTTCACATCAGAAAATACTTAATTTTTACAATCAACTTAGGAATTCACCAATTCCATTTACATTCAAGCTATTTCAATCTCCAATTTTGAAAATCCCCAAATTTTCAAAATTGGCCTAAACCAATACACCCAAATTCAATCTCATAAAACATAATTTCTTCAAAATTAATCTCACAATTCATCAATTCACATTAATTCCAAACTATTTAAATCCTCAATTTCAAAAATCCCCAAATCCTAAAATTGGCCTAAACCAATTTATCCAAATTCAATACCATAAAATACCAATTCTTCAAAATTGATTTCATATATCATCAATTCATCATATTTCCTATAATTCTACACCAAAATATCTCAAAATTCTCAATCATAAAATTTAGCCTAAACCTTAATCGATTTTTCATCCAAAATTAAACCCAGCCTAAAGCATATATATCAAAATTAATTCCACAATCCATAAACCCATCTTATATGCCATAATTCTAAACCGAAAATTAATCAAAATCTCAAAGTAGAAAAATTTCTCTTACCTCTTTCTCTTCCAAATTCGAATTTTCTTGGCTCATGAAGAAGCTCTTATGCTCCTCTATCTTTTTCTCTCTTGGAACCCTCCCAAAATCCTTAAGAAAGAAGTAGAAAAATCAAAACTTCATTTTCTCTCTCATCTTTTCTCCATCACCGAAGCTTCACTCTCTTCTTTCTTCTTCTTATTTCTTCTTCTTTTCTCTGGAAATTTCCAGCCACTTTCGTGGCTTTTAATAGCCAAAAACGACATCTCTCCATGAGTTTCATTAATTGAAGGTCAAATGACCAATTTGCCCTTCGTTCAAAACTTAAAATTACACTTACTTGCGGTTTGATTCGCACTATCGATTTGAAGGAATTTGTCAAAACTTCCTTCTCGAGAAATGTTCCTCTCACTCATACGAATCCAACGCCACTGACCGTACTCAATTCCGAGCACCACATCAAAAGTTACGTGCGAAACAGTGCGGAAATATCCATATTCTAACACATTTTCAAGGTACGATTATTTCCGTCCAAAATTTCACATTCTTAATCCCAGAATTGAAACTCGATGTCTTCATAACAATTGTAGCCTTATGTCTCTAGTTTAATTCAAAACAAGAATCGTCTCATTTCGATTCCCAGATCAAAAGTTATGCTCAAATTACTCTCAGGTGTTCCCAATCCAAAAATTAAACCCTAATCCGAACTTAAATTCAAAAATTAAAAGTCTTAAGGGCAAAATTGACATTTCATGTCTTCATATGATTTGTAGCCCCTTGTCTTATCTTTATTTCCCCTCAAGAATCGCTTCAATCGGATCTCTACAGATCCCGAATTTCACAAAACACTGAATCATGCTCGGAAAATTTCCCGACTCACTTTGATTAAATTAATCACCATTAATTTAATCTCAAAAGTTCACAAATTTCTTATAAACTGAAATTCAATGTCTTAGGAATCCAACGCAAAAAGAATCAACTCAATCGGATGTCGGACGGAAAAGATATTAGCAAAATAGTAAACAAAGGTCGGATTAAAAAACAAAGAAATCAAAAAATTTCAGAAACAAAACGGCGTCGTATGCGTACGGACGCCCCAACTCGCGAGGGCGAGACGCCGCTCGCGAGGGCGAGCCGCCTTTCGCGAGGCGAGACGCCGCTTCATGAGGGCGAGACCCGCTCGCTAGGCGAGGCGTCGCCTAGCGAGGCGACACCTTGAGGGCGAGCCTTGCCTCGCGAGGGGCGAAGCAAGCCTTGCCGCCTCGCCAGGCGAGGCGTCGCCCTAGCGAGGGCGCCAGATGGCGCCCGCCTCGCCAGGGCGAGGCGTCGCCCTAGCGAGGGCCCGTACGGGTGCCCGCCTCGCTAGGGCGAGCCGTCGCCCTAGCGAGGGCGCTAAACCTTTTTCCTTCTTTTTTTTTTTTTTTTCCTCTAAACTTCCAAAATTCATAACTTTTACTCCCGAACTTCGATTTTGACAAACTTAGTCTCTATAGAAAGCTTAAAGAAAGCTCTAAATCTTCCGAGAAGAACATAAAACTCAATTCAACTCCTACGGGAGTCCATTTTTCGGTCAAAGATACTATCCTCTATCCAAACTTGTAAAAATCATAACTTAATATTCCGAGATCGAAAAATTGCATACTTTATATCGAAATAAAGATCAAAACAAATCCTTCAATTTTCATGAAGAACATCAAAGCTCAATTAACCTCTAACTAGGTTAATTTCTCAGTCAAAGATTCAATCATAATAAAAGTCAAACCCGATCAAACATAAACTTTGACCGATCATAACTTTCACTCCCGATATCGAAAAATTACAAACTTTATGTCCACAAAAAGCTCTCAACATAATCTACAAGTTTCATGTAGATCATTTTATCAAATTTTGCCTCAATCAAAAGTCAACCTTCAAAGGCCAGAAAGTCAACTATTACACAATTTTTCATATTTTCATACTTTCTCTCTTTATTTCATGATCTTCAACTTAATTTCAATCAACTCATCCACTTGATCATAGTCAAATTGTCACTCAAGGTTCGGGGTCCAACATTTCTCCCCCTCTTAAAAGAATTTCGTCCTCGAAATTCACACTTACTTAAACTCCAAGTAACTCATTCTTACATAAATTTCTTTCTAATCAAAGATCATCAAGGACTTTCTTACTACTTCTTTCCACAACTCATAATCAATTTCTTTTTCATCACTTTTACTCTTCATACATATTCTCAATCTCTTCAACATTTTCACTTCCTTAAATCATATATCACTCATATCATATCAAAACACTATATCTATAACTCATTATTTCTTTAAATATGGACACAGGTCAATGGTCCATTTCTTAAGGAACCCTAATATGGTTCAATCATCATTATGCCATCATTCTTTCATCTATATCAATTCATCACAATTTCTCAAAAAGTTCTAATCTTAATTTCCTCAACACATTTCGAAAGTCAAACATATTCTGAATACTCAAATCAAACCAATCACATGAATTCATCAAATAGTCATACATATCAATTTTCAAATTCCTAAAGGCAATCATACTCCTTTCATTAAAATCAAATGATCACTTAACACATTCTCACAAATTCACTCTTATCTTTACAAACTCGTATCAATTCCTTATTCATACTCATACGCCCAAGTAAGATCATATTACTGGGCTCTGATACCATAAATGTTGGGACCCGATCCGGGAACCGGATCCCAACCGAATCAACTTAAGACTTTCACTCTATGCTTTGATACCATAAATGTTGGGACCCGATCCGGGAACCGGATCCCAACTGCGGAAGCGGAACGGAAACCGAAGCAAACGGAAACGAAGGGAAGCGGAAATTTCGGATCGAAAACAAAATGCGGAAGCGAACAAATCCGAAAGTAGCGAAGCGGAAGCAAATGCAAATCGGAATCGAAATACAAACGCAAGCGGAAGCAAAAGCTAATCGAATCAAACGAACAAATGCAATCGAATATAGCGAAGCGAAATAATCGAATACGGATCACAAAGCGGAACGAATAAGCGAAAGCGAGATCGAATCGAGTGCAAATCGAATTCGGATCGAAAACAAAGTAAGCACACAAATCAATGTAAACTGAAACACTTTCCGACATCCGTGACTAAGCAAAGAACAGGAAACAGAAACGCGTTGGGGATCCTAAGACGTTCCAAAATCCGTTATGAATTTTTTTTTTCTTTCTTATTCTCATTCCTTATTCATTTCTTCTCTTACTCAAACACATTTAAAACATAACAAATGCATCCAATTTCCAAAATTACACTTTTATCCCAAATCTTATCGAAAATTCGCAAAGATAATCTACGCCTTTATCCTAACTCCAAAATTCACGCAAAGCGCGAATACACTTCTATAATCTCAAATCACTCAAAATCATCGGACACTCCGTCCGAATCCAACACCAATGAAACGCACATTTAAACCTAACACTTCCATAATTCTCAAATCAACATACCAATCTCATAACTCGATCAAATTCCCAAATCACCATACATATATATTCCCAAATTATTCATAATTTCATAAATGATTTTACAAATCATTCACAAAACTCAACTTAATACACAAATACATTTTTCCAAACTTTTCTAAAGTCATAAACATACTCATATCCAAGATCCACATTACTCAAAAGCTAACGTGTTCAAAGTCAAACCGACGCCTTCACATACGTCTTCACATTCTTTCATCCGATCTCCCGCTCAAACCCGAGATGGGGATGAAAGGGGTGAGCTCAAAGCTCGTGGATAACACATTTATAACTCGATAAATAAGCGAAATCATTTTCATAAGCTTTTTGCCAAAGGGCTAATTTTTCAAACTTTTCAACTTTGAAATATTTCTCTCAAACTCTTTTCAATTTTTCAAACTTCTCATAAAAATATCATTTTCTCATTTTCAAAATTCTCAATTCTTCATAAATATGAATGCAACATAATTTCAATTTTCATTTCTCACTTTATAAACAAGAATGCGTAATACGTAAACAAAACAAAACACATAACATATCGAATGGTGCAGCTAGGTCCAAGCAGAGCGTCTTGCACATTCCGTATAGCGGTCCATGCGATCGTGAGCGAGCGATTACACTTTCCGCATTGCGGTCCAATTATAGCAGTGAAGGAGTCCGAATCGAGTCTGTACACTAACGGGCACTGGAGAAGGCTATACACATAGAGACAACAACGACTCACCAAGGGACCTACCAAACCCACATAACACATTCACAAGAAAATCAAATTGCCCAAGGCACAAATTTCAAATCTTGATATTTTTCACACACGTGTCCTCACGAGACATATTTTCATTCATAAATTCACAATCTTCAAGCAATACAATACACATAACACATTCTCAAAAAGTCAATAATGCACAACCATAGCAATTATTCAAACTTCATATATAATGATGCAAATTTTATTCAAAACTCATTTGGGACTCAGAATGCCAAACGATAACAAACTTTTATTGTCAAATATTTACAAAAACCTTAATTCATCAAAATCCAAATTTTACTTTCTTTAATTTTTCAAAAGTTGCATATTGCTCACAAATCAAAATATAAATATGCTACCCACCTCGAATTATTGCGAAAACTTGATTTCAAGCTCCAATTGATCCTTGCTTTTCTCTCTTCCACAATACCAAAACCTAAACCATAATCATCCAAATTTCACATCGAAAATACTTAATTTTTACAATCAACTTAGAATTCACCAATTCCATTTACATTCAAGTTATTTCAATCTCCAATTTTGAAAATCCCAAATTTTCAAAATTGGCCTAAACCAATACACCCAAATTCAATCTCATAAAACATAATTTCTTCAAAATTAATCTCACAATTCATCAATTCACATTAATTCCAAACTATTTAAATCCTCAATTTCAAAAATCCCCAAATCCTAAAATTGGCCTAAACCAATTTATCCAAATTCAATACCATAAAATACCAATTCTTCAAAATTGATTTCATATATCATCAATTCATCATATTTCCTATAATTCTACACCAAAATATCTCAAAATTCTCAATCATAAAATTTAGCCTAAACCTTAATCGATTTTTCATCCAAAATTAAACCCAGCCTAAAGCATATATATCAAAATTAATTCCACAATCCATAAACCCATCTTATATGCCATAATTCTAAACCTAAAATTAATCAAAATCTCAAAGTAGAAAATTTCTCTTACCTCTTTCTCTTCCAAATTCAATTTTCTTGGCTCATGAAGAAGCTCTTATGCTCCTCTATCTTTTCTCTCTTGGAACCCTCCCAAAATCCTTAAGAAAGAAGTAGAAAATCAAAACTTCATTTTCTCTCTCATCTTTTCTCCATCACCAAGCTTCACTCTCTTCTTTCTTCTTCTTATTTCTTCTTCTTTCTCTGAAATTTCCAGCCACTTTCGTGGCTTTTAATAGCCAAAACGACATCTCTCCATGAGTTTCATTAATTGAAGGTCAAATGACCAATTTGCCCTTCATTCAAAACTTAAATTACACTTACTTGCGGTTTGATTCGCACTATCGATTTGAAGGAATTTGTCAAAACTTCCTTCTAGAAATGTTCCTCTCACTCATACGAATCCAACGCCACTGACCGCACTCAATTCCGAGCACCACATCAAAAGTTACGTCTGTAAACAAAGGCGGAAATATCCATATTCTAACACATTTTCAAGGTACGATTATTTCCGTCCAACATTTCACATTCTTAATCCCAGAATTGAAACTCGATGTCTTCATAACAATTGTAGCCTTATGTCTCTAGTTTAATTCAAAACAAGAATCGTCTCATTTCGATTCCCAGATCAAAAGTTATGCTCAAATTACTCTCAGGTGTTCCTAATCCAAAATTAAACCCTAATCCGAACTTAAATTCAAAATTAAAAGTCTTAAGGGCAAAATTGACATTTCATGTCTTCATATGATTTGTAGCCCTTGTCTTATCTTTATTTCCCTCAAGAATCGCTTCAATCGGATCTCTACAGATCCCGAATTTCACAAAACACTGAATCATGCTCGAAAATTTCCCGACTCACTTTGATTAAATTAATCACCATTAATTTAATCTCAAAGTTCACAAATTTCTTATAAACTGAAATTCAATGTCTTAGGAATCCAACGCAAAAGAATCAACTCAATCGGATGTCGGACGGAAAGATATTAGCAAAATAGTAAACAAAGGTCGGATTAAAAACAAAGAAATCAAAAATTTCAGAAACAAAAGCAGTCAGATGCAGACGGACGCTCTAACTCATGAGGGCGAGAGGCGCCGCTCATGAGGGCGAGCCGCTCCCTCATGAGGCGAGACGCCGCATGAGGGCGAGACGCCCGCCGCTAGGGCGAGGCGTCGCCTAGCGAGGCGACACTCATGAGGAGGAGCCTTGCCTCGCGAGGGCGAAGCAAGCGCCCGCCTCGCCAGGCGAGGCGTCGCCTAGCGAGGGCGCCAGATGGGCGCCTCCTCCAGGCGAGGCGTCGCCTAGCGAGGGCCAGATGGTGCCCGCCTCGCTAGGGCGAGCCGTCAGCTAGCGAGGGCGCTAAACCTTTTTCCTTCTTTTTTTTTTTTTTTTTTTCCTCTAAACTTCCAAAATTCATAACTTTTACTCCCGAACTTCGATTTTGACAAACTTAGTCTCTATAGAAAGCTTAAAGAAAGCTCTAAATCTTCCGAGAAGAACATAAAACTCAATTCAACTCCTACGGGAGTCCATTTTTCGGTCAAAGATACTATCCTCTATCCAAACTTGTAAAAATCATAACTTAATATTCCGAGATCGAAAAATTGCATACTTTATGTCGAAATAAAGATCAAAACAAATCCTTCAATTTTCATGAAGAACATCAAAGCTCAATTAACCTCTAACTAGGTTAATTTCTCAGTCAAAGATTCAATCATAATAAAAGTCAAACCCGATCAAACATAAACTTTGACCGATCATAACTTTCACTCCCGATATCGAAAAATTACAAACTTTATGTCCACAAAAAGCTCTCAACATAATCTACAAGTTTCATGTAGATCATTTTATCAAATTTTGCCTCAATCAAAAGTCAACCTTCAAAGGCCAGAAAGTCAACTATTACACAATTTTTCATATTTTCATACTTTCTCTCTTTATTTCATGATCTTCAACTTAATTTCAATCAACTCATCCACTTGATCATAGTCAAATTGTCACTCAAGGTTCGGGGTCCAACATTTGCGCCTTTTAATGTTGGACCCACCCCCCTTTGGTAATATTTCCCACCGGCGTGTGTTTTGCGGGTTATACCAGGCGGGTGTTTGCGGGTTATACTGGCATCAACAATCGATCTTGTCCTCTTTGGTCGAGGTGAGGCCGACTCAACCACTTAACCTCGAGTTTTATAGCTTCCATGCTGCGCCTTTACCATTTGGCTAACTTAGCCAAATGGTAAGAGGCAGCATGGAAGCTATAAAACTCGAGGTTAAGGTTCGAGTCGTGGCCTCACCTCGACCAAAGAGGACAAGATCGATTGTTGGATGCCGCAGATAACCCAAACACCCGCCGTGGTATAACCCGCAAACACACGCTGGGTGGGAAATATTAGCCCAGGTGTGGGGGGTGGGGTCCAACACCATTACTTATGCCCCAAAAACTAAAATACCTCACTTCAGAAAAATGGAGCTCGCCGCGCCGAAAGAGCTCTCACCGCGGCGTCAAGGGGGTCGCTTGCCGCGACATCTAATACGCTCGTCGCGGCGAAGATCGACGGGCTCGCCACGACGTCTCGCCGTGCTCGTCGGGACGAGGACTTAACCGCTCGTCGCGGCGAGTACCAATTTACTCGTTGCGGCGAGGCCTCTCTCAAACGTCGCGACATGCAGGCTCCACCGACTTCTCCGACTAGACTTTTCGCCATCTCTCTCTCTAAAACCAGTAACAACTCACTCTCAACTACTCAATCTTTCATATTAAACACAATAAATGCATTCAACTAACAAATCAATAACATTAAAACCATTTAACTTACCAATCAAGCCTCAAATCTTCAATCTTTGAAAATCTCCTCCAAGCCCTAACAACCACGGTTCTCTCAATACCCCTCAAATCATCATCTTCCTTAGGGTTAAAGCTAGACTTTGCAAGTGGAGAAGGAGCAAGCAAAAGAGACAAGCAAGAATCGTGAAGAAGGGATCGAAAATCACCCACAAGAGAAGGAGGAAGCTTGCCCTAGGTGAAGGAGAAATGATTTTACTGTCAAGGGTTTTCGGTAACTCTTAAGGACAAAAGTCAAAACTTAAGGCATAAAGGGTCGATTATAAACCTAGGGCTCATAAGGCATAAGTCCTCAAATTCCATTGACTCGACATATCAAAATTCCTAAAATCATATATCTAAATTTTCCATTGCCATTAGACAGTTATGAAAGTACTATAAAGTCAATCAGTCCGTTACTCGGGAAACTTCCGGTCCGGAAATTTACTCCCAAATTTCCAAAAAATTTCCTATGGGTCACTATCAATTGGCAATCACTCTCAAGACATTCTAATTCAACTATTCAAATCCAATTATTCCAAAATTTCCAAAATTTTATAATCAAACATAATTATCTCAAATTCACAATTCATATCATAATCACAATTAAATGCCGAAAAATGCCATGAATGCATGTACATATAAATGCATGTGCAAAATAACTTATTCCTCTAAAACTAGAGGCCAAATGAATGTTCAATCAGTAATATGCAAATATAAAATCCTAACCCATTCCAATTTACTAAGATAACCCTCCCATCGATGATGGGATGTTACAATTCTCCCCTCCTAATAAAAATTTTGTCCCGAAATTTCATACCTGACTGATCGAATAGATGAGGATACTGTCTCCTCATATGCTCCTCAGTCTCCCAAGTCGCTTCCTCAGAAGAATGGTTTTTCGAAAGGACTTTTACCAGTGGAATTACCCTATTCCTCAACTGCTTGACCCGCGATCCCACAATCTGTACCGGCTCCTCAACATAACTCAGATTACCGGCCACCTCAGTCTCCTGGGTCGGAATCACATGCGTCGGATCTGATCGATACCATCGGAGCATACTCACATGAAACACATCGTGCAACTGGGACATCTCACTCGGTAATGCCAATCTATAAGCCAATGGTCCTATCCTCTCAACAATCTCATAAGGACCAATGTATCGAGGGCTCAACTTGCCCTTCTTTCCAAATCTCAGAACTCCTCTCCAAGGAGACACTCGGAGGAACACTCGATCTCCCACACTGTGCTCCATCTCTCGCCGATACTGATCCACATAACTCTTTTGTC
Source organism: Erythroxylum novogranatense (assembly GCA_029891385.1). Classification (NCBI taxonomy): domain Eukaryota; kingdom Viridiplantae; phylum Streptophyta; class Magnoliopsida; order Malpighiales; family Erythroxylaceae; genus Erythroxylum; species Erythroxylum novogranatense. Next base: position 23,153,718 of record CM057235.1, read on the forward strand.
TATCTTGAGCCGCCTTAATGCGACTCCGAATCAGTTTCACCTTATCTACAGTATCCTGAATCAGCTCGGGACCCTCAATCGTCCTCACACCCTCTTCATCCCAATATAGAGGCGATCGACACTATCGCCCATACAAAGCCTCGTACGATGCCATCCAGATGCTGCTATGATAATGATTGTTATATGCGAACTCAATCAGGGCCAAATACTGGTCCCAAGTTCCTCGGAACTCCAATACACAAGCTCGTAACATATCCTCAGCAGTCTTAATCGTCCTCTCACTCTGCCCATCTGTTTAAGGATGAAATGTTGTACTGAAGTTCAACCTAGTACCCATAGCAGTCTGCAGGCTCTTCCAGAACCTCGAAGTAAATCTAGGATCCCTATCTGAGACTATAGACAACGGGACCCCATGCAACCTCACTATCTCTGCCATATACTTCTGGGCCAACTGATCGAGAGTATTGTTCTCTCTTACTGGCAAGAAATGGGCCGATTTGGTCAACCGGTCCACTATGACCTAGATAACATCATGCTGCATCGGCGTCTTAAGCAGCCCCATAATGAAATCCATCGTAATTCGCTCCCATTTCCACTCTGGAATGGGCAACGAATGCAGTTTCTCCACTAGAGCCTGGTGCTTAGCTTTAACCTGCTGGCACGTCAAACATCTGGAAACAAACTCTGCCACCTGCCTCTTCATGCTCGGCCACCAGAAATGCGACTTAAGAGAATTATACATCTTGGTAGAACCAGGATGCATAGCATAGGCGGTCATATGTGCCTCCTCCAAAATCTCACGCCTCAGATCATCCACATCGGGCACACACAGTCTCTGACCCATCCATAAAGTCCCATCTCTCAACTCAAACTTAGAAGTCAGATCAGATCCCACTCTCTCTATCAGTCTCACCATAGTGGGATCCTTGTCATGAACTCACCTAATCCTGTCATGCAACATCGGCCTAAGCCTCAGAGTGGCAATCAAAGCCCCATCCTGATCCAAATCCATCTGCACATTCAAGGCTCTCAAATGAATCAAGCTAGGCAATCTCCCAATCTGAATCTGAGCTGCACTAATGTGAGATCTCCTACTCAAAGCATCTGCCACCACATTGGCCTTCCTTGGATGATACTCAATTGTGCAATCATAGTCCTTAAGCAGCTCTATCCATCTCCTCTGTCTCAGATTCAACTCTCTCCTACTCAACAGATACCTCAAACTCTTGTGATCAGTATAAATCTGGAACGTCTCGCCATATAAATAATGTCTCCAAATCTTCAGGGCAAATATGATTGCAGCTAACTCCAAATCATGCATTGGATAATTCACCTCATAAGACCTCAACCGTCTCGAGGCATACGCTATCACTCTACCATGTTGCATCAAAACACATCCCAGACCCTGATGCGAAGCATCACTATATACCTCGAATCCTCCAATCCCAGATGGAATACCTAACACCGGTGTAGAAGTCAACCAATGTTTCAGTTCCTCAAAGCTCTTCTGACACTCCTCAGTCCATCTGAACAGCACATTCTTCCTCAGAAGCTTTGTTAGAGGGGCTCAGCTGAGATCAGCGAGAAACCCTCGACAAACCTCCGGTAATAACCGGCCAATCCTAGGAAACTCCGAACCTCAGACACATTCCTAGGGACCTCCCAATGCAACACTGCCTCGACCTTGCGAGGATCCACCTGAATACCCTCACCAGTCACAATGTGCCCCAGAAATACAACCTCATCCAGCCAAAATTCACACTTACTGAATTTGGCATACAACTGTCTCTCTCTCATGATCTGCAAAACAATTCTTAAATGCTCAGCGTGATCCTGTCTACTCCTCGAATACACCAAAATACCATCAATGAATACTATCAAAAACTGATCCAGGTAGGGCTGAAAGACCTTATTCATCAAGGCCATAAAAGCTATCGGGGCATTAGTCAACCCAAACGACATCACTAAGAACTCGAAATGCCCATACCTGCTCCTAAAAGCACTCTTAGGCACATCAGCCTCGGCTATTTTCAACTGATAATAACTAGATCGCAGATCCAACTTAGTGAACACCTGAGCTCCTTGCAACTGATCAAACAAATCATCGATCCTAGGCAGTGGATACTTATTCTTTACTGTCACCCGATTCAACTGCCTATAATCGATGCACAGTCTCAAAGTCCCATCTTTCTTCTTCACAAACAGTACTGGTGCTCCCCACAACGAAACATTGAGCCTGATAAACCCCTTATCCAGAAGCTCCTACAACTGAGCCTTAAGCTCCCTCAGTTCCACCGGTGCCATCCTATATGGAGGTATGGATATAGGAGCGGTACCTGAAATGAGGTCAATCGAGAACTCCGATTCCTGATCCGGCGGTAAACCCGGTAACTCATCGGGGAACACATCTAGAAATTCCCTGATCACGGGAATATCCTGCAACCTCTGCTCAACTATGGAATCAATAACGTGGGCCAGATAGGCCTCACAACCTCCCTGCATCAACCTCAAGGCACTAATAAACGAAATCATCCTAGGCGGCATCGCTGATCGACTTCTCGAACACTTGCTTCAGTCGACCAGAGACTCTAAAACGACCTCCTTGGTATAACAGTCCATAACAGCTCTATGAGAAGTAAGTCAGTCCATCCCCAAAATAACATCTATCTCCCTCAGAGGCAATATTATAAGATCTACACTCATAACTGCTCGATCAATCTGAATCGAACACCTCTTGCAAATCTCTCCCAAAACAGTCGTACTACCTAGAGGTGTACTCACCTTTAGCCCATACTTTAACATCTCTCTATCCCCATGCAGTCTACATGCCAAATGCGGTGCAATAAAAGAATGCATGGATCCAGGATCCAGCAATGCATATGCCTCAAAACCAGAAATCAGAAGCATACCCACAACAACATCTAGGGAATCCTGAGCCTCCTGTCGAGTCATAGCATAAACTCTATCCTGGGATTGCTGACGGTTGCTCTGTCCCTCCGTCCTCACAACGGACCCCTCAACTCGGCCTCGGCCTCTACCTCGGCCTCTCAGTCCAGATCCACCACCACGGCTCTGCTGCATAGTGGTGTTGCTACCTGATCATCCAGTCATAGCAGACTGAGCTCCCAATGTAGCAGGGCAATCCCGAATCTGATGGTCCATGGAGCCACAACTCAAGCAGGCTCCAGTCAATCTCCAGCATTCCCCCCGGTGCCTCTTATCACAATGCTCACACACTAGAGGAATCTGCCCTAAACCTCTTCCACTGCCACTGCCACTGCCAGTCTGCAAAAATCTCCCCATCTGACCAATTCCAGACCACCGAGATCCTCCTAAAGACCTGAAGGTCCTGCTCTGGCGCCTGCTAAAACTCCTACCAGAGCTACCCTGACTGTCACTCAACCTCTTACCCCTGGATCCCTAACCAGTCTCAACCTGACTCTGCCTCAGGAGTTGCTCAACCCGTACTGCAGCAGCTCTCAACTCTACAAACGTGCCCATATCAAATCGGGCTAACCTAGTACGGATCTCTAGATTATGCCCACCCTCAAATCTCCGACACCTATCAGCCTCAGTAACAATCAGAACAGTTGCATATCCCATGAGCTCATTGAAATTAATCTCATATTCTGCCACTGTCATCACACCCTGCCTCAACTCTAGAAACTCCCGCATCTTCTTCATCTCCAAATAACAATAAGCAAGGCCTGGTGGTGCTGCCCGGGAAAGTCTTCCACCACTGATAAGCTGGGCCCTGCAGGAGAGATACTGCATAGTCAAATCTCTCCTCTGCATCGCAATCCATCCGTCAAGACTCGCCATCCTTCCACCATTCCTCGGCCTCGGTAGGGTCTGTGTTTGTCATAAAGTCTCATGTTCCTTGCTTGCGATCATCATACCTCCTCTCCGTCTCATGGAACCCTAGGAGGCAGCTCCTCAGAATGAGGCATAGAGGACTCCCTACTAGCTCCTACTGATCCTTGGTCAGCTGGTTGATCTACCTGATCCCCAAGAACGGATGACCTATAACAACAAGAATTATTGATCAATTTATGCTTTTCTCACTGAAATTTAAGCCTAATTATGCACTATGCCCAACAGATGCCAAACCATGCTCTGATACCACCTAAATGTAGCGCCCCTTACCGCAGGGTACACACCGACACGCCCGTAAGCCGTCCTGCTACGTATCTCACAATAAGGGAGAACTACAAGCAGTCAGTCACTACAATACTCTCATGACATCGCATTCATAAAACCACAATATAAAAGTCACTATGTTTGAAAACCAAAATACATTCTCATTTCATATCATCAAGCGGAAATATAGACAAGTCTATCAGTTTTCCCTAGTCTAAATACATTACTCCAAAAAGGAAATCTGATACAAAAGTCTATACTAGGTCATCCCCAAAATCAATCCCAGCTGATCGGCCTGTGTGCCATAACTTCTCTTGCCAATGCGTTCACACGGTAGGAAAAGTCTATCTCTGGAGCTAGGAGTCTACTATCTTAGTCCTGAAAAATATTTGCAATGTTGGGTGAGTTTGCGAACTCAGCGAGAAACCATCATCGATGGTTCACTCAACTCATGCATATACAAACAATTCACAGAATATTGCATAGTATCACATTCGTTACCAATTCACAATTATAAGGCGTTTCGCCTTTCAGACAATCCACATTCAATCATTCATATATGCAATGCACATGTGACACTTTCTATTTTATTTCAGTGTTGTGACCGTGCGACTGATCTGTCCCAGTAACGGGCACATTATACGGTGAGCCTGTGGCTCTGAGATACGTTGGGCCTGAATGCCCTGATACAATGAGCATGTGGCTCTGAATTACGTTGGGCTCGAGGCCCTGTTATGTTGAGCTTTAAGCTCTGAATTACGTTGGCTGCTCTGGTCACAACTGTCATTATCTGAGCATGCCTTTATGCATGAATGCATATGTCTCAATTTGCATTAAAACCCAAGTAATTGAAATTTTCACACAAATTACACTTCGATATCAAATTCCTGATATTTCGGACACCTATGGTCTGACATCAATCAAATTCATACACATGAACCCTCCATTATCTCCACATGGCAGAAACACATAATTTTAAACACACAAAGATTGAGGAACCAACTAGGTTACTAACCTGTAACTTCCGAGCTACTGCCTAGAAGTCCCAGCAATGTCCGTGGAATGACGATCCAACGGTACCTCTAAAACAGTCAAATAATTTCTCATTACTATATACACAATCAGAAGGATTCACAAATGCACATGCTGGAATGCAGGAATATACAATGCATATTGGCAATTTTCCCAGCACTATACCCCAAATTCACTATCCTTTGCCTCTAAACCAATTTTTCTTTCTATGAGTATCACAACATTTAAACAATATCCTTATCCTCAAGAAAGACCTCAAAACCAAATTACTATTCATTAGTTCAATATTATCCACTGAAGATTCCAAAAGTATGCCATTGTTCATAAGTCTCTAATTTATCCTCCAATATCATAAAACAATCCTTAAGGTACAATAAAAACCTATCCTTAACATTCTTTCAATAATTTCAATCCTACTAATTTAAATTCAAACTTTCGTTCTTCACCTCAATTGTAGACCTCTCTCTCTAGTTCATAATGAATCAAGAATCACCTCAGTTGGAGGTCTACACCATTACTTATGCCCCAAAAACTAAAATACCTCACTTCAGAAAAATGGAGCTCACCGCGGCGAAAGAGCTCTCACCGCGGCGTCAAGGGGGTCGCTCGCCGCGACGTCCCATATGCTCATCGCGGTAAAGATCGACGGCCTCGTCGCGACGTCTCGCCGTGCTCGTCGCGACGAGGACTTAACCGCTAGTCGCGACGAGCGCGCTTGTCGCGGTGAGTACCAATTTACTCGTCGTGGTGAGGCCTCTCTCAGACGTCGCGACGTGCAGGCTCCATCGACTTCTCTGACTAGATTTTTCGCCATTTCTCTCTCTAAAACCAGTAACAACTCACTCTCAACTACTCAATCTTTCATATTAAACACAATAAATGCATTCAACTAACAAATCAATAACATTAAAACCATTTAACTTACCAATCAAGCCTCAAATCTTCGACCTTTGAAAATCTCCTCCAAGCCCTAACAACCATGGTTCTCTCAATACCCCTCAAATCATCATCTTCCTTAGGGTTAAAGCTAGACTTTGCAAGTGGAGAAGAAGCAAGCAAAAGAGACAAGCAAGAATCGTGAAGAAGGGATCAAAAATCACCCACGAGAGAAGGAGGAAGCTTGCCCTGGGTGAAGGAGAAATGATTTTACTGTCAAGAGTTTTCGGTAACTCTTAAGGATAAAAGTCAAAACTTAAGGCATAAAGGGTCGATTATAAACCTAGGGCTCATAAGGCATAAGTCCTCAAATTCCAATGGCTCGACATATCAAAATTCCTAAAATCATATATTTAAATTTTCCATTGCCATTGGATAGTTATGACAGTACTATAAAGTCAATCAGTCCGTTACTCGGGAAACTTCCGGTCCGGACATTTACTCCCAAATTTCCAGAAAATTTCCTAAGAGTCACTATCAACTGGCAATCACTCTCAAGACATTCTAATTCAACTATTCAAATCCAATTATTCCAAAATTTCCAAAATTTCATTATCAGACATAATTATCTCAAATTCACAATTCATATCATAATCACAATTAAATGCCGGAAAATGCCATGAATGCATGTAAATATAAATGCATGTGCAAAATAACTTATTCCTCTAAAACTAGAGGCCAAATGAATGTTCAATCAGTAATATGCAAATATAAAATCCTAACCCATTCCAATTTACCAAGATAACCCTCCCATCGGTGATGGGATGTTACATGTGAACTTATGGGAGTCCGAAATCAGAGCTCCAATGCCACTAGCGGGCAGGCGGGCGAAGCCTATGAAAACGAGACAAGTGCACTTGACTCTAACTTATGGGACCTAACTAAACCCACATAACACATCAATCACACTTGAAAATCGGATTACCCGAAGGCACATTTCGAAAACTTAATTTTTCATATTTTCATATCGTGTCATACTCGACACATTCACATTCACAATTTCACATACATTCATATAACAATTCAAATGCAATCTTAAATCATCAATCAATCACATAACCATCACATTCATATTCAATTTCTCAAATCATGCACAACAACAAGGAATGCAAAAATCATAACAATTACTTAAAATCATAATTTATCACTTCAATGAATTTCAAAACTTTTCTTAATTTCTCAAATCATTTATAACTTGTAACATTTTTCCAAAGCATTCAAAAACAATAAATTTCAATACTTTCTTTCTAAATTTTTCAATCAATGTCTCAAATCATTTAAAAACAATGAATTAAACCTTTGCAACAATTTTTCAAAATCATTCGGAAACAATAAATTTCAAAAATATTTTTCTTTCTTGATTTTTCAAAATCACATAATTGACTTATAATTCAAAATATAAACATATTACCTACCTCAATTCCATGCTAGAAACTTGTCCAATGCTTCAATTTCCCTAAAGTCTTTCCTTAATTTTCCCTAATTCATAACATAAACCCTAATTAATAATCATCTAAAATTAAACATCACCTAAGGCATAATCACCAAAATTGAGCTTCGAAATCACAAACTCATACCATTTTTAAGGTATCTAAACCAAAAACTCACTAAAATTTCAAAGCTCAAAATTTTCTCTTACTTTATCTTTCACCATTTTTGAATTTCCTTTGTTCCTATAGGAAGCTTTCATCTTCTTCCACACTTTTCCCCTTGAATCTACTTAAAATCATGCTTGAAACCCATGAAAAATCGAAACCCTAAGCTTTCTCCTCTTTCTTTCTTCCTTTCTCCCATCTGAAGCTTACTCTCTTCTCCTCTCTTCTTATTTCTCTTCTTCTTTTCTTATTTTCCTCTTAAGTGTCGTGACTTACTTCTCTTAAAAATGACAGCCCATGTCTTGCCCCTTTAATGAATGATAAATGACCAAAAAGCCCTTCCTTATAAGCCTTAAAACCTAACCCTTTAAGTGACCTTCCTTATAACCATTTTAATTCAAGCTTACTTTAGGACATTTTTTAAACCATCAATTTGAAGGAATTTGCTAAAACTTACTTTTAGAGAAATGTTCCTCATTGTCTCAATTTCATAACGTCATCAAAATCATTTAATTTGGTGCACTACTCAAAAAGCTATAGTCCAAACATTTCGGACTATCATTATGTTAAAACATTTTCCAGCACTTTAATTCCATCCAAAAATTGATAATCTTAGAGGCTGAATTAAAATTCACTTTCTTTATAGAAATTGTATCCTTATGTCTCTAGTTTAATCCAAATCAATAATCACCTCATTTGGATGACTAGAGCAAAAGTTATGGCCAAAATACTTTCAGTTTTTTCTAATCCAAGACTAAACACTAATCTGAAACTCAATTCAGAAATTGAAACTCTTAGGGGCTAAATTTAAATTCAATTCCTTCTTATGACTTGTAGCTCCATGTCTCTATTTTATTTTTCCACAATAATCAGTTCAATCGGATCTCCACAGATCAAGAATTTCTCAAAATACTGACCCATGTTCAGAAAATTTACAAACTCACTTTGATTAAATTAATATTCCTCAATTTACTCTGAAAATTCACAAATTTCCCATTATTATGTATATAAATGTCTTAGAAATCTAACGCTTCAAAAACCAAGTCAAACGGATGTCGGACGGAAAAGATATAAGCAAAAGATTGCACAAAGGTCATATTAAGGAAACATGACAATAGTCGACTGGTCGACTATTAGTCGACTAATGTGAGTAAAAAAGTGACACTAGTCGACTAGTCGAAGAATTTTAGTCTACTAATGAAAGTAAAAACAATAACACTAGTCGAGTAGTCGACTATTAATCGACTAAGCCTAAAATTGACTAGAACCTCTTGGTTTTTCTTCATTCGACATCCCAACTTCCACAACTCATAACTTTTGACTCAATAGTCTAAACATGTCATATTTTATATCAATGCAAAGATCCGAAAGCCACCTACAACTTTCATGAAGGACAGAAAAATCAATTTGGCCTCTAAAGAAGTCAAATTTCCTATCAAAGATTCTGTCCACTAATAATCATGCTAAACAATAACAGAAACTTCCAAAAAATCATAACTTCACATTCCATGGTCCAAAAATTGCATACTATACATCAATGGAAAGATTAAAACATAATCTAACACTTTCATGAAGGACTTAATTGCAAATTCAACCTCTAACTAGGTCAATGTTTCAGTCAAAGATTATGCCAGAATATTGGTCAACCCATACCACATCCAAACTTGAAAATTACATATCTTCCAATTCTCACATCCACAAATAACATATAATACATCATTGAAAAGCTATAAAAATCTTATATGACTTTCATGTAGGCCACTTAACCCATTTCAAACACATCAATACAGAAATTGGCCTCAAAGCAGTACACACAAAATTACCCTTAACTAACACTTTTAAAAACAAAGTAACATAGCCTTAACTTCGGAAAATCATAACTTTCAATCCCGATAGCAAAAAATATCAAACTTTATAGCGACAGAAAGCTTTCAACATATTCTACAAGTTTCATAAAGATCAATTTATCAAATTCTGCCTAAATCAAAAAGTCAACTCTCTATGACCAAAAAGTCAAACTTTCTTAATTCTCCAAATTCTCACACTTTCACTATTTATTTCTTGCTTTTCAACTTCCATTTAAAACAATGTATTCACTATCAATTTCATTTAAACTCAAAACAACACTTTAGACTATAATTAATCATAATCATTAATAACCTATCTTAATCTCATATAACAATTCATATTCTTGACTCTTCTTTTTCTTTGCAAACTAATAAGTCACCATAAGTTTCCTCATTTAATGCCACTTTATAATTCAAAATTTCCAAGAAAAGTTGGGGTCCAATAGCCTCAGTGCCGAGAAGGGAGCGGAAATAAGTGAAGGTTTCATCTCGAATAAGGTCCGGATGATGGATAACATCTCTAGTAGTAGAAGTAATAGAAATGATATGGTTCCGATTCTTCCGAGAGAGAACGGAATGGAAGAAGAATTGAGAGAAAGTGTCACCATCTTGGAGCCAATTAATCCGAGCTCGCTGCTGTAAAAGGGAGGAGTGGTTATGAACAACTTGAAGATAAGAGGCAAAGGCGAGCTTCTCCTAGTCAATGAGATGTTGATCAGCAGGACTGGAAGATAAGAAAGACTGAACTCGAACCAACTCCAATCTAGTTTGAGTGACCGATACATCAGTAGGACCTTGGGCAGACTTAAGACTCTTAAGCTCCTGCTTAACAACTTTTAGCTTCTGAAGGTAGATGAATTGCTTAGTACCCCCACAGTAGAATGAAGAACCTTTCACACAAGCTGCAAGGAACCCAGGAGCTTCAGTATGATAGTTGTTGAACTGAAATGGGTGGTGGACACTCGGGGGTTTGATCAGGTGAGAAACCAGGATGGGGGTATGGTCCGAAAATAAAGGGTCCAAAAATCGGGCTGAGCTATTAGAGAAGAGCTGGAGCCAGAGGTCATTGACGAGGACCCGATCAAGTTTCTTGCGAATAAACCACCATGCTTATTGCTTATTCGACCATGTGAACAAATGACCAGAAAATTTAAGATCCGTTAATTTCACTTGCGCTAAACAGTTCAGGAAGTCAGCAGAATAGTTTCACAAGCTAACGTTCCCCTAAGCCTCAGAGGTGTAGAGAATAGTGTTGAAATCCCCACAGAGGAGCCACGGTTTAGTGATGGAGCCACTCACCCAATGAAATTTGGACCAAAGATCACGACGTTGGAACTCAAGGTTACTAACATACACAAAGGAGACAAAGAATTCAGTATTACCATGCAGCAAACATACACGAAGATACATAACCTACTCTGTGGCCTCGAGAAGATCAACCTGAATCGTGGAAGAATTAAAGCAGACAATTATTCGACCATAAGCGTGGTAGCTATGGTTGGATAATAAACTCCATTGAGTACCCAAAATTTGTAGTTTATTCAGGTTTGCCAGCTTAAGCTTAGTTTCAAGTAAGCCCATCAAAAGAGGTTTTTCTCTAGAGACAAAATCCTTCAAAGCCAACAGCTTGGTAGGACAATTTATTCCCCTAACATTCCATGCCAAAATGGACATATTAAGATGTGGGAGGTTTGAGGCCTTTACCCTTGCCCCATTGGGATTTGCATCTAGCGGTGGAGTGTGAGTCCCCACTGTTCTCATGGACAGTAAGGCCGGGAGAAGGTATAGATACATCATCAGAGCTAACTGAGGTCCCCTGGGACGAAGAATCAGTCAGAGGTGAGGAGACAGCAGGCAAAACAAGAGAGGTCTCAGGAATCTCAGAAACGGGCATGGTAGGCATAACACTAGGCACATCAGCGGTCCCACCAAGTGCTAAAGGCTGGGTAAGGGAAGGAACATCCCGGTGGTTCACTGGTTCAATGATAGGAGGATCAATGTTAGTAACAGCCTCTTGACTTGGCAAACTCGAGAGAACACCTGCGTGGGTAGGGGGCACATTCTCAGACGACGGGCCACCTTCCTCGAGTTGCATCAACTCCTGATAAGTACCATTTTTAAAGGTCTTACCCATAGGTTGCCATGTAGCATTTTTGGTTTTAATCGGGGGTCTCCAGTGATAGGACACAGCAATGTTGTCCTCCCACAAGCGATTCTTAGGCCCAAGTCTCATTATCGGGATTTCATCAGGTAACTCCTTGGACACCTCTATACTAACATAGAGGCGGGCATATCCTATGCGCTTCTTCATGGTCGTGCTCTCATCCATACACAATGGCTTACCAATGAAGCTAGCGAGCTGGCTAAGACCCTAGGTAGTCCAGTACTCCAAAGGCACATTATGGAAGTTAACCCAGATAGGAAGATTCTGAATTTTGATGGTTTCCAGTTTAAGACCAGGCTGCCAGAGTTGCAGGAATAGCAGCTGACTACCAACGTGCCATGTGCCCTCCTCCAGTATTTTAGAACCAACTGAAGTGGAGGAGAAGGAGAAGAGAACTAAGTTATCTTTGGAAAGCAGGATATCTGTAAGGCCTCTGTTCTTCCAAAACTTGGTAACCCAACGCTGGATAAGGGGAAAAGCTGGGCGATGATCAAGGAAAAAGTCAACAAGAGTGGCTTGCCAACTAGCAGCCCCAGCTTGAAGAGTGGCCAAGTTCGGACAGACAATGAGACTCCCGTCAACTTCACTGGGTGGCGAGAAAGAAAGAAAGGAAACTATGGAGTCGCCTACGACTTGTTTCCATGTTTTCCAGGAAGCCAAAGGAGATGCGATCGAGTTCTAGGGGGTTAGAGAGGTAAGGGATGAAGTGAATCACACGTTAGTACAATTCTTATAAAACGATAACGAATACACGAGAAGGGGGGTTGAATTGTGTATTTCCCTTTTTGAAAACTCTTTCAAAACGGTTTTGTTTAAAAACAAGTTCTTTTACCAAAACTTCAGTAAGTTCGAATTAATCAAAACTTTGAAAAACTTGTTTCGAAATTCAAGTAATAACAAAACTTTGAACTTTAAGAGAGATAGGGTAGAGAGAAGTTGACACAGCGATTTTATACTGGTTCACCCCAAACCGTGGGCTACATCCAGTGCTCAGAAGTCTTTCTGAGATTTCACTATCTCTTCAACGTTTACAAGTATTCTTTCCGAGCCTCTTCAGGTCTCTACACTCAGTATTCTTTCAAACTTAGCCTCTGCATGCTATCTGCACTACTTTCTTACAAAAGTATTTGAAACCTGTTACAGTAAAATTAGCTCTCAGCTAATTTGCACAATTATCTTACAGACAAGTTTTTTTCGTTCGCGTACGTAAATCAATTCACTTTCAGCTTTTGCTTTTTCTAACTTTGCAATCTTTGACTTTGACTTATATTTATAGCCTTCGTCTGCAACTGCTTTTTGAATCTTGGTTCTTGAATCTTGTTTCTTGAATCTTGAAAGAAACGGTTAATCAGTTGAGTTCTGTAACTAAATCGAACTGACTCTTGCATCTTCTTTTGAATTATGTGTCTGCTTTTCTTCGTTATCATTTTTGCATCTGTGTTTCTACGTCTGTGTCTATTTTACATGTGCGTCTGCGTCTGCTTTTTATTTTGCATCTGCGTCTACGTCTGCTTTTCATTTTGCGTCTGCTTTTCTACTTCTCCGTCTGTTTTTCAATCTGCGTCTGTATATCTTCATCTATTTTTTAACTTCGTCTGCATCTGTGTTTTGTTCTCCGTCTGTCTATTTCTTATTTTACGTCTGTTTTTACTCCTTTTTGTTATTCATCATAATCATATATATGTAAAGTCATTTTGACTCAACAATCTCCCCCTTTTTGATGATAACAAATTATATACATAAAAAGAAAACAAAGTACAATGTGTAAAAGGAAAAATCTTATCTTCAAAAATCTTCTTCCTCTTCTTCCTTTCTTTTCTTCGTCTCCTTCAATCACACCCTTTGAGATTCTTTGTTTGCTTTCTTCCATTCTCTTCTGCTGCTTTCCATTCTCTTCTCCCCCTATTTGTTATAATCAAAAATGATTAATGGCGATGACTCTTCATCAGTTCTGTCATCATCTTCTTCATATCATTCATCATCTCCTTTATATCGTTGACTTCTCTGCGTAATTGGTTGATTTCCTCTTGAGAGTCAAACGGTGAGGAGGGTTGATCATTATCTGTTGAGGGTGCAGTGAACGCAATTGTTGTAGCATATGCGTCCGAGGATGGAATGTAATCTTCTCTAATCGCAAATGTGGGTGGATGAATGAATAGATTTGACTATGGAAGGTCTAAATCATAGGGAGCATGTAGCATAAGCAACTGTCTTCCTTGCAGGGGTATTACTTCAGCTTCAATAGACAGTGTATTAGATAGAGGCCTAATACGCAAAACTGTCTGGATAAGGGATTCAATAAACGTCTCTGTTATCAGTTGTTCCCCTACTGGACAGTATTCATACTTATCTGTATAGCTACAACTAGCTCCATTAGTATTCTATTTCGAAGCGCATGCTGCATCAATTCGACGCACTTCTTCTTCAATTTGATCTGCGGACAGATCATCACTAATTTCTTTAGGATATAGCTTCATCTTTCCCTTATTCAAATCCAAAGGATATCTTGGCTGAATATCCGATACAACCTTTATTACCATCTTCTCTGCGATTGGATAAATAGTACACAGTTTGCTAGACATTTTTGTAGGGTATGGCTTTGTAGCAGCATCCCTCAAGACGTCATAGAAAGTCTTTTCATCTTCTTTCAGTAAATGCCATGTGCCACTATTTATCAAAATAGGTTGTACGACAGCCATTACCTTCCTCCTTGGTTGATCACAGATGGAGATCGCATTCCTCCTCTTGGTAACAACTTCAACCATTCTGATCTTCAACTTGTCTCTTCTTAAAAATTTAGAGTAGTTGTATATGATCAGACCAGGTTCATCGGATTTCTCATGTGATTCCTGAACCAAGTTTAATTCTGTTGTTGCCTCTTGTTGATCTGTGCGGGGAATAGATTGAACCAGGTTAGGCTCCACTGGTTCCTCCTGTTGGATAACAATAGGAGTTTCCTGAACTTTGCTTTGCTTCTTCTGACTAACTTCCTCAGCAATGGACACACTCTTCTTTCGGCTAATCTTCTTAGTCTTTTCTTCTGCTTCAGTCAGTCTCGGAGTTTTCTTAACTTGAGATTTTTCCTTCTCAGACTCCGACTTTCTCTTCTTCTCAGTCCCTCTAGCCTGTTTGGCTGAGTCTTCCTCTAAAATTAAGACTAGAGATCTTGTCGCTTTTGGTACGCAAGATCCAGAGACTTCTGCCTCACTCTGCTCTTTGATTCTCCTTTCTTTCTGTTGTCGCAGAGTGCGAATCCTTGGTGATCTCCTCGCCTTTTTGAAAATCTCACCCAAAAGACTCTCCCCTGTTCTTTTCTGTGCACCTTCATCTGTCCTCCAGACTTGACTCACGTCTCTTTGAGGACTCGCTTGTTTGATCAGCGGTCTTCCCGATAATTTTCTTATTTCTTCGATCGAAAATCTCACACTCACTTGAGATTTAGAACTTGTGGTGGGAGTCTTCTTCAATAACCACTCCCCCTCAGTTCTAGCTTTCATTGTAGATTCTGCTTCTTCTTTTACTACCACCTTCAAGCCCATTCTTCTTAATGTATCAGAGTTAATGGTACTCTTGACAGATACCATCCTTCTGATTCCTCTGTGAAGAAGAACTCCGGATTCCCTAAAAATCTTGGTGAGTAGCATGCCATAAGGATAACTGTTGGTATCCTTCATCTCCTTAACCATATAATGAAAAATCAAAATGGTAGGTCTATTGGACGGTGATTCAGCAGATAGAACAGACATTGCTCATCCAAGGTAGTCACAAGATGCCTTGACCCGGCTCTCGGTAAGATGCAATTAAATAGAATAGCATGAAGAACCCCAGCCTTCGGGACCAAACTCGAGGTCTTCCTCTCCCATGGGTAATTAGCTCCATATAACTATTTTCTGACATCTTCTTCCTTCATACTAACCTTGGACATCCATCCGGCTTTGGTTGATAGGATTTCTCCAACTGATGAGCACTCAGTTACCTTCTCCATTATCTCCTTCGTCACAATAACAGATACTCCATCTACTATTGAGACAATGGTGTTATCAACCAATTGCGCATGCTTCCAAAAGTCATACACCTCATCAGTATACATTGGTTCTCGTATCTGGAAGAATTTTCTCCATCCGGCTTCTACGATTTCTGGTTCAACATCCATGTTGTCGCTCCTCAGAGATTCAAAGTCCACATGTCTTTCATACATCATAGCTGACTCTATTGATTCTGAATCGAAACTATCTCTAGTAAGCTATTCTATAAAGGTAAAGTTGATCTCAAGGGTTTTCGATAGAGATGAAACTTCTGTATTTGAGAGAGTAACCGAAATGATTTTAATTTCAGACTACGCGTAGGGGTCTTATCCGGTGTGTTCTAGAATCATTGGGATCCTCAAGACTATGAGATTTTCCCTCCGCAACTTCCTTGTGAGAGAAGTTACCAGCTGTAAACCACTGTTTCTGACGCCGTTAACTTTGATGATCTCTTAGCTTGACTGGTCATTTAACATAACCATGTTGAGGTTCCGTCTGATTTCCTTGAACCGATCTTCACTCAATGGTTTAGTGAGAATATATGTCCATTGATACTCTGTTTCAACGAACTGTAGTGTCACCACCTTCCTCGGAACGTAGTCTCTCAAGAAGTGATGTTTGACTTCGATATGCTTCACTCCCGAATGCTGTATTGGATTCTTCGATAGATTGATGGCAGTGGTGTTGTCGCAGTAGATTGGGATCTCCTCTTTCTGAACTGAATAATCTTCCAGTTGATATTTGATACACAATGTTTGTGAACAACAGCTTGCGGCAGACATGTACTCGGCTTCGGCAGTTGATAGAGCGATTGAACTTTTTATGTTGCTTGACCAAGAAACTAGGTTTGCGCCAAGAAAGTGACATCCTCCACTAGTGCTCTTCCTTTCAATCCTACCTCCGGCATAGTCCGCATCGCAATATCCGATTAACCTGAAATCTTTACCTTTCTCAAACATTAAGCAAAGATCAGTAGTACCTGCGAGATATCTCATAATCCTTTTAACAGCAATAAAATGAGACTCTCTAGGATCGGCCTGAAACCTTGCACACAAGCATACACTGAATAGAATATCAGGTCTACTAGCTATAAGGTACAGTAAAGAACCGATCATCCCTCTATACAGGGTTTGATCCACCTTCTTACCAAGTTCATCTTTCCACAAAAGGTTCGAAAGATGCATCGGAGTTGCCATTGGCTTCACATTATTCATATCAAATTTACACAGCAATTCTTTCACATACTTTTGTTGATTGATAAAGATTTTCTCTTCGGTTTGCTTAACTTGCAACCCAAGAAAGAACTTTAACTCACCCATCATACTCATTTCAAATTCATTTTTTATCAGACTCTCAAAACTCATACACAACTTCTTTGAAGTAGCACCAAATATAATATCATCAACATAGATTTGCAATAAAATAAAATCATTATCATAATTCTTTCTGAAAAGCGTTTTATCCACTTGACCTCTAGTAAACCCACTCTCTAAGAGAAAATTACTTAGACGATCATACCAAGCTCTAGGAGCTTGCTTCAAGCCGTATAAAGCTTTATGAAGTCTATAGACATGTTCTGGATTCTTAACATCCTCAAAGCCAGGAGGTTGCTTCACATACACTTCTTCGTCTATAAAACTATTCAGAAAAACGCTCTTCACGTCCATCTAAAAAAGCTTTATATCATAACAAACAACATATGCTAGCAATATTCTAATAGCTTCAAGTCTTGCTACTGGAGCATATGTCTCATTGTAGTCTATTCCTTCTTGCTGATTATAGCCTTGTGCTACTAATCTAGCTTTATTCCGACTCACTCTACCTGATTCATCTAATTTATTCTTAAAAACCCATCTGATTCCTATAATGGATTTCTTCAAAGGTTTTGGAACTAAGGACCAAACTTTATTCCTAGCAAACTAATTCAGCTCCTCTTGCATGGCTAAAATCCAAACTTCGTCCTAAAGAGCTTCCTCAATCTTCTTAGGCTCTATTTCAGAGATGAAAGCCACATTAGCTTCTCTTCTGAATTTGGACCTTGTCCTTACTCCTTCTGAGGTCTCTCCGATAATTAGCTATTCTGGATGAGAACTCCTATATTTTCAATCTCTCTTTAATCCTATAGTTTCTGGAATATCCTCAACCTTATCTACTTGAGTTCCTGATGATGGAGTTTCTGTTGTATCATCTAAGTAGTTTGAAGGACCTTCATTCTCCATGTCATCTTCCTTATGGGGTTGGGAAAGATCATCAAACTTGACATGGATGGTTTCCTCAACTATCCTTAAAATAGGGTTATATACCCGAAAAGCCCTAGATGATGATGAGTAGCCTACAAAGATTCCTGAATAGGTCTTTGAATCAAACATATCCAACAATTCCTTTGTATTCAAAATAGAGCACTTGCAACCGAATGGATGAAAGTAAGATATGTTAGGTCTCCTTCCATTCCATAACTCATAAGGAGTCTTCTTCAACAGTGGTCGCAATAGTATTCTGTTCTGAATATAACACGTTGTATTCACAGCTTCTGCCCAGAAGTACTTAGGAAGATTCATCTCACATAGCATAGTCCTTTCCATTTCTTGAATTGTCCTGTTCTTGCTTTCAACAACTTCATTCTGTTGTTGAGTTCTAGGAGCAGAGAAATTGTGGGAAATTCCATTCTCCTCATAAAATAATCTAAACTTCTCATTCTCGAATTCTCCACCATGATCACTCCTGATATTGGCTATAAGTACTCCTTTTTCTATCTGTAACTTTCTGGAAAGGGTCCTAAAACACTTAAAGGATTCATGTTTGTGTAACAAAAACAATATCCAACAGAATCTAGTAAAGTCATCAACAATAACAAGTCCATATTTTTTTCTGCCAAGACTTATTGTCCTAGTTGGACCAAATAAATCTATATGTAACAGCTCTAAAGGTCTAGAAGATATTACAAAATTTTTAGAAGAAAACGATGTTTTAATTTATTTTCCTTTCAAACAACTTTCACAGAAAAATTCTTTGTCAAAACTCATTTTTGGTAAACCTCTTACCAAATCAAATTTTGCCAACTTTGAAATGTGTTTAAAGGAGACATGACCTAGCTTTTTATGCCAGATTAGTCTTTCTTCTTCAGAAGATAGAAAACATGAAACATTTTGGTCTTGAAAATCTTCTAAGTCAATTTTATAAAGATTATTTCTTCTCTTGACAGAAAAGAATATAGACCTATTTTTGTTTCTGACTTCACAAAGATTTTGATTGAACATGACTATGAAACCAGAATCACACAATTGATTTACACTTATCAAATTGTGCTTCAGACCATCAACAAGCAGTATATTATCTATGCATGCAAAGGAATCTTTACCTATCTTACCGATTCCAATTATCTTACCCTGCTGGTTGTCTCCGAAAGTCACCGATCCTCCCTTCTTATACTGAAGATCTAGGAACATAGATCTTCTTCCTGTCATATGTCGCGAGCAGCCACTGTCTAAATACCAACGGTGCTTGTCGCATCTTTCAAGGAAGAATATCTGCAGGAGAAACTATTTTACTCTTTGGTACCCATATTTTCTTGGGTCCTTTCTGGTTAGTAATATGCATATAATGAGTTCTTTGATGCCTTTTACTAATCTGTTGATGAAAACGTGTTTGGTAATGCCTTTTATTTTGAGATAGTGGTTTTATATAATTATGGGACTTATTACCCGTAAACCCTAATCCAGTTTTATCATTCGGGTGTCTACATTTTCCTAGCATCTCATTCATTCTCTTAGTACTTTCAGTGAATGTAGCTAAATTAGATGAGAGACTTTTAATTCTAAGCTTTAACTGATTTATCTCTTCGGATTTATCTACAACTCTCTTTTTCTCCTCAAGTTGTTTCTTTAAACAAATATTTTCTCTCTCTATTTCTTCTGTATGTTTAATATTTTCTACATACTTCTTCTTTAACATTTTGTACTATTTCAGAATAGCATGAGAATCCTCTAATAATTCTGAATAAGCTTCATGCAAGTTATCGTATTCAGAAGTTACCTCCTCATCACTTTCTTCTTCGGCTACTAGGCAGATATTAGCATGTTCAGATGACTCGGAATTTGTATATGACTCTGATGAATCTAGATCTTCCTATGTTGCCATCATGCTTTTCTTGCCTTCTCTACTCTTCTTTGGTTTCTTCTTCAGAGTAGGACATTCAGACTTGTAGTGTCCGGGTTGATTACACTCGTAGCATATGATAGATGTCTTTTCTGCTTTGCCATCATCTTTGCTATTCTTCTTGAAGGGTTGGCTTCCTTTGGACTTCTTCTTCCACATCCTTCTTATCTTCCGGGAAATGAACGATAATTCGTCATCTTCATCACTTGACTCTTGTTCTGATTCGCTTGAGTCATCATTCTTTGATTCTTCTATATTCAATGCTTTTGATGACTTTCTCCTTCTTTGAGTCTTGTGGTTCTTCTGTCCGGCCTTTAGTGCTATTGACTTTTTCCGTTTGGGCTTGTTTTCAGCATCGAGCTCTACTTCATGAATCTTTAGAGATCCAAGCAACCCGTCAAGCTTTAGCATGCTCAAGTCCTTCGCTTCCTGCACCGTTGTAACTTTTGGTCTCCACCTCTTCGGAAGACTTCTTAAGATCTTTCTTACGTGATCCTGGTTGTTGTACGTTCTTCCAAGGGCTTTTAATCCATTGACGATTGTCTGAAATCTTCCAAACATTTGATCAATAGATTCTTCTTCCTTCATCTTAAAAAGCTCATACTGGTGCACAAGAATGCTTATCTTGGATTCTTTGACTTGGTTTGTGCCTTCATGAGCGATGGATAATGTGTCCCACATCTCCTTCGCAGTGTCGCATCCGTGAACTTTGTCATATTCACTCCTCGCTAGGCACACGCCGAAGAACTTCGCTTAGAATCGAAATAATTCTCGCCTTTTGGTCAGCCGTCCATCTGGTCCATGGAATAAGATTTCCATCTTCGTCTTCTGGTGTATATGGTCCATTCTCTATAACATCCCAAAGATCGACATGAGTAGATTCTACGAAAAACCGCATTCTATCTTTCCAGTAGTGATAATCTTCTCCGTTGAATGCTGGAGGTCTCGTGACTGAGGCACCTTTTGCAATATATATATGTGATTCTGTCATTATTTTTAATCCACACTTTGCTACAGTGATTCTTGGATACCGAGCTCTGATACCAATTGAAGTGAATCACAATTTAGTACAATGCTTATAAAACGATAACGAATACACGAGAAGGGGGGTTGAATTGTGTATTCCCCTTTTTGAAAACTCTTTCAAAACGGTTTTGTTTAAAAACAAGTTCTTTTACCAAAACTTCAGTAAGTTCGAATTAATCAAAACTTTGAAAAACTTGTTTCGAAATTCAAGTAATAACAAAACTTTGAACTTTAAGAGAGATAGGGTAGAGAGAAGTTGACACAGCGATTTTATACTGGTTCATCCCAAACCGTGAGCTACATCCAGTCCTCAGAAGTCTTTCTGAGATTTCACTATCTCTTCAACGTTTACAAGTATTCTTTCCGAACCTCTTCAGGTCTCTACACTTAGTATTCTTTCACACTTAGCCTCTGCAGGCTATCTGCACTACTTTCTTACAAAAGTATTTGAAACCTGTTACAGTAAAATTAGCTCTCAGCTAATTTGCACAATTGTCTTACAGACAAGTTTTTTTCGTTCGCGTACATAAATCAATTCACTTTCAACTTTTGTTTTTTCTAACTTTGTAATCTTCGAATTTGACTTATATTTATAGCCTTCGTCTGCAACTGCTTCTTGAATCTTGTTTCTTGAATCTTGTTTCTTAAATCTTGAAAGAAACAGTTAATCAGTTGAGTTCAGAATAACTCGAATCGACTCTTCGTCTTCTTTTGAATTCTGCGTACGCTTTTCTCCGCCTGCATTTTTGTATCTGTGTTTACGCTCAGGTCTATTTTATCTGCTCAAGCTCGCTTTTCATTTTAAATCGCGTCTACATCTGCTTTTCTACTTCTCCGTCTGTTTTTCAATCTGCGTCTGTATATCTTCGTCTGCTTTTTAACTTCGTCTGCGTCTGTGTGTTTATTCTCCGTCTGTTTGTTTTTTATTTTACGTCTGTTTTTACTTCTTCTTTGTTATTCATCAAAATCATATATATGTAAAGTCATTTTGACTCAACAGGAGAAGGGGCAGAGGACAAAGGAGGAAAGTCCTCAGCGGGGCGAGCAAGGGGGTCAACTGGGACAGCCATAAGGCAGGAAAGAAATTTGAAGAAAAGGGAGGGCAAAATGGAAGGGAAAGAAGAAAAAGCTAGAGAGAAGGGAGAGCGTCTCTCTCTAACCCATTAAAGTTCTGCAAGCTTCTTTGTTGTTGTTCACTATGCGCTCCTATTGCTATTCACTATTCGTTCCTCTCTTTAAGCACTGCCAACTCCTTTCTCTTCTATTGTAGCTCGATTAGACAATTTAACTTGGTGGTCTAAATTTTATTCACGACTCTTCACGCCCTCTAATCTTGTAGCATTTTGAATGAAATGCACACAACCCATTTGGAACACTGCGTTCATGTGTTTTTGGTGTGTCGTTGTCTACGTTTTGGCTCCACACACTATTTGCATATGTGTTTCATGCGTTTATGAAAACGCATGAAACGCAAACAACGTTCTTGGACATTGTCATTTTTTTCCTTCAGCTGCTACGTGATTTTGCTTATGTGCGTGTCGTTTTGCATTTTCCACTCCTTACTGAGCTGTTGTTTTACTCTTTGCTTCACCATTGTGCTCCCAACATGTAGTTCTTTTCTTCGTGTCTTCACTTTTCTTATCTTTTAATTTTCTTTATCTCACTTCATGAAGATAAGTGAGTATTGATCTTCAAAAAATGATCAAAATGCAATACTTTTGACTCACTCTAATTTTTTTACTTCCAAATTATCTCTAAAATCATATATAAATTACAATGAGTAAATTAACTATTCTATTAGTCCATGTATTATTCTTCTATTGGTCTATATGTTATTAACTTTAGGCTTCACATGTCACTCATTTAGGCCTTCATATTTCACTACTTATAAGGCCACACATGTCACTAATTATAGGGTTACATATGTCTCCATTTGTCAAGCTACACATGTCACAATTCTAAAGCTCCACATGTCATAAGTCTAAAGTGTCGTTTGTTACAAATTTAAAAGACCACTTGTCATCAGTCTTACCATTTAGGAGTTTTACTACGTCAATTTATACATTGACTCCTTAAACTTTCAATTTTTTTACAATTAACTCCAAATCACCAACTTAAATTCATCAATTTCTAATTTAATTCTAATTCATCAAAATCATATCTAAGCATCCCAGAATATGTCAATTAAGTGCACATAAAACATTTGTCACTTATTTCTTGTATTTATAAATAATAATCTATATATGTGTATGCTAATCTCATGCATGTACATAAAATAACAAATTTCATATCCTAATAAACCAAATTAATCATCTAGTGATATAACTTATTTAATTTAATGCAATATGCATGAGATTAATCTTCTAAATCATTTAACCCTCAACAATTTAGGAGACATGATATTACATTATCACTCTAGCATCGTTATTGCACCATTTGCGGCGTTATATGTTAGACGGTGTAGAGATCCAATATGTTGGGATATAGAGGGAGCCAGATTATTAGAGAGGTTGGAGTTGGTTCAAGAGATGATGGAGAAAATATAGGTGGTAAGGCAATGCTTGAAGGCAACTCAGGATCAGCAAAAGAAATATGTCAATCAAAATCGTCGGCAGATGGAGTACAATGTTGGAGATATGATATTTCTTCAGGCATCACCTTATAGGGAAATTATGAGGTTTAGTAGGAGGGGGAAATTGAGTTCGAGATATATCAGACCACATCAAATTGTACAATTTGTGGGGCCGTTAGCTTATAGATTAGCATTACCACAGAGTTATCACAGATTCATGATGTGTTTGATGTGTCAATGTTGAGGCAGTACCGATCGGATCCTAGTCATGTTTTATCGAGGCCTAAGATCGAAATTACAACTGACATGACTTATAAGGAGGTGTCAGTGGAGATATTGGATAGACAGATTAGGAACTTAAGGAGACGGGAGATTCTGATGGTGCAAGTTTTATGGAGTCATCATCATTCTCCAAGAGAGGCGACTTGGGAGGTAGAAAATAAAGTTCGATGTCGATATCCTCATTTGTTTGGATCTTCAGGTACGTAATTTAAATTTGAGGGCGAAATTTTTTAAAAGAAGGGATCTATAAAGCTCAATCATAAATTAAAACAAACCAAACAACGTAACCTAGCCCATAACTAATAAGTTGTATAAAACTACATCTGGAAATAACATTAAAAGGACCAACACTATTTTATAGTTAGATTGCATGTTGTGGTTGATTAGGACAATAGTTGAAGTTGCATGAAGGGATAAAAAAGGAGAAAATGTGGTTGAAAATTTGATAAAAGAAGAGTAGAGAGAAGACTAGGAAAGGGTAAAGACAATGACATCTTTTGAAAATTAAGTTACATGTAGGGGCATAATAGGGAATTCAGAAAAGTGAAGGGTAAACCTAGAATATAGTTGCAAGAAGGGTATTTTTGGTATTAATTGAAATGGATGAGGGTAAAATGAGATTTTTAATTAGTTAAGAGTATTTTAGTAATTATGGAGGTTAGTTTAGTAAGGATATTATTTTTATAATTGAGAATAAATTAGAAAAGAGAATAATGTTGTATTATTAGTATAATTGAGTTAGAAATTTTAAGAATTAATTTAATAAAATTTTGGAAATTTTAGGTTAGAAGGTCCGATTAAAGAGTATTTTGGACTATCAATTAGTTAAGTCTCAAACCTAGATAAGGATAACCTCGACTTTACTTTTAAAATTAAATACCATTTTGTTATTAATAAATTATATTCTAATTAATCATTAATTTAATTAATGATTAATACTTACACACATTCATTATATTTACTTTAATTATCAAATAACTAATTTAATATAAGGTGTTTCATTATTATATTTTGTTACGTTTTCTGAGGCATATTGCTTGTTGAGTTGATAAGAAATAAGTTAATTAAATAGAGACTGGTACTTAATAAGCTGTGAATAATTGGTGAAAGTAGAGAATTAGTAGGTTGCTTAGGATATGCTACATTTGATGGTCTTAGATGGTTAGATTGTGTTGATATGAGCGAATGATGATAAGATATATGTAAGTAGGGTAGATACTGGGGCATTCTGATTCTAGGGAATGTCCTCTATCGATGATTAGGCATCAGAGTGATATCAAGATATCCTAAGTCTCGGGAATATTTTATGTCAATGGCTAGGTATTAAAGTAGTACTAGGGTATTAAGAGAGATTGAAAAATTAAGGTACCCTATGTTGATATTTATACATTTAATTACATTTCTACTTGGTGAAAGTGTATAATGAGTTGAAATGAGCCAGCAGCAAACTATTAGATGTAAGCCTACTAAGTTAAGTTAGGCTCAAACAATTCAATTAAATATTGAAATAAAGCATAAGAGACAGTTATAATTAATATTTGTATAATCATCATTTAGTGAAATTTTTATATGTTTTTAACTATTTAGATTAGACTGAAAATTCTTGTTGATTAAATGTTATAATTAATTATTGAGTTCTTGGATTTTAAAAATAAGGTCGGATACTTTTATTGAATTGATAGCTCACCTCTTGTCGTTATTTTTAGGAGATATAACTCTAATGTATGTGATTGACATAATAGAAAAATAAATGGAGCCAATATTTTAATTTTGTATAATTTTTGACTGCATAAATTTTTTAATGTGTAAGTTTCGATAATTGTGTTTTGTAAAATATTTTTGTCTTGACAAATAATCTTAAATTTTGAAACTAATAAAAATTTGATAATTAATGGTATAATATTTAGTTAATTATGGTTTCTGAATTATTTAACCCACGAGAGAGTAACAGAGATAAACAGTGTCTTTTGTATGTAAGATGAAAAAATGAAGAGAAAACGAGAAGAAGGAAAGAAAATCTAAGCTATAAATGATCAGAGAGAGTAAAAATCATAACTTGAAAATAATCCACTAAGAAAAGCCAACTTGTTCTTCACCATTTGATCTTTGATAAACCTAACAACCAAATAGTTTACTACTGGTGGAAAAAATAGATCCAATGGCCCATAACCCACACCGCCATTACTGAACAGAACAAGTTATTTATGCTTAGGCAATGCCAGCTAGGGGTGTTCAAAAAAACCCGCGAACCTGTGAACCGGACCTGAACCGCATGAATCGAACTCAGAATAAGGTTAACCGAACTCGAGTTTAGGTTCGTTTCAACCAACTCAAAAATTAGGTTCATGTTTGAGTTCGAGTTTTAACTTCATGTTCTAGGTTAACCAAACCTAAACCGCACTTATAGCAGATTAACCGAACCGAACTCGATTTATAAGTTTAGTTTAAACTCAACCTGAAATACCTAAAAAACTATCATATATTTAGATACAATTTAAGAGGATATCAATAATAATAAATTCACTAGTATTTACTATATTAATTCTTGAGTGAAAAAAAAAAAGGAAAAAAACTACTTTACTTCTATGTTATTAAATGTTAATATTAAACATTGCTATTATAAGTAACAACTAATGCATAACACTCAATACTTCTACTTGAAATAGTAATTAATATGTGTCAAAGTTATTGATCAAGTATTAAACTATTAATAAAACATTCATTGACTAAAATAATATAATCGTTTAGAGATTAATTAAAGAAATTAATGTGTAAAACACATTTATTAAAAATCCTACAATTTTAGTTTTTAAGGCACATATATTAGTTTAGATATTCATGAGATATTATAAACATTAAACTAGCAAGTAATCTTGATTCTTAAAAATATATAATATAGTTGCGAATAAATAATAAGAATATAATAATATTATCTTGTACAAACACAAACATAGTTTTATTTATTAGAAATGAATGAAAAATGAGTTGATTTAGTAATAGACTATAGGATTGTATTTTTTATACTACTGCGCTTTTTATAATATAATATTTGAAGTTTTAACTATGATATTAATTGCATTTTCTACATCGAGTTACAATAAGAAGAATGATACTTTTGTGCTTATTAGTTTATTATTATTATTATTTATTTTAACATGATAAAATAAGATTTAATGATGTTAGAAGAATAGTTTTATTATTATTTTAATCAATGAGATCTAGTAGAGCGATTCGTTCCCTCACTATTGCATCTGAGTCAGCTTTTAGTATAAGAGGTCGAGTGCTTGATTCATTTCGTAGCTCTCTTACTCCAAAGATGGTGGAGACTCTTGTTTGTAGACAAGATTGGTTGAGAAAATCACGAGCTCCTCTTTACGTGGAAGAGAGACTTGAAAAACTTGAACAAATTGAATCGAGCAATCTAATTTACTTTACCTTGTTTTAATATACAAATAAATAAATAAAATCTTTTTCAATTAAAAGAAATAAAGAGTCTAACTCTTTTATTTTTTATTTTCTATAGATGTGGCTTCATGTATAACGGTGAATCATCCTACCATTCTATTTAAAGAATAATTGTTTAATATTTTATCTTTTTTCTAGTATGGATCTTTTATAAGACATTGTTTGGCTTATTTTATTTTGTTTGGTTCAACATATTGGATTAATCTTTGATGGATTTTATATGCGTACTTTTATGAATAATTTGTATTTTTCCACCAATTTTTTTAATAATTTTATCATATATATTGATATGAATAGGTTCGGTTATCCCGAGAACCGAACTCGAAAATAAAGTTAACCAATCCTATAGGTTCTTTAGGTTCGAGTTCGAGTTTAGGTTCAGTGAAATTGCCAAACCCGATTCGTGTTCGAGTTCAGTTATTTATGAGCGAATCAAAGTTACCCTACCATGAACACCCCTAACGCCAGCTATAACTTCCTTTGACGATGTCCACAAGCCAGAGAGGAAGACAATCTTGCTGCTGCCGCTTTCTCTTTCAAAAATTGTTCTCTATGCATTTCTCTCACAAGCTAGACAACAAGACAATCCGTCCGACCCGTTTCTCTCAAAGTACTATCATTTATTGTGATTAGGTGGAAAGGCCAAAAGACTTAAAATATTATTTTATTATTTTTATATTAATAATTAATTTTTTTATTTAACTTCATAATGAAAATTGTGTGAATTTTAGGTGAGTATATATATATATATTGTGAGATATTGGTCGCTCATATACTAAAAGGAAATTATCTAGTAATTGCATTTTAAGGATGATTTATAGCCATTTATTTTATTTTTGATATTGGTACAATTTAAAATTTTGCTATTTTACCAATATGCATGAAATAAAGAATAACTATAAATTATTTGACAAATTAATAATTTTAAAATAAAGGAATTATTTTGATTTAAATAATATTTGTGAACTTATGTATATCTTTACTTTTAATCTCACACTTAATAAGATAGTAAATTTGAAAATTTTCATATAGTTTAACCTTTAAAATTAGAGAATTATATGTATAAAAAATCATAATTATGTTTTTATATTG
The DNA here is from genome assembly GCA_029891385.1 of Erythroxylum novogranatense. Lineage (NCBI taxonomy): Eukaryota > Viridiplantae > Streptophyta > Magnoliopsida > Malpighiales > Erythroxylaceae > Erythroxylum > Erythroxylum novogranatense. The sequence goes on from CM057235.1 coordinate 23,182,049, forward strand.
ATTTTGTAAGCAACTTGATTAGATTTATTAAATTTTAATTTTAAAACTTTATTAGTTTTGACAAGATACAACAAATTTAATTTTTAATATTATTTTAATTTTATGTTAAACTAAATTAAATTTGAATCATTATATTAGATTTATTATTTGTTCTTGATATAATAATATATGGTCGGGTTGACCGTGCTGGGCCCGGATCCAGTCAAGACGACCCATGGGCCGATCGGTCCAATCATCGAAGATCGATCCTGCGCTAATGCCCATACCCCTTTTTCGCCCATCGGTTGAAAAGAGTCTCCCATGCAAACACGTAAAGACCTAAACCTAGTCGCATAATCGATATAAGGTATTATTCTTCCATAATCGAGTACGAGATCATAACCTAATTTATTTTCTCTCGCATCGATTCCCACCTTCACCGTAAAATTTACTTGGCGTCGGAGGGCTAATCGGGACCTGACCCCGACGTGCCTTCCTTGTTTTGCAGGTATATTCACGTCGAAGAACAACGCAGAAGGTTGCCAACTCATGGATCCAAACGGCAACGCACCGTTCAGCCTGAATCCGGCAGAACCAATTGGCGCCCACCGTGGGGCCCGACTTCCGGGAACCACGTCCAGAACCACACAAATCAGCCAGGCGGCGGCGACGAATTCTGATGTAGCCGCTGTCGCGGCCCTGGCGATGCAGCGTCTAGGTTTGCAGCTGCCTGCAATTATGCCGCCTGCACCGCATGCCTCTCGCACGGAATCCTCTGATCCTAACGATCAACAGCAACCTCAAACCTTGGAACAGGAAGAGCAGAGCGTGGCTGTGGAGGATAACGTCGCACCCAGTACACACCCGAATCTTCAACACCGATTAGGTACAGAACCTATTCCAGTTGTGCACTCCGTCCTGATCAGAAAATAGATCGAGGAAGCAGCCGATCTGTTGATTCGCCAGATCTTGCAGTCCCAGCCGGTGCAACAGTAGACGTCTACGCGACAGGCCACGCGACAAACCAGCATGATGACCGATCGCCATCAGACACAAAACCTAGAAAAAATCGTGGACGATCGGATTAACGCGGCTATGAGCTTCCGTCCAGATCGCCCGACGGCGCAGTACAGCTCTCCCTTTACTCCGGAGATCTTGGATAGCCTCCCGATGCCGGCACAAAATATCGACCCAGAAATACACGGAAAGACCGACCCCTGGACTACCTACAAGACTTCCATCCACGATGAACCATCAGTGTCCTGACGCTATCCAATGTAAGGCTTTTTGCACGGCCTTCCAAGAGGGAGCTCGGCGATGGTTCAACAGCTTGCCCTCGAGCTGTATCACTTGTTTCGAAGATTTCAAGGAGTTATTCCTGAATCAGTTCGCCACGAGTAAGCGACCGCAGAAAACAGCTTTGGAGGTGATGCAACTCACCCAAGGGAGGAATGAGAGTTTGCGGGAGTTCATCACCCGGTTCAACAATGAAGCGGTCGAGGTTCCCGACCTTACTTGCTCGTCCATGCTGGCCGCGCTCATGAACAATACGAGGGACGAGGAGTTCAAGAAGTCGTTAGCCCTCGATCAGCCCCGATCTGTTCAGGAAATAAGAAACAGTATGACAGTACATTCACGAAGAAGTGCTGAAAAATACGAGGCGTCGGACGGATGATCACTCACCAAATGATAGGGCGGGCAATTCGCATAAGCGGCAAAAAAGCCAGTCGGGCTGGAGAAGGCCAGCCGATCGACAGGGATATCGGCAGGAGTTCACTCCACTAAACAAGACATATCTTGAAATCTTGGCGGTACCGTGAGAGCGGATGGGAAACTATCCGAGAGCCGGAAAAAATGAAGACCCCTTATAAGGACAGGAACCCCAACTTGTATTGTCGTTTCCACAGAGAGGTCGGTCACGATACAGAAAATTGCTGGCGATTGAAAAAAGAGATCGAACTCCTCATTCAAAAGGGAAGGTTAAGCCGGTTCGTGAAACACGAACAAAATGCCGATCGCAGAACGGGTTGGACAGACAATAGACGACCGCCCTGGAATCGAAATGACATAAATAAAGGGCGACAGAACACAAATACAGATGACCGACGAGAAGAGAGAGGGCGGTCAAGGGAAAGGAACGACGGAAATGCTTGCCAGCAAGAAGACCAACCGACTGGGGTCATTAATACGATATTTGGCAGAAATGCAGCCGGGGGATCCACCACTAAAGGAAGAAAAAGATATGCCAAACAGGTCGACAAAGACTCATACACCAAAAAGCCGAAGGAGAGCGACGGGGTGATATCATTTGATGAGTCCGACCTCAATGGAGTAAGTTGCCCTCATGACGATGCCCTCGTAGTAAATCTGAACATGGACGGATACGAGGTGAAACGGGTAATGATTGACACGGGCAGCTCGGTCGATTTGCTGTACTATGAGGCCTTCAAGCAAATGAAGGTACCCGAGGAGCGACTATTACCTACAGACGGCCCCATTAAAGAAGTAACCGGGGCGTCAGCCTACCCGTTCGCCCAGGTGTATTTGAAGGTGAAGTTTGGGCAGAAACCATGTCAGATGGAAAGGGACGTTGAGTTCCTGGTCGTCAAGTTCCAAGGGGCATATAATGCAATAATCGGGCGAGCTACTCAAAATGCCCTCAGGTCGATCGTCTCCACTTACTACCAAGTTATGAAGTTCCAGACACCCACGGGTAGTAACCTTTGTCGAGGTCAACAGAGAATCGCCAGGAATGTTATTTAGCGGAGACTAAAACATTAGGCGGGCGGTAGTCTTGACGAGTTCTCTTGATGTAAGAACTGACGAAGAGACAGAGAGATTGAACCCAGTAGAAGAAACGCAGCGGGTCGTACTGGATGAAGCCGATCCTTCTAAGTTCACAAACCTAGGTTCCGAGCTGCAGAGGGACCTGGTTAAAGGAATCACAGACTGTTTAGTGGGAAACAAGTCAGTTTTCGCTTGGGTACCGAGCAACATGCCCGAATTTCTCGATCGATCGCATCGCACTCCTCAGATTCGCATGACCGCAGTTTATCGAGACAAAAGAAGCGATGGCACAGTAAGGAGCGACAAGAAGTGATCGAGAAGGAAGTAGCGAAGTTGCTGGAGGCCGGTTTCATCCGAGAGGTCAAATATCCAGAGTAGCTTGCCAATGTTGTTTTGGTGAAAAAGAAGAACGGCAAGTGAAGAATGTGCATAGATTTCACCGACTTGAACAAAGCATGTCCAAAAGACAGCTTCCCCTTACCTAAGATCGACCAGCTAGTAGACTCCACCTCGAGCCATGAACTACTCAGCTTCCTGGATGCTTTCTCGGGCTATCATCAGATCCAAATGAGCCTGGAGGACGAAGAAAAAACCGCCTTCATAACCGACCAAGGCACATATTGCTACCAAGTGATGCCTTTCGATCTAAAAAACGTCGGGGCGACCTATCAACGGCTCGTCACAGAAGTCTTTAAAAAGTAGATTGGCCGAACTGTGGAAGCTTATGTAGACGACATGGTAGTCAAAAGTAAGACGTCCATGGAGCATGTACAAGATCTCCAGGAAGTGTTCCAGACCTTGAATAAATTCCAGATGAAGCTAAACCCGGAAAAATGGGTGTTTGGGGTGGCATCCAGAAAATTCCTGGGGTTTGTGATCACTCAGCGGGGAATCGAAGCTAATCTAGAGAAGATTGAGGCCATCATACAGATGCCTTCGCCACAATGCCTGAAAGATGTTCAGATATTGACCGGTCGGATAGTTTCGCTGAGCAGGTTCATCTCCAGACTGGGAGACAAGTGCCTCCCGTTTTTCAAAGTCCTGAGGAAAGCGAACGTGACCCAGTTCCAATGGTCGGATGAGTGCGAGAAAGCTTTCCAACACTTAAAGCAACACTTGTCCAGCCGCCTATTCTCGCAAAGCCCGTAGAAGGGAGAATCGATCTTATACTTGGCGGTTACGGAGGGGTCGATCAACAGCAGTACTTATCCGATCGGAAGGAAGCGAGCGAAGATCCCGCCTACTATGTCGAGAAAGTGTTGACCGGGCGAAACGCGATATACGCCCATAGAGAAGCTCGCCCTCTCCTTGATAATGGCAGCCAGAAAGCTGAGGCCTTATTTCCAAAGTCATACTATTGAGGTATGGACCGACCAACCTCTCAGACAGTGTCTTGAAAAGCCCGAAACATCGGGTCGGCTAATAAAGTGGGCGGTAGAGCTGGGAGAGTTCGATATACAATACAAGCCCCGCACGACCATTAAAGCGCAGGTGCTGGCAGACTTCATCGCAGAGATGAGCCAACAGAGCTCGAAGGACGAGCAGTTCCCCGCCTGGAGCTTGTTTGCTGATGGATCATCCAATGCCGAGGGATGCAGAGCGAGAGTAGTGCTGGTCAGCCCACATTTGGAAGAAAAGGTGGAGTACGCCCTTCGGCTAGAATTCAAAGCCTCTAATAACGAGGCAGAATATGAGGCTCTGATAGTCGGCCTCCAACTCGCCAAGGAGATGGAGGTGAAGCGCTTGAAGATATATAGTGACAGCCAAGTGGTAGTCGGCCAAGTCACCGGGCAGTATGAGGCCAAGGGGAACAACATGATCAAGTATCTGGAGTTAGTAAAACAGGAGCTGAGCAATTTCGAGCAGTACTCAATCAGCATAATAGAACGAGCTCAAAACGCTAAAGCGGATGCGCTCTCAAAAATGGCTTCCGACCGTGATGCTATAAATAATATTCTGGTCGAACGACTTGATCGGCCTAGCATTCAGAAAACCGAGGAAGCTCTCAACGTAAATCTTGGTGATCGAGTTGGATGTAACCAATTACACAAGACTTTTAGAAGGAAAACAACCGAAGACGACGAAGCCAAGAAACTAAGAATAAAGGCCGTCGAGTACACAATAGTTAACGGCATCAGATAAGAGGTCCTACGACCGTCATTGCTTCGATGCTTGAATGAGGAAGAAGCCGAAGCGCATAATGGTGAAGTCCATGAAGGATGTCGGAAATCACATAGGGGCGAATGTTGGCTCACCGATTGATCGACAGGTACTACTTGGTGAAAATGAGAAGAGATTGTCGGAAAAGGTCGACCGATGTGAGGCTGCCAGAAACAACAGCAGACTGTCCCACCAAATAGACCGAAATAATACAAATCGTGAGCCATCCTATCCCTTTCGCTCAGTGGGGAATGGATATACTGGGGCCTTTCCCTCTCGGTCCCGGGCAAAAGAAATTCCTGATAGTGGCAGTGGAGTATTTCACCAAGTGGGTAGAAGCGGAGTCCGTCTCTACAATCACCGAGGGGAAGGTGGAAAGTTTCATCAAGAAAAATATACTATGCCGCTTCGGGATGCCTATGGTGTTGGTCACAGATAATGGTCGACAGTTCGACAACTGCAAGTTTAGAGATTTCTGCGACCGACTAAAGATCAAGCTACGATTGACTTCGGTAGCTCATCCCCAAAGCAACGGTCTCATGGAGAACACCAACAAAAGATAATGGCGCCTCAAGAAGCGCTGGGCGGCCGAAAGACACAGGTGGAAGAAATAGGCGGTATTGTGGGCATATAGAACCACACGAATGGAGCCACGGGGAGACCCGTTCAGATGACCTTGGCGTAAGCCACGGTTCCATGAAGCGGCATTGCACAATCGAGAGGGTGTCGGGCTATGAAGAAGAGCGGAATGATGAAGCCCACGTAGCGAGCTCGTTCTACTTAGCGAGGATAGAGAAAGGGCACCGCTCGCTCGAAGCCATCGGGAAAAAGCGACCAAGTTCTATAATGAAGGTCGTTTAAGCGATGTAAAGGTAGGTGGAGTGCGTCCTACTGAAAAGCCGAGGCGATCGAAAGCATCCAGAAAGCTCGGGGCGGGGCGTGGAAGGACCTGTCGAGTGATTAAGCAAGTCGGGCATGGTTCTTACATCCTCGCCGATGAGAAAGGGAAGATTCTACCGAGGCCTTGGAACTCATGTAATTTGAAGGCTTTCTACCAATAGATAAGTTTTATTTTAGTTAATATTCCTTATTACCATTTTTGTATGCAACGCGTGGGAACCTTTTCTGTCCTCGCCAGACGGGTTTTTAACGACCCGTGCCTTTGTTATCATCAATAAAGCGATTTTCGATTTCTCAATGTAAAGCTCCATTATCGTGACAAAGAATAAAATTCAATCAACCATTGCCATTGCGGCATTCTCCATAGGTCGACTTGATCGGTCGAGTCTCGTGACGAGATCCTCAGGTCCTCGCCATCGCCATTGCGGCATTCTCCATAGGCCGACTTGATCGGTCGGTCGCCAGACGAGATCCTAAGTCCTCGCCATCGCCATTGCGGCATTCTCCATAGGCCGACTTGATCGGTCGGTCGCCAGACGAAATCCCTGGGTCCCTCGCCATCGCCATTGCCCGGCATTCTCCATAGGCCGACTTCGGTTGGTCGGGTCGTCAGGACGAGATCCCTGGGTCCTTCGCCATCGCCATTGCCCGGCATTCTCCATAGGCCGACTTCGATCGGTCGGGTCGCCAGGACGAGATCCCTGGGTCCCTCGCCATTGCCATTGCTCGGCATTCTCCATAGGCCGATTTCGGTCGGTCGGGTCGCCAGGACGAGATCCTTGGGTCCCTCGCCATCGCCATTGCTCGGCATTCTCCATAGACCGACTAAGGTAGGTCAGGTCGCCAAGACGAGATCCTTGGGACCCCGAATCGAACTCTACTATACGCCGACTTTGAAATCGGCCGACTATGAGCAATTTCATCGTAACTCAACATACATTGAAAGTAAAGAGTATGAATACGGAAAGAGACATCAGAAAGAAATGAAGCAAAGGTAAAGATTGTATTGATAAAGTGGCCCTGGTCACAAGCCCGACCAGGTGAGCTTCAAAACTCCGTAGAGGGAGAATACCCGGGAGTATATAGGGAAGCCCTTGAATCAGGAGGGAAAGTCGAAGCGGGGACAGAAGCATCATCAGGAGGAAGCTCGTCCTCCTCGGCCGAGCTAAGGTCCAGCTCTTCATTCGGGACCGGGCCCCACTCCTCCAGAGCTCTCTCCGTCACTTCCTCTAGAGAAAGGCCAAGAGCGGTAGGAAGCAACGGCTCGGCAAAGTTCTCGAACGAAGGACCATCCGACCCCTCAGGAACGCAGGCGTTATAACAATTCTTCAGATCATGAGGGCCAGTCGCAGGGTACTCCAAGTACTGGTCCTGCAAGAATCGCCTCTGCCACTGCAGGATCGCCTCAATCCTTTGTTCCTTCACGGAGGCTTGCACCCTCCTCAACATGTCCTCGGTTTGGGCATGGTCTCGGAGAGCTTTCTCCTTCAGCACCCTCTCCGACTCTCACTGCCCCCGCAACACTGTATACTCCTCGGATAGCTTGCTCCTCGCTGCCATCGCCTTAACCCTCTCGACCTCCTCCTTCGTGAGTGAGCTCATGCGCGCATCTCTTCCTCCCGTGTCAACTTGGGCCTTCAAAACATCGGCCGCCTCCTCTCGAATCTTCTTCTCTTCCTCTAAAGAAGAATTCGAGCTTTGAGAAGGTCTCTCTCTCTTCACCTTGAATGCTCGTCCTTCAGAGCTCAGATCTTTGAAGGTCCTGAACCTCACGGTCCAGAACATCCAAACGCTACACCTCCTCGAACGACATCATTGAGCTCCTCAGGCAAGTACGCAAGAGTAGAGACCCCATGTCCTTATTGCTCTTCTGGTCAAGTTTCTCCCCGTCCGCGGGAGGAGTAATCCTTTCCATGATATGACGGACAACGCCGACGTCAGTAGTTGAGGAGTCCCTGGGCAGCTTGATCAGAGACTCCCATAGCCCGACGTCACCCGCTTTCCCTTTTCCCTTGAGTTGGCCCGAAGGACGGGGAAATTGGTCGACCACCGAAGGACAAGCAGCCACCAAAGAGCAAGGAGATCGGTCGGCTACGAGGGAACTGGGAGATCGGTCGTCCACAGGGGAAGGTCGGTCAGTTACCCGGGCCCCTCTCCTCCTTTTAAGAGGTCGTTCAGCCTCCTCCTCTTCCTCGATTACAACCATGCTCGGACCGGGCGGGACGACTACAGCAGGCGCCACCAATGGTTCGGGGACGGTAGGAGGAACATCACGTTGCCCGGAAGCAATGGGTCGAGCAACCCGCGAACTAGCCTCTCCCCTCTCCGCCTGTCCTCTAGCCCCTAAGGAACCGGCAACCTTACGCTTACCCTTGGCAGACTTGGGGGGGCCGGGAAATGTATTAACTTTGACCATAGCTGCACAAACAAAGGAAACAGGTTAGAAACCAAACCAAAACCTACGAATAAAGAAGATAAATCAATCATGAGGGGTCAACCAGGCGGGGCAGTTCCCTCTTCTAGCCTACCAACTAGCGGCGGGGGGTCAATCAGTAGAGAGTTGGCCGAGGCCCCCCCGCCATACCCCGAGATGAGCCGAGCGAAGTTATACTGGCCAAGCTCCTTTATACGGTTAACCACCTCCCGCTCCTCCCTAGAAAGGAATAGACTCGATGAGTCATTCCATCGCTCGGCTTAGGGATACCTCCACGGCTGGGACTCGGAAGAAGCCCCCGGAGGCTTCACGAAGAAGTATTTTGTTCTCCAGCCGGAAATTTTACCAAACGTCCCGGCTGGGCGATACCGGGCATCCTTATACATTAGGGAAGGGATGCCGCCCCCAGAACTCGGACTCTGGCTCATCCTCAAGAAGTGGCGTAAGATGTTAACCGAGGGCGGACAACCGAATTGGTGGCACAACAATACAAGTCCATTAATGAAACGCCACCCATTCGGAGGGATCTGACTCGGCCTCAACTGATAGTTAGCGCACACTTCGTCTACGATTGGCACGTACGGTAATCTCAAGCCTCCGACCGAAAAGAAATACTCAAAGACGGCAATCCACCCATCTCTGCTGCTGCCGACTCCCTCATTCTCAGAAGCCAACCTAGGCTCCCAGTCCCGAGAGATACTGTTCCTAAGGACTGACCGACGCAACTCCGCCGTAGACATCTTGGATTTACCTTGGCAACTCCTTTACTATCACCGTCTTTCCGTTCCTTGTTGTAATCTCTTCAACATACCCTAACCTCGACACCGCCGCCACCTCACCATAACCTCCGAAGCGACCTCCGTCAATGTAATCACTGGAGAAACCCCACCCGAGAACCGCTAGATGACATACTTTCTAAGAGGAATTTAGAAGAGGAGATTGAAGGAAGGGGACGTACCTATTTAATGGTAGAGAATCGGAAATTTGAGCGACACCGAAGACAACTTCCGAGAATGAGAATAGGGAAAAAACAGAGGAAAGCAAGAAGACGGCAAGAACGAAATGAGTGCGAAGAAAAACAAATCGTCCGCCTACTCCAAACGTTTATAAGGAAAACTCTCGAATTAGGATCCAACCAAAGCTCGACAAGTGGAGAGAATCCGAGCTATTCTTGGACACGTGGCACGATCTGGACGGAGACAAATTAGGGTTAATCGAAATCCGGACGGGCGCGAACAGTTGAAAGGACGTGAGGGACAGCTGGGTAACGGCTACAAAGACGATACATTTCAGATTCTGAAAGCTGTCAGACGGCGTGCGCCGTCAAATAATAAATGCCTCAAATGCCTTCACGCGCCCGCTAATGGAGACAACTAGTCGGCACCCGACCAATTGAAACTACCCGGGCCGTCCCATGGCCGGGCTATAACAGCATTGCCCGACCGACCAATCATTCCATTTAAGCTGACCAACAGACGAGCTATGTCTCAAGGCTCAACCAATCGTCCCGGCCCCGAGTCGTCCTACGATGAGAGCTATAAAACCTCTGCGTACTCCTCCGACCCTTCTCTTCGCTCGGACTCGAGGAGTAGAGGGGCTTACTGGTCGGTCGACCGTCTTTGGCCCGGATCGATCAAAGACGACCCGTGGGTCGATCGGTCCAATCATCGAAGATCGATCCTGCGTCTAATGCCCATACCCCTTTTCGCCCATCGGTTGAAAAGAGTCTCCCATCTGAACACGTAAAGACCTAAACCTAGTCGCATAATCGTATATAAGGTATTATTCTCCCATAATCGAGTGCGAGATCATAACCTAATTGTTTTTCTGCGATCGATTCCCACCTTCACCGTAAAACTTACTTGGCGTCGGAGGGCTAATCGGGACCTGACCCCGACGTGTCTTCCTTGTTTTGCAGTATATTCACGTCGAAGAACAACGCAGAAGGTTGCCAACTCATGAATCCAAAATCAACGCACTGCGTCAAATTTCTGAATCCGTGTAACCAATATATATTGATGAATTTTATTTCAATAAATATTTTATTTTTATTTATTTTTATTTATTTATTATAGATTAATTTTATAAGAGTTTATTACGAGCTTACCTTTTAAATTTTAAATTTTTCTTAAACCTTTTCAATTTCTTATTCGAATTTTAAAACATTAGCCTGAAGGTGCATAAAAAGACGCAGGGTTTTAAGCCCAATAAAGAGTTCTGAAATTATATTTTTGAAGAGACAGGCAATCCGGTAATGTGGTTTAGAGATTCTAAAATCTGAACCTTTCATATTCAAATGTGTATTTTTAGGTTTGGTAATTTTCGATATAAACTTTTCAGATTAAAAATTAATCAGATTTAGATAAGATATTTAGCATTTATATTGCAATTCTAAAATCTAAATAATTTTAATCAAGTCTTAGAATTAAAAATGTTGTCCTATTGCCGAAAGAAAATTAGTTTTATACACACAAAATAATAACTAAACTTTTGTTTTAAATTTTAAAAGTCCTGAGTAGTTAAAATTTTATAATATAACTAACATATAAAATATAATAAAACATAAATAATAATTTTATATTTTGATGAAGCTTAATCTTTTTATAATAAATAGGTTTTAGATATTTTATTAATTTAATTAAAATAAAATTTTAATTATAATGATATAATTAATATTTAATTATAATTAAATATTAATTATAACAAATAAGAACAATATTTTTGCATAGATGTTGTATAATTAATTCAGTGCTTTTTGGGTTTGCTAATTTCAGCCCTGATTATAGTTGCACATGCAACTTTTACTTTAATTCAAGGGACAGATTCTTGATCATGGGAATGTCAAGTCAATTACGTGCAAATAAAAATGATCATCTTTCCTCTACCATACAAGTATACACTTGTTTTTCTTTTCTTAATACGTACATATGATTATATATATATGAGCTTACCAGAAGACTACATTAAACACTAATTCGGTGCCATCAACTTGCTGAATTTTTCTCACCATCATTGACCTCATCAAAGAAGGGGTCCTTCAAGAGAAGAGTTGCTGAAGGTCTTGCCCTATGGTCAGCTATGCATTTCTCAATAAAGGCCTTCACATCTGGATCTTCTATTTTGCTCAGGGCCTGAGGCTTTACTCCTGCGGTCACCTTCTTGTAAATCTTTGCAACACTGTCACACTCACTGTAAGGAATTTCCATTGTCACCATCTCAAGAAAGCACATTCCGAAAGAGTATATGTCTACCGTCTCAGTGTAATCTTCCTCGTACAGCTCTGGGGCCATGTACTCCGGTGTCCCAATGATTGTATGAGCTACATGGTTCTTGTCTACTATGGTTGCGAACCCCAAATCCCCTATTTTCACCTGTACATATATAGAGACCATTAAGAAGTTATGGAACATGTGTACCTATTCCCTTGGAGCATTTATAGATGCTAATTGAGTGAAGACAATTAGCAACATAATATCAGGAGGACTGTTGCTCACATTGCATCAAAGTTCAGGATGGCATAGTTTCAATTGACAGTTTGACATTACACTTCCATCAAAACAAAAGAAGCGTAAAGTGCAATCTCGCTACCACTAGTAACTTAATATTCATCTCGAATGAGATGAATAAGCCAAATAAATAAATAAATAGCATCCATCTTTCGATGCGTAAGACCAAGGAAAATTACACCCACAATGGAAACAATGTAGTTGCAGTCAAAAATGAGCTTAGGAACAGATTGCAAGTACAATACCTGCCCAATGTTCCCATTTACGAAAATGTTACTGCAATTAAGATCTCTATGAATGATGCACGGATCATGCGTATGAAGATACTCCAACCCCTCAAGCACCTGCTTGGACCACTTCTTCAAGGCCTTTAAAGACACATGGGTATGTGTCTTCCTGTAGTTTCTCAGATTTCCGGAGGTGCAGACCTCAGTAATAAAATTAAGTTTGCAATGCTCATGATCCAACCAGGCACTGTAACAAACTATAATATACATGTTCTTCAATGATCTCAGCAACTGAACCTCTGAGTGAAGTCGGTTAATGAGCACAGGGTCTTCATAAAATGGCCTCAAGCCTACCTGATTCCAAGCCACTTCTGTGCCCTCTTCCTTGTCAAATGCTCTATAGACCTTCTTTATGGCACCCACACCAAGAAGTTCAGCATACCGCCCAAACCGTCCGGTTGGGTCAACTTCAACAAATGGTTCACCTTCTCTCTCAGACGAACTGGGTCTTACTGCTGGCATCTATAAATGTTGAAGAAAGATGTTTAAGTGAAAGGCACAACATGGTCATGATCCAGAAGTGCGGAATTTTGAGCTTTTGCAACATCACTGAATAAACTCTCTTTGATCATAGTCAAGCAAAACAGATATGGTGTTGAAAGAGAGAGATTGTAAAATGGTCTCTCTCTCGCTTAACAAAGAAGCAAAAAAGCTGTGTTATTAAAATTAAGAAAACACAAGAGATAGGAGTTACTATGAAATACACCAATACTGTCCTGCTTCGCATTTCAACTTGAGCTACCAAAGAAAACGTCTGCAATTGCATATTAAGTACTGTTCTGATTTGCATTTCAACGTTTTAGCAAATAAATCTTAGAGACGGAGTTGTGATTGTCCAAGCTCCATTGCAACGAGATGTAAACAATTTCACGCATGAGGAGAAATCTATAACCACATTATGCACCAAAATTATTGCATACAACAAAAACTAGAGAGAGACCCCTAAGATGAAAAGGAATATAAAAGAGAAAATAAGAACAGTAAACAATAATCATATCAACTCGACAAACGAAGATTAAATGCAGTCACCAAAACACACTTATAAGTCTCTTTCTTTCTTCTAATTGTCAAAAAGGGAAAGCAAATAAAAACAGGAAATCCAGGAAGTCCGAAAGTTGCATCCTCTTCCAGGAGCATCATCATGTCGAAGAACACGACAAAAGGCAAAGAGATGGGTTTGGGTTACCTTCGGAATTTGAGAGATTATTACGACAGAGGTAGATGGAGGAGGAACAAGATTGCAACTTGACTGAAGAAGTTTTGGTTTCATCTCTCTCTTTTATACATACTTCTTCCCTAGCTTATTTCTAACGACGCCGCCGTACGTTTCGCTCACATGTGCTACATAACTGGTTATTCCTTGTTCATTTTGGACTTTGAACGAGTCCTCTAGACGATGCATTAACATATTACTAGCAACATTGGCACGTCCTATGATTGATTTTATTGAAGTGGATCTGGTTCAACGCAGAAAGTGGACATTTTGTGCTTTATGTAAGAAAAAGACCAAAAAGCTTCAATCACACAGTTTACCTGCCTGCCTTCTGACACCATTGTACATTGAATTTGTTTGGGCTGAAACTGTATTTTGCTTTTTGTTTTTTTGAAATATACGAAACTGTACTTTGTTGCATTGGACTATCGCTTCCTTTACGCATCACACCTGATACTTCACATGGAAACACGTCCACCAGGAACAACATCCTCTGTTACCAAATACTCTAGTTCCTCTGTTTTCGTGCAATCTCATCCATTCAATCAATGATGAATAACATTGCTTTTGAAACCGTCCACCAGAACTACGGATGGTCCATACTCAGCCATCGTTTAAGGGCAAAAGGAAGATAGGCCAGCTATTACTCACACCCTCAGATAGAGTTGCTGCCTTTTTCATTTTGTTGTTGTAAACGCAGAAGTGAGATTATGATTTGATAACTTAACTAGATGGATTCGTAAGACCATATTAGAAGTTTAGAACTAGTGCATTCTTACGAGGCTGCACAGCAACGATAACTTTGTAGCTTTACAAGATATCAGACAACTCTTTTATTTTCCTAACTACGACCAACAACATTATCAAACTTACTTTTTGTTATTGTGTTAACAAGAAACATCCAGTGTACTTTCAAAATGGAAAGCAACTAGTACTTCTAAGTAGATCGAAAAGTCGAGGCATGGCAGACTTCTTGTGAAAGATATGACAGCTCTTAGAAATGACAATCTTTGGTTTGGAAGTCTCTCTCAGTCTCCGTGTGTCTATATATATATATATATATACATATATATATATATGTATGTATATACATATATATACACATACATATATATGTTAGTACATAGTGGGAGTTTTATTACGTACCCCGGATCTACATAAAATAATTAAAAACGAAGGTAATGCGAAATACTTAGATTTTGGTTCCATCTCTGATTTCGATATCGATTCCGAGTTCCAAACGTCTCCGAATCTCTCGGGATCTTTAGTGAAAAGTGATCATCGACTCACGGGCTAGGCCTTTCGAGCTTCCCTAACGGATCAAGAATCCTTATGCTCGTGAATGAACCCTTGAGTAACTGCAAGAGACCTTAACCTTTATATAATTTCCATATCGAGCTTCCCCATCACAAGATCGATATGGACCCGGTCTATACTAATCAGGATCCATTTTTCATCCATACTTCGACCCATTAATCTAGATTATTTATTGGGTCACTTTATTATCTTTATCTAGATCAAATGGTGTAACTTAACCGATAATTTATTTAAAAATCAAAATTGCAACTAATGTTATTCCAACTTTATGAGACATGGACAAAATTGTCCCTAAGGATAAAAATGTCTTACAATCTCCCCTTTAGACAAGCTTTAATTCTAGTAGACTTTAGTTTAAAAATAATTTAAAAACTCGATTAAGCCACGTTACTGTATAGTCAACTAAGTTTTAAAAACAAACATTTGATCCAAAGATAACGAAAGTCCATCATTCTATCCCGTAAGGCTTTCAGTACCGAAAAGCATCAAATGCATGTGTCCTGTGTGACACAGATCTAATACAATCACGAATATCTAGTACCTCACTAACATGAACAGAAAAATGGAGTGTGACAAACTAAGATGATACCTTATGATCTAATTGTATCATCTTCGTTTGTAGGTCTCAATTTCTCCATCTTTATGCTACTGCATGTGCTAAACTAAATTAGAGAGATTCTGTTTTCTCTCACCAAATGCTAAACAGCATTAGAGAAAATCTTTATGTTCTCCAATTGAATGCTAAACTGTATTAAAGAACCTTTATGGGATTAAAAACTTATATCCCCCTATGTCATATCAAATTTTATAGATATCTATGCTAAACTGTATGCATCTAAATGATATAAGCACAAGGTCAATCTGTATATATGCCCAATGACCTTCAAATGCTTAAGATTGACACAAATCTTAAAACTTTCATATGTACTATAACAATGTATGATGACACGTAATACTGAAGATAAACGATGATCATCTTCATCAATGAACCATCATACTAACATAATACTTCAAAATGTACAAATGTACATGGAGCAAACATAACGATCCCATAATCGACAGTATTTAATGACATCAAAACACCCATACTGTATACTTGTGTGATAAACACAAGTGGGTGAAGTTCTTTAGTTAAATGATCGACTTATAATTCCTCAATCTATAAATGTTATAAACCTTAATGTCACTTTTTGTGACCCTGTGATATTCTTCGTTGTCATTAAACAACACTGTAAGAAGAATGTCACAGTAAAACCAAATGGGTCTAGCTACTGAATGGACCACAGACTACTCAAAAATTAAATTTCTGAGTTAAACCATTTGCGAAGCAACCCCTTAACATGCACTCTGCATGCTAGGTCGAGGAAGTTACACGTGTCTTTATGACACATTTCTACGACATTATACCATCTGCAAACTTGAGCTGTAACCTCAAGTGAACTTTCGATCATCCGAACACATAGCTAACTTTAAATCTGAATTCCCTACGAGGTTTGATCTGTTGATTTTTCTATATGTCAACATATAATCCTTAAGTCCTTCAAGTGTCTTAACGTTCACTAGACTACATTCCAAAAGTCTATAACTGGATTAACCAGATATTGACCAAATAGTCAAATAGTAAATACAATGTCTCATCTAGTAAATAGCCAAGCATGCATCAGCTATCCAACATATTAGAATACGAAACATTCCTTATAATCTCTCTCTTTACTTTATTCTTTGGGTACTGTATCAAAGATTATCTCTCATTGTGAGAGACAGGTGTTACGACAAGTTTACTGTTAACCGTATTAAACCTTTGTAACACATACTTAATGTATGCATTCTTTGAGAGATCTGATGAGTGTTGAGATATGTCCTGGTGAATCCAAATACCTAGGAAAAAAGATGCTATACTAAGGTCCTTTATGTTAAGATTTTTGACCAAAAGTTGCTTATCCTCGTACAACATGATCAAGTCTTGATGTGAGCAATTTACCATCTTCATACAGTAATAGGAAGATAACTTTGCTCCCCTCAACTTCATAGTACAGGCATCTTTGACTTTATTTTCCAAGAAGTCGGAGGAGGCCTTAACCTCACCAATTGTAAGGTATCACTTTCAGGAAATTTATTGTAAACCATATATTGATCTGCATAACTCACAAACCATGTTAATACTGTTTGGATCCTGGGACCCTACAGATTGTATCGTATAGACTACTTTATAAAGGTTTTTACTCAAGAAGGCGGTTTTGACAGCTTTCTGATGTAACTCTAAATCATCATAAGTTATAATTGCTTTTATCACTCAAAATGTATCATACGAGGATACAAGAGAAAGGTAACTCAGCCTTTTCCCCGAGTGAACCCTTATGCAATTGAGCAAGCCTTTAAACCGTTGAACTTTATTCTGAAATCCTTTAGGTCTCAAACTTTATTTACAATTGACGAGCTTGCAGTTCCTTATGCAAATCAACTAGCTCCTAGACCTTACTATGCTTCATGGCTTGCATCTCGTCATTCATCGCATCCCACCACACATCCGCATTGGGTCCAGAAATAACTTTTGTAAAAGTAACTGGATCCGTATTATGTCTAATAACATAGTACAGTATACATAACAGACTATGTTTCCCATACATCTCTATGTATATGTATATTACTTATAAAAGAATCTTGGTACCTTATGACCAGATATATAATGCTCATACAGATAAAACCAAACTCTTTTGTTTTATTAATAATAAATATTTTCATTACAAAATCAGAATCGAGAAGATAAAGTTACATATAAATACACTTACTTTTCAGTAGCACTATATTTACATAACTCCAACAATAAGAACATTGTATTCAAAACATAACTTATGGTGAATACTATCCTACTAATATAAATAAATAATAAGCCTAACATAGACATTATATCTTTTTCAATAATATGATTAGACTAATTATCCGCATCTTCGAACTTTTCATTTATTTTCTTCTAGCACAAACGAACAAAGAAGAACTTCATAAACACCTGAGTACCCTTCCTAATTGGAGACACCTCTGAAAAAAAAATTAAGATAAGTTATCATCTAAAATTTTACTATTAAAAGTTTAACTAATAAAAGTTTAAATGCACAAAAATTAAAACTTAACTAAATGATCATTATTTAATAATTATTAATAATCATCATCATTGAACATGGTTTAAATGTAAAAAATTAAAAATTTAACTAAATAACCATTGTTTGATAATTATTAATGATCATCGTCACTAAGTAAAAATATTTTTATGAAATAATATTTTATTATCTATAGTAATAAATTAAAATTATTTTATTAAAATTTATGATAGTAATAATCACTAATGTCTAAAATAATTTTTACTATTTATGACAGTAATAATCCTAATGGTCAAAATAATTTTGTTATTATTTATGATAGTAATCATCACAATTTATTATATTAATAATCACTAATGTCTAAAATAATTTTTTATTAATTATGATAGTAATAATCCTAACGATTAAAATAATTTTGTCATTATTTATGATAGCAATCGTCACTACTGACTAAAATAATGACTCCAAACTTTCCATAACCTTAAACATGTGCTTTCACAATCCAATATTAAAAGAGCAGGCCAAAACAGAGCAATTTGTAATAAATAACCAATTGACGTGCGTATAAAGGAAACTAACTCCAGATTAAAGCAGTCACAATATAATCTTCAGAATCCTAAGTGGTTAGTCGAGAGTCAATCTCAAAATTGCTGAATAAATAAGATGTCTAGAATTAATACGAGTTGCTTGGAAATTATCTTAGTTTCTCCACTACAACATGATCTCAAAAGTCTCCAATATAAAAACTCAAGTAGACATAGGCCATTATAATAACTACAAGCTCAAGCATGATATCATTATCTGTTTCTCTTCGGTACAGCTGATATTGTCTCCCACCATCTCAGAGATGACGCACTTGCTCTTTCTTCGACTGTCACAAAGCATTCTGGAAGATGAGTACCTAAAGATAACTGAAGTCGTATGGACGTCATTTCATGCTACAACAGTCTTTTCACCATGCTTTGCTACATTCTCCACAGTTTCAACTGATGACTTTGAAACATCGTCCACTGCTGCTCTCACTGCTCGTGGATCAGTGTCATCATTCCTACTGGAGAGATTTGAATCGTTAGTCTCACTCGTTGCCTGCAAGTCATCTGCCTCTTTATTTTCGTCACAGAGTTGCAAATCATTTGCCTGATCAGTTGCATCAGGCAGTTGAGAACTATTGCCTCTATTTGTCACAGCAGAGAGCTTTGAACCATTTACCTCTTCTCTCATATCAAGGATAGAAGAATCCTTCACCACTTTACTTGCATCAGAAAGTTGTGAATCATTTGCCTCTTCTTTAACTTCAGGAACCATTGGTTGATTTGTCTCTTTAGTTGTGCCAGGCAGCAGAGAGCCATTTCCCTTCTCATTTGCAACTGAGACCTTTGAGTCACTGACCTGCATTTTTGCACTCAGTACACTTGAGTCACTAGCCACTGCACTTGCATCAGGGAGATGTGAGTCATTTCCTTCTTTAGAGGCATCAGGAAGTAGTAAGTCATTTCCTCCTCTAACATTAGAAATCTTCATATCATTGACCTTATTTGTAGCAGTGCAGAGCTGTGCGTCCTCCAGCTTATCTTTTGCGCGAGTCTCACTAACTGTTGCACACAAAAATTCACATTTATTCCCCTCATCAATTGAATCAGGTCGTTGAGACTCATCAGCTCCTTTAGTTGTTGCATCAGAAACTTGTGAAACATTGACTTCACCAGTTGCATGGCAAGGTTGACAGTCATTAGACTCATTAATTGTTTCACAATGCAGAGAACCTTTAACATCATCAGTTGCATTGATATCATGTGGATCAGCAACCTTGTCAACCATGTTTTCTAACTCGAAATTATTACCCTCAAAAGCAACGTCAGACAGCAGCAGGGGTTCAACCTTATCATCAGTCTGATGTAACTGTAGTCGATCAATCTCATTGTCCTCGTGACATAGTTGCAATGTATCAACCTCAATAACACCATACAACTGTGATTGATCATCCTCACTAGCTTCTTGATAATCCATCACATCATCCCTTTTCCTGCGTTTCCCAGTACTCTTCCTTCTCACCCTCTCCTTCCCTCTAATCCTTTTGCCAAGTTCAGTTGGTGGGAGCTGTGATGGTGTGGCTGGGCTTCCACCCTGGTCCCTCAAACAGTCCTGTGCAATAAACCTGATCTTAGAAATAGAGTCAAACTGCTGTCCATCCAAACCTTTTGTTGAGAATGCATCTGCCAAATAAGCAATTTCCCTTAAGCCAGAAATCTGCAAGAGCAAAATCTGTTAGAGGTGAATCACATGGATGTAACGTCTCGAAGAGTGCCAGTTAAAGCTTCAGCATCTCCTCACCGTTCGTTGGAACTCAGATGACAATGAGATGGGCCTTCCCACAACTTTCCGCGTGATCCTCAAGTACCACTGCATGTATGCACCTTCATCAGCAGTATCATCACACTCAACAATAGTGAGTCGGCGATCCAACCATTCACTAAGCTCTGACTCCATTTTCCCGGACAAGTCCACGCCACCATCAACTCCCCGACTCTTCCTAACCCATCGCACAACATCTTCTGGTATTGGTTGAGACATGGCATACTGTCTTAAGCAGCGATCAGGGAGATGTCTCTCTGCTTTGTCAAAGCATATGAGCATTGTCTTTGATCTCCCCAAAATCAAGGTAGTTTTGATACTTTCAGGTATGACCCTGCTGTCCATGAATTTGTATGGAAGCCACTCCACCTGCTTAAGAGTGTGAACTGTGATTTCCCAGACAGTAAAGTGAAATAAATACTGAATAAAAAGAACTGATACATACATCAGTTGGCTTCAATGAGTCCAGTGCCTTGCGATAAAAAACTACATCACGATTTGTTGTTGGCCCACTTTGCTTACCCTTCCACCTAAGTACAAAAGGAAAATGATCGTGGATAGGGTCTCGATTGAGTTTTGGTCGGCCTATATTCAGATGATAATAGCTCCAGCACTTGCAAAGGAACAAATTAAACAACACCAGAATTCTAATCAGCACCAAAGTAAATTTCTTATTAGATAAATTTCTCACAACCTCATCTTCTTCTAAAGGAAAAGAAGCCCAAACCCCTCAAGACAAGAAAAATTCTGACACACAAAACAGCATCATAAACTTACTAACCTGAAGCAGTGTTAAACAGCCGCAGATAGTGCTTTGAGATTTAACACATGCATTGCCTAGTGCTCTATATAAGAAGGCTAATGCTGCAGCACCCCAAGCATATTTACCAGCTTCTTCAAAATTTTCAAGCAATGGAAGGTACATGACTGGAACCTTATTCCCAGTGGTCGTGGAAAATATTGTACTGCCTACAAGGTATAGAAGATAAGCACGTGTGCAGCGCTGAACCTCTTCTATTGGTGCATCCTCAGCACACTGTGAAAAGAACTCCTTCAACCAACTCAACTTTACCATTCCACCACTTGCATAGTTCGAATCTGGAGCTTTTCCTAGAAGCTTTTCACACACTAAGCTGCAAGTTGTATATGTAATTCCAATAACAGGTTTACCATCAATTGCAAGCCCCAGCAACAAAGCAACATCCTGCAGTGTGACCGTCATTTCACCAACAGTAAAGTGAAAAGTATTTGTTTCTCTCCTCCATCTCTCAACTAGTGCCGAAATTAGAGGATTATCTAAACTAATAGCTGGAATCTTCCTCAAGTAACCAAATCCAGCTTTCTCCACCAACTCAATCTGTTTTGCTGTTAGCTTCCATTCACCCAACTTTGACGTATGCTCATGGCATCTAAGTGCACCACGCTCCTAAAATTTATAACAAAAATTCTTGTTAAACAAATGCTTTTGGCGTTTGAATGATCAAATACCATAATCATCATCTTTTGAAGGAAAAACATTCAGCCATAATTACAGTTTAAATAACAGGCATAGACTGAAATATTTCATTTGGCTTACAGCTTATATGAACCTGACACCCTAAGGGGTATTCTCAGATCTTCAATGCAATTCCATCGTTTACATAAATACATTGACAACATAAGCGGAGTTAGTTGAGTGTAAGAATCACCTGACCATCCCAAACAGCAGCAGAGACATGTTTGTCTTGATCGTAAAGCACAGAGGCATCAACCGGTCCAGGATTGGAGTCCATCCTCTAACAACTTGTGAAACCTGCCAAAATCATAAGTCCTGAAATTACAAAAATGGTGATTGGCAAGAGGAGGCAAATTGAAGTCCACAGCAAGAACAACTAAAGGCCATTACCATGAAGTTGTTAGTTTCACAAATCCTTAACAAGATCACATACAAGTAATAAATGGAACTAAGTTTCCTGATTTATTGGAAACCAAATCGACTTCTTTGTCCCATTAAAACTACTAGCTTGATAGTCAACATCACTCTAAAATCTTGAAACTGAAATTTTCAATTATTCGTTGTAGGTTATAATAATCAAAACCCAGCAAAATTATCTTAAAGTTTTCACCAATTCCCAAACAACGGAAAAAATATATATGTATATATACAAAACCCAAACAGCAATATCACCAATTACAACATATATGACAAATCAAAAGCCATTAAATCCGTAAACAGTGAGGGTTATTGATCGCCTCGCCGGGCAAACAGAAAGAACATAACGGAAGAGGATTTTGCAGAGTCGAGGCGAATAATATCTATAGAAGTAATACGACGACGGAGAAGTGAAAAAAAAGGCAGGGAGAGCAAGTTAAAGGTATGGCTAACCTGAGAAGACAAATCTTAAAACGACGACGCCACCCCCGAACACAACACACCCCAGCAAAAAAACCCTCAAAACGACGGCTGAAGCCGAAGAATTGTGTAGTTCAATAAATAAATAGCATCGTCTTTTCTTTTTCTAATTTTATCACAGTGCCTCCTTCAATGTTGTTGTGGGCCTAGGCCTTTTCTTTGCGTAAATTGGGCCCACCTTCCAAGTAGTAGTCGATTTAAAACAACATAAACTGTACCAACAAAAAGGTAGCGTATGCCTCTTTCCTTTTTACCATCAGACTGAATGAGAAATCATGGAAGACAGTTTACATGTCACTTATGCATGGAAACTAGAAAATGTTAGTACTGGAAAAAGATAGACTCCGACTGGAAGAAGCTCCAAAAGAGGTTGGTTTTATGAACTTGAAAAGATGAATGACGTGAGGCTATTGATTCCACTATTGTGGTGGAGTGCGCAACAAAGATTACCAATTCAGCAGAAAAAGAGATACTAGACATTCCAACAGCTACTGAACCAATAGAAACTTCATCAAACACTGAAGACATGAATACATGAACAACAGATCCAGTCACGCCAATGATGGAGATGTCTAAACTACTATTAGAAGCTTAGGTGAATGAATATCTAGACTTCTAGAAAGGATTTTGAAACATTACAAAGGAGTAGGAAAAAGAAACAACCTACTAAGTTCACATTTTATGAAGATCACATCTTGGAATATCAGAGGAGCTAATGATCCTAAAAAATTACTAATTAGAGATTTTATATATGAAAATAAGCCTAACTTTCTGGAAGTTCTGGAATCTAGAATTAGAAATGGAACAGGTCACTTTTTGAAATTGTTAAACAATGGATGACAAGAGATAGCAAACTTCCATATGCATCCTAATGCCAGAATTTTCATACTCTATAACTTTAAATTCGTGGAAATCTCTCAATCTTACATTATAGATCAATTGATTCATGTAGATGTAAGGTGCAAGTTAACAAGCATACCTTATCAAATTTACTTCATTTATGCTCATAGTAATGATTTCCAAAGAAGTTAGTTTTGGAATGACATTAGAAATATGTCTTCTCATTGCAACAAACCTTGCTTACTTATTGGTGATTTCAATACCATTATTTCTCCAAATGAAGCAGAAGCAACTCATGTAAACAATATTCCTTGTCAGGAGTTAAGACAATGTTTAGCTGATGTTGAGGTATCTGATGTTGCTTTTGGAGGTAACCTTTCATGTGGTGCAACAATCAACAAAGTGGGGAATTAATCAAAAAGAAATTAAACAAGAGTCTTGCTATTATGGAATGGTTTCAAACATTTCCAAACTCTTTCACCTTATTCTTTAATTCATCCCTATCATACCATTCTCCTATAGTTACTACCACAACTTCTGCAAGACTCAAATATCCTTTCAAATTTAACAATTTTTTGATTGATATACCAAGCTTTGAAGATGCGATTTGGAGAGGATCACCATTGAGGTGTATGGAACAAAAAAAAATAGAAATATGTCAGGAGAATGCATATGATTAAACAAGGCCTCAAATTTCTTTATAGAGAAAATTTTAGAAATAATCATCACGTTGTTTCAACTGCAAAAAAAAAGGCCTTAGAACTAATTCAGGATTTCTTAGCAAAAAGGACACATTGCAAGATACTGGAAGTAAAAGAGATGCAGGCAATGAATAATTTATCAAAAGCTCTTCACTTTGACTTCTCATTTATGAGACAGAGATTAATAGTTGAATCATTGAAAGGTGGAGATATAAGCTCCACATTTTTTTCACAGATCTGTATTCACCAGAAGGCTACGAACAAAATATCCTACTTAATGGTCAACAATTAATGTATAATGACTCAAGAAGAGCTTAAACAGGAGGCTTTTAAATGCCCCCCCCTAATGTGTAACACCCACGTACCCCTTAGGAGGATATGCATATGCTACATAAAACATAATTGAAACAATCCAAATCATAATAATTTTCATTACATGCATTCCCAGAAACTCAAGCAAACATACAATACATATCATTAGATGTTGTTGTAAACAAACCATAACATACATCATATATAATGAACTTATTAAAATACATGCCTTAAACATAATCCATCCTGTATTACAAACCATTAAACAAAATACAAACTATCTTATATTGTCAGATAGAACTCAAAAACTCAATTATACATCTTTCAAAACAAAACAAATTCCAAAACAGAACACATTCTTTATTGGCCACTGTGGTAGTCCTTTTCCCAGTCTTTAACCTTCTTATCAAAACCTACACAGAGGCAAAACCACCATATTAAGCATATAGCTTAGTAGGGAAATAACTAAACATAATGCATAATGGTGATTTTTCTAACAGTCGTCTAATATTCATATATATAGATTCAAATCATATCACAAAAATCTTTAATTGTTCATAATACATAGTAATCCAAACATTATGTCTTAGATTAGAATATGATTCATCAATCAATACAAAATATTCTTGCATCAAAACAAAACTCATAAATATCATAAAAAAATGTACAAGTATCATAATTGAATATCATAATAGGATATAATCCTTTCAGATCAAAATATGACTTACATCATAACATAACTTGTTTTATATCGAACAAAACTTATTTTTATCAAAATTAAACATGTATCAGAATACAAAATAAGTTAGGTTGCTAATCCTTTTTATAGAAGTGGATAATGGGACCAAAATAGAAGATACCATAATTGGTATCTAAAATAGGAGAGACTAATGTCTCTAAATTAGGGAACAACATAATGTCGATAATCAGGGGACACTTTAGTGTCAATAATCAAAGGATACCGTAGTGTCAATAATCAGGGGACATCTTAGTGTCAAGTTACAGGAGTAGCTGTAGACCCTTCTGGGCATGCCATTTACCCATGACTAGGACTTAACAATTTTAAAACAAACTATTTCAAATTTTAGAAACTTCATGTAAATAATGTAGTATATAACACATGACCTTCTTCATTTGATCAAACTTAACATGCCTTATAAATACAAACATATGCATTAAGGCATCAATAAATGTATTAAGTCATCATACCTTATGTATATTCACACAATTAGAAACCACTTCCAATACAATCTCAATTATCAAACTCCTCAAACAATTAATGGTTTAGAATTAACACAATATCAAAATCACATGACAGTGAAATAATGCATAAGTATGAATTCATTTCCTTATGCTCAAATTGAACCCATTCATTCTCACTCAAACTTTTCATACCTGATAAACATAAGCATTTGTAATAATGTACTAATGAATACATTAAGTAATTATACTTTACATATACTCACCTAAGTTCCTAATCCTTAAACATTCATAACTAACACATCACTTTTATCATTTAAAAACACATTTGTGTTCATAAGTATAATTCATTCCTTTAACAACTTATAAGTTCCAAATTTAGATACTTTGTTATCTAATAACACCTTCTTTAAATTATTACTTCAATTAAAAATACAAATCTTATATAACCTTTAATAAACTTATTCCCCATCAAACTAGGATCATTTTACACCTTAATTAAGTCCAATTAAACCATTATAAAATACCTTAACCTTATATGGTCCAACAATTGCCCGAAACCAATCTTTTCTCCTTCCTATGTACTTCCCACATCTGGGAGAATAAGCCTGATAAATCCCACGATTGTGAAATGAGTGAACCGAACATTCACCAACCCACAATCTCTAATTTGTTTCTAAAACTTGACTTCTTCCCTTCTATGCGACACACCTTCACTGAAGACCATTAATTTCACTTCAATTCTACCTTATTCATGCTTCAATACCTCATCAAATTCATGTTTAAACCAATTCAGAAATCATTCATTAAGTAACTTACAAATCAATATCTTCCACACATCAAAACCAAACCAAAAATCATTATACAAGGATCATTTTTCCAGCATTCATTTATCATCATCTTAACGCATATTTCATACCATTTTAATTATCATAAAGCTTGTATTAATACAAGCTATCAAGTTTAGACTTCCCTTCCCTAATTATCTTCAAGTTCCTTCTTCAAAGAACTAACCAAGTGATCGCGGCTCTGTCGATGCGATCTTACGATCGATCCTTGGAAATCGGTCAAATAAAATAAATTCCAAGATTGCTGTATAGAATGCAACCTCGGGTCGTCTCACTTAATTGGAAACAAATAAAAATGGTCTAAACTAGCCTAAATGTCAAAAATTGCAATTGAAGTTGATAAACGGGGGTTTGGTATTTTGGTCAAAACTGATAAAGTAATTAAAATCGAACAAAAAGTATAAAAGAATATTTTTGGAATTTTTGAGATAATGCAATAAACAAAGAATCAGATAAAAATCAAATTGATAAAATCCTCTTGAAAATGAGGCTCAGCTATCACAGTTCAAAATGATTTTTAGGATACAATCCACTAAGTTTCGAAAGATCAACCCTAAAGGACTCTTTAGGTCCAAAGATTTAATTAATGAACTCCATCATTTGAATCTTTGTTTAAAACCTTAGTGTGAGAATAGACAAGCAATTGCAACCGGTTTATTGAATAAAACACAACAATCTCAATCAAACACAACTAGGCAGATAAAGACCGTAAATGCAATATTCAATGACATATATGAAACTTCATATATTAAGCATCAAAAGTTCTACAAATTACTTAGTCCAAATCTCAACATAGTTATCGACACTGCGGTTAAACTATAACAATGCTAATCTAGAAATATCGATGCAATCCTCTAACTCAGAAGTTACATAAATATAACTAGATTTCAGATACTATGTGATTACTCCCCTTCGAAGCTTCTGTGAACTCAAGCCATTGCTACATCTTCAAGAGGAAAGTTGACTCAGCCACGCATGACTCTGGTTGATCCCTCAGATACTGGAGATATAACGATGCTCATCTGGGCAGAAGTCGCTAACGGTGGTGATGATGGTAGACGATCATGAAAACGTGGAGATGGAATCGGATGTCGTCTCCTTCTTCTGCTTCCCGAGTCTGCGTGTTCAAAGTTTTTTCTGTCTCTCGTCTGCGTATGACCTAAAAACGGCAAGTTTTTATATGATGGAGTGCGGGTCGGGTCGGAACAGTGAGGCGAACTTTTCATAAAAAGTTGGATATCCGCTCGTACGTCGCGATGAATAAAATAAATAAATCAAATTTGTCACGACGTGTACAATCGCCTGCTCGTCGCGTCGTGTGCATCGCCATGCGTCGCGACGTGCAGAAGTGCTGTGCTCGCCGCGTCATGTGACATGCCATGCGTCGCGACGTGCGGAAAGACCTATGGCTGTTGACTTTCTGATGTTGACTCCTTTGTCCTGCAATAAGATAATAGCAACAATTTGCAGTACCAATTGTCCCAATAAAAATTGTAGAGAAATAAGTATCAAATCATGACAATTTACTTAAAAATTAAGAATTGAAAGAACTCAGTATGAGGAACCAATTTAAGCACAAAAATAATCAATTAGGAGTCAACACATGCACAAGTAGCTACAAAAATTCAGCCAATTCATAGTATAAACTTGGCTCAATCACCAAGCTAACCCTTCATGCAACCAAAACACATCCAAAATCTAGGTAGATGTAAGATGATCTTAACACTAAGATGATAACAACATGAAAGGTAGTATGAAGTAGCTTTCTTGATGCAGTAACTTACAAGGATTCCAACAGAAAGTGATCCCAAAAATTGCAAAAGTTGATAGGAAATGAGAAAGTTTCAGTGGAGAGACTGCAAGGTAGGGAAGAATGAGAAAAAAAAATCTCTAGCAGAAACCTACCTCATCCAATGCTAGGTGTCATCAAGTTGTAACAACAAATGTCACTATGCATATCCTTCATTTGTCCCATATTGGAGCTGCCAATTGTCACCAATACATTAGGCCATTTGTCTCTCACTTGTTGCTGCCACTTTGTTAATTCACTAACTATGTCATTTTTCAATGCATCAACTGTTGGGACCCGATCTCGGAACCGGATCCCAACCGGAAACGAAACGAAAATGGCCGAAACTAAAGCGAATTCAAATCGGATAACAAAATGTGAAGGAGAATCGAATAACAAAATGCAGAAACAAAATACAAACGAATCGAAGTATAATTGAATTGCAAATCGAATATGAATTTCCAATCGACAATTGGAATCGGAAATGAATCAATCGAAAACAAATCAAATGGAGAATACATATCGAAAAGAAAAAATGAATTCGAATCAAATCAAATGAATTGATTAACTGAAACAAATACCGACATCTGAGAGCAAACCAAAATAGTGTTGGAACCTTAGACTCAAAACCTAATTCGAAACGGTATAAAAAAACCGGTGTAATTTTTTTTCATTTTCATTCCTTTCATCTTTTATTCTATCTCTTTCAAATCAAAACATTTAATTTCCCACTTTTGGAAATTCTTCCTCATGTAAAAACTCAAATCATGAATTCTTCTTATACATTCATACAAAAATCCAATATTCATCTTTTAATCAATTTTTTTTTCTATCTCTAATTCAATCAAAAATTCGGCAGCATAACGGCTGCATTTTAACTAACCCAAACCTGCAAAGGGTTTAAATTACACTTCTATAATTCTCACACAATAACCAGTATTATCAGACACCCCGTCTGAAAATTCAGCATATCAAACGCAATTTTATACCTACAACATTCAATAAATCTCAATCCATAAACCATAACTAGAATCATTCATTTTTAAGTCACAATCAATCATATGCATTATCAAATGCAATTCCCAATCATATCTTAATACAGTATGCAAATTCATAAATCAATCCCAATGCAACCCAATCATTCTTATCCAACATAACCATACACAAGTTCTTATACAATCTCATAATCCATAGACATCATAAATTAATTACTTACAAATTCTTAATGGCTTTTTAAGCCATTTACAAACCAAATACTAAAATCTAGAAATACGAATTACAAAAGATGCAAAAACAGATAGAAGACTTGACTTTCCTTCATCCGATCTCCTGCTCGAAACCTGGAAATGGGGATAAAAGGGGAGTGAGTTTGACAGCTCGTGGATAATATATTTATAAATCGAATAATAAGCAAAAATTATTTTCTAAAAACCTTACAGTAGCAAATTTTTCAAAAGTTTATTTCTCAAACTTTTCAACTTTTCAAATCATTTATAATAAATTCCCATTCTCAAAATTTCTCATATTTTTCATAAGTCATAAACAATTTCAAAAACATGAATGTATCTGATCGCGGCTCTGTCGATTCAACCTTACGATCGATAATTAGAAATCGGTCAAAAATAATAAATTCCAAGATTGCGGTATAGATAGTAACCTCGGGTCGTCTCACTTAATTGGAACCAAATGAAAAAGGTCTAAGCTAGCCTAATTACCAAAAATTGCAATCAAAGTTAATAAAATGGGGGGTTTTTGTCATTGAAAGAACTAAAGGAATTTAACAAAATTGAAGACAGAAGTGTAAAAAGTATTTTTTTTGATTTTATGAAATTAAATGAAATTAACAAAAACTCATATAGAAATCAAATTGATAAAATCCTCTTGAAAATGGGCGCAGGCTATCACGGTTCAAAATGATTTTTCGGGGATAGAATCCACTAAGTTTCAAAAGATCAACCCTAAAGGACTCTTTAGGTCCAAAGATTTAATTAATGAACTCCATCATTTAAATCTTTGTTAAAAGCCTTAGTGTGGAAATTGGACAAGTAAATGCAATCGGTCAATCGAATAAAGCACAACCATCTAAATCAAACACAACTAGGTAGATTATGAGAGTCAATGCAATATGCGAAAGACATATATGAGACTTCATATATTAAGCATCGAAATTCTACAAATAACAATGTCCAAATTGCAACAAAGTGTTCAGCACACGGATAAACTATAACCATGCTAATCTAGTTATACATATGCAATCTCTAACTCAGAGTTTACACACAAATAACTAAACTTCAGACACTATATGATTACTCCCCTTTTAAGCTTTCGGTGAAATCAAACCATCGCTACATCTTCAAGAGGAAATGTGGTTTAGTTGTGCATGTTTCCGGACTCTCTCACGACTTGTGAAGATTGGACGCCTCCCATGGTGACAAAAGATGCTGGCGGTGGAATAATGGTGATGATCGACGATGATGAAATGGAGAATGTGATGGAGTAGAATGTCGTCTATCTGCTGCCTGTCGACGTCTTCAAGTATCTTCTGACCTAAAAATAGCAAAGTTTTTATATAATGGATGCGGGTCAGGTCAGAACAGTGAGACAAACTTTCCATTTAAGGTCAGATATCCGCTCGTACGTCGCGGCGTGTGAATAAATATTCGTCGCGACGTGCAGAATTACCTGCTCATCGTGACATACGAATTAACATGCGTCACGACGTGTGGAAGTGATTTGCTCGTCGCGACGTGCGGATTAACATGCGTCGCGACGTGTGGATAGGACCTCATGACCTGTTGACTTCCTGATGGGTTGACTCCTTTGCTCCTGCAATAAAATAACAATTTGCAGTATCAATTGTCCTCATAAATTAATATCAAATCATGACAATTTGTTGACAAATTGCGAATTAAAAGAGCTCGTTATGAGGAACCAATTTAAGCACAAAAATCATCAATTAGGAGTCAACGAATGCATAAGCAGCTATGAAAATGCAGCCAATTTATAATGTAAACTTGGCTCAATCAAATTTCCCCACACTTAGACCTTTGTACTCCTGGACAAAGTTTACAAGAGTCAAAAAGAATACAAGAGGGAAAGAAAATATCTGCCATGCTCAAAACAATATGTTGGACCCCAAATTTTTGTTTTCTTGAAGTTATTAAGTATGAAATTATTTGAATTATGATTTATGGTATAGTTTGATTTTATTGAGAATATTCATGGAAAAATTTGGATTTAATTGAGTTTAGCATGGAATAATATGTGTTTATGGAATAAGTGTTAGGAAGAGTAAAAATATGGTTATGAAAGGGGAAATATGGTTAAGGGCATATTGGTCAATTATTTGAGTTAGGATGATTTTAGCCTAAGTAAGGAGGGGCATTTGAGTCTTTGGCTTGTCGTGTAGGTTTAAGAAATTTGAGTAAGGAAATAGAGTAAGGAAAAGAAGAGTAACCGAAGAGAAGAGAGTGTCGGCCGAGTGAGAGGAAAGAAGAAGAAGAAAAGAGGAAAGCTTCGATCATTGGTTTTCGAAGGTTTTTAAGCATTCCATAGGTAAGAATCACTCTTTTATACTTGTTTGTGTTGGATTGAATATTTGATTTGTTGGAAATGGTTTGGATTGAGGATGAATCGGTGAAGTTAGGGTTTGAGATGAACTTTGGAAGATTTGTGGATTTAGTTGTGTTTTATGGCTGTTGTTGTGTTAGACAAGTGTAGAAAGGGAGTATGATGCATGATATATAGTTTAAGAGTATTGAATGAACGAAAAGAATAGGTTTGATTCTGCAGAAATCTGGAAAATCTAGGTTCGGATGAGTTTCTGCGACCCACACGCCGCGGCATGTTCATGAGCACGTCGCGGCGTGCAAGGAAGGCTACACACGCCGCGGTGTGCAAATTAGTTGGTGAGATGCGGCATGGTGAGACGCGGCGTGCCAGCGGGTTGGGAGTCGCGGCGCTCGCGAAGAGGCGCGTACACGCCGCAGCGTGTAGGTCTCTCGCCGTGGCGAGACGGCCTTTTGCATGCCACAAGACACTTCTCACTCACCAAGCGAAGTTTCCAATTTTGATGTAATTGGTTTTAAACTTATATCTTTTTCTACAGAGGTCCTTTTGGGGTGATTTTAGAGGCGTTGTGACCTAGAGAGATAGGTCTACAAGTTAGATGAAGTGATGAAGTGATGAAGTGATGAATTGGTTTCTAAGGATGTGAAATTTTAGTATTCATGAGTTCTGAATGAGAATTTGATTTTTTTTTTAGAGAGGCAAGAGGATCAAGAGGCACGAGAGGAAATTCAATCCTAGGCAAGAACAAGCGGGATATCGGGTGGGTTCATGTTTATAATACTGATATATAGGTACTCATTGTTTAGTTCAAATCAAGCAAGATCTTATGCATTTACATTCTGACATTCCACGATCGCATTGCATGCTACCGTGAATGATCATATTCTGCATTGTGTTATGCATTCATGACTATTATCAAGAGTTTTACAAAGGAATGTTTTCCTTTCACGAATACAAATGCATGAATTCAAGCTTTACAAAATATTTATATATGACAAGCAAGATCACAAGCAAGTGCCGGATTGGCAAACCAGTTTACAAGAATACGATTTATGCATGCTTATGTGGGTTTGCGGTGTCCCTCACGATAGTCAAGTGCACATTGACTCGAAGGCTTCTCCCTTTGCCTGACCGTGGCATGTGGTTTCTCGATAGATTCCCTCATGAAACTACGTCTACACATCAACATTTCGATGGCTATGTGTAGTACGTCACGAACCCGGGACACCCAAACCATCATGTTATGTGTTATGAAATGTTATGTGACATGCATCAAGATTTATTCAGAAATTAAGCACTTTACAAGAAATGACTCATACATGTTCAGTATTATGATTTCAACAAGTATTACGGCAATGAGATATTTTGAATATTATTTTTGCTTATTACTATATTATAAATATGTTCCCACGAGCGTTATAGCTCACCCCCTCTAATCTCCCCATACAGTGTGAGCCGAGATTGAGTGAGTGAGTCACGAGTACGCAGCAGATCGATTATATTTTGTCATGTTTATTTTCATGACTTTAATTTCATTTCAAGTATCATTGGTTCAAGAGTATTTTATATTTTGGCTCTTGAACTCGAGTTGTAATTTGTTTTGAGATATCATCAATTGAAACATGAATTACGGATTTGGTTGTTTACAAGCATGAAAGCACGTTTTGAGTATGATCATGATGGGTCCATTGAACTTCCGATGGTCTCTTCTTTAAACTGTTTAATTTACATGTTCCGCTTTATATACTTCAATTATGGATGAAAGTGGGTTTCAAGTGTACTTTCCAATAGGCCCATTACACTTCCGCGGGTCTTTTTCCCTTGCTCACGTCTTCCTCGCCACGCTCTCACGTCAGACGTTGGGCTCCGGCAGTGGGGTCCAACATTGTTTGGTATCAGAGCCTAGGTTTTTGGATCTAGGGCTTCATGACATGGTTTTCAAGAAATAACTCGCATTGTTTTACCCTTACATTGTTTTACACGATTTGAACCGTTTTTGCATACTTTGAAAAGTGTCTTACATGAACTAAAGTTTTCAATGGTTTTCTATTCAAGGAGTGATCATGCCACCTCGAAGGAGAACTCGTGGAGCTACGACTCGATTTCAATCTCGTCAGGGGAGTACGGATGAGTCCCATATTCCTCAGGATGCCGGGACACAGTCTGTTCCGATCTCAGAGGCACCTAGTTTGCAGCAAGAAGTGCCTCCTCCGCCTCCTCAGATGCCTCAGGGAACACCCATGGATCCGGGTTTCTTTCAAGCCTTTGCACAGGCTTTTACATATGCCATGGGACAGGGATCTCAGATGTCGATGCAGGCTCCGGTAGACAGGAGTGGACAGTATGACAAGCTCCGGAAGTTTGGGGCTGTTGATTTCAGTGGGACGACGAATCCCGAAGAGGCTGAAGCTTGGTTGAAGAGGACCGAGAGGGTCTTAGTTCAGATGAGGACAAGCTGGACTATGCAGTCAGTTTGTTGCAGGGAGATGCACTGCATTGGTGGGAGTCCGTGCCCCACAGTCAGGTTGTTCCTTCAATGCTGACATGGAGAGATTTTGTGGAAGTATTCAGGAAGAAGTACATGTCCGGTGTATGTGCGGAGAAAGCTAGAAATTTCTGAATCGATGCGAGGGACATGAGTGTGAGCGAGTACGAGTTGAAGTACCATGACTTTCGGATATGCAGCGAACATTGTGGCAATGTAGAAGACAAGTGCCGCAAGTTTGAGGGAGGTCTTCACTGGGAATCGGGGAGAAAGTCACGATTCATAATTTCTGCGACTACCGGCCAGTTAGTGGATGCTGCTCTCCAGGCTGAGAAGCTGGAGAATATCAGGAATGAGGCAAACAAGAAGAGGAAGAACAGGGAGCGAGTTTTAGGAAGGTGCAGTGCTCCATTGCCTTAGAGGAGCACGAGGAGCTCTTACACTCGAGTGAAGTGGGTAGCGATGGGGCTACCAGAACAAGCATATGAGAGCTGTTTGAGGCAAGCCTCTAATGTGGGAGGCGCTTGAGTAGAGCGAGCAAAGAGCGGTTCACTTACCCCATATGTGACCAGTGTGGGAAGCACCATCAGGGAGAGTGCCTCAGATCTCTTGGAGTTTGCTTCAGATGTGGAGAGAAGGGGCATATAGCCAAGCATTGTCCGCAGGCACCGAGACCGAGGGTCACATTTGAGCTCTAGGCGTGCGAGAGCAGTGGGAACCAGGCCAGTTACTGAGGTAGGCAGCTCGGGGACTGCAAGGAAGACTGTTCCTCCAGGAAGGCCAAGGGGTCAGGCGCCGGCAAGAGTATTTGCCATGACCAGGGAGGAAGCTGCAGCCGTACCTGAGGTTGTCACGGGTATGGCTCGGTTATTCGATTTACCAGTGTTTGTGTTGATTGATTTTGGTTTCACGCACTCTTTTGTTTCTGCTAGCATAGATTTGCATGGTATGAGTTCTTTGCCTTTGGATAGGCCCTTGATTGTTAGTACTCCTTTAGGGAGGAATGTGGTGATCAGTCAGGTGTATGAGCAGTGTGAGCTCTTTATAGATGGTGCTAAATTGGTAGTGGATTTACTGCCGCTAGACCTTAGAGGGTTAGATGTTATCCTGGGGATGGATACCATGGAGAAGTGTCTGCCAAGTTTGGATTAATGGTCGAAAGAGGTAGAGTTCGATCTGGGTAATGGTGAGAGGGTGATCTTGAGAGGGATAGGAAGACACCGGACTAAGATTGATTTCAGCTATGTTGGTGAAAGGATGATGGGCGAGGATGTGAAGCTTTCTTGGCGCATGTTGTAGATGCCGATGTGCATGCAGGAAGTTAGATGATTTCGATTGTGAGGAATTCCCGGATGAGTTACGGTGTTTGCCGCGGTGAGGGAAATCGAGTTTGCCATTGACTTGATTCCGGAACGCGCTATTTCTATACCGCTTACAGGATGGCTCCAAATGAGTTGAGGAGCTTAAGGAACAGTTGGAGGAACTGTTAGAGAAGGGTATGTCGAGCCTAGTTCGTCTCCTTGGGAGCGCCAGATTGCTTTGTCAAGAAGAAGGATGGATCATGGCGTATGTGCATTGATTATCGGAGACTTAATAAAGTGACAATTAAGAACAAGTATCCGTTGCCACAGATAGATGATTTGTTTGACCAGTTGCAGGGAGCTAGGGTTTTCTCCAAGATTGATCTCAGGTCAGGCTATCATCAGCTCAGGATCAAGGAGTCTGATGTTAGCAAGACAGCTTTCAGGACCCGTTATGGGCACTATGAGTTTTTGGTTATGCCGTTCGGCTTGACCAATGCTCCAGCTGCTTTCATGGATCTCATGAATAGGGTGTTCAAGGAGTTTCTGGATCAGTTTGTCATAGTGTTTATAGATGACATTCTGGTGTATTCTAAGAGTGAAGAAGAGCATGAGGAGCATCTCAGGATTGTTTTGCAGACTCTTAGGGAAAGAGAGCTTTATGCCAAGTTCAGCAAGTGTGAGTTCTGGCTTCATGAGGTGACTTTCCTTGGACATGTGATTTCGCAGGATGGTGTTCATGTGAATCCAAGGAAGGTTGAAGCAGTAGTGAATTGGCATGCACCCAAGACAGGGACAGAGGTGAGGAGTTTTCTGGGTTTTGCAGGTCACTACATGAGGCTTGTAGAAGGATTCTCCATGATAGCTGCTCCTATTACCAAGCTATTAAGGAAGAATCAGAAGTTTATCTGGACCGATGAGTGCCAGAAGAGCTTTGAGGAGCTCAAGCACAGATTGACTAGTGCTCCAGTATTGATTTTGCCTTCAGGTGATGAGGGCTATCTGATATCTGTGATGCCTCGAGGAAAGGTCTAGGTTGTGTGTTGATGCAAGGAGATAAGGTGATAGCTTATGCTTCAAGGCAATTGAAGCAGTATGAGTTGAATTACCCGACTCATGACTTAGAGTTAGCAACAGTGATTTTTGCCCTGAAGATTTGGAGGCATTATTTTTATGGAGTTCAGACCTGGGTCTTTACAGATCATAAGAGTCTCAAGTACTTACTGAGCCAGAAGGAGTTGAACTTGAGACAGAGAAGGTGGATTGAGTTACTCAAGGATTATGATTTGTTGATTGAGTACCACCCGAATAAAGCGAATGTAGTGGTGATGCTTTGAGCGAAAGTCCTCTATTGCTCATGTTCAGACAATTTACCTTCCTTCTTTGGAAGAGATGGCCAAGCTTAGGATAAGCTTGGAGCAAGAGGAACAGATTGCCTCTTAGCTACTTTCGAGTTAGGCTATACTCCGAGAGAGGTTAAGGAGTTGCAGCGCGAGGATGCGAGTTAAGCAAGCTTAGGCGGAAATTGAGAATGGTAAGGTTTCGAAGTTGTAGTAAGAGAGGATGGACTCATGACAATGGGGGCGGGCTTTGTATTCCAAACAATGAGGCGATTAAGGGTGAGATTCGGATGAGGCACACAATCGCCTTATGCCATGCACCAGTAGCACCAGGATGTCTGAGATTTGAGAGAGCATTTACGGTGGAAGGGCATGAAGAGGATGTAACGAATATATGTCAAGAAGTGTCTCGTGTCGTCGAGTCAAAGTTGAACACCAGCGCCTTGAGCAAGTTAAGACCATTGTCATTCACGAGTGAAAGTGGCAAAGAGTAACCATGGATTTTCGATGGGTTTGCCTAAGACTAGTAAACACGATGCCATATGGGTTATAGTGGATCGATTAATGAAATCAGCCCATTTTACGGCGATTAAGGCGATGATTCCTTACATGTGCTCGCCAGGAAGTACATTGATGAGATAGTTAGATTGCATAGGATTCTAGATTCCATAGTGTCTGACAGG
Source organism: Erythroxylum novogranatense (assembly GCA_029891385.1). Lineage (NCBI taxonomy): Eukaryota > Viridiplantae > Streptophyta > Magnoliopsida > Malpighiales > Erythroxylaceae > Erythroxylum > Erythroxylum novogranatense. The sequence continues at coordinate 23,219,540 of CM057235.1, forward strand.
GATCCTAGGTTCACTTCTCGATTTTGGGGAAGCTTGCAGGAAGCTTTAGGGACAAAGTGCATTTCAAGATCGGCATTTCACCCTCGACGGATGGTCAATCTGAGAGGACCATTCGGACACTTGAGGGAATGCTCAGGGCTTGTGTTATGGATTTCAAGGGAGCTTGGGATGAACATTTGCCATTGGTCGAGTTTGCTTACAATAACTCGTACCATTCTAGTATCCAGATGGCTCCATATGAGGCTTTATATGGAAGGAGGTGCAGGACTCCTATCTGTTGGGATGAAGAAGGAGAGAGGAAGCTAGTCGGACCAGAGTTGATTCAGCTGACTGTGGATAAAGTCAATCTAGTCAAGCAGCGGCTTAAGGCAGCCCAGGATAGGATGAAGAGTTACACGGATGCTCATCAGAAAGAGATGGAATATGAAGTTGTTGAGAAAGTATTTCTTAAGACGTCTCCTTGGAAGGGAGTTATGAGGTTTGGTAAGAAAGGCAAGTTAAGTCCAAGATATATAGGTCCTTATGAGATTCTTGAGAGGATCAGACCTTTAGCTTACAGATTGGTGTTACCGCCAGAGTTGTCTCAGATCCACGATGTCTTTCATGTCTCCATGTTGAGAAGGTACAGATCAGATCCTTCTCATGTCATTCCGGTTTCAGACATTCAGTTGAGAGACGACTTAAGTTATGAGGAAATTCCGGTAGCAATCATGGACACCAAGGAAAAGGCCCTTAGAAACAAGACAGTTCAGCTAGTTAAGGTTCTGTGGAGGAACCATGCAATAGAAGAAACCACATGGGAGCCCTTGGATGCCATGAAAGAGAAATATCCAAGTCTTTTCGATGATTCAGGTAAATTTCGAGGACGAAATTTCTTTTAAATGGGGGAGAAAATGTTGGACCCCAAATTTTTGTTTTCTTGAAGTTATTAAGTATGAAATTATTTGAATTATGATTTATGGTATAGTTTGATTTTATTGAGAATATTCATGGAAAAATTTGGATTTAATTGAGTTTAGCATGGAATAATATGTGTTTATGGAATAAGTGTTAGGAAGAGTAAAAATATGGTTATGAAAGGGGAAATATGGTTAAGGGCATATTGGTCAAGTATTTGAGTTAGGATGATTTTAGCCTAAGTAAGGAGGGGCATTTGAGTCTTTGGCTTGTCGTGTAGGTTTAAGAAATTTGAGTAAGGAAATAGAGTAAGGAAAAGAAGAGTAACCGAAGAGAAGAGAGTGTCGGTAGTGAGAGGAAAGAAGAAGAAGAAAGAGGAAAGCTTGATCATTGGTTTTGAAGGTTTTAAGCATTCCATAGGTAAGAATCACTCTTTTATACTTGTTTGTGTTGGATTGAATATTTGATTTGCTGGAAATGGTTTGGATTGAGGATGAATCGGTGAAGTTAGGGTTTGAGATGAACTTTGGAAGATTTGTGGATTTAGTTGTGTTTTGTGGCTATTGTTGTGTTAGACAAGTGTAGAAAGGGAGTATGATGCATGATATATAGTTTAAGAGTATTGAATGAACGAAAAGAATAGGTTTGATTCAGCAGAAATCTGGAAAATCTGGGTTCGGATGAGTTTCTGCGACCCACACGCCGCGGCATGTTCATGAGCACGCCGCGGCATGTTCATGAGCACACCGCGGCGTGCAAGGAAGGCTGCACACGCCGCGGTGTGCAAATTAGTTGGTGAGATGCGGCATGGTGAGACGGGGCGTGCCAGTGGGTTGGGAGTCACGACGCTAGCGAAGAGGCGCGTACATGCCGCGGCGTGTAGGTCTCTCGCCGTGGCGAGACGGCCTTTGCCGCGGCGAGCACGCTTTTCAGTCGCGGTGAAGTTTCCAATTTTTGACAGAATTGGTTTTAAACTTATATCTTTTTCTACAGAGGTACTTTTGGGGTGATTTTAGAGGCGTTGTGACCTAGAGAGATAGGTCTACAAGTTAGATGAAGTGATGAAGTGATGAATTGGTTTCTAAGGATGTGAAATTTTAGTCTTCATGAGTTCTGAATGAGAATTTGATTTTTTTTTTTTAGAGAGGCAAGAGGATCAAGAGGCACGAGAGGAAATTCAATCCTAGGCAAGAACAAGCAGGATATCAGGTGGGTTCATGCTTATAATACAGTATATAGGTACTCATTGTTTAGTTCAAATCAAGCAAGATCTTATGCATTTACATTACAGCATTCCACGATCGCATTGCATGCTACCGTGAATGATCATATTCTGCATTGTGTTATGCATTCATGACTATTATCAAGAGTTTTACAAAGGAATGTTTTCCTTTCACGAATACAAGTGCATGAATTCAAGTTTTACGAAATATTTATATATGATAAGCAAGATCACAAGCAAGTGCTGGATTGGCAAACCAGTTTACAAGAATACGATTTATGCATGCTTATGTGGGTTTGCGGTGTCCCTCACGATAGTCAAGTGCATATTGACTCAGAAAGGCTTCTCCCGCCTGCTCGACTGTGGCACAGGGTTTCTCAGATAGATTTCCTCATGAAACTACGTCTACACATCAACATTTCGATGGCTATGTGTAGTACGTCACGAACCCGGGACACCCAAACCATCATGTTATGTGTTATGAAATGTTATGTGACATGCATCATGATTTATTCAGAAATCAAACACTTTACAAGAAATGACTCATACATGTTCAGTATTATGATTTCAACAAGTATTACGGCAATGAGATATTTTGAATATTATTTTTGCTTATTACTATATTATAAATATGTTCCCACGAGCGTTATAGCTCACCCCCTCTAATCTCCCCCATACAGGTGACGAGCCAGAGATTGAGTGAGTGAGTCACGAGTACAATGACGATCAGCTTATATTTTGTCATGTTTATTTTTCATGACTTTAATTTCATTTCAAGTATCATTGGTTCAAGAGTGTTTTATATTTTGGCTCTTGAACTCAGAGTTGTAATTTGTTTTGAGATATCATCAATTGAAACATGAATTACGGATTTGGTTGTTTACAAGCATGAAAGCACGTTTTGAGTATGATCATGATGGGTCCATTGAACTTCCGATGGTCTCTTCTTTAAACTGTTTAATTTACATGTTCCGCTTTATATACTTCAATTATGCATGAAAGTGGGTTTCAAGTGTACTTTCCAATAGGCCCATTACACTTCCGCGGGTCTTTTTCCCTTGCTCACGTCTTCCCCGCCACGCTCTCACGTCAGACGTTGGGCTCCGGCAGCGGGGTCCAACACAATAAAAGGAAATTGACGCAATTCACTTCCTCATAAATCAACCACAGTAAATTGAAAGAGTGCTAATAAAACAAACATTGAAAGAATTCAAGTACAAGAGATTGAACAAAAGAGAATCACTCGGGATATAGTGTTGCTCTCATCTCACTTGTGTTTAGGGATATTTTTACTCTCAATCTGCTTAATCCATCTCCTACCATAAGCTTGTGTCAAGTCTATTTTTCCACTACAAGAACTATCATTTCAAAGATCAAGAGGACTTTTAGGGTTGTAATGTACGAAAGGCTAAATGAATGGATGAAGTGAAAGAAAGAAAGAATAATTTTAGCACATGCACTAAACAAGGAACTGATGTCAATAGTTTTCTGAAATTAAACACTTGCATAAACAGAATGCATGCACTTTTTGTTTTAGATATTGTCCCTTTTTGGGATATTGTCGCTTTTTGGGACACACAACTAGCCCTGTTTGGGATATACCCTTTTAATTTATTTATTTTTAATTTATTATAAGCGAAAGCAAAATAACTAATGACACCATAAAAATATGAATGCAAATGCTCATAACAAGAGGGCTCAAAGGGCTAGCAAGGGATAAGTATTTAAGGGACTGTGTTTGGGAAAAAGGGGTTGAGGAAGGAACGCCTCTATCACATCAACAAAAATCCAGTTCATCAAGCTTCAAGTAAGAATTGAAACAAGTTCTAGAGAAGTATGAAATAAGCAGATGCACACAAAGATAAAAGAAAATTTTTGGCTCAAATATCCTTCCAACAAGGGTATTGTCTCTATGAACAATCTCAAGTCTCAAAAACTTAAAATGCTACTTTGTTAGCATGCTTCTATTCACCGTGTTTTGAAAACTTTGAAAGCAAGGTTTTGCCAATTCCAACTATCATTAAAAGGATGGAAGGTGTTTTCAAAAACTCAAGCATCATTTTGAAACTAGTAAAAGCTTTGAAGACAACAACCACAAAAGTCCAGTCCAGAAAATGTTTGATTGAATGGAAGAATTAGGCAAAAATCATTCATGCAATACGGTGACGTCGCGACGTATAACAGTGTACGTCCCGACGTGCGGACGTCGCGATGTATACAAGGGTGACGTCGCGACATATACGCACTCAAATGAATAGATTCGACGCGACGTGTGATCGCTAGTCGCGGCGAGGAGTTGCAGAATGACAGAAAAGTTTAAAATTTACCAAGTTTATCGACAGAATGCACCAAAGGCCAGCAATTCATAAACATAATGTCAACAGGCATGCAACAAGAAAGATAAATGGGGAAACAACTCCCCCACACTTAAAGAACACATTGTCCTCAATGAAAATGTAGCAAGGAAAAGGAAGAAGAACAAGGCTCAAAGGTAAAGAAGAGGGAAGGGAAGATTGATCATTAAATGGAACAAGTCAAGTACAAAAAGGAAAAAAGAACTAATGAACTAAATACATAAATAAAAGACAACAAAAGAAAATAAATACAAGAAAAAAAAGAACAAAAAGCCAAAATTAGGCCGAAGGATCATCAACCGGCGGGTCTGAAGGAGCAGCCTGAGAAGTGCTAGGGCCAGCTGAAGAATCCCGGGCCGTAGGAGGGATGGGCAACTGTAGGCAATCCGCAATCAGTGTGAACATGGAATGGTAGAATTGGCGGTCAGCTGCCATCTGGGCCTCAATGCACTGTATGTCATCGCGAAGAAGGGCGACCTGATCAGAGAGGGCGGAAGGTGAAGGTGGTGGACGGATAGGGTCGCGAGGCGGAGCCTCGGATGTAGGTGCAACAACAGAGGGAGCAGAAATGGGGGAAAAAGGGGCAGAAGGGACAGGGGGAGGCGAGGGAGAAGAAGGTGGGGAAGGGTCAGGTGGGGTGTGTAGGCGACGAGGTTGGCGGAGACAAATATATTTGAAAGCAGGGGCAGGCTCAAAAGTTAGATCGGTCGGATGTTCCGAAACCCGATAGGCCCGGAACATGTCGATGATCAGGTGGGGAAAGATGAGGGAATGGTTGATGTTAGAGGATAGGATGCATTGGCAAAGGGCAGAGGTGATGGCTTGAGCGAGGTTGACTGGCCGACTGACTATCAACAGGTAAATATAGAGAGCCTGCTCCTTAGGAACCATGGCAAGGTAGGAGGTGGTGAGGATGTTGTTGCAAATGAAATGAAGCCACGGACGGGCTTCAGAGCGAAGGTCGGAGTGGCAGATATAGCGCTGACCCCCCCTGGGTTGATACCAGTCGGTACCCTCAGGACAGAGGGTACGAAGGACATCGGCCCAAGGGTACTCATGGATGAGTTCGGAGTAGTGGCAATGGGGGATAGGAAGGAGATGATAATGCTCCCTAATGAAGACAGCAGTGAAAGCGCGGGGAATGGTAACACCACGGAACTCGATTCCGTAGGTGCCGGAGTAACGGGCATGGGTATAGTAGTGGCGGACGAATGTGAGGTTCCCATAGGTTCGGGGATGGGCTAGGTTGGAGAGGTTGAGTTGAAATAGTTGTCGGACGAAAGGGTTGTTGTGGGGGGTTAAAGGAAAAGGTTTTTCCTTGAGTATGGCCCTGGCCTCGCCATGGCCACGGTCTGACATACTCCGGATCAACCGGAAGGGAAGAGGAATGGGTAGGAGAAGGTTGGTGGTGCGAAGAATGTGAAGGTTGAGGAGAAGGAGAATGAGCGGAGAAAACTCCCAAAGAGGACGGAGAGGCAACGGGGTGAGGGGAAACGGAAGGGTCGGAGTAAAACTCGTCAAGCGAGTTGGAGGAAGAGGGGAGGACATGAGAAGGAGAATGGGGTCGGTCAGACCTGCTAGCATTCTTGGTTCGAGGCATTGTCCTGTACACAAAAAGAAAAAGAACAGAGAAATCAATAAGGAGTTAAGCAAAAATCAGCCACCTCGTCGCTACGTGTGGGTAGACGCCGCAACGAGGCAAAGCCCTTGACCAGACGTCGCGATGTGCGAATTAACATACGTCGCGACGAGATAAGGTACTTCGTACGTCGCAACGAGGCAAGGCATTCGTCGCGACGTATGCTGATTTTCCAGACGCATCGCGACGTGCAACGCTCGTCGCGATGACCTAACTAAAAACAACTAACAAGGAGGAAGAAAAACAGGAAAACGAGAGGAAATGGGACACTTACAGAAATCGAAAACGTAAGAAGGGAGACGGCGAAGACTCTGGGCACAGTCGAACAACGGAGAGAATCGAGAGAAATCGAGAGCAATGACAGCAGAAAGAGAGTGTGGGGGAGAAAAGATGAAGGGGAAAAGAAGAAGGATAAATGGCGAATGGAGGCAGAAGGTCGCGAGGGGAAAGGACAAAAAGGGGCACTGGAAAAAACGAGAAGACCAACGAACAGAAAGGGCAAAAAGGTATTTCAATTGATGGCACGTCGCGACGTAAAAATGTGAGCACGTCGCGACGTAAACGCCAAAAAAAAAACGATGTATGTCGCGACGTAGGCTTCAAAGAAAAAAATGAGGCACGTCGCGACGTATAAATTAAAATATGTCGCGACGCCTCTACCCGAACAGAAACACAAACCTAAAGATCCTAACATAATCCAGAAACAATCAATCTCACAAAAAACAACCCTTTTACCAATGTCATGCGTCTTCAATGCAGAAAGATTTAAAGCTCACAAAGTGAAAGTAATTTATTAGAATAAGGAACAGAAATCCTACCTAACTACAGCTAATCCTACTGGTTTGGTCTCTCCCCCACACTTAATCAAGATACTCATGCAAGACAAAAGTTCACACCACTTCCAAGCAGGGTGCATGAATATATTGAGAATGCAGGTAGAGAAACAACCTGGTCTCACGGTGGGGTTGTTTCTCACGGTGGGTCCTGAAGCTCGGGATGGTCATTCGGCTGATATCCAAGCTTCATCCCAGCAGCTTGGCTCTTGGGTAGCTCTATGTCCAATCCCCTACTCGAAGGCTCTCCTACAAAATCATCAGCAAGAAAATTTTCTCCAAGGAGATTGTTAGTAGACGATGTTAAGGTTTGTGCAAAATCACTACATGCATCGTCAATAACCGTATCAAGCATATTTACTCCAAGCAGAGAATAATCCTCATGGGGGTGTTTCATTGTTTCATACATGTTGAAGCTGACCTGCTGATCACCTACCTCCATGGTTATCTTACCTTCCTTCATACTGATCATGGTGCTTGCAGTCCGCAAAAAGGGTCGCTCGAGAATTAAGGAAGTATCCTGCACAACTTCAGAAGACATATGAAGCACATAAAAATCAGCAGGAAATACTAAGCCTTTAACCTGGACCAAGATGTCCTCAATGATACCCACTGGATGCCTAAAGGATCTATCAGCCAACTGGAGGACAACAGATGTAGGTTTTATACTTTTCACTCCTAGGACCTCGTAGACTGACTTAGGCATCACATTTATGGCAGCCCCCAGATCTAACAAAGCTCTTCCTATAGTCACTTTCCCTAAGATGCAAGGAATGGTGAAAGATCCAGGGTCTTGACACTTGACAAGTATTTGCGGTTTGAACAAAGCTGACACATTGGAGCTCACTTGCACTCTCTCATTTGGCCTAAACTTTCTCTTGTTAGTGCATAAGTCCTTCAAATATTTAGCATAGGCCGGAACTCTCTTCACCAAATCAAGCAAGGGAACATTCACCTCTACTTTCCCAAACAAATCAATGATTTCCTTTTCATGTTTAATCTCATTCATGCGCTTGCTCATCAAATATGAGTTTGGAAAAGGAAGGTCTTGAATACTTACCTCCTTACCTTTGCCGGCTTGCTTGCTTGATTCTCCATTTTCAGCTTGATCATTGGAACTCTCTGAAGTAGTTCCCTTGTTTCTTGAAGCATGCTTTTTCTCTTTCAATAGCTCTTCTTCCCTCACACTTTCTGATTTCTTAATCTTTTCCTTGGGTAGGGGCACTTCTGCACTTTCAACATCCTCATCACATGCCTCTTTATCTACTTGAGGATTAAACCTCACTTGCTTCCCACTCCGGAGGGTAATTGCATTGAGACTCTTGGGATTCATCACAGTATTAGAAGGAATAGTCCCACTACTTTTTGCTTGATTCTCACTCATGTTGTTGGTCAACTGAGTGACATATGAGTTAATGTTCTCCACCTTGGTCTCCCATTGTTCCATTCTCTTCTCCAAGGCATTGAACCTAGCAGCAGTTTTTTAGGAATCCTGTTGAATAAGAGAAGTAATGGCATTAAACTGGTTAGCATTAGAATCCCTCTCTTCCTTCATCAGAGTCATCATACTGTGAAGCAACTGGTTGGTGTCTTCCTTTGGGGGAACTATTAGGGATTGCTGTTGATTTGGGAACTGGCTAGTGGAAGTACCAGCTCCTCCCCCTTGTGAAAATCTATTTTAAGCCCTGTTTTCTTCATTCCTCCAACCAAATCTTAGATTGGACTTCCATCCCTCATTGTATGTGTTGGAGTAGGGATCCCACTTCTGATTTGCTCTCCCTGGATACACTGTTGACACCTCTTTATATCTTCCAGGGCATACACTTGATATATGCATCACCGACCCACAAGTGTCACAACTGGGTGCAATAATATCCGTTGAAGATGATGGGCGATGCACATTCAAGTTCTTCAACTCTACAGTAATACAAGACAACTGTGATGTTATCCTGTTCTCCATCAAATCTACCTTTGTTTCCAAACTTTCCATTCTCTTGGCTTGAGCTGTTAAAGCTCCCAATTCATTCAATCCTCTGGAATCTCTCACACTGTATTGTTGATAGTTTAAGGCCATCTTCTTGATCAAGTCCCATGCTTCCAATGCTGTAAGGTCAATCAGAGATCCTCCAGATGCAGCATCTAACATACCTTTCTCTTGACTCTTCAACCCATCATAGAAATACTGCACCAATTGTTCATCAGGAATTTGGTGATGGGGGCATTTGGACAGAAGATCTTGGAAGCGGTTCCAATAGTCATACAGTGATTCATCATACTCCTGGCGGGCTGAATAAATTTCCTTCCTCATCGAAGATGTCCTGCAAGCTGGAAAATATTTCTCCAAAAAGGCCTTCCTCAGGTTGGCCCAGCTATGATAAGCATTGGTCACATGCCTCGGAAGACTCATGTACCACTCTCGCGCCTTTCCTTCCAAGGATAAATGAAATACCTTCCATAGCACTTGGTCCAAAGTAGCTCCTACTGGCTTCATACTCTGACAGATCATCGTCAAAGCTTGTAGGTGCATGTATGGATCTTCTCCTGCCAAGCCATGAAATTTAGGAAGGGAATTAATCAACAAACCTTTAATCTCAAAATTAACATCAAAATTAGGGCAAGCAGCAGTAAATGGATCATAATGCACCTCAGAGGTTGTTGCTTCCCTAATAGTCCTACGTCTCTGGTTCTCATTGTTCTCTCCTACTCTCTCATGCTCACCATTTCCTCCATTAGTTCCATTTCTAGGTTGGTGTGCAGGAAAGTCAGGATTTGGGAAAATGTGAGGATTCTCAGCCATAATTTCTCTTTCTCGCTCAATTACTCTACTCCTCTCTTGTTCTTTCCTTTCTTTCCTAAGTCTCCTTAAATGTCTCTCAACTTCAGGTTGGAATTGAATAAGTCTACCTCTCCTGGGCATGCACAAAAATCAATCCTCAAATAAAAGAAATGGTAACAAAAATTCTCACAGTCACACAAAATCGGATAAAAGTGAAATGCGATGAATGCGAGAGTATGAGTGTATGGATGTATGTATGAGTGTGTATGTGTGAAAATTTGCTAAGTAAAAGAAAAACTAAAGTATGGAGTATGCTTGTGCAAAGGGAAATCAAAATCTATGCTATGAACAAGTGTGAAAATCAAACTATACTAAATGCACTGCAAAAACAAAGATTCCGATTATCAACAAAAATTGAAATGAATGACAATGGTTATCCTACGGTAAACCAATTTCTTGGTTCCCCGGCAACGGCGCCAATTTGATCACGGTTTTGTCGATTCAACCTTACGATCGATCCTTGGAAACCGATCAAAAATAATAAATTCCAAGATTGCAGTATAGGTAGCAACCTCGGGTCGTCTCACTTAATTGGAACCAAATGAAAAAGGTCTAAGCTAGCCTAATTACCAAAATTGCAATCAAAGTTGATAAAATGGGGGGTTTTGTCATTGAAAGAACTAAAGGAATTTAACAAAATTGAAGACAAAAGTGTAAAAAGTATTTTTTTTTTTGGATTTTATGAAATTAAATGAAATTAACAAAAACTCATATAGAAATCAAATTGATAAAATCCTCTTGAAAATGGGCGCAGGCTATCACGGTTCAAAATGATTTTTCGGGGATAGAATCCACTAAGTTTCAAAAGATCAACCCTAAAGGACTCTTTAGGTCCAAAGATTTAATTAATGAACTCCATCATTTAAATCTTTGTTAAAAGCCTTAGTGTGAAAATTGGATAAGTAAATGCAATCGGTCAATCGAATAAAGCACAACCATCTAAATCAAACACAACTAGGTAGATTATGAGAGTCAATGCAATATCCGAAAGACATATATGAGACTTCATATATTAAGCATCGAAATTCTACAAATAACTATGTCCAAATTGCAACAAAGTGTTCAGCACACGGATAAACTATAACCATGTTAATCTAGTTATACCGATGCAATCTCTAACTCAGAGTTTACACACATATAACTAAACTTCAGACACTATATGATTACTCCCCTTTTAAGCTTTCGGTGAACTCAAACCATCACTACATGTTCAAGAGGAAATGTGGTTTTGTTGTGCATGTTTCCGGACTCTCTCACGACTTGTGAAGATTGGACGCCTCCCATGGTGACAGAAGATGCTGGCGGTGGAATAATGGTGATGATCGACGATGATGGAAATGGAGAATGGTGATGGAGTAGAATGTCGCCTATCTGTTGCCTGCTGACGTCTTCAAGTATCTTCTGACCTAAAAATAGCAAAGTTTTTATATAATGGATGCGAGTCGGGTTAAAACCGTGAGGCAAACTTTTCATTTAAGGTGGGATATTCGCTCATACGTCGCGGCGTGCGAATAAATATTCGTCGTGACATACGAATTAACATGCATCGCGATGTGTGAAAGTGATTTGCTCGTCGCGACGTGCGGATTAACATGCGTCGCAACGTGCGGATAAGACCTCATGACCTGTTGACTTCCTGATGGGTTGACTCCTTTGCTCCTGCAATAAAATAACAATTTGCAGTATCAATTTTCCTCAGAAATTAATATCAAATCATGACAATTTATTGAAAAATTGCGAATTAAAAGAGCTCGTTATGAGGAACCAATTTAAGCACAAAAATCATCAATTAGGAGTCAACGTATGCATAAGCAGCTATGAAAATGCAACCAATTTATAATGTAAACTTGGCTCAATCAGCATCACAAATATTAACAAAAACAAAATTAACAACAAAAACAAAAATCACATAACACATCAAATGGTTTGGGTCGGTCCAAAACAGAACGTACTGCACATTCTTACATAGCGATCCTGTGCAGCCGTGAACGAAACGTACTACACTTTCCCGCATAGCGGTCCAGTGTAGTCGTGACTTAAGGGAGTCCGATATCGAAACTCCAGTGCCACTAGCGGGCAGTTGAGAGAAGGCTTTTAAAAACGGGACAATGCACTGACTCTAACTTAAGGGACCTAACCAAACCCACATATCATATAATTTACACTCGAAAACTCGGATTGCCCGAAGGCATATTTTTAAAATTTACTTTTCGTCATATTATCTCATAATCGCACAAAAAGTCACATAATGTCACATATCAGAATCTTAATTCATCCCAACACGAAGAATGCATAAATCATAACAATTTCTTAAAACCATAATTCAAACAAAAAATCCAAATCACAATGCACATTTATCATCAAAAAGGAAAACTCTGGTTCTTTTTCTTCCGACAACCCAACTTTCCCAATTCATAACTCCTTCCTCAGATCTCCAAATTGAACAAACTTGGTATCGATGGAAACCTAAAAGAAAACTCTACAACTTCTATGAAGAGCTTAAGAACCAGATCTGCGTCTAAAGGAGTCAAAAACTAATTCAAGGTTACTGCCCAACTTGAAAATGTCTTACACAATGCCAAAAGTTTGAAAACTCATATCTCTTAACACAATCTCCTAAAAATGTCCCATTTTACCTCAATGGAAAGATAAAAAGATAATTTACAACTTTCATGAAGGGTGAAAAAGTCAATTCAGTCATTAAAAGAGGTAAAAATACTCTCAAAGTTACTGCCTATATAAAAACCAATGGAACAGTAAACTTGCCAAATGAACAGTAACTGCTTTCTTTCTAACCTTATAACTTTTTGCTCCTAACTCCAAAAATTGCATATTATACATCATTAGAAAGATAGAAAGATGATCTACATTTTCTATGAAGGATGTAGAAACCAAAATAGACTCTAAAGGGGTGAAAAACCCTTCCAAAGGTTCTACCCAAATTTGCCAAATGAGTAGTAACTGATCTAGGTCTAACCCCCATAACTTTTTACTCCAATTCCCTAAAATTTCACATTATACCTCATTGAAAAGATAATAAGATGCTCTACAGTTTTCATGAAGGGTGTCAAAGTCAGTTTAGTCATTTAGAGTGGCAAAAAGGCACTCAAAATTACTGCTCATATAAAATCCAATGGAACAATGAAATTGTCCAAATGAACAATAACTGTCTTTTTCCAAACTTCGTAACTTTTTATTCCTAACTCGAAAAATCACATATGATACATCAATGAAAAGAGTAAAGGGTAATCCACATCTTTCATGAAGAATGAAAAAATCGAAATAGTCTCTAAGGAAATGGAAAATCCTTCCAAAGCTACTGTATAATCATAAATCAATCCAACAGTAGCAGCAATCTTTCCAACCTTATATCTTCTTCATCCTAAGTTCAAAAGTGACAAATTCTATATCATTGGAAAGCTCTCAACAATTACTACAATCTTCAAGAAGGCATCTCAATTAAATTCAAGCTCTAAAATGTTCTAAAATCCAAAACAAGTTACTGCCCATTTTAGGAAAAATTGGACAGCACCTCCCCTAAAAGTGCTCTAACCAAAAATTCTTCAATCCAACTCCATTTCCTGCATAAAAAACTCAATCTCCAATCTCTCACAACACAATCCAATCCAAATGATATCCAAACATAATTCAAATGGCAGCCACCACACGCTTAGGGTTCTAATTATTCTCAAAACACAAAATAACCTCAACTTACTCTTTTCTTTTTGTCAACTTCAATCATACTACAATACATTTTAGCAAATTTCCAAATCATTCATTCAAACACAATGTCTCACAATTTCACATATTCAAATCTCAATCAATCACACATAATGAAATTCAAACAATTATTTCCATTTTATCAAAACATTCAAAACCATTGAAAGTAATAATGTAATCAATTTATTTAAGAAAAGTCCGAAACAATTGTAGTCATGTTCTAATCATTCCAAAAATATAACGAATTTCATCAATCAAAAATCATAATTTTCATACATTAACATAAGTAATATTTATAAACATTTTGCTTCTTGATTTTTTAAAAAACACTATAGTAGCTTATAATTCAAAAAATAAATACATTACCCACCTTATTTCTATGCTAGCAACTTGTCCAAGGCATCAATTTTTCCAATCTTCACTTAAATCGAAAATCCCTAAAATCAAGACCAAAAATCCCTAATTTATAGGCATCCAAAATTGACCATCAATCATAGCATAATCACTTAAATTAACCATAGGAAACCCAATCCCATAACCTTTCCAAGCTATCTAAACCAAGATCTCACCAAAATTTCAAAGATTGGAAACATCTCTTACCTTAAACTCTTTATCAAATTTCGGATTTATTGGCTCATGTTGGAGCTCTTGAGCTCCTCCCTCTTTTCCCCCTTGAAGCAACTCGAAAAATGCCTCTTGAAACCTATGGAAAACCGAAACCTAACCTCTCCTCTTGTTCTCCACCGACGCATCCCTCTTTCTCTCTTCTCTCTTTGTTTATTTCTTTTCTTTCTTTTGTTTTGAAACCATCATGCTTCACTCCCTCTTCATACGACAGCCCTTCAATCTTCTTTTTAATGAATGGTAAAAGACCAAAAGACCCTTGCCTATAAGCCTTCTAACAATAAAACTTAAGTGAACTTCCTAATTTGCCCTTCATTTTGCCTTTAAACAAAAACTGTCATCTTGCCTCCTTAATTTGAGTAGGAAAATGAAATAATTTGGTAACACTTCCTTCTAGATAAGTGTTCCTGTATGTCTAACGTTTCCAACAACATCAAAAACGCTCAAATCGGTTCAGAAACGAAGGAATTATGGCCAAAATACTTTCAGACCTGAACTTAACCACGACTGAACCTTACGCCAAACTTCACTCCAGAAATTGAACACCTTAGGGGCTAAATTGAACTTCGATCCCTTCACATGATTTGTAGCCCCATGTCTCTATTTTATTTTAACTCAAGAATCAATTTGATTGGATCTCCACAGGTCCCGAATTGCGCAAAATACTGAACCATATTCAGAAAATTATCTAACTCATAATCTTAAACTAATCCTCTCACTTAGGTTCAAACAATCTCTTTCCATTTAATCTCCTAAAATTCATAATTTCCCATAAAAAGTATCTAATTGTCTTAGGAATCCAACGCTTCAAAAACCAAGTCAATCGGATGTCGGACGGAGAAATTTTAAACGAAAGATTGCAAAAGGGTCGGATTAAAAACAAAAGAACAGAACTTCAATTATTTGTATAAAATCGAACTTTTTTCAAAAATCATAACTCTTGATCCCGACCTCCAAATTTGACAAATTTGGTATCAAAAGGAAGCTCTACAACTTCCATGAAGGATAGAAAAATCAATTTGTCCTCTAAAGGAGTCAAAAATCCACTCAAAGTTTCTGTCCTAATCATCTCTTCCTAACCAACTTCCAAATTTTAGTCGATCATAACTCCTAGCCCTGATATCGAAAAATTACAAACTTTATGACGATAAAAAGCTGGGAATATAAGCTACAACTTTCATGTACAACATTTTCTCCAATTCAGACCCCATCAATCTGGCGATTTGCCTCAAAGCACAGCATACACAATCCTACACTTAGAGCATTTTCAAAACCAAAACAAAAATACACTTAACTTTGAACGATCATAACTTTCACTCCCGATATCGAAAAATATCAAACTTTATGGCGACAGAAAGCTCTCAACAGAAGCTACAAGTTTTATGAAGATCATTTTCTCAAATTTTGCCTAAATCAAAAAGTCAACTCTTGAGTCAAACTTTCTATCACTATTCATCCCCAAAAGTCAAACTTTCTTAATTCTTTAAATTCTCACACTTTTTCTCTTTGTTTCTTGATTCTTAACTTCCATTTCAATCCACTACGTCACTTTAACTTTCATAACCATACAAATCTATTCAAATCCCAAAATTATCAAAATTCATCAATTCTTTCCTCATCACTTTCCCTTAAGTATAATTACATTTATACCTAAACATATACATAATAACACTCATTTCTTTTTACTTATTATTACTAAATTCCACTTAAAAATCGGGGTCTAACATCAACTATGTCAAATGTTACTCACTCATAGGCTTAGTCATTCTTGCCACTTGAAAATTTTCCTAGTCAAAATGCACATTTTAATACCCCAATTTTCTAATGGTATCAATTAATTCTAATTCACTAAGTGGGATCTATTAAACCAATATTCAATTCAAATGCAATTCTCAATCATCTGACAATTTTTAACACCTATTATACATTTACTTTTATGAACATGTAACATTCCAACTAGGGTATAATTTGGGGCCTTACAATTCTCTCCCCCCTTAAAAGAATTTTGTCGCCCAAAATTCATACCTCAAAATAGTTGACAATACTGAGCCCTTATGGTCTCTTCTGGTTCCTATGTTGCTTCCTTAAGTCCATAGTGTTGCCAAAGTACTTTCATCAAAGGTATTTGCTTGTTCCTGAGTTGTTGTACTTCTCTGGCTAAAATAAATACAGGCCCTTCTTCATAAGTCAAATCTGGTTGTCCTTGAATTTCTTACACAGGAATCTTACGTGAATTGTCTGATTGAAATCTTCTAAACATCGAAATATGAAACACATTATGTAACTTTTGGCTAACTCTCTAGGAAGAGCTAATTGATAAGCTATTGATCCAACTCTCTTAAGAATCTCATAAGGACCGATGTATTATGGACTGAGCTTACCTTTCTTTCCAAACCGAAGTATATGTTTCCATGGTGATACTTTCAATAATACCTTATCTCCTACTTAATACTCAATATCTCTTCCGTTTAGGTTAGTATATCTCTTCTTTCACAATATCAAACCAGAACATCTTATTTTCAATTAATTCTGTCTAACACACTGGAGTTCTACACTTCCTACCATATACAGTTTCATAAGGTGCTATGCCAATGCTAGTCTGATAATTGTTATTATAAGCAAACTCCATCAGCGTAAGATAATAATCCCAACTTCTTGAGAATTCTAACACACAACTCTGAAGTATATCTTTTAGTATCTGGATAACCCGTTCAGATTGTCCATTTGTCTGGGGATGGAAAGTGGTACTGAAGTTGACTTCAGTACCTAAAGCCTTTTGCAGACTTTTATAGAATCTAGAAGTAAATCGAGGATCACGATAAAAAATAATAGATATTAGTATCCTATGTAACCTTACTATCTCGTTCACATATATATTTGTAAACCTATCCAACTATCTCATTCACTTATATATCTGTAAGCCTATCCAAGGAATAATTAGGACGAATAGACAAAAAGTGAGCAGATTTAATGAACTTATCCACAATCACCCATACAACATCATGCTTCCTTTGAGGGAGAGGGATTCCAATAATAAAATCCATAGTAATGTTATCCCATCTCATTGAGGAATTGAAAATAGATGCAACAAACCAGATGGAACCTGGTATTCAGCTTTAACATGCTAACATGTCAAACATTTGGACACATAGTTTATAACATCTCGTTGCATACCTGACCACTAGTAATGCTGCTTTACTTCTTGATACATATTATTTCCACCAGGATGCATAATAAAGACAGTATTATGGGCCTAAGAAAATAACTTTCTCTTCAATTCATCATTTTCTAGCACACACAATCGATCTTTATAATACAAACCACCATCTCCTTTCACAAAAAATCAAGTTGTTTGCCTTCTCGAATAGCCAAGATAAGTTGCTGCAACTTATCATCAATTTTCTAAGCATCACAAATCTCTTGCTTCAAGGTAGGTTTGGCTTTCAACTTAGCTATTAAAGCTCCAAATAGTCTTCCAACTTAAGGCATGAACCACAACATTAGCCTTACTTGGATGGTAATCCACAATATAGTCATACTCTTTAAACAATTCCAACCAACGTCGTTGTCTTATATTAAGTTCTTGTTGAGTGAGCAGGTACTTTAGACTTTTATGATCAAAATCCTACACTTTTCACCATACAAGTAGTGTAGCCAAATTTCAAAGAAAACACTAGTGCTACAAGTTCCAGATCATGTGTAACGTAGTTCTGTTCATGAGGTTTAAAACTATTTTTCCATACTACATCAAAACACAACCCAAACCATTTATAGATCCATCACTGTACATAAAGTACTCCTTACTAGAAGTGGGTTGAGTCAACACAGGAGCTTTAGTAAGCATTATTTTTAGTTGATCAAAGCTAGTTTGAAAATTAGCATACCATTCATACTTTACTCCTTTTCGTAGTAATTTAGTCAAAGGGGATGCTATCACTTCCATCACTTTCTATAGGATCCCACTCTCATAGGACATATACCTGACATCCTGCGTGATATCCGAATACGTACCCCACAAGGGTGGCATGTTAGAGCACTCACATCACTAACTTAATCATAGCATCATCATTAATACGTAAATGTCAAAATATTATTAAAAAATCAAATTCCTCATTTCATTTCATAAAAAACGAATATGTACATTGCAGCTTTACAAAAACATCTATATAAGTACATTACCAAAGTTAATCAGAGTTTACATCTCAGTATACCTAACACGCAACATACATGAGGAATTATACAAAAACTATTTCTAAATCCTTCAATCTCAGTTGACCGTCCTTTGAGCCATTTCTTCTTTCCAAAAGTACAAGAACTATGCTTCTTGTAGAGTCTCTCTGTCACTAGTGTCCTCTTTGGGTCCTGAAATGTCAACATTGCAATTTTAGTGAGTTTTGCAGATTCAGTGAGGTAACCATCCTTGATGGCTCACTCAATTCATACAACATATCAACACATGTAAACAAATAATTCACATCATTTCATTTATCGCGTAGCATCACATATCATATTCAAAGCAGTCAAACCGATCATTTCAATGATTTAAAATACACATATCAACTATAAATGCAATGCACATTAGACTCACTTTCATTTATTACTTTTTTATGACTGAGTGTCTTTTTAATAGCCTATATCCCTTATAGATACTAAACTTGTATTAGATAATATCCTATATCCCTTAGTGGATATCGAGTACAATAACAACTGAACCAAAAGCTCTTATCACAGCTCTTTTTACCGGCGACTCCGATCACAACTGTCTTTATCTTTCATGCATTCATGTTATGAAATACATCACATTTACATATTTTCAATAGTCATCAGATTTCAGTTTCACATTTAGAACATACTTATCATCGGACCTTAGTCCAACATTCAACAATAATGCTGAGTAGCACTTATTTCATCAAATTTACATACAAAGAGCACTTCCAACATCTCATTCATGCATCAAATGCCTAGGACATTCAATGTCTGGAATCATCATAATCAAATTCACAACATTCAATATAGAATTTAAAACAATAATTAATTAAGTGAGACCATCTGGGTTACTCACCAATTGCTCCAGAAAGCTATTGCCTTGAAGTCCCGACAACATTTGGATGTTGTCGCTCTGTTTGCCCTTATATATCAAGCGACACATACCCATTTACACATATCATAACTTTGAACAATTATATAAGAACTCATTTATGCACATATGTATATACAGATAATGTACAATGCATGTTCAATGAGAATCTCAGGTATATTTCCTTTATTCACATTTATGAACATCCATACTTCAAAGCTCATATATGTATAATTTGGACTTAGATTTATACCTCAATAATACAAACTTATTCCAAGTTCATCACTCAATCAAGCACTAAGGTTCATGGCCCAATACATTTGATTATTATAATAACATCAATCAATCATTCACCAATATTATTCTAACATTGTAAGATCACACAATATCCAAACTCTCATTCATTCTTACTTGATACACATTATTCATCTCTTTACAATCATATTAGCATTTCTAAGAACACTTTTATTTTTATAACACTCATAAATTTTCAGATTTTATACACTTGATATCAACAATCCTTTCACTATGTTATATCCTTAATTACATCCTATACATATCCAACACTTTATAAACTTATTCAACATCAAAGCAGGTTCATTTCAAGTCCCATCCAAGTCTAAATGCATCATAGGAAAGTGTCTTACGATTTGTTGTTTCATCACACAAAAGAAGAATATCTCACGTTGATATCCTTTCCAGTTTTTTCTTAAGACAGACTTTTGGGTCAAATTTTCATGGCAATTTTGACATAGAAAATAAGGTATTTAGGCAATACAATCTTCCAAACAAATGTTCCCATATGTTTCTAACGACACCAATTTCATACAATTTGGTTCAATATTCTGCAAGTTATAAACAAAATACTACCTACTATTCTCAAACTGCAACTACACCCGGTACTCAACTTTAAATCAAAATTTGAAACTCTTTAAGATAAAATTAAAATTCGATTCCTTCATGAAATTTGCAGCCATATGTCTCTAGTTTAATTTGAACTTAAAATATCCCATTTGAATATGTACAAATCAAGCTATGGATAAAATATAGATGCATAATCAGTGGAAGTACTATATCTAACATATTCCAGCCATTCTCTTCCAATTTTCCAAATTTTTTTAACGTCCTACATTTTACATCTAACACATCATGTACATAGATCATCTTTTCTACTTCATTTCCTCTTCATTCTCACCTCAATTTACAATTCAAAACATTCACAAAACAAGTCATAAAAGACTATAATCATAACCACAAAATAGGATGTCAAATATGTCTATTCATTCATCAATGTCTTTACACATATTCAACTCCATTATCACCTTCACTTTACCTTTAAACTATCATCCCAGTTCTCCTCATTTCAAGAATATAACTCAACATCTTGGTTAACATAACTTTCACTTTCATTATACCCTTAATTCACAACTCATAACATCTATATAACAACTCATCACTCATGGTTTTCATATTTTCAAAATAGAACATAAACAAAAGTATTCATTTATCAATTTACTGCACTCATCTAAACACCATTATAATGATCATTCTAACTCAAAAACATCTCTATAATAATTTATGAATCATTACTCATCATAAACACAAAAACAAGCCATGAATATATTCATTTATTCATCCATGATTTGGCATAAAAATCAACTCCATTTACACTTTCAATCTATCTCCTAATGATCATTATAAATGCCTTCATTTAGCCAACCCAAGAATGCCATTAATACATTACAAAGAAGGACCATAAACCTTTTTATTTTTACAGCTATGTTACAACATATATGTAACTCCATGATCATGATCATTCAATCTCAAATCATTCATTATAAATTTTCATTTACAACTACCTATAAAGATTAACATGATACTTACTTGATTTACTCAAAGTTTCTTCAAAATTTCCAAGAAACCCAAGCTTTCCACGCATCTCACTGTCATCAACAATTAAAGGTTGTAGTGTTAGGTCTTTTAAGTGACAATGAAGAAGATAACAAAATGAAAGTAGCAAGTGAAAGTTGATGACAACTCAAAATTGAGAGCAAGGTTGGTAAGAAAATGTCATGAATGGAGAAGATAAAGGGAAGAAGATAAAGAACGAAATGGAGAGGGAGCTTTTAGTCAAAGAAATAAAATGAAAGACCAAATGATTGTCTTTCATTTGCTCCATACATAAATGAGGTGTGTGGCAAGGCAAGTGACAACATGTCACCACCTTATGGTCTTCACTTGGTTCTCTTATTTAACTAGTCCATTTGTCTCCAATTGTGTCCTATTTTCAATAACATATGTCATTATATCCCAATGTCATTTCTAAAAAATTTTGTTGTCATTTGACTCTTATTTCTACTACCATTTATCAATTGTCCTACCACTTGGCATTTTTCCTAGTCCAGAAATACCTAAAATTTCATAAATTTCCTAAATTTCATCAAAAATTCCAAATCAATAAATATTATCACTAAATCAATTTTCAACACATATAAACCACAATTCTCTATAAACTCACATATATACATCAACGATACCCAGAAAATGTCAATAAATACATGTACAATCATTTTAATGTGAAAAAAATCAATATTCACTTGTGTGTGCATACTATATTATGCATGAGTATGAAATGCGCTTTTTAACGTCTCAATAAACTCTCGTGAACTCTATTCTAAGGTTCTAACCCCTAACATAGGATAATGGGATATTATAATTCTTCCCTCCTAAAAAAAATTTTGCCCTCAAAATTCTTACCTGATTGTCCGAATAGGTAGGGATATTGTCTCCTCATGTGCTCCTCCGTTTCCTAAGTTGCTTCTTCACTTGAATGATTCTTCTAAAAGACTTTCACCAATGAAACTACTCGATTCCTCAACTATTTTGTCTAATATCCCACTATCTTAATTAGCTCCTCAACATAATTCAGGCTACTAGGTATTTCGATCTCTTGAGCTGGTATCACGTGCATTGGGTCTGATCGGTACCTTCTGAGCATATTTACATGAAATGTATTATGTAACTATGACATCTCATTTGGTAAAACTAACTTGTATGCCAATGGTCCTATCCTCTCAATGATTCATAAGGACCAATGTATCTAGGGCTCTACTCGCTCTTTTTACCAAACCTTAACACTCCTCGCCAAGGACCAATGTAACTACACTATTTACCACGTGTCGCTACGTTAGTCACTAAAATAACTAGACTGTTAGTGAGTCTAGGTCGATCCTATAGAAAGCGTGTATAAAAGTTTAAAAAATAAAACTAACTGGTGTTTAGGTTTAATGCGGGGGAGGGGGGTTAGGTTTGGATTTTTGAAAGAAGAAAATAAAATGAAACTAACTAATAAAAATAAATTAAAGAAAACATGCAAAAAATAATAAAAGTGGGGAATTCGATAAGGATCCGGTTCTTTGGTTCAATCTTGACCTACACACTAATTAAGCATATTTCATTAATTTGTTGTTGTCAAACCTCTCCTGGCAACTATTAATTGTGAGTTAATAATTAACCCGAGTTTTTCCTTAGGTTTTGTTTAATCAAGATACAATCGTTAATTAAACCTAACCACTGAATAACTTAGGATACGATCTCTAGATTTAATTAGTCAATATCATTATGAATTAGGAAAACTAATCAATCAAGGCAACAACCACATACGATGTGTCATTTAACCTAGGTCATGTTATCCCTAATGATTATGAATCATTAGTTGCTACACTTGAATTTCAACATAACAATTACAGATTATATCAAAATTCTAGCAATGGGATTGCAATTAAACAATTTAATGAATGCATTAAAATCATCTTTTCACAATACCCAATGGTTTCATACACAAATAACTTAACAATAACAAAATTTTGATTATCCATACATAATACCCAAATCAATTAGCATAGGATAACACGATCAATTTCTAATGAGATAAAGAAACAACAAAATAATTAAAAATACTTAACTTATGTCGTCGGTGTCGATATCGCCTCTGAACTGGCGTCGAGACTTCTTGCCCTCCATGAGTCTTTCCTAAAAAATACTTCAGCTCCCATTCCAATCCCTAGCTCAAACCCTCTAATTAACCCCTTACTATTCACGCCTGCGTGACACCTCTTCATGCCTACGTCCCTGTTCCTGTAGCTTAATGGGACAAATTAAGATGGAGGGTTTTTGGTCACCCCAATTGTTCATTCCATGCACAACATCTACCTTCTTATGCAGCACCAAGATGCATTTCTTCTCCAAGTCGCAAACCCCTCATTTTTGTAGCTTCACGTCTGTGCCCTGCGCAACCACAAAGCCACCAACCGCATCATACCCTTCACACTCACTATATGCACACCTCCTTTCACTGTTTCATTGACATGACGATTTTGTATGGGCGTTTCTGGTCCGCGCCACTATGCCTTACTACTGCATGAAACACAAACTATGTATGTGTTAAATACAATGCATGCTTTTAATGCACATGTTTTATGCCAGTGTTTTCTTCCTTACTGTGCTGTGACTTAGCTACTCTTATTTCCTTTTTCTGTTGTCATTTTTTGCTTCATTTTTCTTATCTTTTATTTATTTTTTTCCTTCTTGCTCCATAAAGACAAGTGAGTATTGATCTTCAAAAAATAACCCAAAAGAAATTACTTTTGACTCACTTTATTTTATTTGCTTTCAAATTGTACCTAAAATCACATATAAATTAAAGTATCTTAAGTATTTTCATATCATTAATCGCTGGGTGTAAATGATCAAATATACCAAAAATTAAACACATATCAATTTCCCCCACACTTAGCTTTTTATCATCCTCGGGCAAAACATTAGAATTAAGTTCAAAGACGCCAAAATGTTGACTCATTTCTCATATATTCCAAGAATATATAATAATAAACAATGATGAATGACTTTCAAAAATCATAGCAAGAAATAAATATTCCAAGCTTTTACTCATGATCAATCAACATTCATCATCTTCAAAAACTAGGCAATCTAATAGTAGACTCAAAAAATGTGTTCAACTAAAATATATCTATTGGTACACTCAACACCATTCATGATCGTAACAGTCCATAACTTTGCATATCATTTCATTTCTCCACCATTAATGTTAACATGCAAAATCACGAACCAAAGGACTTTTTTAGGGTTGTAATGTGGGCAAAGGTAAGGTTAGATGTATTTAGATCAAGTAGCATGAAAGTCAACAAAGCTAGTGAAATAAAGCAACACTCATCAAAAACTGGGTACCATTAGCTATGAAAAATGCATCATTTATATTTCACAACCTCATTCAGCTCTCATACACAAACCATATGAAGTATATGTCAATCTGAAGGAATCACTCATACAATTTATGCCAATAATATATTGAAATCATAAGAGTGAACCTTCCAAGCCAACATCTACCTCATATTCAATACACTCAAATAATACATTCATTACAACTCTAGGAAGATGCATAAACAATAAACAATTCCTCCTTGATACATTTATTTTAAACAATTTGTTATTCTTTTTTCTTCTTTCTTTCTTTTTCATTTTCTTTTCTTTTTTCTTTTTTCTTTCTTTTCCTTATAAAAATTAAAATAAACTACATCAACATAGGAATTTCAATTTAAAGACATAACAAAACATCACAACATTAACCAATCCACATATATGTACTCCCCCACACTTACATTTTTGTACATCCACAAACTCACCAATCACAAATGTTCCACTAGCTTTATGGCTTGGGTAGGACATTTGGTTTAAGTGTAAAGCATGTAATATGGTTGATACAAAAAAGAAAGGCTAAACTCAAAGGGGTTTACCAAGGAAAAATCATGTCAATAGGATAGGTTATTTGGCTAATGTAGTTTATGAAAAACAAAGAATGCCTAATCATATCCATGTTAATGCATGTGATAAAAATGTGGTCACGAATAGAAAATCAATTCAAAATCGAGATGTACAAGTCATGAAGGTCACACATTATGAAAAGAAAAAAAGACTGATATAGATGTGTCAATCAAATAAGGTTTAAAATCTCACCGGCTTTGTCTACCATTAGTCACTACTTTTCTAAAGGTACTGCATATTGACCAATCACAATATCAAAAGTACAAGTTAAAGTTGCTATGAAATTCTCTATTCAATTCACACTCTAATTATGATTATATAATCCTAGAAGCAATAGAAAACGAGAAAATGTTTGTTTCATTTGTTTTTTTGTTTCTCTCAATTTGATTGACAACTTAAAAACGAGTAAAACAAACAAATTTAAAAACACACATGTAAATAAAAAGGAATGCAAAAATGTAAAGGAAAATAAATTTCACACATGCAGTCAATCACACTATCATGGCATATCACTTTATCATCAAAATTTCAGAAAAGAATTCATAATCATAAATATACAAATGCAGATGCATATGGGACTCCATATTGGCTATTATTTGTTGTGACTGAGCGCCTTTCAGATACAGATATAGTTACTGGCCCATTAGGCTTAGTCAAATATATAAATCACGGAGCAAAGTTCTACGTGCAGAATTCTAAGCTTAAAGCTCTTTCAGACTGACTACTCTGATCACAACACCTTTATTTAAACATGCATTTTGTGAAATGCATCAAATAATAGAATATGTCATGATTAGCATTCACTTATGATGCACAGACATAATCTTATATTCATCGGACCTCAATCCTACATTCAACTTTCATTGAGTATTCTAAAATCATTCAAAATTTAATTGCAAACAGATATCATTCAAATTTTAGATGCAAATAGAACACTTCAAGTACATTCCTGAATATCAAAATCCTCAGACCATAAAAGTCCAGAGTTCACATACAAATCACAAACAGTTCAATAATTGGAAGTTAAATAGAATAAATCAATCCAAGGAAGATTATCTAAATCGATTCACAGTATGCTCCAATTTATGTTATTGCCTAGATGGTCCGGCAATGTCTAAATGACATCTGACTTGAGCGTCTAAAATCATACAATTCACACATAATTCACATTACAAAGTCAATTAATCAAATACTTATTCATTTATGTACATATAAACATTTGACATGTTTAATGCCTGCCCAATGACTATCCTGTGTATGTTTCCTTAATCATAATTCATAATCATTCACATATTTTCACTTGGATATGTCTTGTTTGCATTTAGGTTAGTACTTTAAGCAAACTGGATCATGTTCCATTCATTAACCATACATTTAACCAACTTTTCTAACATCAAATTATGATCTTTTTAAACCTTAATCAACTCCAAATGCATCATAGTTAAATACCTTATTCCCTATTTAGTTCAAGAATCACACAAAGAACATTTTTGTTACTTCCATGCTATTTCCATAATCGTATATGCTTCCCACAATCGTGGGATGGGTTATCCAAAAGTTTCCATCTAATTCCTTTATTAATTTCCCAGATTTTCTCAAGGCAGGTTTCAGGTTAGTTTTGTATGACCATTATGACATAGAAACTGAGATTTCTAGATAATATGTTCTTCTAATGTTTCTTAAGTTTCTAATGAACCAAAATTCATACAATTTTGTTCATTATTAATAGAGTTATAATAAAAATACTACAAACTATTCTCAAACAATAACAGAATCCAAAAACTTAACTTCAAGCCAAATTTAGAAACTCTTAAAGATAGAATTAAAATTTGATTCCTTCATGAAAAATATATCCATATGTCTCTAGTTTAATATAAAATTAAAATCATCCTATTTGGATGTCTACAGATCAAGATATGGATAAAATACAAATGCATGTTCAGTGAAAATACTACAACTAACATATTCCAGCAATTCTTCTTACTTTTCCAGATTTTTTTACACCTTATACCAAAGTTAAAACAACATCTTTATAGTTCATAGATTATACCTATATTATGCCTAAATCATACTTCAACTCCTCATCAATAACCTTTCCTATTCTAGTTTAAAATTATTCAGTTAACAACTCATAAATCCTAGTCTTTCATGCATCAAAAATCAAACCAGAAATCTATCTTTCATTATCATGTATATAGGTCTAATTCTTTCTCCATTCAAGAACAATCTTCTAACAACTTTCTTTAGTAGAAATCCACCTTCTTTATACATTAAATTCTAGTAGAATATATCCACTTAAAGTCCTATACTCCATGGTTTCCATATACCAAAAACAAAACAGAAAAACTTCCAAGTTTATGCAATATTTTCCAACACATATCTTCACCAATATCACATACATTTCATTCCAAATCAAGCATCATTCTTATATAATTTGACATGCCATAAAACTCATATTGTTACTTACTTATTAGGCTTTCAACTTAACACAAAATTCCAGATTAACCAATCCTCCAAGAAAGCAAAAATCAAGGAAAACTTATGGTGAAAGCAAGGTGATTTTCGAACAGCAAAAATAAAGATCACATTCATCTAGTTTTCTTGGCAATTTGATGAAGGATATACGTATGGTTTTGGTGTAGAAACTTAGCTAGGGTTCAAAAAATTAAAGAGAAGAGAAGGAGCTATTTCGGTGAAAGGAATAAAGGAAAGAAGCAGCAAAACTCAGCTGCAGAAACTTGTTACATCACATGTTAGGTGTCACCTTCTAATGTCATCATTTGTCTTAAGGCATGTATTACATTTGTCTAATCAAGATGTTGCCACTAATCCACACATTTAGTAGCCATTTGTCTCCTTAGTCCATAAGTCACTCCAAGATTGGTCCACTTGTCACATACTAATTGATCTAATTTTCATTTCATTACTAGTCCATTTCTCACCAATTTAACTCGGTCATATGTCACTCAATTTTAAGCTTAATCATCCTAATTTCCATATATCAATTTTTCTTACCACTTTTCTTTTTTTATAGACCAAATGTACATTTAATTCATTAATCTCTCAATCAATAATATCTAATCCCAATTTACTAATTGAAACCTAAGCATATCAAAATTCAAGACATACCAAATCATAATTCACATCATGTTCACTTAACTTCTTTCATACCCCGGGACATGTCAATTGAGTGCATATGTTAACTTATAATGTGTACAAATATCAATTTGTGTATGAATGCTAATGTTATGCATGTATATGCAATACTTAATCTAACCTTAAGTATATACTGAAAAATAGGATATCACAATTCTCCCCCTTTAAGAAATTTCGTCCTCGAAATTCTTACGTGAATGGTAAAATACGTAGGATACTAATTTCTTATGTGCTCATCCATTTCCCATATGGCTTTCTCACTCGAATGATTTTTTCAAAGGACTTTCACTAATGGAATCATTTGGTTCCTTAGCTGTTTATTCTGATAGCTAATTTTCTTTATGAGTTTTTTAACAAAACTCATATTACTTGCAATTTCAACTTCCGAAGTTGGTAACACATTAGTAGGATCATATCGATATTTCATAAGCATACTAACATGAAACATATTGTGAATCTGAGACATCTCATCCGATAAGGCTAACTTATAAGCTAATGGTCCAACTCTCTCAATGATCTCATAAGGACCTATGTATCTAAGACTTAACTTACCCTTTTTACCGAACCTCAACACTCCTCACCAAGGCGATACTCTCAAAAATACTTTATCTCCAACTTGATATTCCATATTCCTCCTGTGTTGATCCGTATAACTCTTCTGTCTATCTTATGCTGCTTTAATTCTACTTCCGATCAATTTCAATGTATATATAGTATCTTGAATTAATTCAGGGCCTTCAACGATTCTTAGACCCTCTTCATACCAACATAAAGGTGATCAACACTTCTTGCCATATAATGCCTCATATGGTGCCATACCAATGCTACTGTGATACTGATTATTATAATCAAATTCAATCAGAGCCACATACTGATCCCATACTCCATGAAACTCCAATACATAAGCCCTTAGCATATCTTGAACAATTTTAATCATTCTCTCACTCTATCCATCTGTCTGTAGATGAAATGCAGTACTGAAGTTCAACTTTGTACCCAATGTTGCTTATAGACTACCCTAAAATCTCGAGATAAATCTAGGATCCCTGTCTGATACAATAAACACTGGAACTCTATGTAATCTCACTACCTCATTCACATATATCTAAGCTAACTGATATAGTGAGTTATTCTCTCTCCCTGACAAGAAGTGAGTCGACTTAGTCAATCTATCAACAATGACCCAAATGGTATCATATTGCCTTTGATTCCTTGACAAACCTATAATAGTGATTCTCTCCCATTTTTACTCTGAAATAAGCAAGGATTATAGTATGCCAACTAGAGCCTGATGCACAACTTTTATCTGTTGACAAATCAAACACTTAGCCACATA
The DNA here is from genome assembly GCA_029891385.1 of Erythroxylum novogranatense. NCBI lineage: Eukaryota > Viridiplantae > Streptophyta > Magnoliopsida > Malpighiales > Erythroxylaceae > Erythroxylum > Erythroxylum novogranatense. The sequence continues at coordinate 23,249,075 of CM057235.1, forward strand.
TTCAACCACTTGTTTTTTCATCCCTGGCCACCAAAAATGTTGTTTTAGTGTGTTATACATCTTGGTCATACCAGGATGCATGGCATAGGTTGCTACACGTGTTTCCTCTAGTATATCTTTCCTCAAATCATTAACATCTGACACACATAATCTTTACTTTAACCACATTGTATCATCTCTCAATTCAAATTCAGAACCCAAATTCTCTTTCAACTTCCCAATTAACTTCATCAATTCTAGATCTCTGTTCTGAGCCTTTTTGATTCTTTCATGTAATACAGGTCTTAACTTCAATGTAGCTATCAATGCTTCATTCTGTCCCAAATTCAATTCAGCATTCAGTGCCCTCAAATGAACTATGTTTGATAACCTCGATAATTACACTTGAGCCACACTGCTATTAGACTTCTTGCTAATGCATCAACTACCACATTAGCTTTGTCAGGATGATACTTAATTGTGCAATCATAATCTTTCAACAATTATATCCATCTCTTCTGTCTCATATTCAATCCTTTTGACTCAACAAATATGTTAAACTTTTATGATCAATAAATACTTAAAAAGTTTCACCATAAAGGTAGTCACCAAATCTTTAAAGTAGATACTATAGGAACAAGTTCTAAATTATGTACTAGGTAATTAAACTTGTGAGACCTAAACTGTCTCAATACATATGCTATTACACCGCCATACTACATTAGTACACATCTTAAACCCTGGTGTGAAGCATCACTGTCACAACATATCCTTCAGATCTAGATGGAATAGCTAATACTAGTGTTATAGTTAACTGATGATTTAGCTCCTCAAAACTCTTCTAATAATCACCATTCCATCTGAGAGGCACATTCTTCCTTAGAAGTTTTGTCAAAGGGGAAGAGATCAGTGAAAATCCCTCTACAAACCTTCTGTAATAACCAGTTAGTCCAAAGAAACTCTGAATCTAAGTCACATTTTTTAAAGCTTCCCATTTCAACATTTTTTCTATTTTCTTCGAGTCTACCTGTATGCCTTGTCCAAACAAAATATAACCCAAGAATACTACTTAATTAAGCCACAATTCACACTTACTCAACTTGGCATACAACTATTTCTCCCTTATTATCTTTAAAACTAATCTCAGATGTTCAGAATGATCTTCTCTACAATTTAAATACACCAAAATGTCATCAATAAACACAATCACAAAATGATCTAAATAAGGTTGAAATACCTTATTCATCAAGGTGATAAAAGCTGCTAGGGCATTAGTTAACCTAAATGGCATAAAAAAAACTCAAAGTGCCCATATCTCGTTCTAAATGCACTCTTCGGTGTATAAGCCTCTACTATCTTCAACTGATAATACCCTGATCTAAAGTCAAACTTTGTAAATACTTGAGCTCCCTGTAATTGATCAAGCAAGTCATCTATCCTCGGTAAAGGATACTTATTCTTCACTGTCACCCGATTCAACTGTCTATAATCAATATATAGCCTCAATGTCCCATCCTTCTTCTTCACAAATAACACTGGAGCTCCCCAAGGTGATATAGCAGGTTTGATGAAAACTTATCCAACAACTCTTGCAACTGGGCTTTGAGCCCCTTCAGTTCCACTGGTGCCATCCTACATAGAGGAATTGATATAGGAGCAGTACATGGAACAAGGTCAATCGTAAACTCTGTTTCTCTTTCTAGGGATAACCCTGGTAACTCACTACGAAACACGTCTGAAAAATCCTTAACAATTGGAATTTCTTGAACTGTCTACCCAGTACGGGTGTCAGTTATATAGGCTAAATAAGCCTCACATCCACTTCGAATCAACTTCAAGGCATTTGATTAATACCTCAAAACACTACTCTCGGCTGACTAGGGGATTTAATGATCACCTCCTTAGTATAACAGTTCATCACGACCTTATGAGCAGTGAGTCAATCTATGCCTAGAATAATATCTATCTACTTCAACTGTAGTATTATCAAGTCAGCCTCTAACTTTGCCTAATCGATTCGTATACTACACTTCTTATATATTTCCCTAATTACTATAGTACTACCTATTGAAGTACTCACTACTAAACCACATTTTAGTATCTCTCATACACAATGCAATCTACATGTCAGATGAGGTGTGATGAATGAATATCTAGATCCTCGATCTATCAATGCGAATGCTTCAAAATTAAGAATAGTCAACACACTTGCTACCACATATGGAGAGTTTTGTGCCTCCTGTCTAGTGATGGCATAAAACTTGGCCTAAGACTACGATTGGTTACTTCGTAGCTCAATCCTACCACTAGGCTCTGTTGATTATGTCCTACCTCTACCTCTACCTCTTTGTACTGATCTAATAACTCTACTTTGCTAGATCGTCATCTCAGTCATTATTCCTCTTCTCATTCCAAACTGTGGTCCCAAAGTCCCAAACAATCTCTTATCTAATGCTCAACGAAGTCATATTGGAAACAAGCTCACGATAACCCCCAACACTCACTACCATGCTTCTTACCATAGTGCTCACAATTAAGAATATGTGGTGATTGCCAAGAGGGCACTTTTCCTCTAACTCTACCAATATGAACAAATCCACCTCTTGATCAAAACCCAAATTGTCTCGATCAAGCCTAGAATAAAGGTGATATGTTCTAACGTTTATTGAAGCTTCTACCAAAATCAGCCTGAGATTCACTCTGTCTCTTCACTCTAGACTCCTATCTATACTCTCCCTGACCATCCTTCAACAATTGTTCAATTCTGATTGAGGCCGCTCACAGTTCTGTAAAACTACCCAAATTAGAAATGGCTAGCCTCGTTCTGATCTCCATATTTAACTCATCTTCAAACCTCCTATAATTTTCCTCCTTAGTTGGGATTAATACAGTTGCATACCCCATTAATTCATTAAATTTTATCTCATACTCTACTATTGATAGACTTCCTTATTTTAGATCCAGAAATTCTTTTATCTTTCTGTCCAAATAAATCTTTGGCATGTAATTCTCTTTAAACACCTTTAGAAAATCTTCCCAATTCAAATTATAGGGTCTGGTAGCACTGCGTAGTATAGTCTTCCACCACTGATATGCTAAACCTTGTAGAAGTGACACTGCATAATCAAATTTCTCATCTGACTCACAATCTATTTGATCAAACACTCTTTCATTTCTCCCTAGCCAACTTTCTGCCTCAGCAGGGTTTGTACTTCTGTAGAAGTCTACAGCCTCCTACTTCTAAAGCTTATCATATCTCCTTTCCCTCATCTTTAAGATTCTTGAAGGTATTTGTGCAAACTCAAGTATAGGAGACTCTCTACTACTCCTACAGACTCAATGTCAACTGACTCTCCAACTTGATCTCCTATGACAGATAACCTATAACAAAAATAGTTTTGATCACTAACTAAGTTATCATGCCTCAATACTATTATATATCCCTATGGATGCCTAATGATGCTCTAATACCAAAATTGTAATACCCCAATACCATAAAGTATATACCCTAACATCCAGAGGATATTCACGTACATATCCTATGACAATGGTATTTTAGAGCCAACATAATCTCTTAAATGGTACCATAAAGAATATGCAATACTTAAAACCTCAACACTTCATTTCATTCATGGACGAAAGTTTACATTGTAGTCACTGAAACAAGTATTTACATTACCAAACATGAGAAAGTTTACAATCCCTTATACAAAAGTTCTATATGACAAAGAAACTACAAAATACAATATATAACTCCTCTAATGTCAGCTGGCAAACTTTTGAGCCATATCTTAATCCAAAATGTTCCTCTAGAAAATCTTAGGAACTAGATCTCCTGTATCGTACATAAAAAGTCACGTTGTAATTTTTGATGAGTTTTGTAAACTCAATTAGTGAACTATCATTGATGATCTCACTCAAGTCAAATACACAAATATCATACAACCAACTAATTTCACAAACATTTTCCATCTCAATAATACATAATGAATGACACACATTTCACATACATTCTTTCAACATGTATAACCCAATTAATCACGTTATCATGGCATATCATTTTTTTATCACAATTTCAGAAAAGATTTCATAATCATAAATATACAAATGCAAATGCATATGTGACTCCAAATTGGTTATTATTTGTTGTGATTAAGCGTATTTTAGATACAGATATAGAAATTGGCCCGTTAGGCTCATTCAGATACAAAAATTACGGAGCAAAGCTCTATGTGCAGAATTCTAAGCTTAAAGCTCTTTCAAACTGGCTACTCTGATCATAACATCTTTATCTAAACATATATTTTATGAAATGCATCAAATAACAAAATATGCCATGAATAGCATTCACTTATGATGCACAGACAAAATCTTATATTCATCAGACCTTAGTCTGGCATTTAACTTTCGTTAAGTATTCTAAAATCATTCAGAATTCTATCATTGTCACTCTAAAACATGTGTTTTACCTACTAAATATTGAAACTTCATCTTGGTCACTTCTCATTATCTTTCTTCTTCAGCTTTAATCAATTTTCTTTCTTAATTAATATGTTATTCCTTGCTTTTACATAAAATATGAATTTGCAATGTATTGATTACACCTTTTACTTGGTTTCTATTGGAGGAGCTATTATATCTTATTGAGTGGTTTATAAGAAAAAGTTGCTGAGAAATTTGGTATACTGATTCAATTTCGGTGATTATGGATGTGGATAAAATGTGGAAATTATATATAGATAGTAGTTCACTGTATTAAAAGAGGGTTCCAAAAGTAAAAATTATAACATTCATCGCCAATATTCATGTCAATTCCGTCAAATTGTCATAAAAACCAATACATACGTTAAATTACAAATCTAGAAACAAATTGAGAGCTTGATGACAGACAACAAAATGTCATCGTCAGAGAAGAGAGATTAAAAGACATCAAAAACGAGAGAGATGGTGGGCTAACGATGGGCAGAGAATGAGTGTGGCAAAAGAGAGATAGATGGGCCAACGGGAGAAAGTTTTCTTTTTCCTTTTTATAATATTAATTGATTTGATTTTAATATAATCTGACATGAAATATTAATTACACTTGGCATCTCACATGTAGCTTAATATATCCAACATGGGTTGTAATGTCAGGTCTATTAACATAACATAAAGGCTAACATTGGGCTATTTTTACAAAAAATTAAAAGTTTGAGTATTTTCTCTACTTGTAAAAGTTTGGGTTATAATTTAAAATTGCAAATTTAAGATTTTTAGTAATTAATCCTTGACAAAACTTACTCTAATCTTATTAAATTAACTTGTTACAATCAAAATCATTTTAAATTCACTTAAATAATTTGATTAAGATTAAATTCTATCATAAAGTTCTAATCTTTTGTAATTCAAAATATCAAGTTATTGGTGCTAACTAGACTATAATTTAAAAGAAGTTTTAGGACTAAATTATAAATTTTTCCTATATATGATAATAATAATTTATACATAAAACAAATATGATAGAATTGTTTAATACAAATAAAATATATTAAATAAATCTTTTATATAATTAAACTTATACAATATGCATTACATAATTCAATATATTAGTTTAACATAATTTAAATATTTTCATAAAGTTTTAAAATTATATATTTCATGTTGATTGTATATACCAATGTTATGAATACTGCATCGGGTTCTTAGGATTGATTGGCTCTGAACTGAATCTGTCTCAGGTTTCGGTTGGTATCGGCATTGCTTTGGGATATTTTTAAATTTATAAAATAGTCCTAAACTTTTAAAAATTGCAAAATAGTCCATATTGATATATTATACAATTGCATCTTGTATACTTTACTAGTTCTTCGTTTACATCAATCATACTTTCAAAATTTTAATAATAAATAATAATGACAATTAATTTGAAATAACAATAATTTTAAATATTTTACATATAAATAATAACCACAATTAATATAAACAAAGACAATTATCATCATACACACATCAAATTAAGAATAATACAAAATATTTAAAATATTACAAATTAATTCATTAATAATAATAATAATAATAATAATAATAATAATAGAAATAATAATAATAATAATTTATTATTAATTAATAATAATTAATAATACATTATTATTATTATTAATTTATTATTATAAATTCATAAATAAATAATTACATAAATAACAACGATTAATAATATATATGTTGCTTTTACAATTTTAATTGACATTAATAAATGTAAATATAAAAGTAAAATATACAATTACAAGTCTACAACATATTCATAATTTGACATCAAACCTCATTTTATAATTAATTAATTACATACTAAGTTACTAACCCCATTTTACAATTTCAATTTCAATTCCAAATTTTCAAGTCTAATTTACAATTCCATTTTATAATCTTTGCATAATTATAAATTTATAACAAAATAACATAAATTACTTACCTATGGTATTCTTTAACTTCAATCCATCAATTTCAAATTATCAAATTTAAAAATTCTATTCCAAAACTGTAAAAATTCAATTTCAAAACAATTTGAATTATTATATTAATAATATTAAATTATTTAATATTTATTTTCGTAAATTTTAAAATAATTATTTATAAAAATAAAAAAAGCATTTATAAGTTTTCTACCGCTTTTCCTTTTTCCCATGCCTTCCTTTATTGCCTTGGAATCTCTGATTGTCGATTGGACTACTCACTTGACTCTTGGGCAAATTTCCAAGACACAGTTTTTGTCTTTTTTATGTTAAAGATGATTTGTTTTATTCCTGTATTCTTATTCTGTAGTTACTTGCCTACGTTTTATGTTTATACACCAAATGCAAGCTTCGACATTTTTCAAAAGACAGCCGTCTGGATCGGTGGCTGGTGGGGCGTCGGAGGCTCGGAGCTGTCGATGGCCGGTGAGGCGGCACGTCTTCGGGTGGAGGTGGAGGAGAAGACGATGAGGAGGAGGAGAAGAGCGACGCAGAGCAAAGGAGGACCAGTGGCGACAACGGAGAGGAGAAGAGGAGGAGGAGGAGCCGAGGAGGACCGGTGGCGACAACGGAGAGGAGAAGAGGAGGAGGAGCCGAGGCGGCGACAAGCAGAGGCGACGACAGACGGCGAGGACAGACGGCTGAGAGGGAGAGTCGGCAGTGAGTAAGAGAGAGAGGCGGCAAAGAATCTCCGCATCGGGGGTGGGGGTGGGATTTTAGTTAGGTTAACTTCTTCAAATTTGCAAAATGGTCCCTGACCATCAATTTTTTATGAAATTGTCCTAAGGTACCGAATTTTAGTTCCGTAGGTGCCGATCGGATACTGGCGATCTGCGGAATTTTTACCTCTTCGTTTTGATCGTTCGAAGATCGATTCCAATAGAACAGAACGTTCGTACGATATCGTCCGATTTTAACAGTATTCAACACTGGTATATACTTTTTAGTTTATATATGTTTAAAAATTTAAAATATGTAAAATAATAATTGAAATTAAATTTTTATTATAAATATATTTTACTGTATATTATTCTTAATTTTATTTTTATAAATGATTAAATAATCTTCCCATTTTAGTTTATAAAAGTATGTTAAAATCATTAATAAAAATTTGCTTACAAATTTTTATTACTATAATTTTAAGATAGAATTGAAGTAAAATAAAAAATTCTAACATAATATATTGAAGGATTTTTTACAATTTTATAAATTTAAAAATTATTCAAAACAATACCCAATATTAATACCAAAACTAAATCCAATACCTAGTTATTCATAACATTAAATATCAGAATTTTCGCCGGGCACATTCTAAATGCTTATCCAAGTGGTAAAGATTACTGGTGCTCCGGCAGCCAGAACGCGACGGGGTAAAAGCGCGGAATTGAGTAAAAAAACATTTCGAAACCCAAGTCTTGTTCGGATAAAAGTTAATTACAATTTTCACATGATGTACATATAGGATGAAACTAGAGCTCATCCATCCATCCTCCGGTACATGTCTGATATCGATGTTAAGAGTCAATGCATGGCCGCAGGTACCTCAAAATGTTTGCGTGATTCCAGGACATTCTTGGTAGCTTCCTTAACTAATTGCCCGTTGACATAGTGTTGACGACAGACAGGCATGTAAATGTCAGCCCCACCAATCAGATGTATCTGAGTCTCTACTATTTTCCTCAACGTAAAAAAGGCTTTCTTGCCGCAGAGTTCGCATCTGGCAGTCAACTTGGTCACAGTGTCTGCCAGAGGAATTATGTCAAGCACCGACCCAAAGCTCTTCCTGCCAATTACATCAGACAGTCAGGGTGACAAAAATAGCGAAAAAACACAACATTTGGAAAGCTAAATGACCAGCACCTCAAGTAATCTCCGTCGAGACCTGCTATAATTACAGTTTTCCCATCATGATCAGCAGCCTTGCAGCAAAACTCATAAAGATCGTCAAAGAATTGGGCTTCATCAATACCAATCACATCAACCTGCCAATATAGGCAATGAGAAGACAACACCCGTCAAATTAGTAGAAACTAAAAAGTATACCTTTCGATAAGCATCGTCTCCAAGCTTCTGTCTTAAGGAGGCAAGATTAGGCAAAGCCCAACAGGGAAACTTCGAGCCATCATGTGTCACCACATGATCTACTGCGTATCTTGTATCCTTGCTCGACTTCACCATTGCCACATTTCTGCACATCAGTTTCACATCTTATCAGAAACCAAACAAAACAACCCAACTAGTCTCGAATTACTGGATCACAAATTTAAAACAAGAAAGAAAAAATGGTCAATAATTTCATGATAGTAAAAACAGACCTTCCCTTGAGGCCTTCAGCATTGACCCGACGGAGGAGAGCAGTGGTTTTCCCAGCGAACATGGGACCAACAATTACATGGACCTCACCGGAAGCACGCTGGAACGGTCCCGACAGATCAATAGGAGGGAATGCAATGGAAGACTTAATAGCAGCCATCGGAGATTAGGGGGAGCAAAAGCTAGGGTTTTGAGAGATTGGAAAGGACGAAATGAAATTGAGGAAGAGACTAAATTCATGCTTGACATAAATAGAGTCGAGCGTCTGGTGGGTTCAAAGATTTGAAAGTATTGTTTGGGAATTGGAGGGAAAGGATCGGGAATTTTAGGACATTTGGTTTGCGAGGGAAATTTGAAGTTGTATTTGATTTTTGTAAAGCTTTTCCTAGTTTATGGCTTTCTTTTGCCACAAGGCTTTGTTTGGCCGGCGTGAATTTTTACTTAAGAGAGTGATCTTTTTCTTAAATTTAAAATTATCATGATTGGTTCATTTTTTATATTAGTAAAAAATGTAAAAACTTTTTCAATCTATGAAAAGTAATAGCACTTTACTTGGATTATAAATCTCAACACCCACTTAGTATTTAGATTACTTTCTTTAGAAATTTAATCTAAAAAATATACTAGCCAATTTATTCTTCCTTTTCTCTCAACTCTACGATAACTCTTTTATAAAACACTACCACCTTTTCAATCAATGTTACGAATATCGCACCGGATTTGGTACCGAATTAGGCGCTGGTATGATACTGTACCGATATCATTTAATACGGAGTACCATTTTAAGTAATTTTTTAAATTTATGAAATAATCCCTAATTTTGTTTAAATTTACAAAATAGTCTATTTTCATATTATACAATTGTATTGTATGTTTTTAACTTTGTCTTCAAAAATTATAATAATAAATAATAATCATAATTTTAATTTAATTTTAATTTAATAATTATTAATAAATATAATTAAATTTCAAATATATAAATTTTGATTTAATAATTAAAATATATAAAATAAATATTATTTTATAAATAATAATTTTAAATTATTTATTTTAAAAATAAAATATTTCTATTAATACTTTATTAATAAATATTATATAAAATATTAAACTAAATTTAAATAAAAATAATTTATTTTTAAATTTTATTTAATTTATAATTATTATTAGTAATAAAAATATTTATTATTATTTTAAAAACAAAAATTAAAAATTCACAAAAATTATAAATGTTGAAATAAATAAAATAACTAATTCAAAAACTTTGAAAAAAGGAGGGAAGGAGAGATAAAAAGGAGGGAGGAAAATTTTAAAAAGTTTGAAAAATTTTGCAAAAGAATTCCCCTATTTTTTAAAATTTTCAATATCAACCAATATTTGACCGGGATTTTGAATACCGGCTGGTACCAATAAATACTATCCAAAACGTGCCAATACTTACCGGTACTTAAACCCGGTACGACCCACCCTTTATTTTGTACCAGTTTTGGTCTGATACTAGTATTCATAATATTATCTTCAACTATTCTTATTGTTCTCCTATTAGTACGATTTTGAATATGTTTGCTCAAAAGTTTCAATCAACAATCTTCATGTTCATATTTTTCCTTATTTAACGATTTCAATTTTTATTTAGTTTGTAGAGATAAGTTACATTTCATGAAATATTATTGCATACAATTTTCATGTATGGCTTGATTGTGTATAAATCATGTGTGAGATTTTTATTGGCAAAAGAAAAGAAATAATAAGATTTTGGGTAGATTGATGGTTATGCTTTGAAATTGAAGAATCAAGCAAATTGAGATTTTTTTTTTATTGAGGATAAATTTCCAAATGGGAAATTAGATTGCTTTTTATGAGAATGAATAAAGAATGAAAAAGAAAGAAAAAAAAATTTATACCGATTTCGATTGACTTAGATAAAATGTCTTAAGGTTCTCAACGCGAAGCGTTTTTCTAAAGTATACGTACACGGATGTCGGAAAATTTGTTTGAGTCCATTTGAATCGTTTGTATGCTTTGTTTCGATTTGCTTTTGATTCTGAACCAATTCGATTCGTTTTGGATTCTTCCGCTTTTGTTTTCGTCCGTTCATTTGTTTCGCTTTGTTTTGTAATCCGTTTCTTCGATTCGTTTCGATTTATGATTCGCCTTTCATTTCGCTTTGTTATGATTCAATTTTCTTTCATTTTTGCTTCTGTTTTCGATCTTTTTTCGGTTAGGGTCCGGTTTCAAAATCGGGTCCCAACAGGCTTCAACCCTTGCTTCGAAGGCTAGGGTTATACATTCCCTGCTTCTTCACTGTGTTCTACCAAGAATAGGCTCGAAGGACGTTATGACAATGAATGATGAATATTGTTTGTTTCACCTACCCATTAATCTTTCGTACTTGATTTTGAAGTACATGATGAAGTCTAAGGGAGATTCTAGCTCTTTACCTTATGGTATGCTATTGACAAGATTCCTTAGAGAATCGAGAATCTTACTCGACAAAGGTAACAGGGTAAAGATGGATGTGAAGAGCATTATTAATGCCACTACTATTAACAGAATATGAATAAAGTTTGAAGCTGAAGCGAATACAAGTTCTACACCAAAAGCAAGGTTTGAAGGGGAGCTTGTAGTAAGATGGAGCAGGAGTGAACATGCTCGATCGACAATAAGAACATCCTCAAAAGAAAAGACTGAAAAATTGTCTGATGTGCCAATAAAAGCTAAGTCAGGTTCAACAATCATCACAACAAGTGTCGTTGAAGAGAAAGGTTGAAACACTTCAATCAGAAAAATGCAAATAGTCAAGAAGGTCACCAAGATTATTGACCTTACGACAACAAGAACAGAAGAAGCAGAAAGCTCTAATTCTTGGTGGAAATTCTGAAAAGCAAGAGAAAATACAACAGCCTACTAGATCAATTGTCTCTATTTTGCAAAGTTAATCAGCAAAATCATCTGGAGAGATAAAGATAAAAAGGAAGTTAGAATTTGAGAGGAAGAAGCCTCAACAACAACTTTCTTCTAAACCAACAAAAGAACAAAAAAAGATGAAGCTTAGTCTAAAAATAGTTTCTTCATCTGATGTTCAACAGAAGGCTAAGGCAGGTGAACACCAATTGGTACCTTACAATCCTTCTCAACCAATCAGCAAAAAGGATTTGAAAATGAAGATTATAGAAAAATCAGTACTTGTTCAAAATAGAAGTTCAATTATTATCAAAGAACCTTCGAAGAAAACAAATAAGGTACAAGTCAAACCTATACCAATAAATGATTAGACAATACATCTTCTTAGTCATGAAGAACGAAGACTATATGGTATTCTGTGAGATGAGAAGAAAGAACCATATCTAGTAAAGATTTCAAAGGATCAGTATACAATCTATTCGATTACGAGCAGAACATCAATAAAGATAGTTCCAAATATACAAACAAGATATTCAATCCTCGTGAGGAATGAAGAAAAAGGGAAAAAGAAGATGTTTCCTGAAGGGCATGAAGATGATCTTACAGAAGAACAGATTCAAGTGACTATGGAGAACATAAATGATCCATGTATTGCAGTTTAACCTAGAGGTATCTATGTATCACATCACATTTCAAGGACATCAGGGAGTCAATTTGGAGTTTCTACCAAAGATGAAAATTTTAAGGTAGTTGGCACTATGATAGAAGGACAGTACAGAAGTATCATGGTTGAAGGTATCAATTTCAACTAAGAAACCTTTGTGCATTTACCCATGCATTTCAGACTCTTAGGTTCCATACCTTCAGTCAAAAATGTGTTACACCTTATTAGGTAACCAATTCTTAAACTACCTAGACTTGATGATCTTGATCTTCCAAAAGGAAAACAAACCTTCAGACTACCCTCAATCAAAATCACAGAGTTAGACGCTTTACCTACAGAACCATCTGTTGTTGAAAACCTTCATCCACTTAGTGAAATACAAGAAGATCCTATTATTAATTCAAAGTTCTTGAAGCATTTCATCAATTAGACGGAAGTTAGTCACAAACAGAAGGAAGTTCAGGAAGCCTTAGCAAAAGATATTAAGGAAATTCATACTAAGGTTGATAATCTGGATGACTCAGTGGGTGATCTTTATGAGGAAGTAGTACTTCTACATGTTACTATTGAACAAGACCTCAAGACGATCCACACTAACATTCAACATATGTTTTCTGAAATTCTGAAGCGTCTACGATGTGTTATCTTTTTTATTAATAAAAAATAGGGGGAGAATAGAAAGAGAAAAAGAGAAAAGAATAAGAAGAAAAGAAGAAGAGAAGAAGAAATGGAGAAAAGAGAAAAGTGAAACTATTAGAAAGCATTGTATATCATGTGCATGCATTTCTTGTGTTTTTGCTTTGATTATTATTGGTCTGAATATCATTTTATCTTCTAAAATTATGATTATTTGTTATCATAAAAAAGGGGGAGATTGCTAAGTCAAGAAAACTTCACTTTTATTAAATTTGATGACAATTAAATAATAATAGTCTTAGAAATGTATGAACTGTTTTGATAAGTTTGTTATCTGCGCAGAAAAATGTAACACTTAGTCAAACCCAGAAGATGCGTGGTCAACACCAGACGATACATCAATACTAGACGATACGTCAACAATAGACGATACACGTCAATAAAAAATGATACGTCAGCAATAGACGATACACGTCAACAACATACGATACGCGATAACAGAAGAAGTGTGACACCAAAGAAGCATGACACTAAAAGAAGCGCGATACTAGACGAAGCGATACTAGAAGAAGTATAATACCAAACGATACAAAAGAAAACTATTCTATAACGTTAGTTAGTTAGTTAGTTGGAGTTAGTTATAGGACTCAACTAATAATGGTTTCTGGAAGATTCAAGAAGCAGTTTTTCAAGAAGACAATTGAAGACTTAGGCTATAAATACTAGTTCTAGTCGTAAACTAAATAACATTTTTACAAGAAAGAAAATCTGATTGTACAATACTTAGAGAAACTTTATATTCAAAGTGCGAAAGAAGAGAGCGAATACATCTGTAACGTGAAGCTAAAAAATATATTTCCTAGAGAGAGAAAGAAAGACTAGAGTTTGGAGAGGCTAAGAATGCAGATAAAGAATACTTTGTGAGAGAGACCTGAAGAGGCTCTGCAAGTGTAGAAAGAATTCTTGTAAACTTGAAGAGTATAGAGAAATCTCAGATAAACTCTGAGGACTGGACATAGCCCAAAGTTAAGGGTGAACCAGTATAAAATCACAACGTTTATTCTCTAACCCTTATCTTTTAATCTTCTTGTTTTTAGAAGAGTAGATAATAATTCTTGCGATTGCATTACTTATCAACTTTAGTAAAGTGTTTTGTGATCATCTGAATTTTGTAAAGAAATTCAAGAAATTCCTAAAGATTAATATCTTTGAAAAGTTTACACAATTCAACCCCCCTTCTTGTGTATTTTACATATTATACGTAATTTCTATATTAACAAGTGATTTACTTCAGTTTATAATTAAGTTATAGGTTTAAATTTTTGCAAATGGTATAACATTATTTGTTTTTATATTAGGTTGATTCCGTTTGGACCGTGTTCCAGAAATATGACATCTAAATTTAAGGAGAGGATTGACCCTGAGGGTTATGTATGGATGAATATCTCTTAGGCCACAAAGGCATTTTACTTTCAGGAGTTTGAGGGTATAGTAAAAATTTATTTTCTTTTTTAATTGAATTGTATAGATTAATTAGATAAATATTATTACATTATAAGTTATCAAATTTTTTTTAATTTTATAAAGAATTTTTCTGAGATGCTGGTTTCAATGCGATCATATATAAAGTATGAGAGAGGCGAGTTCATACACATTATCGCGACTTTAGCAAATATGGAGTCGTTGGTAGGAGTATTAGACATCACCTGAGGCAATGTTCATCTCAGGATGTAACTCGACCAACAGGCGTGCAGGCTCGGGGGTAGAGAGTCCTCCCGTACATACGGGAGGATCAATTACCCAACACGAGCATGTAGAGACTTGTAATTATCTAAACTTGACACTTACATTCTAATTTTTTACTTTGTTGTATTTCAATTTAAATTGATGAGTGAATGTTGAAATGAAAATATGTATATTATGGATAATGATAATGGTATAAATGTCTGGTGACACATATAGCTGTGTTGAGTTATTTTACTTGTTCAATAAAGGGTAAATATCATCATAATAGAGGAAACTCTGCTGAAATTTTTTATAAATTTTAGTTCACATATAACATTTTATTTTTATGTAGGAAAAGTCTATGAGCATGAGGCCTACACCTCATCATCTGTTTTTACACATTCACACTAAGAAGCATGACGATGTGACATTGTCAATAGCCGATGTAGAGAACTAAATGTATGTTAAATATTGCTTTAATATTAATTCTTAATAATTATCACTTACTAATATAAACATTGCTTCCTAATAGGACCAAATACAAGAAAACATTCAACGACAATCTCAGGATGAACAACCTGTTGATGAGAGCCAAACGTATCTTGATGTAACATTTGGTAGGGATCGTCGTGGAAAGATTTTTGGGCTAAATTCATTTACAAGCACATGTTATTCGCAATCCTTCATATCTAGTACAGCAGCATCTAGTAGACGATTGACAACCAATGAAGTCAATGAGCTTTGGACTACAGTGCAGACATTGATGGAGCACATATCTTAGCTGAGACGTGAGATAGATGACTTGAAGGGGAGGGGTAGCGCCTCAAAGTATCCACGGTCACTAGGAGAATATGATTGTTGTAGTCGTTTGTTTTATTTTTGTAGTCATTTGCTTTAAATTATAAAGACTTATTATGTATACTATAATGTTTTTATTATCAATCAAGATAATTTTAACTTTATATTATCAATTAACTTTCTGTTTAAACAAATTAAATATATAAACAAATCAAAATATTATGCATAGATAATTCATAATCATTAAAAATTATACATTAATCATAAGATCATGAGATAAATTTAATGTAGGGATTTTAACATTTTTTTAAAATTATTTTATTGATGAAAAAACAAAATTATGTCTGTAAATTTCATTATTTTATCGACGGAAAAAGTAAACTATCAGCACAATCCCATATATTTACTAACAATTACTCTTTGTTCCCTTGGTAATATTGCTAACCGTCAAGATTTTCTGAACTGCGGTTTACCGACGGTTAACATAACTGTCGGAATATCACCAACGATATTATGTTATCGTCAGAAAATATTACAACAGAACACTTATGGCTGTAGGTAAATTTACCAACGATTTACTGCAAATCCATCGGTAAAGTTACTGACGGTGAAAGACATCCGTTGATATATTTACCGATGGACACGCAATAAGTCCATTGTTAAATTCATATACGGCCGTTTTAACAAACGCCTTTGTCCATCGGTTGTCCCCGTCGCGAATTAGTACTACTGACGGGATACAAGGGTCTTCCGTTGGTAATCACTATGGCTAAACGACGTTTTTCTTGTAGTGTAATAAGCATTTTGCCAAGATTTTGTACTAAACATTACAATAAGATATTGGTCTATAATTATGCAAACTAATTAGATTATTAATCTTTGGGATTAGGAAAATACCAGTATTGTTTGCTTCTCTTATTATGCTACAGTTTGGTAAATGGTTAAGGATAAAATAGGTTACTTAATTCCTCACTAAATTCCAAGATTTTTGAAAGAAGTTTGCGTTAAAATCGTCTAGTCCAGGTGCTTTCTTAGGGTAAAGACTCCATAACGCACATCTGACATCCACTTCATTGAATTGAGCAGCTAGATATATGGTATGCTCTTCAATGATTAAGGGAGGAATGATGTTCCTGTGTTCATACAACAGACATCCAACTTTAGTTGTTATGCCAATGGTATTTTTTAATTGAGCGAGAACATAATCTTCGTATCCATTAAGCTCATTTAGTTAATTATTGAATCTAAAATGAGACTGCTTAGAATGAAAAGAATCTTTTTATCAGGACTTCAATGGGTGAGTGGTCAAATGATAGGGCCTTGTGAGAGTGAACCTTACTCTCAGTGACATGATTTAGCCAAGAGGAGTTTACCATTGCTTTATCCAATTTCTTTCTCATTAACCAAGACCTTTGTTGTTTGTTGTTTCAACTCAAGAAGTTTCTGTCATATGTAATGTAAGATTAGAAGCTTCCACTTTACTTATGCATTCCCTAAACCCATCATTGAACAAGTTGTGTCATTTATTCTCCCCCTTGACCTCATTTGGAATAGAGAATATTATTCAAAGTCTTCTATGTTCTATCAACAACCATGGATAGTACATGCTAGCGTGTACGTTACATAAATCTCTCCACAAGTCATCCCTCTGGAACTGGAAGGAAAAGTTGGAAGCATAGATAAAGGTAAAGCAAAGAATCGTTGAGTTATCAAGTACTTCGACTACAAATGGATGAGTTTAGCGAAGTACTTGGCATTCAATACCCTTGGTCAATGATTAATAGTCTTTTTCAATCAACTTGTAGGTTGCTAAATGTATAAACTTTAATTATATTAATGTTAATATCTTTTATTTTTAATAATTACGATTAATAACTTTTTAAGATTAAAATTGGGTTAATTAGAAAAAATCATAAACTTTGTTTAATTTTGTAATTATAATCTCAACCTTAAAAGTGACAATTAAATGTTCAAATTTTTTATTTTTTCAATTATAACCTAAAATTAATTTTCCTGTTAACTTAATTATGTTTCGAATTATAAAAGCATTCATATGAACAAGTTTATATATTATTTTTGAGAAAATAAAAATGTATTAAGCTTGGAGAGGTCCAAAATTATGAAGTCTAGCTCAATACAAAAACTTTCCACTTCCTAAAGCCTAAGGAAACGACTAATCTCTAAGTCATCTACAACACGTGTTCTTTAAGATCCTGAACGTTGGGATTGCAATGATGTTTCTTGGCTAACTTCATTCCTATTGCCTGCCTGTCTATCAATTTAACAACCACCAACCTCAGAAGAGGATTTGTTAATACCATGGTTTTGAAATCCGGACCGGACCGGCTGGTTCGACCGGTCTAACCGGTGACTGATCGGTAGTCCGACCGGTCTAACCGGTGACTGGTCGGTGGTCCGATCCGGTTTATGCTCTAAAATCGGTCTTCAATTGACCCGGTGTGAACCGGTCAAAACCGATCAATTGACCGATTTTTGACCGGTCGGACCGGTCCTGTTGGACCGGTTCGATAATTTTTTTTATTTTTTTATTAATTTTTTTAAATTTTTTTAATATTATATATAATTAAATATAATTATTGCATAATTATTACGTCACACCGGTTCGACCGATGGTTGAACCGGTCGAACCGGTAACCAGTAAGGTCACCGGTTCGATGACCGATCCGGGTTTCAGAACATTGGTTAATACATTTAACAAAAGAAGTCAAAAGCAATTCAAAGCTCCTAGGCATAATAGTCTTAATAACCACTTCTTTTAACACATCATTGAAAATGAACTTATTAATGTTATTTTAGACTTCTTCAAAAAAGGAATTATACTGAATAAGACCTATATTTCTTTAATTCCTAATCCATCTTCCTTGCTAATTTAAGGTTTACTCATTATGATTTAATTGCAATTCTAGAATGCAAAGAAAAGTAAGAGAATCAACAAGTAAAGATAGATGCAAGGAATCAGTTTATTACTTAAAAGTTAGTTACATTACTTTTCAAAAGAGATTATACTATTTCACATGTATCACTATACAGAGAGCCTAACAAAAGAACTAAAATCCTTAACTTGGGCAAATGATGATTTGTGACAATTACAAGCAGAAATCAGAATTGAAAACTATAAACATAACTACAATGTGCACATGTTTAACAGAAACTGACCAACTACACTAGTTTTATCTAAAGTAGTTGTACAATGAGCTGTCCAAAGCATTTAGGTTCTTGGTTCTTGCCAAACTATTGAAATCAAGAAATGATAATAAATATTCCCATATGGTCTATTCTACAGAGTGACAAGTTTTAATCAATATTCTCATAAAAAGAATAATAATGTGATGACTTATTCGTGGGAACCTTAGATGGGTACCCTTATAATGTTTCACACTAATAAACTCAACAAGAACCCCAAGTAAAATCCTTTTAGAAGGAAACCCAACAATGGGACAATTCAAAGTATACCTGACAAGAATCAACAAATACTGCCAGATATTACAGAACATTAAAATCTAAGAGGAAAGAACGGAAAAAGAGTAGTCTATGATCTTTTTGTATCGCTGCCTCAACAGAGATGCATAATACATTTTTTACTATATCCCGCAAGCTGCTTTTACATCTCACTCAAAATAAAACAAAAACCAAGAGGGGTAACTCAGAACTCAAACCTTAGCACAAAATCCCTTATACTTCTAACTTTAGTTCTTCAAAACAGGCACTCCAGTTAGCTATGACCAATTTTCTTTGACCGAAAATATTATAGAGGGGAAGTGCAGAAATTCACAGTTCGCCTGCTTCTCCAAATTATCTTTGCTACAATATCTTGAAAACCAAAATAAACTTCTAGGCGGCAATTCCTGGACCAATATAAATCAAGAATGGGGATGGAAGCGTTATTAAAAATGAATGAAGAAAAAAAAAATCAGTCAATGATAATTAGTTGTAAACAAATAAGCAAGGTGTTCAAATTTTGTAGACACATATGCGTTGACCAACACAAGAAAATACAGCTACATAATTAGTATGCATTCACACCAAGCATCCAAATCCTTAGGTCATTCAAACTATTTTGCTGAAAACCAACTATAATTATTGTAACCATAAAATTGGAATCATGATCACATATTTCTCAAAATTTTCTAACTACATCCTAAAGAGTGTTTATAAAGGGCTAACAAAATAAATTTTCATGTTACAAGAATGATATTTAAATGGATAAACATTAAGCATGTTTTCATTTGTAAGATTACATACGAAACAAATAAAGTTTCATTGTTGAAGAAAAATATCAAAAGTGACACAAAGAAAGAGGGATAGAGAGAAAGAGTGACGTAGGTATAAGAACTATTCTCTTCACGAACTCTAGACTTTGTAACATTTCAATACTTTAATGTAGCCCCCACTAGTGCCATGTAAACCTTGTTGTTTGATTAAATTTAACCCCTAATGTTTCTTGATGTCACAAAAGATTACCAACTATAATAAACTAACATACGAGTCATTTCAACTGACTATATCTCCCAACAAATGCACCCTAAAGAAGAGAAGTACAATCCAAAATGGTGTTCAGGAAAAGAATTCTTATAAGCAAAGATAGGAATCAAGTGAATTGAGTTTTAGGAACAAATTCGATTTAGAAACATATTGCAAGCCTATTTAGGAACAAGAACATAACTTCAGATCATTATTATTTGGATCTCCATTACATTTAGTATAGATTGCATTTTATCCCGTGTTCCTTCCACATTATAATCCTAGTTCTCACATTATGCACTCAGATCTATTCTCAGGACAAGAACTGTGTCAAAGAGAAATATAGTCACTTATATGCTTATAGCTCAAGACAATGGAATTAAAGGAACAAAAAAAAAAAAAAAGAGTATTTCTGTCAAAACCCAGTTGAAGTACTTAAAGACGATGCACCTTAGAGGTGTCCTTTGTTTTTATGATTACTTGTTTTAAAGAGTTTGTGATGTTGCTGCACAGATGATAACTTTAAAGGAACAGATATAAAGAAGGACCAAGGTGACTAAAAAGATCTTCATATTGGAGTTGTCAGCAAGCATATCATCAGAGAATCATTCATAAACCTGTTTCTTAGAATAGAATAGCACCAAGCAATTACGCATTCACCACAAGAAATTAAAATTTTCAATTCCAAAATCGTCAGTTTTTCCATTATCTTGCTTTTAACCAGATAGATAAAAGAAGTTGATGAAACACAAGTGCATCTTAATTACTATGCAAGCCTTACTAGTTGAGATACAACTTTTCACATAAGAACAAAATCCTATGGATAAGAGTTAGCAATTTCAGTTCAATACCAACCATGATGGCCCAATAATTAAATACAAACAATGATAAGCAGTTCGATTCCAGTTGAAGAAAGAAACATTTAGGAAGTAGACCTAAAGACCAAGTGACAGATTACCGTAAGAAAAGATTGACTCCCAAACAAGTTAAAATTAAAAGGTGTGACTATGAAGATGTAGAAAGTATGCAACCAACTGCCAAAAAACTAACACCTTAAATATTTGTTAAGTCATTTTGTCCTCATATGTACAAGAATCTATTATCCTTGATTTTTCTGAGGCATAAGTAAATCAATTTTGTGAATCTAAAACAGTGCTTCACAAGAATAGAAGAGATAAGACATGAACTAGTAAATCAGTAACAAGTAAACATTAGAAACAAGAATGTATTTAGAAGTTGCTTTTGCTTGAGCATCCAAAATGGAGAGCTCCTTGGCCTCCTAAATGTAGGATGCCCTCTCCTAAGCAAATTTTTATCCTCTTTATGTGACCCAAGTTAACAATATTTTAATTTAAATCTAAAACAAACTAAGCTATATGAGTTTCTGCCACTATATCCTTCGTTATCTTTTCGTTAATAGAACCATTGAATCCTTCAGCAATTGCATAAAATGCCTCAACAAGATTCCTTTTTTGAGCTATACATAAACAAAAAAGTGTTGGTTCAATGGCATATGATTGAAGGATTGCATTAATGGCTATGCTAAGAAAAGCTAAAATCAAATAGGTTCACACAAAAAGACACCCACTTTTAATTAATCTCATCATGATTTAAAGATATGAATGTTCTGATGAACATTTGTGTAGGCGATCCTTGTGCTCTTTAGGGGTTCAAGATCCAAAAACTATTGCATAAACATCTGTCGTAATGGTTCAATTTCAATAATTAGATCCCCAAGATCACAATGCACAGATAAACAGAGGCAACAGTTGAATGGATGCAAATGACAAGGAATTCTTACCTCTATTTGACTGTCTTTTATTAACACTATAACCACCAACAAAACCAGGAGAATTTTTAACTGAAACATTCGAAGTGGCATTTCCAAGTCCATAACCAAAGGAGCCAGATCCTTCTTGATCAGAATTTGATGATCTCCAAGTGGAGTCTGCATAATCAGAACCTCCAGCATAAATTTTAGCTAACGTTCCACTAAAAGCACCATTTGAAGTAGCATATGATGATGTTGGCGCCATAGCATTCCCACTGCTTCTTCCATAGCCACCTGTGCCCAAACCTACACTGTTTTCACCATCTCCATAGCCAAAATTCAGACTGCCAGTGGAGACATTATTTCCTCCACCTTGACCAGAAAGTGGCGAAGAACCCCAGTTAACTCCACTACTGCCAAAAGCGCTTCCTCCAAAACTTCCACCTCCAGATGCCGCATATGCATTAGAACTTCCAGAACTGGTATTATAGTTAAGTCCCCCATCACCCCACAAGTTCCTACTTACTGAGCTGAAAAAGGAAGTATTACCTCCATTGCCTCCATCATAACCTACAGGAGGACTAGCAAACCTATTTGTATTGCCAATATAGTAAGGACTCGCTCCTCGCCCATAGCTGAGATTGCTGGTAAAAGTTGCACTCCCCCCATAACTAGGGCTTAATGCTGGCTCAAAATTTATACCCATTCCATAACCAGAACCAAATGGTGGAAACCCACCTCGGCCACCAGCCACTGGACTAAATCTACCATCCATCCTTAGTCCATAGCCTCCGATCGTACTAGGAGTGTATCCCTGAGTGAAGCCATTAAGGAAGCTATTTGACCTACTTAGACCATAGTTATATCCACCCAGTGGGCTACGACTAGGTCCAGGTGATAATTCTTTGGGAACTGCTTTCTTAACCTCAACCGTTTTTCCATTTAGTTCATGAAATGTCTTTGTCAATACTTTGTCCACTGCCTCCTCAGAATCATAAGTAATGAATCCAAATCCCCGTGGCCTCTGAGTGTTGTGATCATACATTACCACAACATCTGTAACTGTTCCAAACTGATCAAAATACTTCTTAAAATCACTCTCTGTAACTGTAGATGCTAAACCTCCTACAAAAATCTTCCTTGTGCGGACTGGAACTGGAGAACCATGGGTGCTACTGCCACTGTTTCTGGTCAGAATGTTCTGGTTATCCCTAGGAACAGCCTTTTTCGCTTCCACCTTAGGGTGAAAAGTTAACCGTAAAAAACATCAAAGACTAAGCAATGGAACTTTCAATGATAACATATGCAGCAGAAGAAAAGAAAATAAAGTAGCTCAAGCTAGCTCCACGTGATTGTATGGCTCAATTTGAAAACAACTTGAATGTAACTCAGAACTATAAAACTGCTGCAGTTAGATATTGGATTCATGCCTTCATGGGAAAACAACAATCGAGCCAATGGTCATAAATTACATATCAATCTAGAGCTTTTAATTAGACTTGAGCAGACACTCACCATCCTGCCATCAATGTTATGCTTTTCCTTTATGACTCTGTCTGCGACATTTGGATCAGCAAAAACAACAAAACCAAATCCACGGGCACGCCCTGTGGTTCGATCCTTCATGATGACAACCTCCACTAGCTCTCCAAAAGACCCAAAGTAATCCTTGAGTCGATCTTCATTGGTGTCCCAAGAAATTCCACCAATGAATAACTTGCCATTATCAGATTGCATTTTTCTTTCGTCTCTACAAAGCAAAACTAATCTAACTCAGTAGCAAATCCCAGAAATAACAATCACAAATTGGGCAATAACTCATCTAATTCAGAAAAGCAATCATATATCCATGTCAATCATTTTAAGTTTTAAACAGGATGCAATTCATAACGCAACACATAATTTGAACATCATCAACATTAGTATAACGAAATGCAGGCGTTGAATGGAAATTAATTGCATTATAATTGAACGAACGCAGGCAAAAAACCACTACAATACCTTATTTGAACACTTTTAACTCCTATATTCTGTCAGATTAAAAAAGTAAAAGATCCTTAAACTATCAATCAACCATGCAACCTTAACACCACCAAACCTGGGTATTAAAATGTCAACAAAAGGGAAAAAAAAAAAAACAACAGGAAGGAAAAACCCAGAAACAGATTCAGTAACAAAATCTCATAAATGTCCAGACTTGAAAAGTGAATCAAAGATCCAAATCCAAAATACCATAAACGCACCGATTAAAGAAAAACCCAGATGCCAAATCTCGTCAAGAAAAACAAATAATTAAGATCTGAGAGGAGGCACAGTATGAACAAAAATAGAGGGCATGCTCATCCTCCTAAACAATATGCCCCCTTCCCCTTCAAATTGAGTTACGATTGCTGTGTTTTCAATAAGCTAATTCTATATTCAATTACCAAACAGATTGCAATTTACAAATAAATATTGTATTGAGAGAAATAAAAAAGGGCTGCCTGTGGTTTTGAGAAATATAGAGAAGGTTCTTTGGAGTCTGTTGTGAAGAATTTATAGGGAGGGGCTGAGAATGGAAGGAGTTTATTTTCATTTTCTTTTTTAAGCGTTTTTTTGTTTGAAATTTATGGCTACTTTTTGAGTAAAAGGCCAAAATGGAGCTGAGAAGACTGTATGTATTTTATTTGGTAGGCCTTTTCCAATTCCATTCCAATCATTTTTCACTTTAATAAACATTAATGTGTGTTCTTATATGATATTTTGTCTCACATGCTTGCTTAGAAGGCGATTTGATTTTGAGCATCATCTGTTGTTTTTCGCTTGCAATTTGATCGTTTCCGAGTTGCAGGTGGTGGTCATCTTTAGCTCGTGAATGTCACATAAAATAAAAAGATATAAAGAATATTGAAATTAGTAAGGATAAATAAGTCAATTGTGATATATATATATATATATATATATATATATATATATATATATATATATATATGAAATTAGTAAGGATAAATAAGTCCATTTTGATATTCTTTCTTTCTTTTCTCCTGCAATTTGAACAAAAAATATTCGTGTTGTTGAAGTTTGAAGTTGCCACCTTCTTTGTGTAACTTTAATATATGTTAATATTGGCCTAATGTACTAAAGATATAATGAGCGATTGACTTAAGAAAGATTCCAAACTGTGATAACGTTACCGTCTCCTTTCCAACCAGCAACGCGCTCGCAAGCATCTCACTACGAGCTTAGACTGTTATCACTGTCGACTGGAGGAGTCCTTGCTTTATGTTGTTCGTGATTGCCCCAAAGTGCGATATCTTTGACTTACTTTTTCCCGCCACGCCCTCCTTTTCACTTTTTTCACTACCACCCGTCAGGAATGACTCACTACTAACCTCCAGACCCATCAATTGGTTTCGGGCCTTGAATGTGCAGCTATCTTTGGGATAGTTTGTTGGTTCCTCTGGATATGACGGAATCAGACCCTTTTCGACCCTCAGTTCTCCTGACTAGTTTCTCCTGTCACTATCATCCTCACTCATGTCCGCCTGAGTTCCCAGGCCTCATCTTCACTTTGTTGCGCTTGTCTGGCCCCTCGCGCACGATTTGCACAATTTATTGGGTGCTGCCCACCCATCCCTGGGTGGGTCAAACTGAATACTGATGGGGCGTGTTGCCATGACGCTTCTTTGGCCACCGCAGGAGGTCTCATTCGAAATCGCTCTAGCAATTGGCTAGGTAGTTTTGCTCAGAATATAGACCGTTGTTCCTTAGTTTCGGCTAAACTCTGGGGCGTCTACTCGGGTCTTCAACTGGCCTGGACCTCGGTTTTCGCCACGTGATACTTGAATTGGACTCTATCATGGCTCAAGAGCTCCTCTCCAACGCCTCACATCGCGCCCTGTCTCTCAATCGTTTGGTCCTGGGTATCAATGAACTTCTCATCCGAAATTGGGTAATTATTCCTCGCCACACCTATCGAGAGGGCAACCAGTGTGCTGACTGGCTCGCCAACCGTGTTTTTACTTTGGGACTCGAACTCACCACTTTTGATAGGGCACCATCTGGGTTTGCCACTCTCCTTTTAGAGGATATGGCCGGGGTTAGTCTCCCTCGGAGGATATTGTAATTTGTGCTTTTTCCGTTGTAACAAAAAAGGCAATATAAGAATAAAATGAAGTTTTAAACTTAAGAAAATAGTTTATGAAATTAATAAAGAGAACTGCGAGTTTACATCCGTTAAACTGAATATCAAATCTAGAACAAAAGAAGAACAAGACTTATTAAGGTCATTCTTTAATTTGTACTAAGAGTTAATGCAATATTGATTGACATCGATCAATATTCTGACGACTAAATTGGTTGACCAATGCACTGTATGTAGCTATTGTAACAGCTACTTCTAAGCTCTAATGACTAGTAAGAGTTCCAAACAATATAAATATGTGTTTTCTTATTTGTTTTATATCAAGAAGGTTTGGGGTGTTGTATACATACATTAAAGAGTCCAACCCTAGGTGCACTGGAATAATTACAAATTTTTTTCATATTTTGATTTTCAAAAAATTAATATTACCTTAAGTCTATAAAATGATTAACACATGAATTATAACTAAGCATGAATCGTAAGTTGTACCTTATTCTGAAGTTTGATCATAATCTTGTCGTATCTTTTGAACTATTTATTAAATTGATTCGTCTTAACCACCATAGCCGCATAAGTGTTTAGTCTCTAACGGTATCCACAGAACAAGTTGAGATAACTATGTAACTCTTACAGAGAGGGTTAAACAAGAAGGGCTAGCTTCATTAGAGTTTAAGCTTATTTATAATAGGTTTTAGATGTTTTAGTAATTTAATTGAAATTAATTTATAATTTTAATTAAACTTTAATTATAATTACGAATAATTGTAATTAAATATCAATTATGCCTAAATAAGATCCAATATCTCATATTGATCTTTATTTATTAAATATCTCATATTTAATTATAAAGTTTCCAAAATTTGGCATTAAATTCTAACTTGATTAAACTATCTTTGCTCTCTTCAACCCGGTCTTATGTGAGAGAAAAGATATTTAGTGAAATTGTTGTAACATACTACTCTTATAGAGTATATACCCGGCATACTAGAGGATAACTGAGCATATATCCTATGGGAATGGCACGCTAGAGCCAAATAAATTATCTTATTTATAGCATCACACATCTAACAAGATCTTCAAAAGATCAAGCACTCTCATTTTATTCACAAACATAACATTCATTGTGTCATTACAATTTATAACTCACATATAAAAATTACATATTATGCGAGAGTTTACAACTTCATACAAAATGTTCAACATGAAATGGGACGCTAGACCAAAATACTCTAACTAGACTCTCCAAAATCAGTTGACCAGACCTTTGAGCTATAATTTTACTAGATTGCCTTAGAAGCTAGCCCTCTTTTATACTTGAAAATCAATGTTGCAATTTTGATGAGTTTGCGAACTCAGTAAATGAATCATCACCGATATGCTCACTCAAGTCAGACACAAATATCACAAGTAAATAACCAAATTCAACAAGTACATCATATCATTCCATTGTGTATACCATATAACCTTTCATCACATTTCAATAAGTACAATATTACACAAATATTGCATAAAACATATTAAAACAATTAAGTAATTCATTGAAATCTTTCATATGATACATATAAAGTTATATATGCAAGTGCACATGTGACTCCACGTTCATTTTGCTTTGTTGTGATTGAGCGCCTATTTTCTTGTATCTGTTGTAGATACTTGGCTCATTTTATATACTGTCTCATACCTATTGTGGATATCGGGCCGATTAATAACTGAGTCTATGGCTCTTTATGCACATTCCTGAGCTTAAAGCTATTTTTCAAGTTGGTCACGTCAATCATAACTCCTTTATCTGATCATGCATATTAATGTGATGGAATGCATTAATTCACACATTATGCTATCAATACCTTGTATTCAATGTGCTCAATCATTATCATATTCTTCAGATCTGAGCCCAGCATTCAACA
The DNA here is from genome assembly GCA_029891385.1 of Erythroxylum novogranatense. NCBI lineage: Eukaryota > Viridiplantae > Streptophyta > Magnoliopsida > Malpighiales > Erythroxylaceae > Erythroxylum > Erythroxylum novogranatense. The sequence continues at coordinate 23,276,862 of CM057235.1, forward strand.
TTTAGTTGAGAACACATTTCTCCATTCATATACAATTAAGAAGCACTTCTAATACATTCTTGAATATCAAACTCCTCGGATTAATAATGTCTGGAAATATCACAATTATATAAGTAACAATTCAATAGCTGAAATTTAAACAAAAACAAATCAATCGTAGTGAGAAACGTCTAGGTTAACTTACAGTATGCTCCAGATAAGCTATTGCCTTGAAGATTTGACAATGACTGGATGCTAACGATCTACTTGTGCTTCTTTAATCATGCAATACACACATTTAGTTCACACATTACTAAGTTGATCAATCATATGATTATTCAATCATAAACATGTTTATATGTCATGTTCAATGCATGCTCAATTGACCATCTGGGTATGTATCCTTATTCACTAATCTTATGATTCATTCATCATAACTTGTAACTTGTTTGCAATTAAGTTATGCCTTCAGTAAGTTTGATTACTTTAAATTCATCAATCATTTATTCACTAGTCCTTTTCTAGCCTTATATATTCAGACAATTTCCTAATTCTCATTCATTCATATCTAATTCACATTTCTCACATCCTTTGGATCATATTTGCATTCCTAAGAACACCTTTATGCCTTTAACAACTCATAAATTCCATAGTTAGATACATTGATCTCAAACAATCCGTTCCTTAACAACCTAAACTTATTAAACACTTAACCAATTGATCAAGCAACCATCTACGTTCATTTCAAGCCCTAATTAAGTCCAAATACACTAAGATAAAATAACTTATCCTTAGTTGGTTCAACAATAACACAAAACAGAATTTTTTTCACTTCAAAGCATTGGCCACGATCATGGGCCACCTGTCCACAATCATGGAAAGACAATATAAAAACTTTCTCTTCTCAAAGCATTGCCCATGATCGTGGGAAGGAGCTAATACAGCTTCCACGATCATAGGATGGTGCTAATGCAACTTCCACGATCGTGGGATGGGTGAACAGAAAGTTCATCATCCATTCCCTTCAAATTTTTTCCAAATTCTAACACCATCATAATAGTCCATTAATTATACCTCAATTATACTTCATTTTCCTCATCAACTTCATCTCCAATTCCAATTCAAAATCATTCAATTGGCAACTTATAAATTGGTCTTTCATACATCAAAAATCAAAGCAGAAACTATCATTCATTATCATACATGTAGTCCTAGTTTTTTCCTATTTCACGAACACTACACTAACACCTTTCTTTAGCATAAATTCACCTTCATTATACTTCAAATCCTAACCTAAAATCATCCATTAAATAGCCTCTAACCTATGGTTTCATACATCAAAACAAAACCAATTCATCCATCAAATTCTAGCACCACTCATCATTAACCCTACATGTATCCCATCTCAATTTAACCATTATGAATGTTATGCTAACATATATCATAATAGGTCAATAAATCAGTTACTTGCTCTACTTAAAACTTCCTCAATCTTCAAGGTAACTTAGATCTCTAAGCTTGCAAGCAAAATTCCAAGAACAAGGTGGGAATAGAAATGGGTTTTAACAACAATATGAAGACAACATAATTTTGGAGTGACAAAGTGTAGAATTTTAGCAAAATCTCAAGGTTGTAAGGGTTGTATATGGGTGTCGATGATAAGAGAAGGAGGAGGAGATAGCATGTAGCAAGAACAAAAGAAAAGATGGTTTTTCATGTGTGTGGGTCTCGTGGGGTATAGGTGTGTAGTGAGTGTTAAGAGACTTGTCATAACTCTTGTCAATTAAAGACCCAAGCCATATGTCTTATTTTTAAACTACTAAATGTCACTCCATAACTAGACTATTTGCCTTATAGTTTCCTAAGCCACTTGCCATCCAATTACCTAAGCCATTTGTCACTCAATTATCTAAGCCATTTGTCACTCATTCTCTATTGCCATGAGTCACTATTTTATAGGCCTAGTTAATCTAAATTTTCATATATCAATTTGTCTTATCATTTAACATTTTCCTAGTCTAGGTGCACATACTGCTTCATTAATCTCCCACTTATAACAATAAATTCCAATTTACTAATTATAGTCCATCGAACCAAAATTTAGGACATGCTCAACACACAATCACGCAATCACATCATAATTATTTAAAATTTTTCATACCCTGAAATAAGTCATATAAGTACATATGCTATCTTTGCAATATTTTCTAAAGCATAATTCATGTGTATATGCTTATAATATGCACGTGAGTGAAATGCACATCATAAATGATATGACTCAATAGTCTAATACTCTAATCCTTAGTAAGTTTTAGAAATAGGCAATTACACTTGTTCTCTAACAAATACCTACACGTTTGTTTAAATATCTCTATACTTTAGTGTATGAGATCAACTATTTCTTTCATAAGAAAAAACATAATGTGGGCTAGTCTTTTTCCATTCGATTAATGTTTAGTCTTAATAGAACAATTACTAAAAGCAATTTAAGGATAATACATAAATGCAATATGAATCTTATAATTATAATCTTATTATAATTACATTTGCAATGTATAATTATCTATAGGCTTTATCATATATATCTAAATATGTATAACATAAGGAATGTGAACGTGTCATTCGAGTTTTAAAATTTATAAGCCCTTAAATAGTGCAAGCGCACTGGTCGCGGCTATAGTGTAAGAGGTGTTGACCCTACGTGGAAGGAAACTAATCTAATCCAAAAATCTAAGGCCAACAATACATAAAACTCAAAATAAACAATGAACGGAAGGTAATCACGAGAATTGAGTTTAATCACTTAAATTAGAAATTAAACACAAAATAATTAACAATTGAGCAATATGTAATCGTAATAGAAATTAACCTAAGAAATTTACTGATATGTGTTTAATTGTTGATACATTTAATTATTTATATTTAGCGATTAATGATATGAAAATGTTTAAGATATTCACTTTAATTCATATATGATTTTGGGTATAATTTAGAAGTAAATAAATTAAAGTGAGTCGAAAGTACTGTATTTGAGTTGTTTTCTGAAGATCAATTTTTACTTGTCTTTATAAAATAAGGAGAAGAAAATTAAAAGGCAAAAAAAATAGAAGAAGAAGGAAATAAGGGAATAAAATGATAGCAAAAGCAAGGCACTGAAGACCAAAACGGCAGAAGCTGGAAGACGTTCTGCATTTTATTTAAAACATATAAAAGGCATGACCCAGTAGAAAAGAATTGGAGAGCACAGCGTGTGCGCGTTTTGTTCAAAACGCACAGTCGAAGGCTGCAGGCTAGAGAGGATTTAAAGGAATAGTAGCGAGGACCTAGGGGAGTGTGAGAAAATCATCCTATCAAGCAGAATAGTAGAGGCATAGCGTGGGTGTGATACGCCTGCGTTTAACGCAGTTTGCTGCATTAACGCAGACGATGAGAGGCATGAAAATGACGAGGTGTGAGGAGGCTACGTAGAAAGTTTACAGGCCTGAACAGAAGGGGTGGACCAAAACCCCCCACTTAAATTGTCCCATCAGCTACAGTAGATAGTGAATAGCAAAAGTGAGAGGCTTGGCGGAGAAAAGGTTGCGGCTTGGTTGAGAGAAGAGAAGGATCTTTGGTGGGAGATTCAACGGGGCTGAAGCATTAGTTTAGGAAGAGATTTATAAAGGATTAGACGTTCCGGTATTGATTTAGAGGTGACATCGATGTCGACTATCTGGGTTGAGTATTATTTTATTATTTTATTGTTTCTTTCTCTTATTAAAAATTAATTGTGTTGTCCTATGTTAACTGGTTTGAATGTATGGATAATTGAATTTTCGTTATTGTTCGGTTATTTGTGTATGAACCCATTGAGTTTTGTGAGATGATGATTTTAATGCATTCATTGAATTATTAATTGCAAATTCATTGCTAGAATTTCAATATAATATGTAATTGTTATGTTGAAATTCATGCGTAGCGATTAATGATTTGTAATTATTAGGGATAACATGACCTAGGGTAAATGACGCATAATATCTAGTTGTTGCCTTGATTAATTGGTTTTCCTAATTCGTAATGCTACTACCTAATTAAATCTTAAAATCGTATCCTAAGTTATTCGGTGGTTAGGTTTAATTAATGATCGTATCTTGATTAAACAAAACCTAAGGAAAAACTCGGATTAATTGTTAACCCATGATTAATAATTACTATGAAAGGTTAAAGAACAACAAATTAATGAAATATGCTTGATTAAGGTGTAGGTCGAGATTGAACTAAAGAACCATGGCCTTATCGAATTTTCCACTTTTATCATTTTTTGCATGTTTTCTTTAATTTATTTTTATTAGTTAGTTTCATCTTATTTTTATATTCCAAAATCCAAAACCCCTCGTTAAGTCTAAACATTGATTAATTTCAATTCATAAACTTTACACACACTCTCTGTAGGATCGACTTAGACTCACCACTACTATAGTAGGAGGTCTAGATATTTTATTTTGACTAGCGTAACAACACGCGATCAAATGCAAATACAACACATTACACATTACACATTAAAATCATTAAACTAGGATATTACAATTTCTATCGTCCTTATAAAAATTTTGTCCTCAAAATTTTGAACAAATATACTCATCTGAAAGATATGGATATTGAACTCACATCCACTCTTTGTGCTTCCACTTTGTCAATCACTTCATGGGGGCCAACATATTGTGGACTTAACTCGTCACATTGTCTAAAACAAACTATTCCTTTCCATGATGATATTCAAAAAAATTCTTTTAAAAAAAACTCCACATGCTTCCTCTATTTCTACACCTAGCTTTACTGTCGATTTTAGATACTATCACTTTGACCAAACCATTTTGATCTTATTTGTGGTTATCTGAACCAGTTAAGTCCAACCAATTTTCTTTCATCTATCTCATCCTCATATACCATCACTTTATGTAACTATATACTTCCAATCACTTAGAGATTAATCTATAAAGAGAATACTTACTTTAAATAGTTAAGAAATGAGTAAATTTTGTAATTTGATCCTTTATCTCTCATATACTATCATATATACTTAGATTTCGTGAAATTGCTAGCATCAAATCCTTTGTAATATGCTTCCATTTTCATTTCCGAATAGGGAGTAGTTGGGCAAATTTTTTTTTTGCTTATTGGTTCTTTGGCTCTCATCCTTGACTTGTTGATTTAAACATGCATTTGAACATATACTTTGCTATCACCCTTTTCATATCTTTTCAATCATAAAACACTTTCAAGGCATACTGCCTCTTTGGGTTCCTTAGATGCTTAATATACATTAGTGAGTGACTTAATGTGGAATTTTTTTTCTTGAGTGCAACCATGTCTACTACACACCATTCCTGACCTAACATTAATGTAACATTACCTCTCAATAAAATGCTCTCGAAATTTACAACTTTTCTCCATATGAAACTTCTTTGTTGAAATCATTGCTCACAAATAATCAGTTTAGTTACAACCTTGCTAACTTAACCATACATCAAACCATCCATTTAACACTATCAAGATTCACATCTACTTAGATTACTACTAATGAAACTTTTGATTAAGGTTCTTATAAAACAATTGCTCGTATATATTTCTGAATAATAAGCATTTCCTTTCTCATTGTCTCTAATTATAAACAAAATTCAATAATATTGTTTTGTATTTTTTATGTTTCACATGTACTTTTTAGCTTTCGAATCTCAAATCCACAATCACTAGTGAATTATTTACTATACTTTTGTCATTTCCTATCATACTCTTTGGAATCAAATCAATCATTTAAGATCGTATCTTAAAAAACTAACATAATGTCCTATTCATATAAAAACCATTCAATTACCTCAAAGTTCAATTTTTTTTACTAACTCATAATGCAATTATGATCTTATCAAACCTCAATCTCTCTAAACAGGGAGTATACCACACACTTCCATTGTGCTACTCTGATGTTTAGTAAATGTATATTTAGTTATCCATTTTTATTACATCAGAACTCAATCAAGGACTTTATTAGTTACTAATTTTTTTTTAAAACAATCTAAAATCTCAACGACATACTTATTCAAAGGTCTCATACACAATTCTTACATTCTCCCAATCGTCAATTATAATTATCTATAAAATGATAGTTATACATTCTAATGAGACAATTCTCTGTTATGGATCAAAACTTATCACTAACATTTCCTTGAAAATTTTACCACCATTTTCACTCTCTTGATTGTCAATAAATAAAACAACTGATTTACAACAAAAAAAACTCAAAATAATGAATGTTTAATACTTAAAATCAATATGCTAATGTAAACATAATTGGAAGCTTATATCAAGCCGATCATTGTTCCCAAAAGTATTGTTTAATCATCAGTCTTGATTAAAGGTTCCATAATAATGTCATCCATAACATTACTTTGTATGAATCCAAAAATCACATTACAGTCAAAAATAGGCTTCACATTTAACACAAAATTTTATGATAAAATTGATATTTATTCTAATCAATCACTTCATAAGGTCATAACGTTTAAACATATCAAAAGTCAGTCTCTAATTACTTCTACCAATAATTAATCCTCAATGAATTCAAATGTAATAAGCATATTCATCCTCTAGATATATTTATAAATTACTTCTCCAACATTAAAATGTTGAATAACCTAGTAAACTTTTGTACGAATAACTTGTATAGTAATCTCTTAGTACTTTCTAGCTATCCTGGCTAATATGCTAAGAGATGGGAGCATTCTACATTTCTTGTTGAATACTACATCTAACTTCCCTTGTGTACCAATCCTAACTTCCTTTAAACACAATCCACATCAACACAATGTACTATTAGTCAATTTCCTTCCTACTATGACTTCATAGTCATGGATATCTAATAAGATCAACCCGTTAGAGAGCTTTTAAGTCTAACTACTATGTAACTACCTCTATGAACATTCTACGCTTCTTACGTAGTTTTAGTGAAAGTAGTCATTATCAAATGGCACTTTAAAAGCTCCAACTTCACACTAATCTATCTAATGAAATCTTTTAGCAGATACGAATGGATAGTTCTAGGATTGATCTCAATATATTCATCATTATCGGTACCTATCACCATACCAGATGTATCCTTAGCATCTTGTTGGGTTATTACAATTACCCTGACCTATGCAAATGGTCTCCTTACACATTAACTACACCTTCGTATTGAGCTACTAGTGTTTTTAGGAGTCTCTAGACATTGTAGGTGGTCTTACTAACCTCTAAGTAGATGATATTCCTCGTCTCATCCTTCTATCACAAAGCCATTTAAATTCATTATTCTTATCCCAATCTAACCAAATTAGGGAAATTTTGATACCTCTACTCTCATCAAATGATTTTGTGCCTAACATACAAATATACTCGATCAAACTCCCTAACACTATTAGGCCTCTTATGACTGGCGCATCGTCAATGTCCGTATTTTTATTGTTCACTCAACATAAAAACAAAATTCCACTAGTATTTTTTCTAGTCTTAATTGTTTTGGATGGGGATAATTCATAAAGAAAAACATTTACTGAACCATCCTTGTGCTTAGTTTCCTAAGTTGAAGGTACTTCAAGTGCTGGAGCCTTTACTGTGTCTTTGGCAATGTTATGAATACCGTACCGGACTCGGTGCAGTTGAGCTCTAGAATCAGAATCTTTGATGTAACGGTCAAGACTGGGTACCGTTTCGGGATATTTTTTAATTTTATAAAATAGTCCCTAAACTTTTTAAAAATTGCAAAATAGTCCATATTGATATATTATACAACCTGTCTCAGTATACTTTATTAGTTTATCGTTTACATCAACCATACTTTAAAAATCTTAATAATAAATAATAATGACAATTAATTTGAAATAACAATAATTTTAAATGTTTTACATATAAATAATAACCACAATTAATATAAATAAAGACAATCATCATCATACAATTATAAAACTAAGAATAATACAAAGCATTTAAAATATTACAATCATACAATTTCATCATTATAATAAATAATATTACATATTTACATCAAAAGATTCAAAACATCCGATAAAAAGAACAATAAATATTACAAAAGGTTGATGACGAATAAGCAATCAAGTAGAAGTTGAACTGAAACAAAATATTACATTTACATTACATACATATAATTTAACATAAACATCAATGATCAAATACAAGTAAAATTAAAAGAAGAGGAAAATAAAACACGAAGTTCAATCACAATGGCGGATACCATTGAACTTGAGCTGCGACCCCAATCGATCATTTGGTACAAAATCCTCATCATTGAGAGGAGCTTCATCATCATCATCATTCAAATTTAATGCACCAAATGACATGTCAATGCTTTCCCATCCAAGATCATCTTCCACATTCAAATTACTCACATCAACCAAATTGGGTTCTTCAGAAACCCAATCCGCCAAAATATCAATATTATCAATCGCAATTGGATCATTTGAACAACTTGTGCTACTAAGAGTCGTAGTAAACAATTATATTTAATTATTAGAAAATTATAAGAAATTATATAAAAATAAATAATGAAAATAATGAAAATAACATACCTTTCCCGAAGCTTTAAATTGTAACGAACAAAAACCAAGTCATTCAACCTCTTATGCTCCAATCTATTCCTTTTCTTGGAATGGATAAATTCAAATGTGCTACAGTTTCGTTCACACCCAGTTGCACTCACACATTGACTTAAAATTCGAATCGCAAGCTTTCTCAAATCTGGAACACTACATCCGAAAAGATCCCACCAAGCAACTGCAAGTTATAAGAAAACAAAAGTAGTGTTATAAACAAAATAAAGTGATAAATAAATTTCAACAAATAAGAAATAGGAAATAAGTAATACCTGGAGAAAGAAGTCCTCTTTGTTGAATAGCGACCGACATTCCAAAATCTCCATAAGAGTACTTATAAGCCTCCATTTGTGTGGTTAAAGCAATTTGCATTGAGTCATGAGGAACAATTGTTGTAATTGTCATAAGCATTCCTCTACTAACTCCAGCTTGCTTTTCAACATCCAATCTAAAATACACACTGGGATTCAAAAATGCCCCAGCTACAAACAATGGAGAAGAAAGTTGTTTTTTCCTTCTCTCATTAATGATTGAGATATATGGCTGGTATAAAGAAGGCCTATGTTTCAGATTGGCCTTGATTACTTCCGTTGCTCTCTCCATAGCATCAAAAATATAACCCATTGTTGGCTTTTCTTCACTATCAGCCAACCGAAACACCCTCACCAAAGGCTCACAAACTCGGATAACGAATTGACATTGCGACCAAAATTTCCTATCTTCCAGTATGATACTACAAACTTCCATTCCAGCATTAGACCTAGCATGCTGAGATGTAACCCACTTATCACTTGTAAACATTTGCCTTAACTCCACCCTCAACGAAAGAAAAGACTAAAGTGATAAGAAATTTGTCGCAAATCTTGTCACAGCAGGGCGACACAAATTCCTACCATTGATAAATCCCGTTCTCATCAAATTTAAAACCCATGCACGATTATAAATAAATTTTGTCACCTTCTTTGCCTTCTGCATGGTCTCATCAAAAACAGGAAAATACCTAGGATTTCCTATATCCTCCAGTATTAAGTCAATGCAATGTGCAACATAAGGAGTCTAAAAAAATGAATTATAGGTTCTCTGCAACCTTATCCCTGCCGCTTTATAAGCGGAATCATTGTCAGTAATAAATTGAACAATGTTTTCCACCCCTACTTCATTCACAACTTCATCAAATATCTGAAACAAATTATCAACACTTCTAATCAGCCCAGATGCATCAATCGATTTTAAAAACATAGAGCCATTAAAACAATAAACCAAAAAATTTATGATAGGCTCTTGTCTCCTATTCGTCCAACCATCACACATAATTGAGCATCCATTAATACCCCAATTCACTCTTCTTTCAGCCAAATAAGCTCTCATTTCAGACACAGCACAACTCAAAAGTTTGCCTCTTAAGTCATCAACCGATGACCCTTTGTATCCTGGACCATAAGAGGCTATGGCATCTATCATAGGTTGATAATAATATGATTGAGAAGCATTAAATGACGAACCTGTATCATACCACCATCTAACTACTGCCATATCCACATTGTGAGTCGCATCTCTTATGCGCATTGCACTACTGAATTGAAGGTTGGGCTCCAGGAGTTGTTCGTGGTGCAAAGAAACCAGGCAGCTGCCTTCTTCTCTTCCTCACTTCAGATTGTACAGGATCCTGAAACTGAGATGGGACACTACCAGTATCACTACCACAACCACTTCCACCTTGAACATCTCCATAATCACCACGGAAACCGAAAAATGAACTTCCACTACCAATTTCAAGATTCAATCTTTCGCTTCTATCTTTCTCAAATTGGTGTTCATCAAGCAATGTCTTCATTTGCCACTTCACATCATGAGTGACTTTTTTACATGCTTCCACATCTCCTTTAACCCCAGCTAAATGCCTTTTTAATCGGGTGATTCCTCCACCTTTCAAATTCTTGTTACAAAACAAGCAAATGGTATGATTCTTTTGATCGAACCGCATGAAAGATGAGCCCAAGTTTGGATCATTGTATCTTCCTGAACTAGATTGATCGGGAGTATTTGAACTTCCTTCCATTTATCTTTACACAAAAATGAATAACATATAATTTCAGTACATAATGACAATATGCACAAAGCTAACAATTCAAAACATTCAACATATATAATAACTAACACAAAACATACTCCAATGCAATTCAATTCCAATTCAATCCAATTCCAATTCCAATTCCATTCATTTCATTCAATTCCCATTCAATTCCAATGCAATTCAATTCAATTCAATTCAATCCAATTCCAATTCAATTCTATCCCAATTCAATTCAATTCAATTCAATTCAATTCAATCCAATCCAATTCAATTCAATCAAATTCAATTCAATTCAATGCAATCCAATTCCAATTCAATTCCATCACAATTCAATTCAATTTCAATCCAATTCAATTCAATTCAATCCAATTCAATCCAATCCAATTCAATTCAATCCAATCCAATCCAATCCAATTCCAATTCCAATTCCAATTCCATTTATTTCATTCCATTCATTTCATTCAATTCCCATTCAATTCCAATGCAATTCAATTCCAATTCAATTCCATTCCATTCAATTCAATTCCAATCCAATTCAATTCAATCCAATTCAATTCAATCCAATTCAATCTAATTCAATTCAATCAAATTCAATTCAATTCAATTCAATTCAATCCAATTCAATCCAATTCAATTAAATCAAATTCAATTCAATCCAATCCAATCCAATCCAATCCATTCCATTCCATTTCAAATCAATTCAATCAAATTCAATTCAATTCAATGCAATCCAATCCAATCCAATTCAATTCAACCCAATTCAATCCAATTCAATTCAATCCAATACAATCCAATTCAATTCAATTCAATCCAATTCAATTCAATTCAATTCAATTCAATTCAATTCAATTCAATTCAATTCAATCCAATCCAATTCAATCCAATTCAATCCAATTCAATTCCAATTCCAATTCCATTCATTTCATTCAATTCCCATTCAATTCCAATGCAATTCAATTCCAATGCAATTCAATTCCAATCCAATCCAATTCAATGCAATCCAATTCAATCAAATTCAATTCAATTCAATTCAATCCAATCCAATTCAATCCAATTCAATTCAATCAAATTCAATTCAATTCAATCCAATCCAATCCAATCCAATTCAATTCAATCAAATTCAATTCAATTCAATTCAATCAAATCCAATCCAATCCAATCCAATTCAATTCAATTCAATCCAATCCAATCCAATTCAATCCAATTCAATTCAATCAAATTTAATTCAATTCAATCCAATCCAATCTAATTCAATTCTATTGCAATTCAATTCAATGCAATTTCATTCCAATTCAATTCAATTCCAATCAAATCCAATTCAATTCAATTCAATCCAATCCAATCCAATCCAATCCAATCCAATCCAATCCAATCCAATCAAATTCAATCCAATCCAATCCAATCCAATCTGATTCAATTCCATTGCAATTCAATTCAATGCAATTCCATTCCAATGCAATTCAATTCCAATCCAATCCAATCCAATTCAATTCAATCCAATTCAATCCAATCCAATTCAATTCAATCAAATTCAATTCAATCAAATTCAATTCAATTCAATGCAATCCAATTCCAATTCAATTCCATTGCAATTCAATTCCAATTCCAATTCCAATTCAATTCCAATCCAATCCAATTCAATCCAATTCCATTCCAATTCAATTCAATTCCAATTCAATTCCAATTCAATTCAATTACATTTAATTCCATTCCATTCCAATTCAATTCAATTAAATTCAATTCCAATTCATTTCAAAACATACTCCAATCCTAACAATTACAAAACATTCATAATTCCCTTTACATTCAATCAATTTTCAATCCAAATTCCAATTCCAATTCTATTCAATTCATTTAATTCCAATTCCAATTTCAATTCCATTCATTCCAATTCCAATTTCATCCATTCCAATTCCAATTCCATTAATTCCAATTCCATAATTTTATACTTAACTAATTATTTATCAAAATTCAATACCCAAATATTAAAAATTAATGACCATTTAACAAATATAAAAATGTGTCAATTAATGATTATCAATTTTATATTTAATTATTAATTTCACATTTAATCAATTATTTGTCAATTGTTCAATTTGGTTTAAATGTTGCTTTGATTTTAATTATCAAACTCAATTTCAATTTTCAATCTCAATTTCTCAAACTTAATCAAAACTCAATCAAAACAACTGAATTGGGATTCAACTCAATTTTACAAACTCAATTCACAAACTCAATTTCACAATTTCAAACTCAATTTCACAAATTAGTTTCACAAAAGTAAATCAATTCAATTCATTCAACCTTCAAGCCTTCAAAGTTCAAGCCTTCATTTTCAGAATTTACCCTAATCAAACCTTCATCCGAAATCAATTTATTTTTCCCCAATCAAATTCAAAGTTTCAAACCTTCATCCGAAATCAACCTGACAACGCAACCTCCTCAACCATTTTCAGATTTTCCATTCAATTCCACCATTTTTTCCCTCAATCTCAATCTCAGCAGAAATTAACAACAACTCCACAACACCTACGAATCTAGGATCACAGCAGCAATCAACAACAAATTTTCATTAAAAATCAAACACAAAGTCAAAAACATACACCCAAAACAATCGGGTCTCCGGTGAAGGTCGGCCGTCGGGTCTTTCTTCGGTCGGTGGTCGTGTCGTGTGTCGATGACGAGGAGAACGGAGGAGCAGGCGGGAAGAAGCGGCGACGAGCGACGAGCAGATCCGAGGATCGATGAGCAGATCCGAGGAGGGAGGAGGGACGAGCAGATCTGTCGACGACGACAACAGATCCGACGACGAGGAGCAGCGACGAGCGGCGAGGAGGGAAGAGTAGATCCGAGGAGCAACGAGGGAGGGAGGACCAGATCCGACGACAGAGGATCAGCTACGAGGAGAGGCCAGTGGCGATGAGAGGGTCCGGAGGAGAGAAATCGAAGAAGAAGAGAAGCGAAGGTCGGGGAAGGGGAGGCCGTGCGGGTGGATATTTTTAGGTTTTATTTTTTTATTTGCAATTTCGTCCCTCAAAAATTTTTTTTTGCCAAACGGTCCCCAAAATACCGGTATTGACGGTATCGACCGGTACCGACCGAAACCGGCCAGTACCGACTGGAATCAATACCCGGTATTTATAAGCCCGTTCCGGTACCGGCCGGAACGGAACGGTATCCATTACATTGGTCTTTGGTACCCTTAAGGTTTCGTCGATGGATTTTATTGTGAACTTAAAGACAAACTATATAACACTGGAAAATTTTTTGTAAACTCACATGCATAAAAAGAACAAAACTTTATGGGTTACTTTATTCATAAAATCCACGTAAAAACACATTTTATAGACAACCTTATTTCAAAACAGGCTCTAATTCCACCTGAAAAGACCCATCTTGGAGTTCCCCTTCCAGAAACCGAGTCCCACAATAGCCCTCCAATTGATATCTAACTCAACTGAAGGGTTCCTGCAAAGCCAAGTCGTTTAATTATTAAAAACCTTTTATAATTTAACTTTTACAAGTGCGAAAAATAATGGAAACTTTTTCTTTTCAAAACGTTTTATTAAAAATTTCAACAGCATAACAACTGCTTTTATAAGATTTCCAAATTTCAAAAACTTGTATAACACATTTTTAAAAACTTCTAAATTCACAACAATTTCTCAACTACAAATTATGGACTTTAGGTCTACTCACAAGCAACCACAAACAAACAATTCTCAACAGTCACTACAATAAACTTTAAAAAGCTAAAACATATTCAAGAATTTCATTTAAAAGCCTTTGTAAACATCCATTCTTTACACAAATGTACATATCAAAATGACATAAGCATAGCAACACCTGACGATACAATTAATCTTGTGACTATGTCCCAATTACTGCAGCACCTGTACACATACCAGGGGTAGGTTATTTAAAATCATAAAAATAAAGGTGAGCTAAACGAGCCCAGTGAGTGTAATAAGTTTACTAAAAGTTAACTTTTTATGACAACATAACTAAACTATTCCATACAATTATAAAGCTTATAGTAAAACATTTTCCATAACAATTTATTTATATATCATCAAATCTTGTAATAACATAACATTTTGTAAAACATAATTTCAATTTTTCTAAAATACTATTTCAAAATGCTTGTCGAAATTAAACTCATAATATAAAAGTTTCTATTTTCTATTTTTCTTTTCCTTAAGCAATAAATATACTGGCAATAAGTTTTCTAAGAACTTTAATATTGAAAAATAAGCTAGCCATTAGAATTAGTACCAAATGATATCTCTCAAATCAATTTTAACATAAATAGTGGCATAATTAATATTTTCATGACTTTCCTTACTCAACATAGCCCACCACTAGTTTCTTTACCATATGTTACACTAGGCATAAAGTCACGAAGCTGGTTCTGCATCGCTTACCTACAACTAGTTACCATTGTTAACAAAGTTGGTTCTGCATTGCTTACCCGTAATAGGCTAACTGCTATAGACTGGTAGTTATGGAGCTAGTTTTGCATCGCTTACTCGTAACAAGTCACGAAGCTAGTTCTACATCGCTTACCTATAACTAGATAACCATTATTTACGGAGCTGGTTCTACATCACTTTCTCGTAATATGTTAACCACTATAAATATACTGATATAATAACATGTATAAAGCCTACCAGTGTACCATAAGCAAAAGCAACTCTTACATTTATGACTAATCTTATTTTCTAAATGAAGTATAGGAGGATCCATAATTGAATTATTTCAATGTAACTCACAATCATTTAAAATTTAACTTTCAAATTAAACCCACATATTGCCAAAGCATACACTTATGCTAGCGATATTCACTTGTAAAATATCATTTGTAGAAAACTCAACATAAATATTCATTTCATTATCAAATGAAAACCATTTGCATAAAATCAATTTAAAGAATACTCACATGTCATTAGTTCTTTTGTAAAGAATTTAGTCATATAAAATAATTAAGATACACTCACACATCATTAATTCTTGTAAAAAGAATTTAGCCATATATAACAATTAAAATAAACTCACAATTTTGCACACTTATTGCTAAGCACACTCACACATTCGCTAACTCTCCTTTACCTACACAAAATGCATTTTACTTAGGCATTAAAACTATATATTTAGTTTACCCGAAATCGAGATTTGTATCTAATCATGTAACATGCATGGTAATCATATTTCTGCTTACTTCCGTAATGTAAGGCCCCAACTTGTACCTTAGTTGGAATGTTACATGTTCATAAAAGTATATATATGATAGGTGTTAAAAATTATGATATGATTGATAATTGCATATGACTTGAATTTTGGTTTAATGGATCATACTTAGTGATTTGGAATTAATTGATATCATTGGAGAATTGAGGTATTAAAATGTACATTTATGCTAGGAAAATTGTCAAGTGGTAAGATAAGTTGATACATATAAATTGGAATGACTAAGGCTATGAGTTAGTGACATTTAGCATAGCTGATGCATTGACAAATGGCATAGTTAATAAATTGACAAGTGGCAGCAAATAAGTGAGAGACAAGTGGCTTAATATATTGGTGACGTTTGACAGCTCCAATATGGGACAAATGAAGAACATACATAGTGGCACATGTTGTTAAAACGTGATGACACCTAGCAATGAATGAGGCAAGTTTCTACTAGAGTAATTGTTTTGCTCATTCTTCATTATTTTGTAATCTCTCACCACCAAAACTCTCTCATTTTCTCTCGACTTCTAGAGTTTTTGGGTTCATTTTCTCTCAACTTCCAGAGTTTTTTTTTGGAATGTTTGTACGTTACTACATCAATAAAGCTACTTTACATTACCTTTTATGTTGTTATCATCTTAGTTTTAAGATCTACTTACATCTACCTAGATTTCGAAAGTGTTTGGGTTGCATGAAGGGCTAGTTTGGTTAGTTCTTTGAAGAAGGAACTTGAAGGCAATTAGGTAAGGGAATTCTAAAATTGATTGTTGGAAACCGAACCTTTCTATTAAATGAGAAATTGTTGGTGATTATTCATGTGTAGAAAAATAGGAAAATTCTTGAATTTGAAATAAAATGGCAAAAATGGTTTAGAAACAAGATGGGTTATATGTGATATGTTGGAAGTTAAAAGCTGGAAAATGTATATCTTCATTGAGTATGCTTCGGTGTTTTAGCCATAACTTTTGTTTTAGTTATCCAAATGAGATGATTTTTGATTTGGATTAAACTAGAGAGATAAGACTACAATCTGTCTAACGAAATCAAGTTTTTATTCGGTCTCTAAAAATGCCAATTTTCGGATGGAAGTTGAATACAGAATAATGTTTTACTATAAGGACAATCTGAATTGTATAGGGTATAACTTTTGGACTATGGAACCAAATTGAACGATTTTAATGTCATTGGCAAATTAAGACAAGGAGGAACATTTTTCTAGAAGGAAGTGTTATCAAATTCTTTCAATTGCATGATTAGAATAAGGTCTTGATTTTTTGGAAGGAGTTAAGCATGATTTTAAATAATTTTGAGGTTTTGCAAGATTAATTATTTTATCTGGAGTTAATTATTGTGTTAATGTTAGTTGGATTTAAAAATATGGTTTAGTTGAATTAAGAAGTAAGAGTGTGAATGTATGAGGGCATTTTGGGAAGAACACTTAAGCATTAAGATTATAAGGCTTTGAAGGAGGGGCAAAGAGGTCATTACTCACTCATTAATGACAAACTTGTAAATAAAAGGTGGTCTTGCTTTTTAAGAAGGGGGAGAAATGTGAATTAGAAGAGGGAAAGGCAAGAAGAATGAAAATTAAGAGAGAAAGAGGGAGAGTTTCGGTGGAGAGAAAAGAAAGAAGAGAAGAAAGAAAAAAGTTAGGGTTTTGATATTTCTAAGCTTTCAAGATCGATTTTGAAGTTGATTCAAGAAGGAAAAAGAAAGAGGAGGATGGGAGCTTCCATATAAACTAAGAAACTCTTCATTTGGAAAAGATTTAAGGTAAGAATAGATTTTGATCTTTAGATTTTTGAGATGGTTTTGGTTCATATAGCTTAAGAAATGTATGGGTTTAAGTTTTCTAAGACCAATTTTGGCGATTATTTCTTATGAGTTGTTCAATTTGGATGCCTATTGATTAGGGATTTTTGCCATTGATGAAGGAGATTAAGAGAGGCAAGAGGAGCAAGAGGGATGCATTTTAAACAAGTATTAAGCAAGAAATTAAGGTGGGTTTCATGTTTATAATTTGAGTAATGAGCTACTAAGGTTTCTTTCCAAATCAAGAAAATAAATGGATTTCAATTAAATGTTTTTTTTATTGTTTTGATTGATTCAAGAATTTGTTTATATGTGTGTATGTATAAGCTTGAATTGATAAGTTGTGAATTGTTATGATATGTTGTTTTGTTATGTTATGTATATTGGTGTATGACATTGTGATGAAAATTGAAGTGTGGACATGTTTATGCTATGCCTTGTACCATGGCATTTTGACTGAATAGAAAGAAGAAAAAAGAAAGAAAACATGAGAATATGAAATTGTGAATGATTGAATTAAGTATGAGATTTGATTGTGATTGGGCGAGAGAGGAACCGTTTCGTAGTCACGTGAATGTCGACGTAATTCCTTCTACCGGCTGCCCACTTGTTGCCCATGAGACCCAAAAAGTGGACTCGTTTCATTCACGGTGTAAACTTCGGTTTCGCCGTTTTATTCCACGGAACCCTCGAGTCATTTGATTGTGCATTTGCATTTTGACATGTTAAGTATGATGTAATTTGTGTGTTATGCTTGGATGTTGAATTTCATCAAATGTGTTTAATGTGATGATGCATTGAATCATGATTTATGATGTTTATGAATTTCTTGATAAGTTGTGAAGTTTGAAAATATGTGACATGGATTTCAATTTGAACTTTACAATAGAAATAAATACTTTAACAGTTTTTGCTTATTTCTTGGTTATAAACTTGTTACCCACTAGCGTTAAGCTCACCCCCCTCTCATTCCCATCTCCAAGTGATGAGAAAGAGATTGGATGAAAGAAAGTCAAGGCAATTGTTTGATTATGCATATTTTGTATTTTAAGTTGGATTGATGTATAAACAAGACTTTAAACCTATGTTGGGAATTATAAGATTTTGTATCTTTTGTTGTATTTTGGGGATTTTGTGAAATGATGTAATATGGCTCAGAATGCCATTAACGTTTGTAAACATTTTATCTTATGATGTTAATAGCATATGAATTGTGTATGGATGATATGGGTTGAGTTGATGAACTTTGAATATGAATTGTTTTTATTCATATATAAGTGAATTATGGAAAAACAAGATAGGATTTGTGGTGAATGATAAGATGTGATTGAACATGAGAAGTCATAGGAATTGAGGTTGAGTGTTGGATGAATTCCAATTGAAAGTTGAATTGTTTTAAATGATGTTGCAATAGAGGAAGTAAAGTTGGAATAAATTCCAAGTTTCGCATGAAGGTAAAATGTGTTCTAACTTCCATGGAAAATCTGGAATAATATAGGTACAATTTGAAAATGATCTAGAAGGGGGGGGGGGGTTGAATAGATCTTTGAATCTTTTTCTAAAGTTCTACAAAAACAAATAGTTAATACACACTAACAATTAATCAAATTAAATGAAGAGAGTAGGGAAGAAAGGCAAACACTGTTTTTTAGAGGTTCGGTGCTAAGACCTATATCCTCTAACTAAGCTCCTACGTAGGATTTTGGCAAAACACTTTACTGTACACTTTTTAGTTCAGTGTGAACTTTTCTACACCACTTGAATTCCGGTTCAAGCTACACCACACAATCGATTTGTCTTCCGGCACAAATCCTACCTCACAAGTGATTATCCTCTAATCACTCAACTTACAATAATCACAATGATAGAAAATTGAAATGATAATGCTCAATACAGTTGAATAGAATTAAGAACAAACTAAGAGCAAAATTTAGAGCAAATATGGAACTATGTGACTTTTCTTCACTTTGGACTTGTGTCTTGATCATTTCATGTTCCAGTATTTATTTGCAAGCTTCCAGATGCTTTCTAGACGTTGTGGAAATTTTCTATTCGTTGACGATTGCTCATAGTCATTGTAGTATAATTTTCTTCCCATTTGTAATCAATTGACATAGTCAATTTTGTTCAGATGCACCTGATAGTCGACTAGTCAAAGTGTTATAGTCGACTAGTACATTATAATCAACATGTCTTCAAAGTATCAGTTGACTAGTACCAACGTTTTTCATACGAGCTTCATCTCCGCTCTTCGAATAGTCGAATAATGTGATGATAGTCGACTAGTGCACCCATCCAACTGATTAATAGTCGACTTGTAAAATGTTGGTCGACTTGTTTCATGCCCCAACTGACATATCTGATATTATTAGTCGACTTGCCACATTATAGTCGACTAGTGCTGGATCTCATGACAGATTTTACATAATCTTCAAGCTTTGTTTGTTGAGATACTAGTTTGAACTCTTCATCCATAATCTTACATAATCTCTTGCACGTTGTCTATCTCTTGAATTTGTCAAACTTGATTTGTACTAATTCTTTAATTGAATATCAATCCAAAAATACCTGAAATTATTTCTTAACCAATTTTATACATTTTATAATTATCAAAACATAGAAGAATTTAATTTGTCAACCACCATTGGTCCAACAGAATTAGCCAAATTTTCCTTCATGAAAGTTGTAGTTTGTCTTTATAGCTTTCTAATGCTATAAAGTATGCGATTTTTGGATGTGGGAGTTGAAAAATGTGAATTTTTGAAGTTTGGGTGCTGTCTAGGATTACAAATTCTGGGATAGAAACTTTGAGTACAATTTTGACCCTCATAAAGGTAGAAATTGTTTATAAGGTCTTCATGAAGGTGGTAGTTTATATTTTTATCTTTCCATTGATATAAAGTATGACATTTTTGGACATTGGAATTGAAAGTTATGATTTTTAGAAGTTCTGTTACTGTTTAGGATGATTATTTTTCAGGCAGTCACTTTGTGGTAAATTTTGACTCCTTTAGAGGTTGAATTAGTTTTTAAGTCCTTCATGGAAGTTGTAGAGATTCTTTTTAACTTTCCATTGATACCAAATTTGCAAATTTAGGAGTTTTGGGTCATAAGATAGGAATCTTAGAAGTTAGGTTGCTGGAGAAGCAAAAAAGGAAAAAAAGAAAAAAAGAAAGAACCAGAAGGTCACACGGCCCTTTTTTGCACCCTTAACCCGACCTTTTTCCACTCTTTTTCTTATAACTTTTTCATTCGACCTCCGATTGACCTGATTTTTGAAGAGTTGGATTTCTAAGAATTTTCTCTACCTCTTCATGGAAATTTATGGCTTTTGAGATTAATTTAAAAAAGATGAATTGAATCAAAGTGAGAGGATCGGTTAAAAAGTCTGAACATGCTTCCGTTTTGTGGTGATATCTCGACCTGTAGAGGTCCGATTGAGGTGATTCTTGTTTCAAAATAAACTAGAGACATGGAATTAAATCTTATATGAAGGAATCAATCTTCAATTTAGGCCTTAAGACTTTCAATTTCTGGAGTGAATTTGGGTATAGTGCATAGTCTCGGTTTAGTAATAGCCCGAAAGTGTTTGGGTTGTTCGGGCCACAACTTATAGAGTTCTAAACCAAATCGAATGTTTTTGGTGTCATTAGAAGCTTAATGAAAAGAGGAAAAAATATTATGCAGAAGTCCTTTTGAAATTCCTTTTTGGGATGTTCCAAAATCTGTTTGGAAGTAAGTGAGACGAATACTTTTGTTGACGTTTGGCTTGGGGTAGGTGCATACCATTTTAAAGAAGGTAATAGTGATTCTTGTGATTCCGCTATGTGAGTTCGCCCTTTTGTGGCTTGAGATGTTATGAGAATGATGAGGAACTAATGAT
Organism: Erythroxylum novogranatense; assembly: GCA_029891385.1. NCBI lineage: Eukaryota > Viridiplantae > Streptophyta > Magnoliopsida > Malpighiales > Erythroxylaceae > Erythroxylum > Erythroxylum novogranatense. The sequence continues at coordinate 23,298,463 of CM057235.1, forward strand.
GGCTAATGAAATTACTTTGAAGTAACTCTATAAGGAAATCCACTCATGCTTTATAAGGGTTAAATGAATTAACCCTACAGGGTAAAACGTATATGTTTTATGTTTTCGAAGAGCGGGGAAAAAAAATTTCTAAGGAGAAATGAAGAAGATCACGCTTCATGATTTCACAAGCATTGGATTCCAGACTCAAACGGGATCCAACATTCATGGTATCAGAGCAAGAAGATGAATCGATGTCGTTTAAGGAATTTCCATAAGTTTAAGTTCATGTTAATGATCCGAGGTTAGGTTCCGAAAACGGTGCCCAACATTGATAGCATGTATTAATACAAGTTTTATGATGATTGAATTGGCATGAAATATGTGTTAAGATGATGATAAATGAATGTTGGAAAAATGATTATTATATGACAACTTCTGGTTTGGTTTTGATATATGGAAGATGTTGATTTCTAAGTTACTTAAGGAATGATTTTTGAATTGGTTTGGACATGAATTTGATGAGCTATTGAAGCATGAATAAGGTAGAATTGAAGTATAATTGATGGTCTTTGGTAAAGGTGTGTCAAATGGAAGTGAAGAAGTCAAGTTTTGGAAATGATTCACTCAACCCGTGATCGTGGGATTTATAAGGCTTATTCCCATGATCATAGGAAGCACTTATGATTTAGACCTTAGTTCATACCCTTGAAGATCAAATCAAAAATATAATCCAAGGATTGCAATATAGGATGCAGCCTCGGTTCATCTCACTTAGTCGAAACCTAAAACGAATGGACCTAAGTTAACCTATACGTCATGAAATACAAGCTAATTTGGTAGGGAAGGGGGTTTTGATCTTTGGAAACCTTAACTATACTAAATGGAATTGTAAGAAAAATATGTAAAATGTTTTTTTTGGATTTTTGGAATAGAAAATAGAAAGATTAAGGCAAATGATCAAATAGGGATAGTATCCTCTTGAAAATGAACTTTGGCTATCATAGTTCGAAATTAATTTTTGATGGGAATGGAAATCACTAAGTTTCAAATGGGTACACCTTAAAGAACTCTTTAAGTCTAAGATCTTAATCAATGAGACTTCATTTTTTAAAACCTTGTTAAATGCTCTTAGTGTGTGTAGTGGATAAGTCAATGCAACAAGTCACTTTGGGATCTAGAATCAACTTAATATCAAACAAAACTACGCAAGATAAAAGAGATTAAACAAGATCACAAATGGACATATATGAGACTTCATATATTTAAACTCAAAGTTCTACAATAACAAATCCAAACCACACATCGAATATCCAGCACTTGATTAAACTATAATCAAGAATGTTCAACTACAAATTACAAATCCTAAACCTAGGAGTTCATAAATCATAACTGAACATGGATTAAGCTACTCCCCTTTTAAGCCCATTGAACTCTAGCCATTGCTACATCTTTAAGAGGAGAGAGAAACACCTAGCCACGCATAGCTCCAAGAGACTTAACAACCGAGAAGCAATCGAAGACACCCATGGTAGAAGTTGACAGTGAAAAATCAGAGAAAATGATAACAATGTGAAGAGGACGATGATGGAATGATAGCTGCGTGAAGAGGATGGAATATTAGTGTGGAGATGTTAACCCTCTCTCTCCTTTTGTAAGTTAGCCTAAAATAGGTTTTTTTTTTCTCATAAAACGGGTTCTAGGTTGGGTTGTATAGTCTATTAAATTTTCTAAAAATGATCCAGGTTTGTGCCAATTCAAATATGTTGCCACGACGAAAGGATGAGTTCACCACAACGAACTTTTCCCAAAAGATTTCTTCAGTAACTTTCAACTTTTGCCACGGTGCAAACATTATCCTCGCCGCGACGAACTTTGCCCGAAAGGTCTCTTCAATGATCTTATGATTTTTTCGCGACAACATCATCTTTGCCGTGGTGAACTTACCTGTTGCCTTTATTCATTTGTGCTCTTGGTATTCAATCCTTGGCTCTACTTCTTGAATGTCCTACAATGAAAAAATAGTAGTTTGCGGTATCAATTGTTCTAAAAATCAATTTAGTGCAATTACTAATTATTTGTGACAATTTACCCTCAAACTACATTAATTCAAAACAAGCGTTCATAAGTTAAATTAAGCACAAAATCTGAAAATAAGAGCCAAGAAGTCTAATAAAAACCATGAAATTGTCACCAATTGATATTGGAAACTTGGGTTCAATCAAATTCTCCCACACTTAGACCTTTGTACTCTTGGACAAAGCTTATAAAAGTCAAAGAGGCATAAGTGTAAAAGAAAATTCTGACCATACTTAAAAATGAGAGTAGAGAATTAGTTAAATAATTTTCTCAGAAATCAACCAAAGTAAACTGAAAGAGTGCTAAGAAAATAAACATCATAAGTATTTAATCTAAAAGATTGGCAAAAGAGATTTCTCTCAAGGAAATGTGTTTCATCTCTCAACTCACTTGTTTTGGGATAATTTCACTCTACAATCTACTTAGCCCATTCTCTTCCATAAGCTTATGATAATTCTACCTGTCCACCACACGAACTATAATTTCAAAAATCAAGAGGACTTTTAGGGTTGTAATGTATGGAAGGGTAAATGAAATGGATTGAATAGCAGAAAAAAATGAGTACAAGCATCACAATTATTTTTCTCATGAAACCATCGCCAACAATGCGTAAGAAAAATATTTAAACAAACAACAAACATAATTTAACACTTTTTTTATAAATTCTCTCTTTTGAGAAGGCCTTTTTCTTAAAACTTTTTAGAACTTTTGGAACTTTTTCTTTCTTTTCTTTTGTGTAGAAAATCTTGTTTCCTCTTTTTTTAGATCATCTTTAAATGGAGATGAGAAATTCACGTTAATTGTAAAATATGCATGTACTCAAAAGATAGTCAAAGGGGCTAGCAAAGTTTAAGTGTTTGGGTAAGTAGGGTTTCAAGAAAAATGCCTCTATCATATTAACAAAATTTTAGTTCATCAAGCTTTGATCAAGAATTAAAACAAGTTCTAGAGAGATATGAAATTAAGCAGATATATACATAAATGAAAGAATTAAGGCCCAAATATCCTTCCAACAAGGTTAATATCTCAATTAAGCAATCTCAAGGTTTAAAAATGCATAATGCTACTCTCTCAGTGTAACCTCACTTGCTTCTCATGAAAACATTGAAAATGAAATTAACCAAAATCAACTATCATATAAAAACATAGATGGTTTTTTCAAAAACACATGGACAATTTGAAATTTATGAAAGCCTCAAGGAGTGAGAAGAATCTAATTTGGGAAAATTATTGAAATGAGGGAGTTAAAACAGTTTCTTTTATGAAAGGGATAACGTTGTCGTGGCAAAACCAAGAGCTCGCCGCAGTGAACCAAAAATTCACAACGTCGTTGTGGTGAAACCAAGAGCTTGCCACGGCGAAAAATTGTAGAGAAAAAGAAACACTTGAAAAACATGCAATTCACCTCAATTACCAAGTTTAAAAATTTGTAGAGAACACACAAATGACTTTCACAAGAAATTAAATGGCCAAAAATGATGCCTAAAGAAAAATTGCCAAAATGGAATAACCTCCGCCACACTTAAACATCATATTGTTCTCAATGTGAATAACAATTAAAACACCATGATGTAATGAAAAGTAAGTGGAAGGCTATTGAATAACAACACACCGAGAAAAGTACAATGAGAATTATATAAACAACTGGCCATTAATTTTGTACATAATAAAAATGTAACTAAGTATCTAGCAGGCTGAAAGCTAAAACATGACTAGCTAAAACAAAAAGAATAAATGACTTAAAGTTACTCCATAAGAAGATCATCCCCAGATCTAGATGGACCTGCCCCAGATGTGTCAACACCGCTCAGGGGGTCATCATCTTCAGATGGTAACTGGAAGTGAAAATGCTCGGTGAGCAATGTATCCATGCGTCAGTGATACCATCTATCCCGGTCATATAAAGCCTCTCTCTCCTTCTGATATGTTATCTCATGGAAGAGAGTATCTTGGAGGTGGGAGAGGTCCGCACAAAATCCGTCTACCTTATCAGCAAGGGTCTGTAAAGTCACAGGCTCAGGAGCATCCTAAGCTAGAGGATCATCCTCAACTGGTGCCGCAGTTGCAAAGGTTGCACCAATATCTTAAGCATGGGAGGAGGGATGAGGTGGGTGAAGGGTAGGTTGCTTGAGGCAGGTATACCTAAAGAGTGGGGTGGGTCAAAATAGCTGTCAGTATGAAACTCTGAGACATTGTGTGCTCGGAAAATGTCAGAGATGAGGTGAGGAAAGGTGATGGCATTGGTGAATTTGACAGTAGTGATGGAGTCATGGAGGGCAGAGGCGATAGCATCAGTTATATCTACCGGGTGACCAGTCATCATGAGGTAGATATGTAAAGCATGTTGTTTTGTTACATAGGTGAGGTGAGTGGTCGGGATGAATTGTTACAGAGGGTGCAAATAACATCATCCGAAGGATAGTTGTGGATCAGCTGATCATAGTGGCAACAGAGAATGTTAAGGGGATTGAAATGGCGGCGGATACTAGCGATGGTGAATGCATTGGGTGCTTTAATACCACGAAAGTTAATTTCCATGGTATTATGGGATCTGGCATATGTATAAAAATGGCAAACGAATTTATCGTTGCCTTGATCCCAAGGTTTTACTGAGCCTGTGAGCTATGAAGTAACAAGTTGCTACACGAAGGGATTGTTAGGGCGAGCTAATGGAAAGGGTTGTTCTTTGATGAAAGGCCTAGTGTCTACTTTCTCATAAAGCTCGGTAAAAGTGAAACTATATGAGGAATCAGAATCACTAGGAGGGCTAGGAGGGGCAGTAGGGGTAGTACAATTAGGGAGTTTAACTCGAGGCACTATCTTGCAGAAAATGTACACCAAAATATAACTAAATAATTTAGTAAAGCAAACTATCCTAAAACAAAATGAATCTAAGGGGAAAAAGGGAAAATAAAACAAGATAACAACCTAAGCTACCCGAAACAATACATAAACTAAGGAAAATGAAGAGAAGAAACACTTATGAAGATTGAAAGATGCGTAGAGAGTCGGAAGGAATAGGAATCGCGAGGATGGCTGTGGCAAAGAATTGGAGGTGGAGACAAAGGAAGGGGGTTGGGGGGTTTAAATAGGATTTGGGTGAGTGAAATGACAGAAAAGGATAGAGGGAATACAAAAGGTTAAGAGAAAATAGGGGTGGAAGGGTAATTTCACTTGGTCAAATTTGCACGTTCATCACGGCGAACTTAACCCTAATTACGAAAACAGTAAATTATCGAGGTTTCGCTGCGGCAAAAAGGAACTCATGCCGAGGTGAAATAAACTCGAAAGAAACTGAGAAGAATGATGGGAAGTTCACCACGACGATGTGTAATGCACACCGCGGCGATATAAACTCAAAAGGAACAGAAAGAAATGAGGTATGCTCACCACGGCAACGTAGACTTCACGCTACAGTGAAATTTACCGGAAGCAACATAAAGGGTGTGAGTATCTTTCTCCATGACGACGTGAAATCCACGTTGCAGAGAAATTATTCTGAGAGCAACATGACAGAAATAAGGTAAGTTTGTTGTGGTGACGTGGACTTCATGCCACGACGAAGTTTACTCGAAAGAAAAATCTAGGAAGAAAAAATGAGAAACATGACTCACAAACAAACAAATCACACAAGTTGGATACTTAGTACACTTAAAAATAATATACAAAGTCATCAGGCACCAGAATAGATCAAGAAAACAAAGTGCAACACAATTAATCACATCAATTTCCTCAAACTTGAAGATGTATCATGCATCAAGTCGAAAAGCACAGCAAACATAAAACAGGAGAGGAATTATTGAATTCAAAAATTGTTGATTAAACTAAAAGCTAAGCTAATGTCCTACTGAATTGGTATCTTCCCCACACTTATTCAACAAACTAATGCACCCAACCATATCATAATTAGTCACAAAGCAAGAGTCAGTAAAAAAGTGAAGGAAAGAAATAACCTGATGATTACGGAGGTTGCCAGTTCTCCTAGTGAATCTTCGACAGATAGCCATGTTGCGGTAAGATGACTTTACCACTTGCCATGTCGGTGTCAGCCTCCTCAATTTCAGGTTCACCTGAAACATTAACGGAAAACCTTTCTCCCAAGGATTCATAATTGATAATTAAAGAATTCAATGAGTTCAGTGCAGAGCTAGAGTAAGCATTTTGGAGTTCAAATTTAGAGCATGCATCATCAATAACAATATCAAGCTTGTTAACTCCTAAAAGCGAATAATCCTCATGGGGATGTTTCATTGCTTCGTACATGTTAAAGCACACTTTTTGATCTCATACCTCCATGGTGATGGTACCTTCTTTCATGCTAATCATAATACTAGCAGTCTTTAAGAAAGGTCTACCGAGAATCAATGTAGTATGGTGCATAACTTTAGAAGACATGTTAAGCACATAAAAGTTAGTTAGAAAGACCAAACCCTTTACTTGGACCAAAATGTCCTCTATAATGCCCACTGGATGCCTAAGATACCTATTATCCAATTGTAGAACTACAGATGTAGACTTAAGACTTTTGACTCCCAATGATGTGTAGACAGATTTAGGCATAACATTAATGGCTACCCCTAGATCTAACAAGGCTCCCCCTACGGTTACTTTTCCTATGGTTCATAGGATGGTGAAAGATACAGGGTCTTGGCGTTTTATTCCCTAGATCTAACAAAGCTCCTCCTATGGTTACTTTTCCTATGGTGCATAGGATGGTGAAAGATCCAGGGTCTTGGCATTTTATTGGGATTTAGGGTTTGAATAATGCAGACACATTTGAGCTGACTTGCACTCTTTCATTCGATCTAAACTTCCTTTTGTTGGTACACAGGTCTTTAAGATACTTAGCATATGCAGGAACCCTTTTCATAAGGTAAAGGAAAGGGATACTGACTTCTACTCTACCAAACAAATCATTGATATCTTTCTCATGTTTAGTATCATTCATACTTTTACTAAGCAAATACAAATTAGGAAGGTCTTTAAGATTTACCTCCTTGTCATTGGCTTCATGGACTCCTTGCTTGCTTAATTCCTGGTTGGTTTCAGAATTTGCTTCTTTGCTCTTTAATGGTTTAGACTCCTTTTCAGTCAATAGTGCTCTCTCCTTGGAACTTTTAGACTTCTCAACTCTTTCATTTTATGAAGGCAGTTCTCTACTATTAATCTCCTCTTCATCTTATCCCTTATCTTGATTGTTGAACCTCACTTGTTTCCTATTTCGGAGGGTTATGGCATTCAAACTCTTGGGTTTATAACAGTATTAGATGGGATAGTTCCACTGCTTCTCGCTTGGTTCTCACTCATGTTGTTGGATGCTTGAGTGACGTAGGAGTTGATATTCTTAGCATTCGTCTCCCATTGCTCCATTTTTAAAAGAATCTTGTTGAATGAGAGAGGTTATGGCATTGAGCTGGTTGTTATTCGAAGTCCTCTCCTCCTTCATCAATGCCATCATGTTTTGCAGAAGTTGGTTAGTGTCCTCTTTTGGAGGGATAGTTAGACCCTGTTATTGGTTGTGGAACTGGTTTGTGGAAGAACCAACTCCTCCACCTTGTTGAAATCTGTTTAGACCTCTTCCTTCTTCATTTCTCCAACTGAGCCTAGGATTTTCTTTTCATCCCTCGTGATAGGTGTTGGAATAGGGATCCCATTTCTGATTGGGCTGACCCTGATACACAACGGACACCTCTTCATAACAACCTGGGTAGACACTAGAAATGTACATTACTGGCCCACAAGTATCACAACTAGGTGCAGTAAGATCCATAGAAGGTGATGGGTGATGCACACTCATGTTTTTCATCTCTGCAGTGATGAAAGACAACTACAAAGTCACTTTACTTTCTAAAGAGTCAACCTTAGACTCCAAAATTTCCATTCTTTTGGATTGGGCTGTTGAAACTCCAACTCATGTAAACCTCTGGTATCTCTAACACTGTACTGTTGATGATTTAAAACCATCTTCTTAATTAGATCCCATGCCTTCGAAGTTGTGAGGTCAATCAAAGAACCTCCTGATGCCGTATCCAACATACCTTTGTCTTGACTTTTTAGTCCATCATAAAAATACTGCACTAACTACTCATCAGGTATTTGATGGTGGCGGCATCTGGATAGAAGATCTTAAAATTGGTTCCAATAGTCATAGAGGGATTCATCATAATCTTGATGAATAGATCTCCTTCCTCATTGATGAAGTCCTGGAGGCTGGAAAATATTTCTCCAAGAATGCATTTCACAGATTGGCCCAACTATGGTAGGCACTCACCACATGTCTTGGAAGGCTCATATACCACTCCCTTGCTTTACCCTCCAAGGATAGATGACAAACTTTCCATAGTACTTGATCAAGCGAAGCTCCCATCGGTTTCATGCTCTGTCAAATCGTGAATAATGATTGCAAGTGAATGTAGGGATCTACTCCTGTCGAGCCATGAAATTTAGGAAGACAGTTAATAAGCAATCCTTTAACTTTAAAATTCACATCAAAATTAGGACAAGCAGCAATAAATGGATCATAATTCACATCAGAAGTAGTCGCTTCCCTAATAGTCCTCCTTCTTTGATTTCCATTATTCTCACCAACTCACTCTTGCTCTCTATTACCTCTATTATCACCATTCCTAGGTTGATTAACATTAAGGTTAGGGTTTTGTAGAAAAGCTGGGTTTTGTAGAAAAGCTGGGTTTTCAGCCATTATCACTACTTCTAATGATTCACTCTCACGACTTGGTCGGCTAGGTTTCTCTTCAACAACTACCTTGCTTCTCTCTTTTTCTTTCCTCTCCTTTATGTTTTTTCTCAAACGTCTCTCAATTTTAGGGTAAAAAGGTAGAAGTTTGGTTTTCCAGGGCATGCAATGGAATAATTCAAATGAAAATTAAAGGTAACAAAATTGACTTGAAAGCACACAAAGTCAAATAAAAAGATGAGATGCGATGGATGCAAGTTTGTAACTGTGTGAAAGTATGTATGAAAGTATGTATACAAGTAAAGTATGTATGTATAGGTCAAAAAGCAATCAAAGGAATGTTCAAAACTATGTAGGTGCAAAAATGCTAAGTATGAAAAGTACAAAAAGTTCAATATCCTTTTGTTTTGTATTTTCAAAATTTTGATGCTATGCAAAGAAAATAAAATCCTATACTATTGACAAGTATGAAGCTAAACAATCTAGAATGCAATCTAAATAAAAGGCTCCTAACCTCACTTAGCAATAAAATGACAAAAGCTAACCTAGAGAACCAATTTCATGATCTCCGGCAACGACGCCATTTTGATTCGGACCTTGGTTCGTACCCTTGAAGGTCAAATAAAAAATATAATATAAGGATTGCAATATAGGATGCAATCTCGGGTCATCTGACTTAATTGGAACCTAAAACAAATGGACCTAAGTTAACCTATGTGTCATGAAATGCAAGCTAATTTAGTAAGGAAGGGGGTTTTGATCTTTGGAAACCTTAACTGTACTAAATGGAATTGTAACAAAAATATTTAAAATGTATTTTTGGATTTTGGGAATAGAAAACTGAAAAGATTAAGGCAAATGATCAAATAGGGACAGTATCCTCTTGAAAATGAGCTTTGGCTATCATAGTTTGAAATTAATTTTTGATGGGTGTGGAAATCACTAAGTTTCAAATGGGTAAACCTTAAAGAACTCTTTAATTCTAAGATCTTAATCAATGAGACTTCATTTCTTAAACCTTGTTAAATGCTCTTAGTGTGTGTAGTAGGTAAGTCAATGCAACAAGTCACTTTGGGATCTAGAATTAACTCAATATCAAACACATCTATGCAAGATAAAATAAATTCAACAAGATCACAAATGGAAATATATGAGACTTCATATATTTAAGCTCAAAGTTCTACATTAACAAATCCAATCCGAAAATCAAATATCCAACACTTGATTAAACTATAATCAAGAATGTTCAACTACAAATTACAAATCTTAAACCTAGGAATTCATAAATCATAGTTGAACATGGATTAAACTACTCTCCTTTTAAGCCCATTGAACTCTATCCATTGCTACATCTTCAAGAGGAGAGAGAGATGCCTAGCCACGCATAGCTTTAAGAAACTTCACAACCAAGAAGCAATCGGAGACACCTATGGTAGAAGTCGATGGTGAAAAATGAGAGAAAATGATAAGGATGTGAAGAGGACAATGATGGAATGATAGCTGCGTGAAGAGGATGGAATATCAATATGGAGATGTCGACCCTCTCTCTCTTTTTGTAAGTTAGCCTAAAATAGATTTTTTTTAATAAAGCAGGTTCTGGGTCAGGTTGCACAGTTTGTTAAATTTTTAGAAAATGGTCCAGGTCTATGCCAATTTGAATGTGTCACCACGGAGAAAGGATGAGTTCACCGCGGTGAACTTTTCCTAAAATATTTCTTCAGTAACTTTTAGCTTTCGTCGCGACACAAACATTATCCTCATCACGACGAACTTTGCCCGAAAGGTTTCTTTGAAGATCTTCTGTTTTCGTCAAGGCAAAACATCATCTTCGCCGTGGCGAACTTGCCTGTTGCCCTTGTTGACTTGTGTTCTTGGTCTTCAATCCTTAGCTATACTCCTTGAATGTCTTACAATGAAAAATAGTAGTTTGCAGTATCAATTGTTCTAAAAATCAATTTAGGGCAATTATTAATTATTTGTAACAATTTACACTCAAACTACATTAATTTAAAACAAGCACTCATGAGTTAAATTAAGCACAAAATCTAAAAATAAGAGCCAAGAAGTATAATAAAAACCATGAAATTGTCACCAATTGACATAGAAAACTTAGGTTCAATCAACTTAAGAAGGAGAAAAGATTGGTTTTGTGGAATTGCTAGACCATATAAGGTTAAGTTACTTTATAATAGTTTAATTGGACTTAACTAAGGTGTAAAATTAACCTAGTTTGATGTGGAATAAGTTTATTAAAGGTTACATAAGATTTGGATTTTTAATTGAAGTAATAACCTAAAGAGTGTTATTAGATAAAAAAAGTATCTAATTTTGGAGCTTATAAGTTGTTAAAGGAATGAAGTATACTTACGAACATAGATGTGTTTTAAATGATAAAAGTGATGTGTTGGTTGTGTATATTTGAGAATTGGAAATTTAGGTGAGTGCATGTAAAATGTAATTGATTAATATATTCATTGGTGCATTATTACAAATGCTTATGCTTATAGGGCATGATAAGTTTGTTCAAGTGAGAATGAATGGGTTCAATTTGAGCATAAGAAAATGAATTCATACTTATACATTATTTCATTGTTATGTAATTCTGATATTGTGATAATTTCGAACCATCAATTGTCTGAGGAGTTTGATAATTGGGATTGTATTGAAAGTGCTATCTAATTGTGTGAATATACATAATGTGTGACGAATCAATACATTTATTTAATTCATATGTTTGTATTTATAAGGCATGTTAAGTTTGATTAAATGAATAAGGTCATATGTTGTGCACTACATCATTTACATGAAATTCTAAAATCTTAAATGGTTTGTTTTATAACTACCAAGTCCTAGTCATGGGTAAATAGGCATGCCTAGAAGGGTTTACAGCTACTTTTGTAACCAGACACTAAGGTGTCTTCTATAATTAGACACTAAGGTGTCTTCTGTTCCAGATACTTCGATGTCTTCTAATTTTAGACACTTATGTGTCTTTTGTTTCAGAGACTTAAGTCTCTTCTGTTTTAGATACTAATAATGGTATCTTCTATTCTGGTCCCATTACCCACTTCTGTAAAAATGATTAGCATTTTAACTTGTTTTGTATTGTAATACATGTTCAATTTTGATATAACTAAATTTTGTTCTGATATCAGAAAGATAAGCTCTGATCTGAACAAGTTTTGTTTTAACATAAGTCATACCTTGATCTGAAAGGATTATATCCTATTCTGATATTCAATTCTAATATTTGTACATTCTGTTTTGATATTTATGAGTTTTGTTCTGATGCAAGAATGTTCTCTATTGATTGATGAATCATATTCTGTTCTAAGACATAATGTTTAGATTACTTTGTATTATGAATTACTAAAGATTGTCTTGATATGATTTGAATCTGTATATATGAATGGTAGACGATTGTTAGAATCAGTCGTCATTATGCATTATGTTTAGGTATTCCCCTTAAGCTATATGCTTAGCACGGTGGTTTTGCCTCTGTGTAGGTTTTGATAAGAAGGTTTAAAGTCTAGGGCAAAGACAACCACAGTGGGTAAGAAGAATGTCTTTTTTTTTTAAAGATGTATATTTGAGTTTTTAAGTTGTATTTGACAATATGAAAAAATTTGTATTTTGATTAAGGGTTATAATAACCTTTTTACAGGATGGATTATATTTAAGGCATGTATTTTGATAAGTTCATTATATATGATGTACATTATGATTTGTTTACAACAACATTTAATGATATGTAATGTCTATTTGCTTGAGTTGTTGAAATGGAAGTAAGGAATGTATGATATGATTTAGATTATTTTGGTTTTTTTTTTTAATGTTAGATCATTTGGTACTAGAGCATGGTTTAGGCTATTCTGGTTTAACCATCACTTAACTATTGCCTATACGTGGATATAAGAGTTATGTTTGGCCTAATGCAGTTTGTCCTATATTTTAGTTATAGAATTAAAGATGGAAAGATCTTATGAGGCTATTGATGAGGTTGCGGAGAGTAATAATCCTGCACAATCTCGTCCATCAATATCTGGACCCTTCGAGGTGAATTGAGATGTTATAGCACCACCACTACCTCCAGCTCAAGGGGAGGTTTTGGTTAAGCTATTGCAAGACATGATGACTTTACTACATCGTATGATGACACCCAATGCTCCGATTGATCAGTTACGGAAGTATGGAGCTAAGGAATTTACTGGAACATCTCTGGAGGAGTCTGAATGGGTAGAATTCTGGTCAAAAAAGATGAAAAGGGTATTAAATGAAATTAGTTGTCTACTAGATCAGATGGTGCACTGTGTTGTCTCCCTTCTTCACGGAGTAGCCTATGAGTGGTGGAAGTTTGTTTTAAGGAATCCTCAGTTATCGGAGCTTTTGATTTGGGATTTCATTTCCTAAGAGTTTAAAGCCAAGTATGTGACGGAAGCATATAGAAAGGAGAATTTGAAGCAGTTGCTAAACCTGAAGCAGGGAAACTTATCTATTGTTGAGTATGATAGATAGTTTAATCGTCTCAGCAAGTATGCATCTGAACCCGTACTTACTAAAGAGTTCTGGTGTCATCAGTTTAAGGATAGTTTGAATGACTCAATTAAAGAGCATCTTATGACATTTACTCTTTTGTAGCAAGTGACCTATCATCAACTGGTGCAAGCTACTATTAAAATGGAGAAGTATGAGAAGGTGAAGAGAGAAAGGGCTCAGCGAAGGGGAGGTCAGTCCTCAAGCAAGTAGAGTTGTGAAGATGTTTCCTCTGCACTGGAATTTACTAAGAGATCTATAACACGGGGAAGATGACAAAACTTTCCCTCATTGACTATTTCTGGTAGGGGTTCCTCTGTAGACCAAGGTTCTGGTATTCCGGAGTTCCCTCATTGCTCCAAATACAATCAAGGTACTTATTGAAGGGCTACGGGTGCATGTTTTTGATGTGGCAGCACTAAGCATCAGATAGCTAATTACCCTTTGAGATAGTCTTAAACATCACAAGCTAGTAAGGAGGCCTCTGATATACCTGTTGGAAATAGAGGACGTGGTAGAGGTCGTGGAGGATCTAGTCAAATCAGACCTAATCTGAGTACTCATTCAAAAACTATTGATTGACTTGCTATACCTTCTGCTCCAGCTTAAGTTTATGCTTTGAAAGTTCATGAGGATCGGGATGCACCTGAGGTTATTGAAGGTACTATTTCTTTCTCTGATTCTAAAATGCATACTTTGATTGATCCTGGATCCACTCATTCTTATATTTGTATCAGAGAAATGTCTAATAAAGAGATGCCTGTAGATTAGTTAGACTATGACATTCATATGACTAGTTCTTTGGGTAGTAGTGTATTGGTTAATTAGGGTTATAGGAATTGTCCAATTACGATTAAAGGAAATGAGTATGTTATAGATCTAATTAGATTACCTTTTCATGAATTTGATTTAATTTTGGGTATGTATTGATTAACCAAGCATCAGAAAGTGGTTGACTGTAGTGCTAAGATGGTTGTGCTTAAAAAGCCTAATCAACCTGAAATAATATTGCATGGCATCCACATTAGTTCTCTGACTAATGTGGTATCTGCTATGTAAGCCTGGAAATTCCTTAGGAAGAGATGTGAAGCTTATATATCTTTTGTGTTTGATTCTAAGAAGGAGGTTGGTAAATTACAAAATATTCCAGTAATGAGTGAATTTCTAGATGTGTTTCCTAAAGAGTTACTCCGACTCCCTACAGAGCAATGTACAATATGGCTCCCATTGAATTGGAGTTGAAGGTTGAGTTGCAAGAGCTTCTAGATAAGGGGTTCATTTGACCTAGTGTCTCACCTTGGGGAGCACTAGTTTTGTTTGTTAAGAAGAAAGATGATACTCTTCGGATGTGTATCAGTTATAGGAAATTGAACAGATTCACAATGAAGAATAAGTATCCGTTGCCAAGGATAGAAGATTTGTTTGATTATTTGAAAGATGCAGAAGTATTTTCAAAGATAGATCCATGATCAGGATACTATCAACTTCGGTAAAGGATATGGTGTTGGACTCCATTTCCGGAGCCCAACAATCATTCCAAATAACATAAGACATGAGTGTATTTCCTATAGGGTTAATTCCATGGAATCTCTTTAGCCATCATTGGTTCATCCTCATTCTCATAACATTTCAAACCACAAGGGTGAGCCCACACCAGTCAAATGCCCAAATCACTGTGAAGTCAAACCAAACTTTACGTATTAAATAATTTTGATGACAAACAAAGAGAAATATACAAATGAAAAGTAGATGGACGCATGTGAAGTAAAAAAAAAACAGCTGAAGGAGAAAAATCAGCCGAAGTAAAAATCAGCTGATACAAGAAAAGCAGACGGAAGCTTTACAAACAGAAAGCAGACGGAAGCTTTACAAATAGAAAGCGATTTGAAGCTTTACAAGAAAAGCGATTTAAAGCTTTACAAATGTAAAGCGATTTTAAGCTTTACAAATGAAGCGATTTGGATGCTTTACAAGAAAAGCGGATTTGAAGCTTTACAAGAGAAAAGCGGGCGGAAGCTTTACAAGAAAAGCGCACGGAAGCTTTACAAGAGAAAAGCGACGGAAGCTTTACAAGAAAAGGCATTTGAAGCTTTACAAGAGAAAAGCGATCGATACAAAATGTCGACGGAAGAAAGAAACATCATTTGAGTTAATTCTGAGTCAAACCTGAATAACCGCTTTTCAAGAATCAAGCGAAAATCAAGAACAGTTGAAGACCCGACTATAAATAAGAGTCGAGATTGAAGAAGAAACAACTTTATGCAACTTTATGAAACTTCATGAAACTCTGAGTATTCAACTTTTGATTTTCAGATTATCTGAGAGAAAAATTGTGAACGGTATTTCGAGTGAACAGTTTTAAGAGCATTTCTATTGTAACAAGCTCTTTACTATTCTTTCAATTAGAAAGTGTTACAGATAGCCTGAAGAGGCTAAGAGTAAAATAATACTTGCTGTAAAGAGACCTGGAGAGGCTTAGTCGAAAGAATACTTGTAAACAATTCAGAGATAGTGAAATCTCAGAAGGATATCTGAGGACTGGACGTAGCCCACGGTTTGGGGTGAACTAGGATAAACTGTTGTGTTTCTCTCTACTCTCATATTACTTATATCGTATTCTTCAAAGTTAACAAAGTTTTTCCAACTAGTTACGAATTGATTTACGATAAGTTTTCGAAAGAACAAGCATTTTTTTAAGGGGATTAAGAAAAAGTTTATCACAATTCAACCCCCCCTTCTTGTGTATCTTGATCATATTATTGTTCAATATATTAACGTGTGATTCACTTCAATTGGTATCGAGCTCGGTGTTCAAGAATCACTCTAAAAAGTGTGAATTAAAGAAAATGGTGGAATCACACACGATATTGCGAAGGAGCTTCATCCACAAGACCTCCAAAGATTCAATGATGAAGACTACCACTATTGGAAGGACCGGATGAGATTGTTTATCGAATCTACTCACATTGACCTTTGGGACATCATCGAGAACGGACCATACACACCTGAAGATGATGATAAAAATCCAATTCCACGAGAAAGATGGACAGTAGAAAGGTAAAGCAAGATTTCAACTAAACTCCAAGCTAATTTTTCTTGAGTTGTGCATTGAAGCGAAGCGAGTATGACAAAGTTCATGGATGCAACAATGCGAAAGAAATGTGGGATACATTATCAATTGCACATGAAGGAACAAATCAAGTCAAGGAGTCCAAGATAAGCATTCTGGTGCATCAGTACGAGTTGTTCAAAATGAAAGAAGAAGAGACCATTGATCAAATGTTTGGAAGATTTCAAACAATTGTTAATGGGCTAAAAGCTCTTGGAAGAACGCATAACAATCAAGACCATGTTCGAAAGATTTTGAGAGTCTGCCAAAAGATGGAGACCCAAAGTAATCTGCTGACAAGAAGCCAAAGACTTAAGCGTCATCAAGCTTGATGAATTGCTTGGATCGTTGAAGATACAAGTAGAGCTTGATGCGAAAGATAAGCCCAAGAAAGAGAAGTCCATAGCACTCAAAGTAGACAAATGAATCACAAGATCCGAAGAAGAAGACAAAGAGGAATACATCAAAGGCATTAAAGATTGAAGAATCAAAGGATGATGATTCCAAGAAGTCGAATCTGAATCAAGTGATGAAGACGATGAGCTATCTTTCATTTCAAGAAAGATAAGAAGAATGTGGAAAAGAAGTCCAAAGGAAATTCAACATTCGGAAGGAACAATGGCAAAGACGATGGAAAAATCGAGAAAGCATCTATTACATGTTATGAATGCAATAAGCCGGGACATTACAAGTCCGAGTGTCTAATGTTGAAAAGACAACCCAAAAAGAGTAAGGATAACAAGAAAAGCATGATGGCAACGTGGGAGGATCTGGATTCATCAGAATCAGATACAAGCTCAGAAGCGTCAGAACATGCTAACATATGTCTGGTAGCTGAAGAAGAAAGTGATGAAGAGGTAACTTCTAGCCATGATAATATACAAGATGCATACTCAGAATTGTTAGAGGATTCTCATGCTATTCTGAAACAGTACAAGCTGTTGAAGAAGAAATATGTAGAAAAACTCAAACATACTCATGAGATAGAGAGTGAGAATATAAATCTGAGAAAACAAGTTGAGGAACTGAATAACAACAAAGTTATAGATAGATCCGAAGAGATTAAACAGTTGAAACTGAGAATCAATAATCTCTCGATTGATCTAGCTAAATTTACGATAGTACAAAAAGATGAATAAAATGCTAGGAAAATGCGAGACATCCAAGTGATAAAAGCTGGATTAGGGTTTGCTAAAATAAGTCTCAAAGATTACGTGAAATCAATTGTTCAAAAGATAAGAAAAGATATCAATCGAGGTTTTCAAAAGGTCATTAACGTTTTCATTCTACGTCTTATTATCATTCATTACACCATACTAACCCTAAAGGACCCAAGAGAATCTGGGTACCTAAAAATAAGATAATATCTCCTACAGAAATCCTTCTTTGGAAGAACCAGCAAGCACCATTGGTATTTGGACAGTGGATGCTCGCGTCACATGACGAGAAAAAGGTCTATGTTCCTAGATCTTCAGTACAAGAAAGGAGGTTCGGTAACTTTTGGAGACAACAAGCAGGGCAAAATAATCGGGATTGGTAAGATTGGTAAGAATTCCCATGCATGCATTAACAACGTACTGCTAGTTGATGGTCTAAAGCATAACTTGATAAGTATTAGTCAATTATGTGATTCTGGTTTTGAAGTTACATTCAACCAAAACTTTTGTGAAGTCAGAAACAAAGATGGTTCTATTTTCTTTTCGGCCAAAAGACGAAACAATCTTTACAAAATTGATTTAGACGATTTTCAGTCTCAAAATATTTCATGTTTTTTATCTACTGAAGAAGAAAGACTGATCCGCATAAAAACTAGGTCATGTCGGCTTTTAAACATATTTCAAAACTTTTGAAACATGATTTGGTAAAAGGTTTGCCACAAATTTTTTTATAACAAAGATTTCTTTTGTGAAAGTTGTCAGAAAGGGAAACAAGTTAAAACCTCTTTCTCTTCAAAACATTTTGTAACTTCATCTAGACCACTAGAGTTGTTACATATGGATTTATTTGGTCCAACAAGGACAATAAGTCTTGGTGGAAAGAAGTATGGACTTGTCATTATTGATGATTTTACAAGGTTTTGTTGGATACTTTTTCTGGCACATAAAGATGAGTCTTTCAAGTGCTTTAGAAACCTTTCCATGAGGTTACAAAATGAAAAAGGAGTGTCTATAGCCAGCATAAGGAGTGATCATGGTGGAGAATTCAAAATGAGAAGTTTAGAGTATTCTCGAAGAAATGGAATTTTCCATAACTTCTCCCCCAAGGACTCCATGAGAGAATGGAGTTGTTGAAAGAAAGAATAGGACGATTCAAGAGATGGCAAGAACAATGCAGGCGAGATGAATCTTCCTAAATATTTCAAGGCGTAAGTCATCAATACAACATGCTATATTCGTAATAAAGTGTTGTCTGCGACCAATATCAAGAAAACTCCTATGAGTTGTGGAATGGAAGGAGACCAAACATTTCTTATTTCCATCCTTTCGATTGCAAGTGCACTATTCGAACACAAAGGAAGTTCGGACAAGTTTGATGCAAAGACTCTTGCAGGAATATTTCTAGGTTATTCTCTCACCTCAAAGGCATTTAGAGTCTACAACCTCACCTCAAAGACATTGAAGAAACTATTCATGTCAAGTTCGATGATAGCTCTCAACCCAATAAGGAAGAGGAATCGATAATGATGTTTATTACGAAGCCTTTGATCGAGTACAAAGAAGTATCTTCATCGAAACACTATATGACGAAAAGAAAGACATTTCAAGAATTTGGAGTTAAAGAAAGATTGAGATACAAAGTTCTCATCCTAAAGAGTCAATCATTGGAGAAACCTCGAGAGGTGTAATGCGAACAAGGTCCAAGTTCGTAAGAGAAGCCAACGTAGCATTTATATCCAAGTCGAACCTAAGAAGATTGATGAAGCTCTAAAAGATGAAGTATGGATACTAGCTATGCAAGAGGAGTTGAATCAATTCTATAGGAATAAAGTCTGGTCCTTAGTTCCTAAACCTGAAAAGAAATCCATTATTGGTACGAGATGGGTATTCAAGAATAAACTAGACGAATCAGGAAAAGTAAGTCGCAACAAGGCAAGATTAGTAGCACAAGGCTATAATCAGCAAGAAGGACTAGACTACAATGAGACATATGCTCCAGTAGCAAGACTTGAAGCAATAAGGATACTGCTTGCATATGCGGTTTGCCATGACATAAAGCTTTTTCAGATGGACGTAAAAAGTGCATTTCTGAATGGTTTTATAGATGAAGAAGTCTATGTTAAGCAACCTCCCAGATTTGAGGACATAAAGTATCCAGATCATGTCTACAGACTTCATAAAGCCTTATATGGACTGAAACAGGCCCCTAGAGCATGGTATGATCGTCTGAGTTCATTTCTTATAGAAAATGGATTTACTAGAGGTAAAGTAGACAAAACTCTTTTTAGAAAGAACTTGAGTAATGATTTCATTATTGTGCAAATTTATGTTGATGATATTATTTTGGGGCAACTTCAAAAGGTTATGCATGAGTTTTGAAAATCGATGAAAATGAATTTGAGATGAGCATGATGGGTGAGTTAAAATTCTTTCTTGGATTGCAAGTAAAGCAAACTAAGGATAAGATTTTTATCCATCAACAAAAATATCTTAAAGAATTGTTGTCTAAGTTTGATATGTGCAGTGTTAAACATATGTCTACCCCGATGCATCCTTCAAACTTGTTGTCAAAAGACGAAAGTGGTAAGAAGGTGGATCAAACCCTATTTAGAGGGATGATTGGTTCTTTGCTTTATCTTACAACAAGTAGACCTGACATTCTATTCAGTGTATGCTTGTGTGCAAGGTTTCAGGCCGATCCTAGAGAATCTCATTATATTGCTGTAAAACGAATTTTGAGATATCTCGCAGGTACTACTGATCTTTGCTTAATGTATGAGAAAGGTAAAAATTTCAGGTTGAATGGATATTGCGATGCGGACTATGCCGGTGATAGGATCGAAAGGAAGAGCACGAATGGTGGCTGTCACTTTCTTGGACCAAATCTGGTGTCATGGTCAAGCAAGAGACAAAGCTCGATTGCATTATCAACTGCCGAAGCTGAATATATGTCTACCGCAAGTTGTTGTTCACAAGTATTGTGGATCAAGTATCAATTGGAGGACTACTCAATACAAGAAGAAGAGATTCCAATATACTGCGATAACACCAATATATCGACTTGTCAAAGAATCCAATTCAACATTCAAGGGTGAAGCACATAGAAGTCAGACATCATTTCTTGAGAGATTACGTTCAGAAGAAAGTCGTCAGTCTACAATTCGTAGAAACAAAATATCAGTGGGCGGATATCTTCACAAAACCACTAAGTGAAGATCGCTTTAAAGAAATCAGACGCAACCTCAATATGGTGATGTTAATGGACCATTCATCTGGTTTTTCATAAAGACAAGACAGACAGACGGAGGAGTTAACGGACCATTCATCTGGTTTTTCATAAAGAAAAGACAGACAGACGGAGGAGTTAACGGACCATTCATCTGGTTTTTCAAAAAGACAAGACAGATAGACGGTGGAGTTAACAGTTTGATCATCTGATTTTTCAAAAAGAAAAGACAGTGGAACGGTGGAATTAACGGCGTTAGACGGTTTCAGATATAAAACTTCCTTCACAAGAAAAAGTTTTAGAGGGAAAAAGCTGTCAGATCATCGAGAAGTACAATCGTTCTAGAATTCGCTATAATATCCTTAAAAATTGACTTTTGGGATTTCTACCGAATTCAGAAATTGCTAGTTCTCTTAAATTCTCTCTGAAATTTCTTCAAGCAACTTCCTACTCAATCAGAATCAGCAAGATGAATGTCAAGCCTATTTTGCGAGTTGATCCAGGATCGGGCTGGGGAAGATTGGTAAACTTCGAAGAACTAAGAAAAGAACAAATGGATATAGAGCCGGAGATAATGGCGGCAGGATGGAGAAATTTCTTTCAAATATGAGATGAAGTCTATCTACAAGAAGTTTATGAGTTCTGAAAGAATACTAAATCAGTAGACGATACAATCGTGTCGTATGTAGACACACACTCTGTTATAGTAACGAAGGAGTTACTGGAGAAAGTCACTGAATGTCCGATGGATGGAGTTCAACCCATTAATATGGTGAAATGGATGACTAAGCTTAAGATGAACGAAGATGAAGTTAGTCGTCAACTTTATGGACAAAATAACCCAACTGAAAGGAGAGCCTCTTGGCTGGTACCAAAGGCAAGGGTATTGTTTGCGGTTCTATGTGACTGTGTTTTACCGAGAATAGGTTCACGACATCAGGTCACTACCCTGGATGAACAATGTATTTTTCATCTTCTGAATCATCAACTAATAGATTTACCATTTTTGATTTATCAGTACATGGTAAAATCAATAAAGGATACAAACACTTGTCCTTATGGGATGTTGTTGACAAGAGTGTTCAGAAAATCTGGCATCAGATTGGAAAGGGGAATCAGACAGAAGATATTTGTTAAAAGCTATATAGATTCAACATCTATTGCTAAAATGGGTCTGAGATTTTTAGACAGAAAAGGAGCAGATTTGGCAAGAAAAGCAACAATTGAGGGGGAGCGTTTACTAAAGAAATCTTCTATGAAGGAAACAAGATCACATTCTCAGGAATCAAAATCGAGAAGTGTTCGATTTTTTGAATCAGGTGATTTGAAGCGTAAAGGGGAACCACTGCTAAGTGACATTCCAAAGCAAGCAAGAACGTCACCCAGAGCGAAAACAGGCAAATGAAAGAAGCCGACCAATCCAGAGAATCAAGCCAATCAAAGCATTACGAATCGCAAGGATCAAGAGCTACAAAGTCGTTGACATCAATCCTTGAAAAGATTGAAACTCGGTCTCAAGGAAGTGGAGGAAAAGAAAGAAGAACCTGAAAAGCAAAAAACGCAACCTAAAAAGTCACCAAGGGGAAAGAAAATGAGTGCAACAAAAGAAAGAAGTCCAACAACAGAAACAAAGTCTAAGAAGGTACGACAAGAAAAGACTGTTGTTGATACTACAGAAAAGTCTGTTGCTGATACGGTTGAAATTGCTGAAGTTAATGTGGAAGCTGTTACTGGTAATCTTAAGGATACTCACAATGTCCTTGATAATCCAATGTTTGAAGAAGTAGTTTCTACTACTTTTCAGTCTTCACTTGTTCACAAACAGATTGCTACACATGTTATGGGACAAAAGGTTAGTCAAAAAGTCTTGAGTGTGATGACTAATGTTCCATCCCAATATTTAACTTTTCAAAGAGAAAGTTGGGAACACAGATTGATTGTCACAGAGGAGAAGAAGACCAAATCTGTCATCATCCGAGACAAACCAAAGAGATTTGTGAAAGCCTTCTTCAAATCAGTGAAATTTGATAACAACATTCTACATCTGTTGGATAGGGGTTATAAAAATTTCTATGATCAACTGAAGAGATTTAGAAGAGAACCATATCCACCAGAGCCATTTGGAGAGCGTCTTACTTCTTATCCAATACTGGACAGTACAGTTATCAAGGTGGTACCTGATTTACAACCACCAAATTTTGTTGAACGCAAGTGTGAAAAGAAACTGAAGCTGAAAGTTCCACCAGAACCAGTTTTGGATGACATGACTTCTGATCAGATCGCAGAAGCAGTGCAATTGATTGATGAAGCATGTGAAGAGAAAAGAAGTGGAAGTTTTATCTGCATTTATCAAGATCCAGGAACAAGCCAAACTAAGGCTACAGCAGATGATCCACAGGGAGGCACTATCAGAAAGGGTCAGTATCGTTCTTTTCTGATTGGGAACTTAAAATGTTCTTATAGTATTTTACAGAACATTCTGCAAAATCGGCCTCTGTGGGAGATCAACTCAATTGCAGAAGCTATGCCTTGGCTTGGAAGCACATATCAACGTATACTTGATTCCTATGATCTTGATATTCCTGATCAAGCTGTATATGTCCCTCCGCCTCTCCTCCAAATTATTGAACCACATGTCTCAAACGTGGACGCTTATACAACAACAGTTGCTATTGTTGAAAAACAAGTTGTTGAGACAGAATCTTCGACTGCTGCTGAATCATTAACCTTAAAGAAACAAGTTCAGAAACTTGATAAGGAAATGAAGAAGATTAAGAAGATGCTGAAAAAGTTGGTGAAGCAGTCTGGGAAATAATTTTTTGATTAATAACAAATAGGGGGAGAAGGAAGAATGAGAAGGGAGAAGGAAGAATGAGAAGGGAAAATCAGCTGAAAGGAAAAGATAGAAGAAATTTTGAAAGCAGAAGGCAGAAGTTATTTTTGATCTATTAATACTTCTGTATATGTGATACTTTTCATAATTTGATACCTTTCATATTTCTCTATTTCATAATATTTGTTATCATCAAAAAGGGGGAGAATGTTAAGTCAAACCAGACTTTACGTATTAAATAATTTTGATGACAAACAAAGTGAAATATACAAATGAAAAGTAGATGGACGCATGTGAAGTAAAAAAAAAACAGCTGAAGGAGAAAAATCAGCCGAAGTAAAAATAAGCTGATACAAGAAAAGCGGGACGGAAGCTTTACAAGCGAAGCGATTTGAAGCTTTACAAACAAAAAGCGACGGAAGCTTTACAAATGAATGCAGACGGATGCTTTACAAGAAAAGGCATTTGAAGCTTTACAAGAGAAAAGGCGGAAGCTTTACAAGAAAGCGCATCTAAGCTTTACAAGAGAAAAGCAAATGATACAAAATGTCAGACGGAAGAAAGAAACATCAGTTTGAGTTAGTTACGGAGTCAAACTGAATAACTGTTTCTTTCAAGAATCAAGAAGCAGAAAATCAAGAAACAGTTGAAGACCCGACTATAAATAAGAGTCGAGATTGAAGAAGAAACAACTTTATGCAACTTTATGAAACTTCATGAAACTCTGAGTATTCAACTTTTGATTTTCAGATTATCTGAGAGAAAAATTGTGAACGATATTTCGAGTGAACAGTTTTAAGAGCATTTCTATTGTAACAAGCTCTTTACTATTCTTTCAATTAGAAAGTGTTACAGATAGCCTGAAGAGGCTAAGAGTAAAATAATACTTGCTGTAAAGAGACCTGGAGAGGCTCAGTCGAAAGAATACTTGTAAACAATTCGAGATAGTGAAATCTCGTAAGGATATCGAGGATCGGCGTAGCCCACGGTTTGTGGTGAACTGGATAAACTAACTGTGTTCTCTCTACTCTCATATTACTTATATCGTATTCTTCAAAGTTAACAAAGTTTTTCCAACTAGTTACGAATTGATTTACGATAAGTTTTCGAAAGAACAAGCATTTTTTTTAAGGGGATTAAGAAAAAGTTTATCACAATTCAACCCCCCCTTCTTGTGTATCTTGATCATATTATTGTTCAATATATTAATGTGTGATTCACTTCAATCACCACTTTGAATTGTTCAGGAAAATTATAGCTCCAGGTCTTTAGTTTATTTTGAAGCAAGAACCATCTCAATTGGAGCTCTACGGTTCAAGATATAAGTAAAATACCAAAGTATGTTTGGTAAACATCCAATTCATGCTATTCCAATCAATTTCCTAAAATATGTTCCATCAATCTTTTTCAGTCAACACCAATGGATACCAATTTTTATGGAGAGGTATAAAAATGTATTAGGAATCTATTGCTTCAAGAATCACTCCATTTGGAGCTCGAATGAGGAAGTTATGTCCAAAAGAATCAAATATGTTTATGTCCTCAACTATATTGTACCTGTCTTGACGCAATTGCCTTAACTTGCAATAGAGATGTCGGATTGGGTCTTTTTTAGATGGTTTGAAAGAGGACTTCGATATCTACAACTTTTATGAGAACTCGAACTAAGATTCTGCCTTTAAAAGGATCAAAATCACAATTTACTGTAGTTTTCATGTTCGCCTAAAGGACATTGTTAGGGTTGGGAGCCATTTTTGGCCCAAAAAGGTCCGTTTAACGGACTTAATGGGCAATGTTGAGAGTCCTCACAGACCAGAGAAGGCTTGTTTAATGAAATTAATGTCCGTTAAATTTACATAGGGGTACCCAAACCCCTCTAAAGCCTCTCCCATGCTTCCTACATTCTTTCTAACATTTCTTTCACTCATAACCTTCTCAAATTCCCCCTTCAAGTGCAATACCACTTCATATCAATCCAAACACCAACTTTGTTCCATTAAATCTACTAATCCCTACTCATTTGATTCATCAAAAACACTAATTCTCACCATTTACCATAGTTGTCCTAGGTTTATATCCCATGTAGCATCACCATTTATAATACTCATATCTCTGAACTCCGATATCTAAAATTTATATACTTTATGCCGTTGGAAAGCTAAGAGGATAAACTACAACTTTTAAGAAGACAACTTTGTCTAATTCAACCTAGATTAATCCATATTTTCCCTGGAAATAAGAACACAAATCTTATCCCAATGAAAACTTGAAAATGTGGTATACACACTTTGAGAATCATGGGCAAAACACAATCATATTTTATTTCCATCAAAAGAAATAAGCGTTTTTACAAAGTTTCAATGGGCTTTCCGATCCACAATACATCAATGTCTCAAAATCTAAAATACAAAAGATTCTTGAACAATTAATACTTGAAGTGTGACTAAAGCCTCATATTTACAAAGTTTAACTTAAAATACAAAAGTATGCCTAATCGGAGTGATGCCTTGACTCTCTTTTACTCGATCTCTTGCTCATCACCTGAATAGGGGAAGGAGAGTGGGGGTGAGTTTAAAAGCTCGTAGGTAACATTTTATAATCGATAATAAGAAAAATCATTTAAATTATTCGTTTGTCATGGAAAATTCTTATTGAATTCAAGAAAAGCATAGTTCTTAACCAATTCCCAATAATACAAATCATGTAAGCATCAACTTGACAATTCATAGATGTAATGCACAACAAATGGTTCGAGAGTTTCTTGGAACAAAATAAAGAAACCGAAGTTTACTCTGTGAACAAAACGAGTCCGAATTCTCAGGATCTTATGGCCTCAAATGGGCAGGCGGGAGAAGGCTATGGGTCAATGTGCACATGACTAACTAAACGGGTTCCTCTCTTGCCCACTCACAAGCAAATTTATGCTAAATTCATTTCCATACATTTTGATATTCTCATGCCTTTTTTCTTTTTTTTTTCTTTATACAAAAATACCATGACACATTTCAATGGCATAACATGATCATACATCACAATGCATTTTTCCACATTCATAACAATTCAAATCCAATCCATTAAGCATATACACACATATAAGCAAATTCTTTAAATCATTTAAAAGCAATATATTCACATTTATGAAGTACTTGAAATCATTTATTCTATTGATTTGGAAAAAATTTAATGGCTCATTATTCAATTATAAACTTGAAACCCACCTTGATTTCCTTGCTTATAGACTTACCCAAAGATGTCTCTCCCCTTGCTCTTAGATAGGGTTTTCTTGATTTCCTAAAACAAACCAATCTCCCATTCAATTCCAATTCAATAAAATCCCTAAAACTTCAAAATCATAACAAACAAAATCAACACAAATCAAGCTTAAACCTAACCTACCCATAGTCCATCTAGGTTAGAAAACCTAAAACCTAGTTTAGAAACCCTAAAATCAAATGGGTTCCCTAAACTATCTTCTTCCAACACAACACCCTTCATTCTCTATATAAAACCCTTTTCTCTTTCTAACTCCTTCTCTAACAAAGCAAGAAGAAAAATGAAGCTTACCTCGAGCAAATCTTCTTCTTCTTTCCTTCTTCTTCTTCTTTCTCTTCTTTCTCCACGATTTTTCTCTCTTCTCTTCTTCTTTCACTTTTTTTCTTCTCTCTTCTCTTAGCTTCCACGATACCTTCCTCTCCTCTTCTAATTTTAAGACACCATTTTAGCTTATTCTTCCAATTATAACCCTCACTTATTTAACCTTTCCCAATCTACCCCTCTTTCATTTATTTTCTTTACTAACTCCTTAAGCTAACTTAATTCTAACTAGGTCCCAATCTTTCCATCAAATTTTCAATCTTTATTCATACCTACAAAATTAATGACCCAATTCTAAAAATAAATAATTAAATCAACAAACAAATATAAATAAATAATTAAGCAAATAATAAGTAATTTACCAAAATTTTCAGGATCCAACATATGTATGTTCCGAAGACTACATTTAAGACCCATCATGGACATTATAAATTCTTGTAATGCCATTCGGGGGTTATCAAATGCTCTAATTGCATTCATAAATCTGATTGATGTAGTGTTTAGGTCTTACTTGGACAATTTTGTAGTGGTGTTTATAAATGATATCCTGGTCTATTCTAAGAATGAACATGATCATGTTCAGCATCTCCGAATTATATCATAAACCCTACGAGAAAAGCAATTATATGCTAGGTTGAGTAAGTGTGATTTCTGGCTTCAGGAGGTATCTTTTCTAGGACATGTTGTCTCTTCTCAAGGGATTAGAGTTGATCCTAATAAGATTGAAGCAATTATTAACTAGAAGCTACCACGGTTACTATCACCAATTTGTGAAGGGGATTTGAGTGATAGCATCCCTTTTAACTAAATTGCTATAGAAAGGAGTGAAGTATGGATTGCCTGATAAAAGTCAAACTAGTTTTGATCAACTAAAGAGAATGTTTAGTAAAGCTCATGTGTTGGCCCAAGTTGTTGGACCCCGAATGTTTCTTAGAAGTTAGAACTAGAAATAAGAAATTTTGGTAATTAGTCATGAGTAAAGAACAAATAAATGAAATTTTTTGAACCAAGAAATGATAGACAAGAGTAAAGTAGGGAAGGAGAAATGTGGATAGATTCATATTTTACCTTGGTACTTTTAGTGGATACGAGATTTCGAAATGGGAAGAATTAAGGAGAAAGTTAGAAGTGGATGGAGTTGAATTTGTGTAGTAAGTTGTTGAAGGATATGTATATAGGTGTATGCTCTGTCATTGGTGTTCATGATTAATCATGGACTATATTTTCTTAATGGATGATATTGATTTGAAATGGAGTTGAAAATGAGGAATAAATGAAGCAAAAATAGTGATCTTAGTATGATTTGTGTTAAGGAAAGATTGTGAAACAAGATGGGTTGTTGACCTGGAAAATTGTTCAAGGAGTATGCTTCAGTCCTTTAGCCACAACTTCTTTTCTAATTATCCAAATGAGACGATTCCTTGTTTGGATTAAATTACAAACATATGGCTATATTTCTTATCAAGATATCGAATTTCAATTCAGTCTCTAAGAGTCTCAACATTTGTCATGAAGTTGAGAACTGGGTGTAGTACATTGGTGGAGGAATGAAAAGAAAATTCGAGTTCGGACTTTAGGGGAAATTGTGGAGTCATCTAGATAGAATCAGGAAAAGTTGTCTTCCAGAAAGTTGTAGGAATTTCTTTTATCTTTCCAACGATATATAGTATGAAATTTTTGGACATCCAAGCTAAAATTTATGGTCCTTATAAAGGAAAATGTTCAAGAGTGAAGTTGCTTTTTCTATGTTTCGCTTCTTTTGCCTTTTTGCTTCTTCTGTGCTGACGTCATCTTCTTCTCTGTTTTGTTTCTTTTGTCTTTTTGCTTCTTCTGTTCTGACGTCAAATTCTTTTATGTTTTGCTTCTTCGGTCTTTTTGCTTCTTCTGTGCCGAGTCATCTCCTTCTATGTTTCGCTTCTTCAGTCTTTTTTCTTCTTCTATCTTTCATTTCGTCCATGTTTTGCTCCTTCTACGTTTTGCTTCTTCTATCTTTTGTTTCTTTGTCTTTAGATTCTTCTGTGTCTTGTTGATGCGTCTTCTTCTGTGTTTTGTTGACGTGTCTTCTTCTTTGTTTTGCTGACACGTCTTCTTCTGTGTTTTGTTGATGTGTCTTCTTCTGTATTTTTCTCCTTCTGCTTTTTGCTTCTTCTGTCTTTTGCTTCTTCTGTGTTTTGTTATCTTCTGTGTTTTGCTCCTTGTGACTTTTGCTTCTTCTGACTTTTGCTATCTTCTGTATTTTGTTCCTTTTGCTTTTCGCTTCTTCTGTCTTTTGCTTCTTCTGTGTTTTGTTATCTTTTGTGTTTTGCTTCTTGTGCCTTTTGCTTCTTCTGTCTTTTGCTTCTTTTGTCTTTTGCTTCTTCTGTCTTTTGCTATCTTCTGTGTTTTGCTCCTTCTGCTTTTTGCTTCGTCTGTGTTTTGCTTCTTCTTTCTTTCTCTTCGTCTGTGTTTTGCTTCTTTTGCTTGCTCTTCTTCTGTCTTTTACTTCTTTTTTGTTTTGCTAACACGTCTTCTTTTGTGTTTTGTTGTTGTGTCTTCTTTTGTGTTTTGTTAACGCGTCTTCTTTTATGTTTTGTTGACGTGTCTTCTTCTATGTTTTTCTCATTCTGCTTTTCGCTTCTTCTGTTTTTTTCTTCTTCTGTGTTTTGCTATCTTCTGTGTTTGCTGATGTGTCTTCTTTTGTCTTTTGCTCCTTCTGCTTTTACTTTGCTTCTTCTACTTTTTGCTTCTTCTATTTTTTTCTCTTGACCTATCTTCTGTTCCTTTTTTGGTCCTCCAAAAGATAGAATATGTCTTTGAGGTCTTCATGAAAGTTTTAGATTTTGAAGTCCTCTTTCGAACCATCTGAAGAATATCCTAATCCAATATCTGTAGGGAAAGTTTTAGCAATTTTCTCGCTTCTTCTGTCTTTTTCCATTCGTCTGCTTTTTCCTTTGGCTTCGTCTAATCCTATTGTCTAGTCTGTTTTGACCCTTCAGATGATAAAATCTGACCTCAAGGTCTTCTTCAAAGTTGTAGATCTCAAAGTTCTCTTTGAATCATCTTAAGATGATCTTAATCTAACATCTCTAGTGAAAGTTATGTCACTTGTTCCGAGACAAGTTCAATATGATTGAGGACCAAACCTTGTTTGATTCTTTCGGCCAAAATTTTGTTATCCGACCTTCAATTGAATTGATTCTTGAACCCTTAGATTTCCTAACACTTTTCTTTTTATGTCCCCATGAAAGATTATAGCTTCTGGTGTAAATTTGAAAAAAAGATGGATTGAATCAAAGTAAGGGTATCGGTAGGAAGAGTGGGAATTGAATATTTTACTGAACATACTTCAGTATTTTGAGTATATCTAGACCTATAGGATTCTAAATGAGATGATTTATGATTTATGGTAAACTAGAGACATGGAACTACAGATTGTATGAAGAAATTGGAATCTAATTTAATTTCTAAGAGATTTAAATTTCGGATAGAAATATGCATCGTATCCTGATTTGGACAAGAGCAGTCCAAAAATGTTTGAAGTGTATCTTTCGAATCACTGAACCGAATTTAATGATTTTGGTGTCATTAGAAACTTAAGACAACAGGGAACATTTTCTAGAAGAAAGTGTTAGGTCAGAATGTTCAAGGGTGTTTGTGGTAAGACACATAAGATTAAAAGAACATAAGCCTATAAGGAAGGATAAAATGGAATTTTGGACTCATTAAGGGCAAAAAAGGAAGATGAAATTATGTCTTGCTTTTAAGGAAGAAGCAAGAACGAAATTGAAAAGAAGAAATAAGGAGAAGAGAGAAGAAGGAGAAAAAGAAGAGAAAATAAGCTAGGGTTTCACTTGTGTTAGTCTTCAAAAGAGATTCTGGAGTTGTTTAAGAAAGGAAAAAGGTAGAGGAAAAAAATAGCTTCCATTTGAGCCAAAGATCGCATCATTTGGTGAAGAATGAAGGGATCAAAGAAGCAAGAGGAATAAGAGAAGAGGTAAGTTTGAGCAAGGCTATAAGTAAGGAAATCAAGGTGGGGACATGTTTATAATAGAGTAAATAAACCACTACTATTTTTCCTTAAAGCAAAGAAGTTTACTGATTGCAATTGCATCATAAGTGTTGCATCTTTTTTTTTACATGATTTGTGAAATCTGCTATATGTTTGCAACATGAATTGTGTAATGGTTTATAAAGAGATTTTTCAAGTGATTTCTAAAAAGGATAACAAGTTTATGAAATCAAGTTTTAAAAGCGCGTATGAAATATTGTATGCTCATGAAACTCAAGTTGTCAAGAAGTTCCATTTTGGGCAACAGAAGTTTACAAGTCATGATATATGTGTTATGTGGGTTTGTGGTGATCCCTCAAGAACTGTCACATGCACGTTGACCCAAGTTTAAGGCTTTTTTTGCCTGCCCGCTAGTGGCATGGAGCTCTCTCAAGGACTCCCTCAAGAATTCATGACTACACAGGGTCATTTCATTGGAAATTTGTAGTGCATCATGTTTTGGATCCATCCAAATCATTCTGATGTGCTTATGTGCTCATGAGATGTTCGATCAAGTTTGATGCATTCATGTTTTGTGACTTGTGGATTTTGGCTAAAAGCCTAGGAAGCATGTACTTTATAAACTCACTGGAAATTTATTATGATAAGAAAAATGGTTTCAAAAATTTTGCTTATCTTTTTATTATAAACTGTTATCTACAAGTTTTCAAGCTCACCCCTTCCTGTCCCCACCTCTAGGTGATGAGCAAGAGATGGAGTGAAAGAGAGTCAAGGCATCACTCCAAAGTTGTTTATGTTGTATTTTGAGTTAGTTTTGGAAAACACAAGGCTTTAGTCACATTTCAAGAATTTGTAGTTCATGTAACTTTTGTATTTTGAGATTTCAGATTATGTTGTAATGTGACTTGAAAGGCCATTATATCTTTGTAAAACCCTTTATTTTGAGGGTATTGAAATGTGAATGATGAAAATTAGTTGTCTGTAATGTATTAAAGAGTATGATGAAGTAAAGATATGAGAGTCTTATGATATTCGCAAGAGGTTGGGTTCCGGCAACGGTACCCAACTCAAGCTACTTCTAGCAAGGAATATGTTATGTATAGTGATGCATCTAGAAATGATTTAGGCTGTGCTTTAATGCAAGATGGAAAAATAGTTGCATATGCTTTGAGGAAATTAAAACCTCATGAATAGAACTACCCTACACATGATCTTGGGCTTACAGTGGCAATGTTTGTCGAAAATTTGGCAACACTATTTATATAGTGAAAAGTGTAGGATCTTCACTGATCATAAGAGTTTGAAGTATCTAATTACCCAAAAGAAAATTAATATGAGAAAACGGTGTTGGTTGGAATTGTTTAAAGACTATGGCTGCATTGTGGATTACCATCAGGGTAAGGCTAATGTCATGGTTAATGCCTTACATCGGAAGACCATTTCAACTTTATCAGTGTAGCAGAGTGAATGGGGACTTGTATCTGATGGAGCTTTAATAGCTCAGTTGAAAGCTAGGCTTACCTTGAAGCAAGAAATCTGTTATGCTCAGAGAGTTGATGATAAGTTGCAACAACTTATCTTGTCTACCGGGGAAGGAAAACAACCTGATTTTTTGTGTGTGAAAGGATATGGTGATTTATATTATAAAGATCAATAATGTGTACCAGTAAATGATGAATTGAAGAGAAAGTTATTGTTTGAGTCCCATAATATTGTTTTTACAAAACATCCTAGTGGAAATAAGATGTATCAAGATCTAAAGCAGCATTACTAGTGGTTGGGTATGAAACAAGATGTTATAGACTATGTGTCCAATTGTTTAATATGTCAGCAAGTTAAAGTTGAGCACCAGGTTCCATCTGGTTTATTACATCCTATTTCAATTCCTCAATGGAAATGGGATAACATTACTATAGATTGTCACTAGACTTCTTCTCACTCAAAGGAAGTATGATGTTGTTTGGGTGATTGTGGATAAGATCACTAAGTCTGCTCACTTTCTGCCTATTCGTCCTGATTATTCTTTGGATAAAATTGCAGATGTATACGTGAATGAGATATTGAGGTTGCTTAGATTGCCACTATATATTATTTTTTATTGTGATCCTTGATTTACTTCGAGATTTTGGAAAAGACTACAAAAGGCTTTGGGTACTCAAGTTAAGTTCAATACTGCTTGCCATCCCCAGACAGATGGACAATCTGAATGAGTTATCTAGATACTATAAGATATGCTTCGGGGTTGTGTGTTAGAATTCTCAAGAAGTTGGGATAATTTTCTTGCACTGATGGAGTTTGCTTACAACAATAATTATCAGATTAGCATTGGCATGGCGCCACATGAAGCTCTATATTGTAGGAAATGTAGGGGAATTGCTATTGGCTCCTATTAACTCAAGATCAACAGATTCTATGACACAACCTCCTATAGCAGATGACTTATAATAATCAATTAAAATGATCACTATATGGGTCTCTTTCTATATACCATGTCGCAATGCTCATATAAGTGCTTAAGGATGTCAAACCATGCTCTGATACCAAAAACTATAACATACCACTCCTATAGAGCATATGTTCGAACATACTAGAGGATATTCAAAAATGTACTTATGAAAATGGTACATTAGGACAATCATACTAGCTCATTAAATGCATCCAATGTATTACAAGCATTCTAAA